>PPLG03000003.1:0-734043 GCA_003706415.3 Deakozyma indianensis
CCCCCTCCATGCCCCCTCCATGCCCCCTCCATGCCCGTGGTTGGATTATGTAATAATTCCGCATTGAGCTAACTCTCATAGCGGAATGCTTTTATCTGTTCCGCCCAAATATATGATGAGCGTAGCTCATCATATATTTCTTACCGGTTTGCCAAAACATATTTTGTGCTCCACTCATTACATATTCTAATATTGTGGTCTGTCTAAAATGAGCATTGAGCACACGCTCAATGCCTATTTTTTAATGTGGTTTGCGATTGAGCATTGAGCTTACGCTCAATGCTCAATATTTTCGTCAACTTTTATGTAAGATCGCATATGTTTGTGAGCCTATCTTGGGTCGTATTTTTAGGTGTTATTTAGCTTGCATGTGTTTGAGGCATATATTTAAGTTTCACTAAGGTTGCATTGCATATGCATGTTATTTGGGCGCTGTTAATTCCGAGATCATGTGATCACGGTATTGTATTGGTTACCTGTCCTGTTTTGCTTGTTTCTCTTTCATATTATATTTCTCTTGTATAAGTGTGTTTATAGTTGTTGTCGTACAGTATATTTGTAATTTGTGTTTTTTTTATCGGGCATCAGGTTTTGTCTGTTTTACACAAGTATGATTATGCTGTGTTCAGGGTTGCCATCTCATTCTGTGGGCTTTAATTGCCTGACGTATAATTACCACTTATTAGTTCAGCTTGTTTTCTGCATGCTTCTATTGCAATATATTTGTTATCTATTGTGTTCGAATGCTATTTTAGATATTTGACATATAAATTACTGAGCCAAGGTATGATTTACTTTTTCAGGAGGTTTAGATGAAGGGAGGCAAGTGATATAGTGAAATACACCGCCTGCCACTTGGACGGCAAGGAAGGGTCCTATTTAGTGCAAGGTAGTGCGAATGGCTGATATCGTATGTGGCTAAGCCTTTTTGAATGGAATAAAGTAAGAAGGGGAGACGTTTTTTACATGAAAAATGAGCAATGTAATCCATCATATCTAAACGACTGTTATCGGGACGTAATGAGAATCCACACTTTCAACGCCTCATTTCTTTTGCTTGCAGGTGTCGAATTGGCTGTAACGTTGATTACTGATATGTTTTCTGAACTTCGATTGAACTACTTTTCCGCCTGCTGGTTGCTGGCAGCTGCCGATTATCTAGTGTGTCGGTGCAGGGGTGCCTGAGAATGAGCTCCCAGCCGATGAGGTCGAGTAAAATTAAACGACTGTACTGTGCCTAGCTGGGTGCCGTAGCGATTTCATTTTATGTATACAAGCAGGCTGAGATTGAAAAATGGGGCAATATGCGCATTCAAGAGTTTTGCTATTTATTTTAAATATTAACCAGACAAAATTCTTCGTCCTCGACCGTGCCAATGCTCCCTTGCATCTTTATTTTGACGATGGGGCACTCACCACCACCCTGCTCCGGGAGGTCGGAAAACCACAATCAGAAAAGTGATCAAGGGGTACACTTATTACTAATTTGCTCAAATATAATCAATTTTAATGCTCATCTTTTAGCCGCTCACTTTTTAGCCGCTCATTCAGCTGGCTTCTTTGCCAAGACAAGGGTTTCACCCGTCCAATTGTTATGACTACCTTAATACTTTAGAGCCATGGCGCGTATTAGCTTCAACAATTATAATGCAAATGCGGAGTAGTTAAGGAGCTACAAATATCTGAATTTTCTAGCGACATGATTGTCACACCTTCGATAGCTTCTATTATAACCATCTTTACTTGTCTCTTAGATGAGACGGACACCATTGCCTGTGTTCTTCCCTCTGTTATCGCTCACTCCATGCCTCCTAGTGCGCGACATCGCCTAAGGGTCCCAACCGCTGCCTTATGCAGAAAATGAGCCATCTCAGTGGCTTACCAATGGCAAGTGTGGTAGCAATGCCAAGATCCAAATAAGCTCACACAATCCTACCCAAATGCTCGGACATAAAGTGCGTTGAGATGAGGATTACTAAGATACAATGTCGCGTCAGAGCAGGCCATCTTTCCTTGCTACGATCTGGAGCATATAAATTCCCCTCCACCTGGCATTCTCATCATCCGAAACATGACTACGCCTACGGTATTATTAACAGGAGCCTCTGGATTCATCGCGACTCACATTCTCGACCAACTAGTTGCAGGCGGATACTCTGTGGTTGGCACAGTCAGAAGTCAGGATAAGGCCGATTGGATCAAAAAGCTGTATCCTTCAGCTCAAATTAAAATTGAGTTTGTAAAGGATATCTCTGTGGAAGGAGCTTTTGACGAGACGTTTCGAAAACACCCCGAAATTGAGTATGTTTTGCACACTGCGTCTCCATGCTTTTTTCCGACAGAGAACGCGGAAGAGTCTGTTCTTAAGCCCGCAGTCTACGGCACTAAGGGTATTCTTCAGTCTATTCAGAAGCATGGCATCAATGTCAAGCACATTACCATTACGTCCTCATTGGGGGCCATTTTTGATCCCATAAGAGTATCAATGAAGAGTGATACTCCACTGGATATCACATACACCGAAAAGACGTGGAACCCACTTACCTGGGATGACGGTCTTACCGACGTGGAACATGCTTATAGCGTATCCAAGAAGGTTGCGGAAGAAGCTCTTTGGGATTTCGTTGAGAAAGAGAAACCGTCCTGGGGAGCTACTGCTATCAACCCTCCATTTGTTTGGGGGCCACTTCGTCAACGGGTTGACAATCCTGAGTCTATCAATACTTCAAATTCAATACTCTATCAGCTGTCGAAGGCCAGAACTGAGGACGATGTCAATAAAGGTCCAGGAACAAGTTTAACGGTTCCGTTTGCTGACGTCAGGGATGTAGCCCGAGCCCACATATTATCCTTTCAACGGCCGGAAAGTTCCACCGGTAAAAGATGGTTTATTTCTGCAGGTTATTGCACAACTGCAAGTGTCTTGAATGAAATTAACAAGGTTCCACATTACAAAGGACAAGTTTTTACTATCGAAAAGATACCAACCCTTGAGCAAATTCACCAGACTAATCCAAAGATTGACAACCATGTGACGAATGAAGAGAGTGGATTGACCTACATCACTCTGGCCACTACTATTACGGACACGTTGGCGTCATTTGAAAAGTATGAAAAGGAGTGGGCTAAAAAGACCCGCAGATAGATGATTTTTGAGAGCACAGATGCCTGCTGAAATTCTCCATACCGGCGCTTCGGAAGGCATTGGCCTTGGAAAATATTAACTTGGTACTCCGAACAGAAAGCACTTTTCATTGCAATTAGATTATTGGATGAAAAGCATCAGTTATCTTTAACAACACGTATATCTCCGGTCAAATTAATCTATCATTGAAACAAAAGGAAATAATTCATTAAATATTCACGCTTCCTCAACATATTCAACCTCAGTCTCCTGCTTAGTATCAGCTGGGAAGTGATGGGTATTGATTCCAGATGGCTGCCAGTTCTTAACCTTCCAAGGAGGACCGGCTGTGTCATAGAGTTCGTCAATCTGCTCGAGGGTGAGCGACTTCGTCTCATAGATAGTGAAGAAGGCGAAGAAAAATCCTGCGAGATTGCAGGTACCCCAGATAAAGAACACCTTGATATGGAGATTAGCAGTGCCAGCTTCATAACCACCATTAGAACCACCGATCAGGTATGGCGTAGCGTAGGCAATTGCCCAGTTCCAGAGCCAGTTGGAGGCGGCACAGAGAGCCACAGACTTTGCTCTAGTTCTCAGAGGATAAATTTCACCGACCACAACCCAGTTGACAGGACCCCAGGTGGATCCAAAGAATGCAATAAAAATGCAGCTAAAAGCGACAAGACATTTTTGTGAAGCGTCGCCGTGTGGATCGGCGGTGCCCACTATGGCAATGACATACTGGGAAAAGAACATTCCAAGAGCACCAACGAGGAGGAGAGTACGACGACCAGTTCGTTCAACGAGCATTACACCGACAAATGTCATCACAACATGGACAACCTGCGTGGCGATCGTGGTAAGGAATGGGTTCTTGATACCAGCGGCAGCAAAGAATGAGGTACCAAAGTAGAAAATAAAGTTGATTCCAGTAAGCTGTTGGAAGGCATTGATAGTAGTTCCTGTAATGAGCTTGAAAAGCTGCTTGCCTTTTGGTGAGAACACGGCGGGCCATGTGGATGTTCCTTGAGAGAGCTCGTATTCGTATGCATACTTGATCTCCTCAAACTCTTCAACGACTTCTGCGTGGTCGATAGGCAGTCTTCTCAGTTTGCTCAACGACTGGATTGCTTTATCGTCATGTCCCTTCGAGACGTAGTAACGAGGAGTCTCTGGGAGAACCAACATACCAATGGTCAGAATCAGTCCCCAAGCGAATTGAATTGCAATTGGGATTCTGTAGGAAGAGCTGTTTGGTCTAGAGTGAGTTCCTTGAATAACGCAGGCAGCAAGAAGCAACCCCACTGCTTTGTTCCACTGGTAACAAGAAACCAAAGCACCTCTGATCCATCTAGGAGCAGTTTCAGACTGGTAAACTGGAGTAGTAGCAGAAATGATACCGACACCAAGTCCAGCAATGCATCGACCAGCGACGAAGAGTGGAATTGAAGAGGAAACAGTTTGAAGGATGATGCCAGTGTTAAAGACCAGAACAACACCAATAAGAAGAGTATATCTACGACCGATTCTGTCGTTGATGAGAGGAGTGAACAATGCACCAAAGAAAGTACCTACCGACAAGATGGAGACCATCAACGACGACTCACTCGAAGTGAATGACTTTTTATTTGCTGGAAACGTCTCGAGGACAAACGGCATGGCCATAATGCCACTAATTGTGCCCGTGTCGAAGCCGAACAGCAGACCGCCAAAGGCAGCTATGACACCAACGAAAATGGCCATGGCGAGCGAGGACTCGCCTCTCTCGTCCATCTTGAAGTATTTCTTGATGAGCGACATGGTTTGTAAGGGGAAATTGACGAGAATACGATGGGAAATCCTTCACCTTATATCCACCTTGCGTCCATGTGGAGACCATCCAGCGGATATCGGAGATTACCCCCACACGCCTAAAATGCGGGGAAAGCACCCCTGGTTATCGTAACAGGGGTACATATAGCTGATGCTACAGAGTCGAGACAAGGAAAGAGGGAATTTCTGCTCATATTTGTCAGAATCTGCGGTCACTCTTGGCGGAAAGAAAAGAGGAGAAACGTGGGACAGAGATGTTCAGTCCACTAGTTTCAGGGTCTCATGTGAGTATCGGAATTCCGGTGCAGGGAAAGTCTTGGCTTGTCTTGACTTTAAAGGGAGCGTCGGAAATCGGAACCTTCTCTAGCGTTTGATTCGAGACGCTAACGAGCTGGTCCTGTCGCTATACACTACGATACTTGATAAATGAATGATGACAGCTTAGCACTGGCTGCACCGGTGCGCCATAAAGGCAAGCGCTGTCACGGCCTGCACGGTCTGGACATGCGAGCGGCAGCGTGCATTCCAGCGATGTCGCCCCATCAGTCTTTTCCGACATTTCATGACTTGCAATGAATGTCTGTAGGGTTGCCATTGCGGTTGATTCAAATATATTTCAGTTGAAAAGCGCAGCATTAGAGTTCAAAGGCTCGTCACAGTTGAAATGCCAATCTCACGGGCAAAGTTCTGTGGTGGGGTCGCATCCGCGGGCGGTCAGCCTCATGAAGCAGGGATCTCAGCGGCATTGATGGCGGGGAGCGTGGGAGGGATAACTGTAGTTATCGGGCAAAACTGTTCAGAGTATCGAGACAGTATTCAAATTTCTTGAATATTTTTTATCGATTCTAATTCCTTACCCTGTGCTCTTCAGAAAACCACCAGTTCCCTGGATTGCTCTCACTTGTTATGTAACAGTAAAATAGGATGTGCAGTATTGCGGGCAAATTACCACAATTGTGCAGATGGAGATGGACATATCTCCGCTCCGTATGAAGTGAATCGGCAGCGATTATTGGGTAATCTGCGGTTTAATCCGACTGCGAGGTTACCACTCGCCATCTGTCACGTTCGGAGTCTTAGTAAGGTGTCGACTGTCACGGTATAGAGGCCTGCTTGAAATGAAGATGGCGGGGCGATTACATGGCGTAGCACTAGGAGAGAGCAGGACGGCGATTGATGGTCTATTGCAGTCTTGGCATGCACCCGGAACAGCGTTAGGGACTAGTGTGGCCAGACCCTACGCATGCCAAGCTGGAGGGATTCTGTGGGGGACAGCACCTCGGAGAGGGTCCGGTAGCATCTCGTTGACCATGGGTCACAGGCCGGCCCGCTCGAAGATAACGGCGTTGGCAAGGGGCTGAGACACAGGTTTGTCTGATACCCGAAGATATTTGATGACAAAGTAGCATGATCCAGGATGTACTCAGCTACAATTGAAAGCCCATAGAAAATGTGACTGTAACCTGTGCATTGCAAAATCTATTCAGGGGATACATCAACAGACATCTTTTCCACGTCTGACCGTTTAAATTAATTCTAACTACATTCTCCTCCTATCTGCTGTACGTGGCTTCGCTCTGATAATATCATCGACACGTAGTAGCAGCTCGGCAGCCTCGGAGGCCGACGACACAACAGCTCTCTTGAGTTTATAACTCTCGACAATGCCAAGTTCTCTCATGTCTGCGATCTTTCCTTCATTGAGATCCAGTCCAGAAGTAGTAATGCCAGAGTAAATGGCGGATCGCAGCTTGGACACCAGTTCGGCAGAGTCAAAGCCAGCATTATCTACAAGAATAGTTGGAAGCTGACGCAAAGCAGCAGCAAAGGCTTCAATAGCCAGAGCTCTCTTGCCATCTTCATTCTGTGCGGCTCCCTCAACAGCCTTGGCCATAACCATTTCAGCACAGCCACCACCGAGGGTGGTACGAGTGTCCCTGGTAGTCTGTGAAAGCACAGACAAGGCATCGTGCAAAGACCTGTCGGCCTCTTCAATGAGCTGCTCAGTAGCACCTCTCAGAACAATACTGCAAGCCTCACCCTTGGCAACGCCAGAGAACTTGATCATGGTGTCCTCACCAACCATCACCTCTTCAATGGTATCACAGTGACCAAGCTTAACAAGCTCTGGATGGTCGAAAGTAGAAACAACCTCACCACCAGTGACCAGGGCAAGACGCTCGACACCTACGAAATCAGCGTGCTCAATAGAATTGATACCAGAGTCAGTAAAAAGCTGCTCTGGCCAGTTGTAAATAAGCTGTCTGTTGACAAAACAGTTGACGCCGTGAGCTTTAATCTTCTCGACCTTTGCCTTCATCTTGTCCTTTTCTGCTCTCTCCAGCTCAGCCAGCTTAGCTGTCGAATCAACCTTGATTTTTGTACCAAAAATCTTGACTTTATCAGCGTCCATAGGGGTATTAGCAATAAGGATCTTGGCGTTTGTAATCTTCTTTGGCTGCTTGACACCAAATTTCTTGTCCAGTAGGAATCCTTCTTCCAGATATGAATCTTCGAGTTTGCCACCAGCCTTCTTGATAATCTGAATATGTTCAAGGTTGGTGGATCCCTTGAGACGCAAAATAGCATCCACGGCGAGCTTTGCAAAGTGCTCCTTGTCCTGACTCAGAATCTTTGAACTCAGTGTGGTTCTGGCAATGTTGAGAAGATCTTCTCTGAAGAGCTCTGGATTGGATGATCTGTCAACAGCAGTCTTTTCAAGGGCCTTGATGGCGGCCACGCTTCCAATTCTGTATCCTTCGATAATGGTCTGAGGGTGGATTTTCTTGTCGATGAGTTTTTCAGCTTCACGCAACAGTTCGGCGGCCAGCACAGTTACAGATGTTGTGCCGTCTCCAACTTCATCGTCCTGGGTTTTGGACATTTGTACAAGAACCTTAGCGGCAGGATTGTTGAAGGGGATCTGTTGCAGGATGGTTGCTCCGTCATTGGTAACGAGAGAGTTACCAGTGCTTGCGGACTGCAGCAGTTTGTCCATTCCCTTTGGTCCGAGAGTGGATTTGACCAGATCGCCGACGGCAATAGCGCCTACAAAGGAAGAGAGTCTTGCATTTTCGCCTCTTTCTTCAACGACTTCGTCGCCAAAGATTTGCACAGACATTTTTAGTGGTTCGTGTAGTAAGCGTGAAATGTCACGGTGGAATATTTTGGATTTTCCAGAGCACAGCCGTGCGGCGGGCCTGGAGGGGGGCAGCACACAGAGACAAGAGTAGGGAAGAGAAATCGTGGGAGGACATTTAATTTATAGTAAATAGCTGCGGTAAATGCTATTTCCAGTACAGGTACGGTAGTGCTCATGCTCGCACCGCCTCGTTGACCTTAAATATTAAATTGATAAATATTCTACTTTGCTCATCAGAAAACTAACGAACCAACTTCTTCTTTTTGCTCTTGAGCTTGATGGCAACCTTCTCGTCCTCAGACACAGACATGTCCTCAGAGTCGACTTCAGACTCTTGAACGTCCTCCTCGTCCTCAAACATGACGTCAGCAGCATCAGCATCAGCATCAGCTTCTCTGCGGAGCTCGACTTCTCTGATTTTGAGCAGCTCTGGATGGGATTCGACAAGCTTGCGATCCTCAAGCAGCTGTCTCTCTTTGTTACCGCGCATTCTGTTCTTGTAGAAGGCTCTTTCTCTCTTTTGTCTAATCTCTTCGATTCTGCTCATTGCTCTCAAAGTATCAGCAACAAGCTCACGGTTGTATCTAACAGGAACATTGCGTCTGGCAGAGAAGGTAAGACTGGAGTCGACAATCATTTCCTTGCCGGCGGACTTTCTGAATGCCTTTGTCCACTTGATCTTTCTTGGGTTTCTCTTCATCTTGAAGTTCTTGTGGCACTTGGATCTGCAGAATCTGAACTCCTTGGCATCATTTCTAACAAACTTGATACCACGGCCGGGGTATACCGGGTTGGAACAGAAGTGACAGGTCTCGATTCTCATGGTGGTGAGTTTGTCGGTGAGATGATCGAGATGTGAATAATTATTCAATTTTTTTTTTCGTCACTTTGAGAAAAGTCACGTGCGGAGTAGGAAGTTGAGGTGACAACTGAGAAGAAGAGAAAAGGCGAGGGATGAGGTGTGAGCACGGGACTTGTCCCATTTCATTGAATATTCGACGGGTTAGTTGTTACCAAGTTGCTCTTGCACTGCCTTAACCACTTGTAGACGCCTCCCCAAGTCCCTTGCCACTTTTCCATAAACACTCGTAGCTCTGCCCCAAAGTCATCACTTTTCATCACACAATGTCAGAGCAGCCCCAGCAGCCCCAGCAGCAACAGCGCCAGAAGGGATTTGGCGAAGATACCTTCGATGCCGTCTACAGCTACTGCTCCGAGCACCCCGTCATGGCTGGTGTCGGCGCTTTCGCAGCCGTATTTACCCTGAGAAAAATGCTCAGGAAGAAAGGTCCAGGTGTGAACGGCAAAGCCTTTTTGACCGGCGGCTTTGACAAGCAGATGAACGCCAAGGAGGCCCTACAGATCCTCAACCTCAGAGAAACAACCCTCAACAAGAACAAACTCAAAGACACACACAGACGCATCATGCTTTTGAACCATCCAGATAGAGGTGGATCTCCGTACCTGGCAATCAAGATTAACGAGGCGAAAGATTTCTTGGAGAAGCGCGGAGGATTCCGTTAGACTCCGCATTAATATGTATTGTAAATAGCTGTAAATATGGAAATGCATTGTATTCACTTTGTAACAATCATAACAACGTCCTCGTCGCCGACCTTGTGACTGAGACCGCACTTTTGTGGAGAGTGCTTGGCAGACACGCCCCAGACATACGCATGGCGGAATGTATTCTTCATGTCTCGATGGATAGAGTTGCAAACATCCTCGATCGTCGAATGCTTCTGACGAACCACCATCGGTTCGCCAAGGTTGGGAGGCACACCCTTGCGCTTGGTGTAGATGCGCAGTAATGACAGTTCCTCCCAGATTCTCTCCAACAGATCTTCAATTCCCAAGCCCATGGACACCGAAATAACCGTGGAATGGGGCTCACGGGCAATACGGTCAGTCTCCTCCAGGGAAACGGCGTCAATCTTGTTGTAGCAGTACAAGCAGGGGATGTACGAACGATGCTTTTCGTTAATAACGTCAATAAAGTCCTCCACAGTGACAGAATCGTCTCGGATGAGAACCTCGGCATTGTGAATCCTGTAGTCCTTGAGGATATTGCTAACCATCTTTTCATCAAGGTACTTGGGTGGTGACGTTGAATTGAACTTGACGCCTCCGGCCGTCTTGATCTTGAAATAAATATCTGGGCGCCTCTTGTTGAGACGAATACCAACAGCTTCCAGTTCCTGTTCGAGGATCTTGCGCTGATCATCGGGCTTTGTAGCATCCAGCACCATGAGAATCAGGTCGGCAGTTTTGGACGTTGCAACAACCTGTCTACCTCTACCCTTGCCCTGCGAAGCTCCCTGGATAATTCCCGGCAAATCAAGAATCTGAATTTCAGCACCGTTATACTCCAACACACCAGGCACCGAGGTCAGCGTTGTAAATGCATATTGAGCCACTTCTGACTTTGTTTTGGTCACCTTCGACAACAGCGACGACTTTCCCACCGACGGGAAGCCAATTAAAGCAACTCTAGCATCACCACTTTTGGAAACTTCAAAGCCTTGTCCTCCAGACGATGTCGAACCCGGTGCAGGTTCAAGCAATTGCTGTCTATATCTGGCAAGTTTACCCTTAAGAAGACCGATATGGTACTCTGTGGCCTTATTCTTCTGAGTACGAGCCAGCTCTTCTTGAATCTGAGTGATCTTTTCTAGAATACCCATTTTTACGAGGTCTGTTCTGTTGCAAAACGATCTTTTTTACAAGTTGAATTTTTGGCCCGTTTTGGCATGTTCCACACACGCGCCCCTCCACAACATTAGATATTTGTGTTCAACGTTGAAGTGGATTTATTTTATTTATTTGCAATCACTTCATTCTCAATTCTCTTGACGGCTCGTAGATGGACCCTCGTCAGAGACGCATACTGCTCAATGCGAGGCTTCTACTAGAAACTCAGAGTAGTCGCGATGTAAAGAGTTCAGGGTTCCGTAAACTCGGCGATCGTGTCCAGCTGATTTTGGAGCGTGATATGCTGCGAGAAGTTACACCGCTGCCTGCTCAGAGGGTCAGCGATGCGATAATGCAGATTCTCAGCGATTCTGCAAACGCCGAGTACATCAATATTTCGCAAACACTGGGTCGCGATGACATGGAACTGTTGTCTGACGCGTTGTACTTTCTCTATTTATTGAGCGGCCAACCGGCACTTTCATCTGGCAGTGCACTGAACTCGCTGAGGGACCTCGAACAGCCGGTAAGTGCGGTACTACAAGGGTCCTCCAATGTCAACAAGAAGTTGAACACAGATCTGATTAGGGACTTGCCTTCTGCTCTCCAGGGACTGAGTAGTGAGACTTTTAGATGGGTCGATTCTGGCAAATCTATTCAATTTGATCCCTTTCCATACCCAATTGTCAATGCTCTTAATCGAGTACTGGAACCGGCAGTTCTATACAAGAGACTAAAAGCGGTCGTCTCTACTCGTGTCGACCAAAGCAGGATAGGCGTTGTGAAACAAGCACTATATAGTGCCATTGATGGTGAACTTCAAGGCTACTTGAAGGTAGTAGGTGCACTGGAAAACGAGTTTCGGTCGTCTAGCGGCGCTTTCAATAGTCTCCACAGGTGTGGCCTGCTTTTGAGTAATTGCACATTGCTACTAAGATTTCTTTACACGATTACGGTTGAGACAGGGTCACTCTCTGGCGGTCAAATTTTGTCTGCATTGCACAAGCATTCGGCTCATGGCGATATTTTTATTCGGGAAGCCTGCCAAAGGCTCATGACGAAAGCATCAAAGCCATTTTATGAAATGTGCTCGGGGTGGCTAATCAAGGGCGAGCTGATTGATGAGTTTAAAGAGTTTTTTGTTTTCATTAAGGATCCACGCGAGCATTGGCAAGGCAGGTTTACGTTGGACGCCTCTCTTGCACCTTCTTTCTTTTCCGCCACTGTTGTCAACAAAGTTTTTGAAGTAGGCAACTCACTCTACTTTCTGAGAGTTGCGTGCGACGATAGAAAATGGCTGGATGAACGACTCATCAAGATGAGGAGCGTGTCAATCACGAGCTACGCTGATGTCTCAAAACTGATAGATGAAGTCTATGATGACGTTCTAGAGAGATTGATTGTTATCTTACGCTCTGACTTTCATCTTGATGTTCACTTACGTGCGCTGAAAGACTATCTACTGCTCGGAAAGGGGGATTTCGTCCACTTGTTAATCGAAAGTCTGTCGCCCATCCTAGACCAGCCAGCACACAGACTATTCAGACATCATCTGACGTCGACGCTGGAGGGTGCAATCATCGGTTCCAATGCCAACTTTGATCATGAAGAGGTACGAAGGGCGATAGATGCGAGAATGCTGAGGTCTAGTCAGAACGACCGAGGATGGGATATTTTTACTCTTGACTACCAGCTCGAGCCTCCATTGAACCGTATTATTCTTGATAAAGAGTCACGCACCGATTACTTGCGTATCTTTAGCTTTGTTTGGCGACTCAAGCACGCTGCTTATTCCTTGGATTTGACATGGAGAAAGATTTCTTCAGAAAGTAAGCGGTCAGATTTAAGGAAGGTATACTCAATTCCCCGGAAGTTGCTCCAGTTAATGACTCACTTCATCTCCGAAATGCAGTACTACGTTGTGTACGAGGTGATTGAAACATCGTGGCTGTCTTTCCAGAATGACCTGTCTGCCAAGAAGCTTGGCATAAGCGATATTTCCAACCTGCACAAAAAGTATTTGAGATCCATCATCAGGAAAGGATTACTTGGAGGCGGTGACCTTATGGGTCAATTGAATGATTTGCTTACCGCAACGCTGCACTTTACTGCCAAGATGGGAAACGGCGAGAACGACGTCAGTGAACTTGGAGTGGATCATGAGCGATTCAACTCTGCTGTCGCAAGATTAGTACGAGATCTGGCGAAACAGGACGACAGCGAGATGAAGTTCCTCGGCGTCCGCCTGAATTTCAATGGATATTATCTCAGCTGAACGCTCAACCATATTTATAAATGCGAATCTCGCTTATTATATAATACAAGATGTTAATCTACGCATCTATTCATCTAAACAACCGGTGAATAACATCACTGATTTAAAACAAATCAAAAAACTTTCTAGCAATTTCGACACCCACAAAAGTAGCAGCATTGGCAGGGAACGATCTCAACAGAGCAGGTCCAATACCTGGGAAGAATGCCTTGAGTCCACCTCCATTCTTGTAAATGTTGGCAGTCACCTGGGAAATGGACTGCTTGATCTCAGAGGACTGCAGGTTAGACTTGATTGTGTCAATTGGGAAGACGGGGATCCACATGGCCACACCAGCCATACCACCAGCAAAGGAGATGGCGCCAAGCGACATTGAGGAACCTTCAGGAGTGAGCTTCTTCTTGAGGAATTCGTATGTGGCAAAGTAGATAGCAGAACCAGGACCATCACGTGCTAATGTGGCTACAGAGCCCTTGAAGACGGATCGCAGACCGCCAGTTTTGAAGAGATGCTTGACAACGTCGAAAGAGCCGTTGAATTGCTTTTTGGAGGGGTCGGCAGACTGTCCCTGGATCTGGAGGATAACCTTGACACGTTCGAAAGGAGCGGCAATTGCCGTCGTTGGGATGGCGGAAAAGAAACCAGCTGCAGAAATCTGTGCAATCGAGAGGGATCCATTTGGACCGGCTGGTGTGGAAACCGCGGTTACCAGACGCTGGCCCAAATCGTAACCCCAAAAGGAAACTGCAAACATTGGAGTAACGCCCACAAGTGGGGCAACGACACCACGGTAGAGTCCTCGAGGCCCATCGCGTGCAATTGTCTTTCTAACCACGTCCAGCGTACCATCGTAAGTACCCTTTGGAGAGGTTTGTAGTCGGACCTTCATCAGATCAAAGGGGTGTCCGACGAGGACGGCGCAAATACCTCCAAAACCACCGGATCCGAAGGACTTGATCTGTCCGAGAAGGGCAGACTCCGAAGGGCGCACAGCGGCGTCTATCTCGCTAACTGTGTCCGACATGCTGAAACTATTTTTTTGTCAGAGAATGTGGGTGAAAACGCACCCCACAATATATAAATGTCACGGCGCGGCTGAGGTCCGTTCGGTTACCGTTGGGCCGGCCGAGGCGAGTTTTCGGCTGAACGTGAAAGAGCGCTGGCACACCAAAGGTACACGCAGAATGTCGTAAGCGTCGACACACGGCATCGAAGGAACCTCGCCGACTCGACAGTTTATCCGCAGCGGGGTTTGTCCCACCGTTTCAACGACCTTCGCACGGATGTTGATAATCTTGCCTACGCCAAGGAACCACGGACTAAGGGGGCGATGCATGCACAGGCGGCCAAGTTGGGCCAACAAAAAAAGACGCTAGTCATATCTTGAATAGCTGCAACAAACGACAATAGGTGAACGCGTATCGTACAATAAACAGTGGTCCCTTGCAGCGTATTTTTTTTCGGCCGATTTCTGATGCACAATGTCGTGGAGTGCACGACATGTGTTTGAGCTTCTCTCGGCGATACTTTACGGAAGTTTGTTTCTCTTCACACTCTATGCATACAAAACCAGGGCCAAGTCCTATGTAGCATGGTCATATCTTGCATTTAGCACCGGTGCGCAGTTTCTGGCCAGTGTCAACTTGCTTGTGATCTTTGACAAAATCACACAGCGACAGCCTCTCGACAGTAATGTGGACTCCCGCTATGTTTCGCTAGTACTCTGTGGTCAGTCGCTTGCAAACTATTCGTGTGTTGTGCTCATTCTCCTGCCGATGAACTTCATAGCCACAGGCTGCTACTTTTACAACCCGAGTTCCAAAGTTCCTCGAGTCACTTACTGGTGCTGCTATCCAATGCAGCTGGTTGCTATTTCCATGACAGTCTCGGCCTTTATCACTATTTTTTCGGGCTCCATGTACTCGATCATTTGCTGGAAAATTCTATCCATCAGTTTTATTCTAGTGGTTCTGTTACAGTGGGCATCGGCCATAGTCGCCAGGAACCAGATCCACGAGTACTATAAGCCCATCTGCCATGTTGCTATGTTAACTGTGCCATTGGCGTTGGCGCGTTCTATTCACTACACTATCTTTGCCTACACAACCAACAAAGAGAACCCCTACTTTACAAAGTTTGATATTCTGTACGGCAACTTTTACGCGTACCTCTTTCTTGTGTTCTTTCCGCAAGCAATCTTGGAACTGTTCTACATCATTGTGGGGTACAGGGCAGAGGGAAAGTACGACTCTATTGAAGACATGTTGCACGGTCCTTTGGACTCTTGGTCGGGCGAACAGCATGAGCTTGAGAATTCAAATGGATTCAAACACGAACAACTTGTTGACGAGGACGAGACCCATATCCAGCGAACTCGTAGTCTGAGCGTTAGCATTGATCAGACCAACAGGCTTTCATCTGAGGTTATTCAGCGGCCGCACAGTTCAAATGCCGTAATATGACACCTCTGCAGAATCTCTGCGGGTAGCAGAGAGGCACTAGCGGAGCATGTCTCACTGTGACTAAAATTATTTATTATAGATATTGACATGAAATTGATATTCTGGGGAATGTATAACACAATGCTACGAATGCGACCCGCAACACTATATGCTTGACTATTTACAATGGGGTTCGTCGTTGGCCTGCCGCAGAACGCACCTGTTGGCAGGGTGTGCCCCTCACTTTACATCCTTCACACTGGGATTGGAAAACGTCTCCAACATTTTGGTGCCCTTGCGTAGCAAAAATTCAATAGTGGTGAAATCACGCTTGCCAACGTGAGCGTGGACCTCAAAGTTCTTGCGCACAAAGCCGAGAAACCTCAGCTGAGCATCTTTTGGTTTCTTGTAGACCTGACGAACGCATTTCCGATACAAATGCCAGACGTCTCTCTGTAAACCGCTTAGTCGGGCCATCTACAACTCGTCCACAACAGTTGCCTGCTGAATAACCACTGGTTTGACTGGTTTCTGGTCAACGGTTGGGACGTGGGAAATTGCCTGCACAATGTCGAGCCCGGCAGCGACTCTCCCAAAGATTGTGTGTTTGCCGTCGAGTTTGGGAGCGGGAGCGGCCGTAATAAAGAACTGTCCGTTACTGGCGCTGTTTGGCTGTTCACTCTTGACCATGCTCAGAAT
Source organism: Deakozyma indianensis (assembly GCA_003706415.3). Classification (NCBI taxonomy): domain Eukaryota; kingdom Fungi; phylum Ascomycota; class Dipodascomycetes; order Dipodascales; family Trichomonascaceae; genus Deakozyma; species Deakozyma indianensis. The sequence goes on from PPLG03000003.1 coordinate 16,188, forward strand.
GCCGGCTCCGGTGTGTCTGAGGTCTGTTCGAATCTCGGATTCTGGGGCCTCAGAGGCCCCTACTCGGGGGCCAGCTTGAATTATGTAGTTGTTTATAACTCTAGTAAATGCAGCTCCATCGTAGAGCTCCTCGAGGACGAGGTCCATAAAGTACTCGCATGTTTTGGGCGCGTGCGCATCATAGAGCTCCAGGGTAATGTCGCCCAGCGAAGTCTCCAACAGAATCAGCATTTGTCGGTCCTTTAGGCGTCGCGTTCTTTGCACCTTCAAGTTGGATAAATCACCGCACAGCCGCGCACTTACTAAGGATCCCCAATTTCTGACAAAATCCTTACTCATCATCAGTTTTCAGGGTCAATCAGTTTCCCACTTTCTTGACAGTTGAAATTTCCAAGCTCTCAGTTGTACCTCAAGTCACCACAACACCGACAGTCGACCAGCCCAACGCATAAGGCAACCAACAAGTACGTATTTCCTGACACGAGACAAAACTCTCATGTCGTTAAGACCTTTCTAACCCAGTGCCTGCTGTTTCCCCAGACTCGCTTCTGGCGCGACTTAACGATGAGACCGCAGACAGCAAGCTGTTACTCTCTGTGTTGATGGAGATTCGCGATAACCTCGACACACTCCAATCTCTGTCTGAAAATGAAACGTTTTTACCACAATTAGTCCAACGATGTATCAAGATTCTAGAGGATACGACGCCCAGCTTCATCTCTACCTCTATCGAACAGCGCTTGAGAATGAGCGTGCTCGAGATCTTTGTTCGTCTACAAACAAATGAGGCATTGCGACCGCTTTCTCAACCCATTCTGAAAGCTCTCATGGAGCTGCTGCGCGTCGACAATGAGGAGTGCGGTGTATTGAGTATGAAAATCATTACAAACCTGCATCGCGCTTACAAGACCCACCTGCTGGAACAAGTGCAGGGTTTCTTTGATATTGTCATTGATATTTACAAGAACATTCCTCAGGTTGTGAATGATTTGTTTGGTTCTCCTAATACGCTTGCAGTTGGCTCGACTCCTCCAGTTTACCAAGCTTCACCAAGACCAATTTCACCCTCTACTGGAGCCGAAGTAGAGCAATCGTCAAAGCCGCTCGCCAAGGCAATGTTTTCCTTCAAGGTCCTTACAGAGTGTCCAATCATTATTGTGCTTCTTTATTCTACTCACAAGCAACTAGTCAACGAGTCGCTTCCCTTATTTATTCCGCACATTATTGAAACGCTCCAGCTCCAGGCACCTCCACAGGCAAAGGCTCACCAAGCTGCTAAGCAAGCAGGAGAAGTGCTTACAACGGTTTCTTCTCAGATCCGAAACAGACAGGCCTATGGCGAGTTTATTGTCACACAGGTGAAGACCATGTCTCTTCTTGCGTACGCTCTTAGAGGTTGTGGACCAGCTCTCAAACCATATTTGGATCAAATCCCCGAGTTTGTGGTACGTCTTTTGCAAGACTGCCCTTCCGAGCTATCTAGCGCCCGTAAAGAGTTGCTTGTCGCAACCCGTCACATCCTGTCCACTGATTTCCGAACTCATTTCATTCCAAAGGTTGATGTTTTGCTGAATGACAAGGTTCTCATTGGTCATGGCCTTACTGTGCACGAGACTTTGCGCCCGCTGGCCTATTCCACAGTTGCTGATTTGATTCATCACGTTCGCAATGAACTCTCTTCAGAGCAAATATGGAAGACCGTTGTAGTTTATTGCAAGAATATGCAAGATCGAACTCTACAAATCAACTTTCAGATTATGAGTGCCAAGCTCCTTATGAACCTTGTAGAACGCATCATGAAACTGCCCCAAAAACAAGAGGGACGACAGATTATGATCATCATCCTGAACGCTTTTGTTCAGAGATTTTCTTCATTGAACCATGCCTATGAACATGTCATGAAGACTGAACGCAAGAAGAATGGAAATGCCACTCCAGAAGACGAGAGCCTTGATCAATATGATGCTCTGGTTGGTCCTATTATGATCCATTCCGAGAGCGGAAACACTGGGGCTAGCCTTCAACTCAAAGACGTTCGGTTCTTCCTGCGTAACCTCATGTCCTTCTTAAAGACTGTCATGTTTGGTCTGAAATCTTGTAATCCGCCGCCTCCTAATAATTCAGCCTTCACTGGCCCACAGTGGCAAGAAGTGGTCAGACTGCTTAACCCTGAGCAGATTACTTTATTCCGCAAGCTGTTTAGAGAAGGAATCGCAGGGCACATGTTTTTCGCAGCTGAAAGAGAGGACAAACTGCCTGAGCCACCAAAGAGCACTGGTTATAACGATTTGCTTCAAGCAAACATGCCTATCGTCAGCTCCAAAGATGAAAAAGAACTCATGGAATCATTTGCAACCGTTTTCATTCATATCGACCCTTCTTCTTTCAATGAAGTCGTTGCTTCTGAATTGGACTTTCTTTATCAGTCGACACTGAAGAACCCAGCTCTGTTGCATATTCCTCAGTTTTTCCTTGCCAGTGATGCAATGTCCTCTAACTTTGCAAACATGCTCATCCCATTCTTGAAGGAAAAGCTCCCGGATTTGGGATCTGGAGATGTTGTCACTGCCAATATCTTGATCAGGCTATTCAAGCTTTCATTTATGGCTGTTAATCTATTCCCAGCTGCTAATGAACAGGTTATCCTTCCACATTTGCGTGAGATTATCCTAAAATCAATGGAACTGTCAACCAAAGCAAAAGAGCCGATTGCATATTTCTATCTCTTGCGAACACTTTTCAGATCCATTGGCGGCGGACGATTTGAGTCTTTATACAAGGAAGCTCAGCCATTGCTCCAAGTGTTGCTAGAGTCGCTCAATAGGCTGATCCTCGCTACAAGAAAACCCCATGAGAGGGACATTTATGTTGAGCTTTGTTTGACTGTTCCAGTGAGACTCTCAGTACTTGTTCCATATCTCAGCTATTTGATGAGACCGCTAGTGATTGCTTTGAACGGCCCTCCGGATTTGGTTGCTCAAGGTCTCCGAACCCTGGAGCTTTGCGTTGATAATTTCACTGCTGAATATTTTGATCCAGTAATTGAGCCTGTTGTGAATGAGATTATGGGTGCTATGTGGGGTCATTTGCAAGCGCTTCCATATAATCACCAGCTGAGCCATACCACATTGAGAATCTTGGGTAAGCTTGGCGGTCGCAACAGAAAGTTCCTGTCACCACCAGATGATTTGAAGTCAAAGCTTTTTGAGTATGACGCTGCTCTGAAGGTATACTTCAACGGCTTCACGAGTGAGGAGAAGGATATGAGTATTGCACCAGGTATTCGTGCTGCATTGAACCTTCTGAACAGCCCCAAAACGTCTCTACATTATCAGAAGAATGCTTTCAAGTATGTTGCTAACACTGTGCTGCTCTTTTTGAACGACTCCAAGGTTGACGTAGGAAGTTTAAAGCTGAAGATTGATGCCTGTGCAAGTGCTATTTTATCCGAGAAGCTCGATGATAGTGAGTTTGTCCTTGAAAGTGGTGCACAGACGGCGTTGAAGCGCAGAATGCAGAATGAATTACTGCTGAAGCTCTTGGAATCGCTCTTTTATGCTACTTCGATAGATGATGAGGAAACAAGAGAAGCTGCCAGGGAGCTTATTTTCAGCTTGTGTGATCATTTTGTGGTTCTGGAACTGGCTGAGATGACTGTAGAAAAGAAGAAGCTTAGCTCGAAGTTCTCTCTTGAGGCTCACGAAGGTAAAGCTGTTCTAGACCCGAAGGTCCTGCTTGATGCCATCATTTTTGGACTCTGCCATTTTGATTTCAATGTTCGAGACACTGCTCGTGACTCAATCCATCGCATTTATAATGCTGGATTGACTATCTTTGCCAAAAAGGAGAATCCTTCAAACTATGCCCACTATTTCCCCATGTTCAGGTCGCTATTTGGAAAACTGACTCACATCTGCTTTGAAGAGCACTATTATAGAAAAGAGGGGGCTTGCTTGGGCTTTGAAATCCTGCTGAACGAGATAAAATTGCCAGTGGCCTGGGTTTCGCTCAAACAAATTGAATTTGCGAGGACCATGATGTTTGTAATCAAGGATACGCCTTCTGATGTGCCAAATTTTGTTAGAGAAACGTCTTCGAACTTGCTCTATCATGTAATCAGAATGTGTGGATCAAAAGATAAAATGGATGAGAAACTCCTCGGCCTTCTTACCTATGAGCTCGGTAGTGCAAAGGATGCGGTACGAGAAGCAGCTTCAAAGTCCCTCGAGATTCTTGCTGAGATTGCTGAAGAACCAGTGGCGGAGTTGATTAAACCAGTTTCTCCTCTGCTGCTCAAACCTATTTTTGGCAAACCACTCAGAGCTCTACCTTTCCCCATGCAAATTGGTCACATTGAGGGCATATCATACATTCTTAGTCTTCCTGATACGTTCTTGACTCACAGTGATGAGTTAAATAGACTAGTAATGGAGGCTCTTGCTTCGGTGGACGCTGATGATGAGAACCTCACATCTCCGAGGAAGATATTAGAGCACCAGACCATCGAGCAGCTCACGCAACTTCGTATTTCCTGCATTAAGTTACTTTCACTGGCGCTAGGCACTCATCCTGATGCTCTTGCAAGCTCCCGTCCAAAGATCTTATCTGTCTTTTTCAAGACATTGTATTCAAGGTCTCCGAGAGTTGTGACTGCTGCACACCAAGGTTTGCGCAGTGTCTTATCGCACAGAGTGAAGCTGCCCAAAGAATTACTGCAAAATGGCTTTAAACCAGTTTTGATGAACTTGGCCGATGTCAAAAGACTGACAACCAAAGGTCTTGAAAGTTTAGCTAGACTGCTGGAGCTTTTGAATTCATACTTCAAGATGGAGATCGGTAAGAAGCTTTTGGACCATTTGAAAGCATTGGCTGAGCCTGCAACCCTGTATGCGTGTTCAGTGAAGAACTTGGAAACAAACTCAACAGTTGAAATCATTACTGCCATTTTGAACATTTTCCATCTGCTGCCAAATACTGCCAGTGTCTACATGAACGACTTGGTGCAGAGTCTGTTCTTCTTGGAGTCGCATTTGCGCAGACAACATCAGTCACCATTCCGAGAGCCTGTCGAGAAGTTCCTTGATAAGTATGCTACAGAAACTGTTCAATACTTTTTGCCAAAGCTCAATGATCCTCAACATGGAAGATTCTTCGCTTCGGTGCTGCCTAATTGCCCTAAAGTAAGGAAAGTGGCTGTCGAGAACATTGAAGAACTCCGCAAACGTCTTAGTGAGGGTTCGACTGCTGTGTGCAACGTGACTGCAGTATTATATGCATTGAGGGACGAAGAGAATGTGGATTATAAACAAATCTTGGCAGATCTTAAAGACCTGATTCCCGATTTGAAGAACGTGGTAATAGCTGCACCTCTAACGTCTTCAGTTTTCCTGAGCGTTGAGCAGACCTTCGAGCTTCTGCAGATTGTATTTGTAAAATACTTACGCGACCATGATGACCCAGACCTGTTTCTACAGCTTACGACGCAGCTTTGCGGAAATGATATTCCTATTTCCATCGTTCTTCAGGAGTTGACCTTCTCCATTGCAAACAGTGACGATTATGCAAAACGTAAGACTTACTTGATGAAGACATTGGAGGTTATTATCCGTTCTTCATCTTCTGTCTCCAAGACATATTTGCTGAGTAGGGTTATCAATCCTATTTTCCTCGTAGAGGGCTCCAAGGTTGGTAACCTTAACAAGCTTCTTGAAAAGGGCACGGGTTCCGCAAGGTCGGGTAACTGGTTGGACGTAGTGCATGGCAGTCTTTGGCGTGACACTGAGATTATTGGATCGTTAGATTATTATCGCCTCGAGCTCCTTCAAATGTCTGCTTTGATTATAAAGTTATCTCCAGAACTGTTAACAGAGTGCAAGAAGGAGGTGATCAAGTTTGGATGGCATTACATTAAGCTCGAGGATATTATCAGCAAACAGGCTGCTTATGTTTTGATTGCTTATTTTATTGCTGCTTATGACACGTTGAGTAAAATTGTTGTTCAAATTTACATGGCGCTATTGAAGACGCACCAGAACGACTCTAAAAACTTGGTGAAGCAGGCTCTTGATCTAATAGCGGCAGTTTTGCCGAAGAGAGTTACCTCCAACCTTTGGGCAAAGGTGCCAAAGAGAGTGTTGGCAGAAGAAGGGTATCAGGTGGGCCAGGTTGCCGTGGTCTTCCAGTTTATTATCCGTCATGCCGATCTTTTTTTCCCCTACAGGGATCATTTCGTCCCCAACATTGTTTCTGCAATGCCCCGACTATGCTTCATCTCTAGTAACTCCCCTGACAATCATTTGTTGGCTGTAGATCTTGCAAATCTAGTTTTATCCTGGGAGATCAAGGCCAGAAAGGAGAAGAGTGAGGCTGGTGACGAGATGGTGGTTGATGAGACTGTCAAACCTGAACCTTCAGGAGGTGAGACCGCATCTAAGGGCTCTTTAATTCCTGTTGCCCAGAGAGATCTGCTATTTTCATATCTTCTGCGGTTTGTATGCATGCCGAACTTCAAATCGAACGAGGCAAATATTGGCCAACGAATGATGTCAATTTTGGGCCAGTTCATCGAAATCTGGCCAGATGCAAAGGTCAAGCTGTCGTTCTTTGAACGCAGTCTGATTGGGACAGACTTGACTACACCTAATGCTGTTTCGATGTGTGTTAACTCTCTTGATGTCTTGGCGTTGCTGCTAAAGAGCCGATCATTGGAGTGGCTAGAAGAGAATATGCCTCAGATTGAAAGGCTCCTTGAGCCAGGTATTCGCTGTGAGAACCTGCAAGTGCAAAAGTCTCTGAGAAACGTTTTGACGACAATTTTCACTATGCCTTTTGACCACGAGGATGTTCCTGAGTCTATCAAGTCGCTTCTCACAACTGTTACCAACTTCACTCAAGAGAATCTTGGAAACTCGAATGTCTTGCCTGGTGTGCTCCTGGCTGCATCGATTGCCGAATACAAACCTAGTGCTCTCGATGCTCTGCTGCCAAACATGATGAAGGCGTTTGGAAAACTTTGCCGCGAACATGTCAACAAAGAGGATGCTGCTGGGAAGGATGCTGACTCATTATTTCTTCTTGAATTGGTTCTTGATCTGACTTCCAAGCGCATTTCTTTTATGAATGATCAAAGGCGCGTGTTCCTGTCGCTGTTTGCGCAGCTAATTGAACGTTCCAGTGACAAGGACTTGTGCCTGAAGATAATCTCAATTACTCGTGACTGGGTCTTTTCCAAAACTGACACTTTCCCTACTATGAAGGAGAAAGCCGCCATCCTGTCCAAAATGATGTCATTCGAGAATAAAGATAGAGTTGGTGGGGAGCAGCTGTCGAAGGAGTTTTATGACATCGTTGTTGATATCTATCTGGACCCAGTTCTGAGTAGATCGGAACTATCTGCAAGAATGGAACATCCGTTCCTGGTAGGAACAAAGCTTGAAAATGTTCCTGTACGTCAAAAGCTGATGAAGGTTCTTAGTGATAGCGTTGACCCTAATATTGTGAAGCGTATTTCTTATGTCATTGCGGATCAAAACTGGGAGTATATTGCAGACTTCCAGTGGCTAAATCCAGCTCTTCAAATTCTCTATGGTGGTATTGCTGACGAACCAGTGGAAGTATTAGGGTTCACATTAGGTGATATCATGGCTACTGGTAGCGTTCTATCTTCGAAATCAGAAAGCACTGAAGCAATGGATGTGGACGATGCGCCGGAATCTGAGAGTCTTAAGCACTTGGATGAGCTTGTGGAACGTCTTGAAAAGTTCAGTAACGAACGTGAGCAATTGAGAGTGCAAAGCTTGATTGCTCCCATGGTGGAGATGCAGTATCAATCTTGCTCTCTGGTACATGAAATGTGGGTTGAGCTTTATCCTCTGATTTACTCTTGTGTTTCCCAGAAAGACAAGATTGAGTTTCTGAGAGCTTTCGTTGATTTGTTTTCCCGCGAATATCATAGCCGTCAAGTTGATGTTCGCCCCAATTGCGTTGCCACATTGGTCGAGGGTGCTGCCGGATGCCATCAGCTGCCACCACACCTTGTGAAGTACATTGGTAAATCCTTCAATGCCTGGTATCCTGCTATCGGAATCTTGGAAGGCATTGAAGCTAATTCTGTCAATGAGACACAGCGGATTCTGGACGCAAACTCTGATGCTCTTGTCGAGCTGTATGCGGGGCTTGGAGAAGAGGATATGTTTTATGGTCATTGGCGCCGTCGTGCAAAGTATCAAGAAACTAATTCTGGTCTTTCTTACGAGCAGTGTGGAATGTGGATGAGAGCTGAGCAGATGTATGAGACCGCCCAGATTAAGGCTAGAACAGGAGCTTTGCCGTATTCTGAAGGAGAGTATGCGTTATGGGAAGATCACTGGATCTACTGTGCTCAAAAGCTGCAACACTGGGAAATCCTGACAGAGCTTGCAAAGCACGAAGGTTTCACTGATTTGTTACTGGAGTGTGGTTGGAGAGTTGCTGATTGGAATACGGATCGTGAGCCTCTGGAGCAGAGTATTGAGACAGTTATGGATGTTCCAACACCTCGCCGACATGTATTCCAGACGTTCTTGACTCTCCAGGGCGTGGCTCAGAAGACTAGCACTGTTCAAGACCTTTCTAATCAGTGTAATGAAGGCGTGCAGTTGGCGCTTCGAAAGTGGTATAGTTTGCCTTCAAGAACAACCAACGCCCATATTCCACTTCTCCATACCTTCCAGCAGTATGTCGAGTTCACTGAGGCCTGCCAAATTTATGGCAGTCTAGCTCAGACCACTGCTCAGAACTTGGATACAAAGTCTCAAGAGCTGAAGGGTGTTCTTCAGGCGTGGCGTGAGCGTCTGCCTAATATTTGGGATGACATCAACATCTGGGGAGATCTGGTTACGTGGAGACAACATGCTTTTGCTGTCATTAACAAAAAGTATCTGCCTCTCATTCCAAACCTGCCCAACAGTGGAAGCGGTCCCGCCAATTCGTATGCCTATCGTGGATATCATGAGATTGCCTGGATTATCAACCGCTTTGCTCATGTCGCGAGGAAGCATGGAATGCCTGAAGTATGTCTTCTGCAGCTGAACAAGATTTACACTCTGCCGAACATTGAGATTCAAGAAGCTTTCCTCAAGCTTCGAGAACAGGCTCGCTGTCATTACCAGAATCCAAATGAAACCAATACTGGACTTGATGTGATTAGTAACACCAACCTGGTATATTTCGGTGGCCAGCAGAAGGCTGAGTTCTTCACCCTCAAGGGAATGTTCTTGGCGAAATTGAATCACCAAACTGAGGCTAATCAGGCTTTTGCAACTGCTGTGCAAATTGACTTGTATTTGCCAAAGGCATGGGCTGAATGGGGTTACTACAATGACCGTATGTTCAAGGAAAATCCGAATGACCTTACTCATGCTGCTAGTGCTATTTCTTGCTATCTTCAGGCGGCAGGACTCTTCAAGAGCGGACAGACCCGTAACCTGCTCTCTCGAATTCTGTGGCTTCTTAGACTTGACGATGCTTCAGGCAAGATTATATCGGCATTCGAAACATATCGAGGCGAAGTTCCTGTCTGGTACTGGATCACCTATATTCCTCAACTCCTGACCTCTCTATCACACAAGGAGGCTAGGGTTGCTCGTACTATTTTGATCAAGATTGCCAAGACGTACCCGCAAGCTCTTCACTACTATCTCAGGACAACGAAAGAAGATCTCACAGTCATTCAACGACAAGTTCAAGTGGTTAGACAGAACATCAACTCGTCTAACACTGGTAATGATTCTCCATCGGCATCTGGAACAGCTGTCAATGGTGCTATCACCAATCAGCCTGTTAACTCTCCGGTGAATGCAAACAGAGGCACACCTGTGAATGCCAACCCTAGTGGGGGAACTCCTGTCAATGCTCCAGCTTCTAGTGGCAATGGCACCCCCACTAATGGTACTCCTAATGCCACAAACAGCAGTGCTGCAGATAAGCAGCCATGGGAGTATGTTGAAGAGATTACTGGTATGTTGAAAACTGCTTATCCTCTTCTGGCTCTGTCGTTGGAGGCAATTGTTGACCAGCTAAATCACAGATTCAAGGCTCAACCTGAAGAAGACGCTTATAGACTTGTGGTAGCCCTTCTTAATGACGGTCTCCAGTACATTGGTCGGATGGTATACCCCAAGGAAGACGCCTCCCTTCCTCCTGCAACCGAAGCCAGCATCAAAAGGTTTGCCGAGACAGTGCTGCCAACGAAGCATATCAAGGCAGCCTTTGAGAAAGACTTTGTCACTGATAAGCCCAACTTGGATACTTATATCAAAAAGCTACGTGTCTGGAGGCAGAGATTTGAGGAAAAGCTTGATGCTAGGGTTGGTAAAGTTAACCTGGAGTCGTTGTCGCCTCACTTGAGTGAGTTCCATTATCAGAAATTCGAAGAGATTGATGTCTTTGGCCAGTATCTACAGTTGAAGGATAACAACCTTCACTTTGTCAAGATCGACAGGTTTTTGCCTAGTGTCGATGTTGTACGCACATTCGGTTATTGTTACAAGGTGTTTACAATTCTTGGTCAGGATGGTAGCATACATCCATTCCAAGTACAGTACCCAGCAGCCCGCTCGTGTAGGAGAGAAGAGAGAGTAGTTCAGTTCTTCAATATTCTTAACTCGGTGTTGGCCAGGAAGAGAGAGGCCAAGAGAAGAAATATCCAGTTCAAGTTGCCAGTTGCTATGCCGTTGTCTCCGCATATTCGCATTGTTGAGGAGGATAAGAAGTTTGTCTCTTTACAGACAGTGTACGAAGATTACTGTAGGATGAATGGCGTTTCGCGAGATGCTCCATTGGATTTTACTATCAAGAAGTTGCGCTCTGCGTTTGCACCTAACCTTCCAAAGCCTTCAGAGGTGAACAGTATTAAGATGGAGATTTTCTCTTCTATCCAAGCTTCTATGGTTCCAGCTACGCTCTTGAGAGACTACTATTCTAAAATGTACCTCTCCTTTGAAGACTTTTGGCTGTTTAGGAGGCAGTTTGCTTACCAGTATGCAGGTGTTACCTTCATGACGTACCTCATGAGCATCAACAATAGATATCCATACAGGATCCTTATCGATGTGGCTTCAGGTGATGTTATGACAACTGAGATGCTACCTGCTCTTCCACCGTCACGAGAGGGACCTTCATTCCGCAACACTGACCCTGTACCGTTCAGGTTGACGCCAAACTTGCAAACTCTCATGGGACCTACAACTATTGAGGGTCTTTACTCTATGGTTGTGTTCATCATATCCAAATGTTTGACGGAACCAGAGTTTGATCTTGAACAGTGCATGCTTATTTTCGTCAGAGATGAGATAATCTCGTGGTATAACCAGCAGCAGCGCCAGACCATTCCTGACAACCAGCTTAGGGATATTGTGAAACTTAACGTTGATGGCATGGTCAAGAAAGCTACGTCTTTGGCTCAACAGGGCCAGGGCAACATTCCTGCCAACCAAACCGTGATTGACCTGATTTCTCAAGCGGTGAATCCAAGAAACCTTTCGCAGACCGATAACCTCTGGATGCCGTGGTTGTAAATTGAAACGCTTCAAGAGATGATGTAAATTAAGACTCATTAGATTATAATTAAACTATTTATATTTTAGCGGGATGTCTACCCACAAATCTGGCGAACTTGTAGATCTCCATCTTTCGACTTATCTTTTCCGCCCGCTCGAGCAAAATAGCGATCACCAATAAGGCTTCCCCACACGCCCTGTCATGCAATGCAATGGTTAACGTAGTGTCTTGGTGGACCGTCGCCAGGTCTACCCTCATAATAAAAGAATAAATTGATCATTAAAGTTATCGTCCGTTTCGTTCACAGGGCACTAATAATGTCAAAAGGCACTAACAACGTCAGAGCTGCCAAAGGGAATCTGCTTTATGAAATTGCACTCTGCATAGACTCGCATTTGGCTGTACACATCACACAGGATCAAGCTTGTATCCTCCCCACACGAAAGTTTAACAAAAGCATCAACTCTCTCCATTGTGATAATACAGAACTCCATCATTTCTGAAGGGTGAACTGAGCGTCCATGTGTCCAGGATCTGTCGGTGACTGCTTCAGAGGATCTCTCAATGCGGCTATCTAGATCGAGATAGCCCACCATATGTAGGCCTGCGTTTTGTGGGGTCATCAGCTCTAGGGACGTATCTGCTTGCAAACTACCAATTGCATTTCCCGCATTATTGCGCCTTCAAGTACTTCATGTACTTGATTGGTAAAACAAAGCAGATGTCATTGAAGTCACACTCTCGCCGCGACATCAGACTGTCGTTTTGTCCCAATCGATAAGCCCGCAAGTGCATGGGCCGCGATGACATCTCATAACAGAGATACATAAACAATAACAGCAACAGAAGGAAATCTTATTCCACTCATTGTCACCTTCCATGTTTGACGCCGATAAATACCGTACGTTTATTGACGCTTTACTGCCTGTGGTCGACTTGAATGTCGTGTCAGTCAAGCGTATGCGTGCTGCAGGCCAGACTCTATACCAGGATGACCTGTCATCCTACAAGGATGAATTCGAAGCGCTATTTTGGCAGAGGTTCGAGGCATTCGAGAATAGGAAATCGGTAAAACCCGAGAAGCGATCACATAGCAATGGGCTTGGTGGGAGCGGTAGCAAAAGTCGCAAGAAGGTAAAACAGGAAGACGGTGAGGAAACAGAGAAGAAAAAAACCGGTTTGGATAAGGAATTACTACTATCACCAAGACTTGCAGCGCTGATGGAAGAACCTAGAACTTCAAGAAAGCAGATCAGCAAGAAACTATGGGTATATATTAAAGCAAACAATCTCCAGGACCCGAACGATGGCAGGCAGATTTTATGTGACGAGACGCTCAAGGACTTGTTCGATGTTGACAAAATGTCCATGTTTGAAATGACCAAGCTGATCGGCAAACACTTGATTGAAGAAGACAGTTGACACATAACTACTTTATTTATTGGACTCCTTGTATTCAACAATCGCGGCTCTATGTAAAACACTTTATAATTGAATAAGAAAGTGGATCTTCAGAAGACGGACTGAAACATAAAACCGTTATTATACCTCGCTGTCTGAACCTTGGCCTCCATCGACATCAATTTATCCAACGATTTTTCCAATTCAGCTTCGGCCTGCTCGAGAGAGTCAAATGGAAACTCGGTCAAAGCCTTATCTTGAACATTGCGATGTGCAGACTCAAGTTCGTCCAAGGAATGCCTGAAAAAGTCCACGCTCATAAATTGGCCATTTGACACTTTGTCCTCAAGACCTAAATCTGCCAATGACAAGGTCTTTCCTGTTGCAGGTACCACGGGCATTTTAGGAAGTTCAGCCTTTTCAGTCTCAAGAACCTTAGTACGCTCAGCAAATATTCCTTTAATGAGACATTCCTCCACGTCACGGAAATCATCTTCTGACCATGTAATTATTGGGGCTGGCAGACAGCGGTACTTTGAGAGCAGCCTTACAGGCAGTTTCTGCAGCGCATTGTCTGCAATCTCTTTCGCAATAACTTCATCACAGCAGTCGAGAGAAAGTTTCTCGAAAAGAAGTTCACGAGTAAGCATACCATTCTGTTGCTTCGCTTTACGCAGGCCCGGTTTTGAATACCAGGCGTCATCATCTTCCTCGGGTTGAGGGATTTTGCTAACGAAAGGTCGCACATATTCTTGGTCTTGTTCATAATCCGTGACAACTACTCGAGCAAAATCTTTCGAATAGCCTTCACCGTCATCTCTGGTAGGCTCTTTCTCAGTTTTTTGAGACCTTGATTCAACAGAGGCAGATCCACTGGACACCGAAGGTTTGACAAACGAATCTTCGACAATCAGAGGCTTTTTGAGATGGGGGGAGGGCGCCGCGGGTGCTGATGCTGTCTTTGTAGGAGCAGTGGACGGGAGCTTCTCAGTTTGATCTGGCTTCGACTTCATCTGGGCAGCTCTAGATGTGGCCTGTGACACTAATCTTTCAATATCCTGAGTGGAGCTTACACCCTTTTGGCCTCCTGTTAGCTTGCCAGAAGACTGAGATGGCCGGGTGCTCGCATTGTCACTACTTGACAATGAAGGCGCCTTCTTGGTATCTGCCAAATTCTTTCCAGCAGCAGTCTCAGGTGCCTTGGTATAATCAACAGAAGATGCTGGTCCTTTACCTTCATCCCCTGAGTTTGGCTCGACAGACTCACCTGAAGACTCTTCGTCTGTGCTTTCTTCACTAGAAGAGGAGTCACCGCCGAGAACGTTGAAAAGATTTCCCTTGATCTGGCTAAGAATTGGCTTACGTGGTGTATTTTCATTTCGTGATACACTCTTTTCAACCAGAGGAGAGGGCGTCACCACTGATGGAGTGGGTCTTGGGTTGGCAGGTGCATTCTTCTTTGCGGAAGGAAGAGATTTAGTTGCCACACGCTCAGCCTGATTCTCAGATACCGCCTTAGATGGAGAACGTTCTGGTTGTGACATTGACTTTTTCAAGCGCAAATCGCCCAATGCTTTCTGCTCAGCGTTTTTAGCTTCAACACGGTTCTCAACAAATGAAGCACGGGCAGCTGAAGCCGTTCTGCCACCGCCAGCAGAATTCTTAGATGTGTTGTCAATAGTACTCGTGAAAGCTGCACGTCTTGTTGGAGTTGCAACCAGAATGCTACTCTCATCAATAGAACTCGCACTAGCTGGTGCAAAATCTTCAATCTCAACGTCGCGAATCTCAATATCATCTTGTACGAACGTCGAATCAGTAAAATCGCCATCTGAGTCAGCATGCCAAGAGTCGTGCTCAGATACAACTTGCCGGCTGACGACATTCTTTTTCTTGGTGGACATTTTCCCTCCAGATTCTGCCTTCCGACTGCGCACCGGGGTCCCAGAACCATGATTCAATGTATCAGGCAACGTTTTACTCATTCCAACGTCAGTGGTCTTCATATTCGCTTCTTTATTCGGTTCTGCCTTCACTGTATCAATGTGCACAGGCTTCTTTGGTAATGTGAGTTCAGGCAAAGATGAAACAGGGAGCGCCCCTTTTTTGAAATCTTTTGGTTGGACTTCTTTCGGTCGAGTGAGAATCTTCCTTAAGCTAGCATCAATAGAGGGAGCCTCGATTGTCGCAGCAGATTCAACTGGCTTCTTCGTGTTAGACTTACCAGCGTGTGAAAATTTATGCTCTGTATCAGGCATTGAGGAACGTATGTCAGAGGAGAACTCGGACAAAGCAACACCAACAACACTGGTAACGTCATCATCCAGCCTAGAATTCTTCATAAGAACACTCAATAGCTCTTTAGAAGCCGAGTTATCATCTCTGTATAAAGATTCATTATTAGAATGCCGCTGGGTGGTCTTCAATCCACCCCGTTGGGCCCCTGAAGATGCAACTGGCGCAGCTACTTCAGTTATGTTTCCACTCGCCGTCTCCTTTCTTTGAAAGGACAGCTCAATATCAGACTCACTGTCAGAGTCAAACAGTTGACTGATATCCAGCGCAGGTTCCCGGATATTCTTTCCGAGATTTTTATGACGCCTGCTCGGCAGATGGCTGGCCACGAGTGGAGGAATACGAGTATAAGCAGCCAAAAAATCTTTCCCCACGGTTTCTGTCGGTGAAATTGGCCCAGGAGCTAGCGTGCAAGTAGTCGGTGCCTCAGCTTCGTCCACAACATCCAGAGATTTGGCAGAGGTACTAGCAGAGAAAATCTTCGAGGCTGCAAATAGATCTTCGATGGACAATGGGATGCCCGCTGGTCCGTTCACTTGCTGATTAAGGGGGACGGCAAACCCAGGAGGAGGAGAAATTGCACATTGCAAGTCACCGGATGGATTTTGAGGGACTGATATTCCCGGGGGAAGAGGAGCCATAGGCGAATCCATGGTTTGACCACCGCTGAAAGGACGATCATATTGGGCTGTCGGGGGTACAGGCAACACCATGCTACCTCCATGGCCAGCCAGCGGGGGAATGGACAATGCGAGAGCCGACGGAGTCAGCAAAGACCATTTAGCATCCCTGGAAAATGCAACCAGCGTTCTATAGGCTGAGTTAGTAAGAAAGCAAATAAATACCTAAAGAAACAAAGCAATTTAATCAAAAGTTAAATGTTACGTAACTAGGTGACACGACACAAGGCCTATACAACGGGCTATGATGTGCATCTAGCTACACTTGTGTTTCTTTAGCCTAACGTAGTAGCCTCACCTCTTGTTCCATTCATTAGATGTGCAAGCAGCTCGTGAGAGCCGCCTGTAGCGGGTTGCTGTTGTTGTCGAGCATAAAGGCCTGGTGGGGGAGGGGTAGCCGCCTTGGTGGCAGAATCATAGGAGGCATCCACACCAACGATCGTATACTCCTCGTTTCTGGCTCCAAGCAGAATGCCCGTCTTATGAGACAGACCACCAGTCACAGAGTTGAGATAGGCAAACAGATTT
Source organism: Deakozyma indianensis (assembly GCA_003706415.3). Taxonomy (NCBI): domain Eukaryota; kingdom Fungi; phylum Ascomycota; class Dipodascomycetes; order Dipodascales; family Trichomonascaceae; genus Deakozyma; species Deakozyma indianensis. The sequence goes on from PPLG03000003.1 coordinate 32,630, forward strand.
TCCTGCTGCTGCTGTTGTTGTTGCTGGACCTGGGCCTGGTGGAATGAGCAAAGCGAAGGCAGCTTGGAGAATTCCGGCTGACCCAGATACTTGGAGTTAAATTTGAAGGTGAAAGCGTGCGAAACTGGCGAGACGGACTCCAACATAAAGTTAGTTGCGCTGTCAGGCACAGCCGCCGCTGGTGCCGGAGCTGGTCCTTGTGCTGGGGGTTTCGCCAGCTTGTTATTGACTGAAGGCGGTGAAACCCTCTGCGCCCACGACGCAGTTGATGGAAGAGCAGACACTGGACTGTCATCACTAGTGGTACTATGCGCCAGATTCACCTGGGTAGCTGCTGGTGACTGAGGTCTAGAGTTTTGTTGCAGTACATGTGGTGGTGCAGCAGCCGGAGCCCTGGAGTTTGCGGACGAGGAGTTTTGTTGCTTTGCGGCATGCTGAATAGTGGAAAGATCTTGTCGAGTGTAAGAATCCGCTTCCTCACCAGGTTCATGAAGAAACATGCAGTGAGGATTAGGGCACGGCTGGCCACGGAGATATGAAGAGCAGTACTTGGTAGTACCGTATGCAGCTCTCAAGTACTTGCCATCATTAATTGAACCATCGACAGCAGCAATACAGCGAGCAGCATCTTCGCGCCTGGCAAAAGTTACATAAACTCCCAAACCCGGATTTCCGTTAGCGGAATTGCGCTTGTTGATGACAATCTTTTGAATCTTTCCATACTGGCCGAAAAACTGGTCACCTCTGAGAGTATTGTGCAACTCTTCAGTTGGAATACTAGGATTCAGGCCAACCACGTAGACCAGGTTCTTCTGGATCACGCGCATACCGCTAAGATGCTTCTTGGCAGCAGCATCCTGCTCACCTTTCTTTTCCCGCTCCTTTTGCTTCTTTTCCTTCTCCTTACGGGACTGCTTGGCATGTTCATGCTTCCACTCTTCAGCAGAGATCTGTCTGTACTCAACGCTCTCATCATCGTAAGGGCGTCGACAGCCAGGGCATTTGCCGTTTAGTTGTGGGTTTTGCCTGATGTTATTGTAACAGAACTGGCAGACTTGGTAGCCACACGGACAAGGCTTGAAGTTCTTGTCCGAGAGGTCCATCTCTTCTACGCAGAGAGGACAGAGCTCTTCTTCGTCATCAGAAATAAAGGAGTCTCCTTGTGACATTGTCTCGTCCCCTTTGAATAAATAGTGCCTGTGGCGAGTGTAGGAGTTTGCGAGTGTGTGTAAGATCGAAGTTGGGAGAAGCCCAGAGAGATGGTTGCGTGGAAGAAGCTCAGTTTGGGATAGCTGAAACTTAGGGCCGTCTGTAGCGAGGAGAGTAGTGAACAGGCGAGGATTAGAAGAATTTGATAAATAATGAGAATCAACCTCACAGATTTTAGAATACCAATCATGGAACTATTGCAAAACGGTTCTTGTAGTGGGGCTTCGACATCAGTTACGGACTCGCAGCAAGTCGGGAAGGATACAAATTGCTCCAAATTGGCTGAGGAGCCTCTACATCAAACTCGGCAAATGACAGCCTAAAACAATAGCACCCAGGAACATGAACGCATCGGGGACACTCACCCAGTACACTGACAGAGTATCGACATAATGGAAATATTCAATTTCACTCATCGTCCTCACCCACCCCCTTCTCTCTCTCCTCCGTCCTGTGCCCTTATCCTACTCTTTCGTCTCCCAGACTCCCAAACCGTGGAAAGTCACGTGCCTGAAAAATAAACACTACCCAATCACCATCGAGGCTATTCACAACTCTTCAAACCAATGCTCAGAGCACTGACAAGACAGCTGCCCAGGGCATCTGCCCAGACATCCACCAGGGCCGCGGTTAGGACACTTTCCACCACCCAAGTGCTCCGCAAGCCCCAGCTCGAGGCGCCCCCGGACCTCGTCAACCCTCGCTCGCTACCAAGAGAAGACCCCGGCGTGCTCAATGTGCCTCTTGAAAACCCAGCAGACAAGTACAAATCACACGTCGAGGACCTCCACAAGTACGGACAGTACCTAATGACATGTCTCCCCAAGTACATTGAAAAGTTCACCGTTTGGAAGGACGAATTGACCATCTACATTGCTCCATCCGCCATTATTCCAACCTTCACCTTTTTGAAGAACCACACCATGGCCGACTACAAAAGTGTCATGGAACTCACAGCTGTTGATTACCCCACGCGAGTCAACAGATTCGAACTGGTCTACTGCCTCTTGTCTGTGCGCCACAACTCGCGTCTGATTGTCAAGTCTTGGGCCAACGAGACCAGTCCTGTGCCTTCCTTGGCAAACATGTTCCAGGCTACCAACTGGTACGAACGTGAATGCTGGGATATGTATGGTGTCTTCTTTGACGGACATCCAGACCTGCGTAGAATCCTTACTGACTATGGTTTCGAGGGCCATCCTCTCAGAAAGGACTTCCCTCTGACTGGTTACACTGAGGTCAGATATGACGAGGAAAAGAAGCGCGTTGTCTACGAGCCTCTGGAGCTGACCCAGGCGTTTAGAAACTTCTCGGCCGGTTCCACCGCATGGGAGCCAGTCGGCCCAGGTCGTGACGACAGACCAGAGTCGTTCAAGCTGCCTACTCCAAAGCCCGAGGAGAAGGAGGAGGAGAAGAAGAAGTAATGATTAGCATATCTTTATCATTGCAGATAACTATGTAGTACGTATTAGAACCGGTGTGCAGAGTATGTCTCAGAGTATAGGGTTAAGAACATCTAAAGAACAGTCAGAGGTTATCCTACAACGTGCTAATCTCCTTTCTCAGCGCTTCCAGTTCGCTTCTCTTCTTGTTTTCATGCTCCTGCAGCGACGACACCTGCGCCCCAATCATCTCCACCTCCTGCGTCGTCTCTTCAATGTTCTCGGCAGGCTTCAGATCGTTGGTCTCCAGTTTCCGCAGCTGACTCTCCTTGTAAGTAAGCATCTGTTCCAACTCTCGTCTCACAAGCGCGGCTTTTGAAGAACCATAGTCGTCAATTCCTCGCTTCCTTCTCTCCGATGCCTGCTCAGCTTCTTGGATCAGATTCTCCAGGTCCTGCAGTTCTCGCTTGAGGCGCACCTCCTCCCAGTCGGTTCCCTTCGTCGCTGAGAAATCCGTTCCTCGTTGTGTCCGCCCCGTACTAGTCACACCAAGCCTGTTCAGGTACGATTCACCAAACGCTGATTTTGCGGTAGGGGCAGACGTTGTGGTAGAAATTTTGGATTGCCTCGAGTTGATGTCATACTCAGGCCGGGACTTTTCAAAAGTAGCTCGCAGAGATGCTGGCACAGACCTTGGTACTCTGATGCCCCGCTGTCGCTGATTCAAAATGTGCAGGAAGACAACCGCCTGGTCTTTGCCGATTTTCTCTTCCGATTTGGGATTTACAAGATTCCAGGCTGATCTGACATCCACCTCTGGGATATTTAGTGTACTGTAGAGCTCCGACATGGAGTCAAATGAAACCATTCCTCTGTAGTCTGTGTTGGTGGAGTAAATGGCATTGTATGAGTCACGATTGGCAGGGGAAATGTACCAGTCAAAATCCGATGACAAGCCAGCGTCATCGTCAAAGTCGTCATCGGGCAATCTGCCGCCAATAGACCCGTCTCCATCCTTCACCGCGTTGTTTGCGGTAACCAAATGAGCCTTGGAAGAGGGAACAAGCCATTCTGGAAGTGTATCAGGGACTGAAGTGGCACTGCCATTTATAATATCATAAATGAGCCGCATTGCAATGCAAAACTCTTCAAAATCAAGCATTCCATTCTGGTCAACGTCACTCAAATCCCAGATCTTTTCTAGTTGCGTGTCGGCAAGCTGTGAGTTTTTAAGCACCGAGGCTACTTTGTCGCCAGATAGTTGGCCATCTTCAGGGTTCAACCCTGAGAAGATTTCCCAGTATTTGTTTAGTTCCCACTGGTCAATTTTGTTGGACATTCCTATGTTATCTTGGTGAGTGTGGCAGCCCCGGTTTCTGGTGTATCCCAAAACAGGGACCTGGCCCAGAACCTGGGCAGTGCACACTCGCAGACAATATGAGTACTCCGTGACTATAATGAATTATATGGAAATGAATGAAGGGAATACATAAAAATACTGCTCTAGAGACGATTATGTCGGATAGCTTTCCTTCACAACTCTGATGCCACCTCCTCAATCGCACTGACAAGAATATCCACTATCTTGGTGGTCTCATTAGTAGTGATAATATACGGAGGTGATAATATAACATGATTGCCGTTGATACCGTCAACAGTGCCTCCAAAAGCTAAAATAGAAAGACCTTTGTCGTAAGCCTTGGCTGAAATAAGCTGGTCAACCTTGAGAGCAGGATCAAACGGAGCTTTCGTCTTTCGATCTTTTACAAGTTCCACCCCCCAGAAAAGTCCCCTTCCCCTAATGTTACCAACATGAACGTTGCCACTTAACTTTTCCTTCAAAAGCCTCTCCATCAGGTGACCCTGCTTCGCAACGTTGGCAAGGATGTCGTCTCGCGTAATGATTTCCTGCACCTTCAGAGCGGCGGCACAGCAGATGGGATGGGCTTGATAAGTATGCCCATTTACGAATGCCTTGGAGCCGTGATACAAAGCATCTACAATCTTTTGTCCAAATACGACCGCTGCAATTGGCATTCCTCCCCCTAAGGCCTTGCCCATGGTGACAATGTCAGGGACGACATCTTCTTGTTGCCAGGCAAAGAATGTGCCAGTGCGTCCAGCACCACACATCACCTCGTCCAAAAACAGTAACGCACCATACTTGTCACATACTGCTTTCATCGCTTTGAAGTATCCGGTAGGGGCCGTTACAGCACCCGTCGTTGCACCAACGACTGGCTCTGCGACAAATGCAATCACTTTATCCGTGCCAATTTCTTGAAACTTATTATCAAGTTCTTGAGCAAGTCTTGCAACGTATTCCTGCTCACTTTCGCCCTCATTTCCGTATCTGTAATAATTGGCCGGTGACACCTTCGCATAATGAGTCGAGAGAATCGGTTCATAGATCCTTCTGCGCACCTTGTGGCCGGAAAGCGCCAACGACCCCAAGGTATTTCCATGATAAGACATGTCTCTGGAAATAAACTCCGTACGCTGCGTCTGACCAATCTCCACAAAGTACTGTCGTGCCAGTTTCTGAGCAGCTTCAGTCGCCTCACTGCCAGAGTTTATAAAGTAGGCCTTGGCAAGCTCTCCTTTGGAGTAATCTACAACGACCTTCGCCAGGTCTTCAGCCACTTTAATGCCAAAATGAGCAGAGTGGACGTATGTCACTTTGGTGGCCTGTTCGTAGATTGCATCATTTACTTCTTTAACATTGTGTCCGACGGAGATCACTGCTGCTCCCCCGCATCCGTCCAGCACCTTACATCCATCAGATAAGGTGAGATAAAGTCCCTCAGATTCAACCACCTGAACTGGATCCTCGCCCAGCTTGCGATTAAGCAGTGGTCCTTGGCCAGCAGACATCTCTATGTATCTTGCTAAAACCAGTTGCGGTAAGCAATATTTATGTCCATGTGAGGTGCTGATAAGGTTTGCGATAACAGTCGGAGAAGCAGTGCGAGTACGAAAACTTGCCTCATTTAGAAATTGTTTAGCCGCATGTATAACGCTCAGGTCGTAGGTTCTTCGTCGGAGGAAATAATCATATCATCATCTCCTCCACATGGCGAGACGATTGGTGATGAGCTCAGTACCTTTTTTGGAGTGACCAGAAGGAAATCAACACTAGCCTGTCGCTTTTTCTTAGGGGTCTCAACAACAGGACGCTTCGGTGGAGGCTGAGGTCGCATCATTACAGCCGAAGGGTCCGGAGATTCACGAGCAACTGGCTTAAAGATGACATCTACCTGGCGGTCGCTGCGCTGCTTTGCCTTCCTTGTATCGAACGACTCTGTGCTAAGTGCCTGGCCAAGGGCTTGACTGAAGGCAACAGGTTGGGAGCTGAATGTAGTTTGAGAGGACCCAAAAACTTGTGAACTGGTAATTTCTGGAACATTGAAGGTCATCTGCGTATCTGTCACGTCATCGGCCAATGTCTCGAGAACTGGCAAAGGGGTGGTCTGCGTATCAGCGATAGTCTCCATAGATTGAGCTTTGTCGTGCTTCACTATAGCTAGACCTAGTGCCTTTTGATGCAGTTCTTTAGCTTTTTCCGGCAATCTTGCAGCATAAAATGGGTTGATGACTTCAGTGCAAAACTCTAGTATCCGTTCGCCTCTCCTGCGATCCGGTTGTAGAGCATAAAAGATACAAAGACGATCAAAGTGGCGATCTAAGAGAGTCGAGAAGTCGTCAGGATCTGGGGTCGTCTCTTCAACGGAGGTTTTAAAGTTTCGTCTTCTCGGTCTCACAGTTGTTGGTCCAGAAGGCCTCTCTGGTCGCGATTCCTTGACATAGCCAAGAGCAGTCATCTCGAGCAGCAAGATAACTTGTAGCATGGTCTCACGCATTTTCAAGCTCATTTTCCGTTGCAGTAGTTCTGATTCATCGCATTTTGCAAAATACCTGTCGTGGTACTCCTGCTCGTGAGGAGGCACGGAAGTACCAACATTTGCATACCTCAGATCCATCTGATCAAGCTCTAGAACAACTGATCTAAGAGCTGCTTCCAAGCTGTCAGCAGAGATCACAACCTTTAAACGCGCCAGAGTGGACTTTGCAAAGTACATCACCACTTTTGAGACATATAAAGCATCGTAGTAAGCATTCCGTAGAGTTTCCATCGGATCGTCGGTTGAAGCTGGACAGTCCATCTTCAAGTCTATTAGCTCAGCGGAGCTTTCAAACTGGAGACTCAGCTCAGTCTCAAAAGTTGTTTTCAGATCAGGCAGGTAGCCAGAAAATGCCTTTGGTTCGAAATTAGCCTTGTCTGATGCGTTCCTTTCCAGGTCTTTTATAGCCCGGTTCTTGGACGATTTGTCAAGCTTTGACAGTGACCACAAACCATCACCGACATATTCGACAAGTGCCAACTGGGAGGTCTGTCGATCGGCGGGTTCATAAATCTTGAACAAGGCGCAGTTCGAGTCTAGTTCCTGGTCAGTTTTGAAGAATCTGGCAGCTGATCTCGAGATCCAAGACAAGGGAACTTGCTCTCGTTCAACTGAACAAAGAGGCACAAGACGGGACGTTGATCCGTCACGTTGTAGTGTCAGCGACATGGGAAATTCATGCGCTTATACCAAAATGTTTGTTTTATTCTGTATTAATGTCCAAGGTGTCGCGTCGGGTTCGCGGTTTTCACCCCCACAGTGGTGCAGGCGTATAGGCGCTTAGATGAGCATTACAGGAGAGAAGCAATAAAGAAAAATAAAGTTAGTCTATACATTCTACTCAATCCAACATTCGTAAAGTGTGAGTGATCCAAAAGTTTCGCCTTTGCTCAGCTCAACCCAGGGCTTGTATTTGTTGGCAGCTGCATTGGTGGGTCTACCTGCCTCAATGGCAATACCCTGGCGTTTAGGATATGCCCTAGGCTCGCCTTCGAGTTGTGGCAGATTCATCCATTCTGTAGTGTAAAACTGGAACACCGGATCAGTAGAGTAAACCTTGACATTGAGTCCGTTCCTGCGCAGATGCACCAGTGGAACGAGAGGTCCCTTTCTGGTATCCAGCTCCGGCTCGTCGAGGTTAGCATCGGGTGAAACAAAGGTTCTGTCAATGTGAACATTGTTGAGAGAGACAAACTCACCTTCCTTGATACCAGCATTCTTCTCCAAGTTGTAAGTTGGTGGCACAGCAGGAGAGGCCTGTTCCATCATGGCGTTGCGATAGACTTTAGCCTCAACTTCATCGACTGGTGCGCCAAAGTCAAAAAAGTTGTGGTTGGTAATTGCAACTACAGACTTTGGAATTGGAGAGTCTGATGCAACAGTAGCCGAGTAGTCCAGAGCCAGGTATGTTTTGTTTCCCTTCATGAATGAGCTATACTCAGCAACTGCATCAACAGCACCGGGGAATCCTTCTTCAAGATGCGCAGAGTGGTACTTCAAAACGACCTTTTCACCACTGTCTGCAACGACCACGTCTCCAAACGATTCGTTCTTGATGCTGCTCGTTTCAGGTCCTGTCCACTCCTTCTTATCCCATCCAACACCACCATGCAGCGCAACTGGAGTCTCATGCTTTGGGGTGGGAGTCAACTTGTAAGTTTCACCGTCAATCTCTACAGCAGCTCCGTAAATTCTATTTGCGACTCTGCCAATGGTAGCACCAAAGAAGGGGTTTCTTGGGTCCTTGTAGTTTTCGACATTCTCAAAGCTCAGAATGACATTGCGGCCATCAGGGGCATAGAATCTATGAATTGCTGCTCCTCGATTGATAATTTTAGCTACAGACATGTTTGTTGATTGCTATAGCAATGGCACTAGATATATCTGTCCAGTTATATATGCCCGGTTACATTCAGGCAACGGCATTTGGTGAGGGCACATTGTGGGGGAGAAGCGTGGGGAAGTTAGAAAGAACAATGAATAAAGAAGAGCATGAGAAGGAATGACCCGTTAACTAAATGATCTATTGATACCTACGTATCGTATCGCCTTCCAAGCTATTTATGTTGTAGTTCTGGCTGCTTTGCAGCGCTGATGCGGGCTTGTCCTCAAATGTGATAGTGACAGATGCAACGGCTATGGCTATGCAGAAGCGTTGCGAGAATACTGAAAGTTGCAGCATCCCCACCGTGGAGAGCTTGCTCTAAAGGCTAGGGCAGCGCCATTTACATGCTTCCCGCGGGATTGTCGACGCCTTTAAAACGCCCTTTCTCCAGAGTTGTCAAGTTGCAATCGACAATTGCAATCGTGCAACAATTGATAATCTGCTGAGTACTCACACAGTACATTCTTTTGCCAGAAAGGGTACTAATTGCTTTATGGCACACTCTAACACGTCTATAACTTCCATTCTCTAACCACTACTCCGCACCGTTCAATGACAATCCACTGGCTTTGCCCATTTAAAGTTTCGGGCTCATTGTACAATGTATGTCATTAAATTAGCATTTACGTAAAAACCCATGCGATCCCCTTTTAAGCACGCTTCTTGAGGTTGGTAGAGAGCCACTCAAGACCCTCGTAAAGACCATCACCAGAAGTGGCACAGGCGGACTGGATGTACCAGGCACGTTGTCTCAGAGAGTGCAGACCAAGCTTGTCGGTAATCTCGGCAGCGCTCATGGCATTTGGCAGATCCTGCTTGTTGGCGAAAACAAGCAAGAGAGCATCGCGGAGCTCGTCCTCGTTGAGCATACGCTGCAGCTCCTCGCGGGCCTCACCCATACGGTCACGATCGTTAGAGTCTACAACGAAAATGATACCCTGGGTATTCTGGAAGTAGTGTCTCCACAATGGACGAATCTTGTCCTGTCCACCAACATCCCACACGGTGAAGGAGATGTTCTTGTATTCGACGGTCTCGACGTTGAAACCAATAGTTGGGATGGTGGTAACGATTTCGCCAAGCTTGAGCTTGTACAAAATGGTGGTCTTACCAGCGGCGTCAAGACCAACCATCAGGATTCTCATTTCCTTGCGACCGAAAAGGCCCTGGAACAACTTGGATGCGAAGATACCCATTCTTGGTTAGTATTGGTCGGTAACAACAAACAGCCTCGGCTGTGCGAAAGTATTCTGAACGATCCCAAGATTTTATGCCCAAGTGAGTGTCAAACAGTGCTTAATGCTTTCCTCGTGTGGATAAGCGGGATGGCATCTTTGGCGCTTATCTGGGGAATTTGAGAGAATCAAAACAGACATCGTACGACTCCTGAAAAACAGACAGTAACGCAGAAATAATGAGTAGGAAGCGTCGCAACCCTACGATACATTGAACACTGTTACCAGAAGACTTTCGTGAGACCGTCACGACACTTATTTGCACCCTGAGGTTTGTGACAGGTCACAAAACGATAATGCAACGTTTTCATTGACGCGCCCCAAACTAGTCGCAAGACCGGGCAAAAATCAGCAGAAAACGCTCCCCGTGTACGGTTTGTATATTGCCAAGTCTGGGGCACTCGAAATACCAACATTTCTACGCGTCTCCGCTCATATTTAATAACTTACTTTTAATTTCAGCAATGGAAGGATATAAGGTGGTGATGCGTTGTTCACTCTAAATAGTTAGGTTGCCGTGCTCAAATGTGCTGGCTAATTTGGTGGGTGCCGTAATTTACGGAATTAGGTGGCACAGTTCCACAAATCAAGGGGGGCTTCGAGCCACGGGCAGACGCGGAAATAAATTGGGGAACGAGCAAAAAATTGAGGGCGTGCAATTCGAAGCAAATTGCCGAATGTCAGATTTGTTATTTGCGTCCTTTCGCGGCGAAAAGACCGCTGAAATCTCTTGAGCTGACTGCCGCGCCAGCACACCCGGTTCACCACAGTGCGCGGAGCCCGCCTCCGACGACGCAGATTGCCACAGCCTCCCTAGGTACGCAGTGACGCGCGCCATTTTGTGGTGAGGTCGTGGCCCTGCGTCTCGCTTATCTATGGCTGTAAAACCCTTGGCTCGGTAGAAAAGATTGAAGTATTGACACTGTATTGAGTTGTATGACTTACCATTAGTCTTGGTTGTCTCCAGTTCTATTGATGTACGTGACCATATCTCGTGGCCCTCAGACAGTACAGCTCCCAGAGACATACCTCTCTGAATAGAATAACTATGCGAGTGCTAGATGCTTGAAATTAGAAAAGCGCGCCCGATTAGGCCGACAGTAGATAGTTTAAAACTGGTCTTGGCATCCGGTTCTATTCTTTGTAGGTTCGGCTGTCGATACCCCGAATCCGGACCATTCCTGTCTGGTCACCTTCTACGAATAGATGTCTAACGTTCTGCAACTGAGCTGCACCGAAGCCTGGGACGAAATTTGAGGGTCGTATTTACCAGCGGGAAAGATGCGAGTACAGAGAAGCATTATAATTCTGGGTCATGATATGAGATAGGTACATATGACACGTTCTTCGGACTTCATTCTCTGTGACTCTCACTTGCTCTGGCTCTCACTCTAATTCTGGCCCGCTGACTCCGGCCCATGACTGGTGTAGCTTCCTGATAAGTTCCCACCACTCACCGCCTGAGCACTGGTTCCTAACCTAACTGTCCACAATTTGTACCTCCCAACCATCCTACCTGGCTTAGCGCCACCTGCCCCCTCCCAGGTGCACCACTCCCAACGTATCGTGTACACGCACGCGACACGCAGTCACACTCCCAACCCTATGAATTTCAAGACTACCAAACACAAGCCCACACACTCCTAATCCATCATCTATAATACAAATGGTTAAGGCCGCTGAACTCAGATCGCAATCCAAGGAAGAGCTCGAGAGCCAGCTGCTCTCTCTCAAGGCCGACCTCTCCAAGGTCAGAATCCAGTCCACCACAAACGGCTCCGCCAAGTCCGTCAGAATCGGTGCTCTCAGAAAGGACATTGCTCGTGTCCTCACCGTCATCACAGCCAAGCAGCGTGAGTCTCTGCGTGAGTTCTACAAGGGCAAGAAGTTTGTTCCAAAGGACCTCAAGGCCAAGCAGACCCGTGCTATCCGCAGAAGACTTACCCCAGAGCAGGCCAACAAGAAGACTGTCAAGGCTGCCAAGAAGGCTCGTGCTTTCCCAGCCGTCAAGTACGCCATCAAGGCCTAAGTGCACGGTGTGTTTTTAGCATAATGATGACGACCAAAAAGTAAAAATTGCCATAGAAATGGATGTATTTAATGCGTAAGCGGAGAAAACAGAAGAATCGGCTAGCACAATGTAGATTGTGTGAACAGTATTTTGTAATAGCGTTTTGTGTAGTTTGATTTGTTTTGCTCTCAGAATTTCTGAGATCTTGAACCTTCTAAATTTCTGTTGGTTGTTTGGACGTAACTCTACTGGACTGGCCTGCTTGAACCCGGACTTTTCACTTAGCAGAAAATCAGAGCTCGGCAAACCGAGGATTGCCGAACCGAAGATCTGTTAATTTTTCCAAGGCCAAAGCTGGATAGTCTACACTTTCAAACTTGACTATACCGGTTGGTATTATAGACAATTATGTCCTGCCATCGCAAACTCCATAACCTAGCGCTCTGGCATGCAGCATATACAAGGAATCGACCAATACAAGCCACTCTGTAAGAACATCGCAATATCAACATTCCCAGTAGCGTTGTTCAGGCTGTTTAGATATACATCGTGCAAGCTCATTTCATGACCATTAAGTCTCACGCTCTTACTTTGATATTGGCGGTACTCCTCTGGACGCAACACGGCGAGTGCCCAATACGGTAATAACTAGCCTAAACATTTATGAAGCACCGATTCTTTCGATAGTGCAATCAGCTGCACTGTTTCCACCCTCCTTCTAGTCAAACAAATCATTGAGCAGAGCTGATACAGCTTTTAGGCCCGCTGCTTGCTCCTCGCCTCAGTATCTGCTCAGTACCTTTCCAGTATCTCATCCAGTATCTGCTTCCACATCTGTATCTATAAAGAGGTACAGGAGTCCATGACACCTCAAGCCGATCTACCAGGAATGCTTGATCGCGGCCACATTGTTGCAGAGTCGACCTCCTTCAAACGCGCGGGCCGTACGACCGGAAGAGCCTCAGTCGCTTGCCAAACATGTAGGAAACTGAAGACGAGGTGTTTCCCTGTTCCAGATTCAAAGTCGTGTTTACGATGCAAGACAATGGGCGCAGAATGCTCGTTTTTGACCGACGATTCAATTCAGCTAGATGATGATGGCAGTGTTTCAGCGCGATTGTCAAAGTTAGAGTCTAATGTTAGCGAGATCTTGATGCTGCTGAGAAGCAAAGGGGGAAACAAACTGACAATTGGTAGCACAAATCGTCAAAAGCTCATGATGAGAGTCGTTCCAAACGCCGTCGACGATAATAATGACCCCCTAATAGCTCCTGAGCGTCACATTTCACCACCAAAGGGTATTGCCCCTTCCTTTGGTCAACCAAGCACAACTTTCTTGGCATCTCCTTTCAATGTTTACGGTTCATTGTCTGTGACAAGTTCTGGCAGTGAACTGGCCAACAATAACCTGCCTCCGCCCATCTCTAGGTTATACAACCCTCAGATGGTTATTCACGAGCAGGATATTATATCTCAAGGGTTTATCACACAGGAAGATGCGGTTAGACTGCTCACATTCTTTCGTGTTAATTATAATAGATGGGTGTCGTTTCCTGAGGACGTCCCCATAGAAGAGTTGCTACTGCGTATCAGAAAGCGGTGCTCACTACTCCTGACTGTCTGTTGCTGTGTGGCCATTAGATACTCTGATGAAGGACTACGAGAAAGCTATTCGTTGCTTATCACAAAGATGCAAAACGAACTCACACAGTCGCTGTTTGTTGTCCCGCAAACGATCGAGTTTATGCAGGCTTTGGCTGTCATTTCTATTTATGCCTCGTCTCTGTCAGAGGGAAACATTGTGATTGATGCATGGTACTACTCTTCAATTGCTTTGGAACATTTTGTTACTAAAGACATTTTAGGACTCGTCATGTCTTATGACGGAGTTGCCCCAGTGACACAGTTTGATGAAATCACTGCGTATCGAATCTGGAATCACCTGTGTCTTGTCCACTTGGTCAACTGTGTGATTTCGGGTCGCATGTGTGTCATTGATGAGATTCGTCTCGATCAATGTCGCAGAACTCTGGAGCTTCCATCAGCTCTCAACTTTGATGGAAGAATGGTGGCTGAAATATCTCTTCAGCTACTGGTGTATAATTTCATGCAAGGGGGACAGTCCCTCGAAGACGTTCGAGCAGAGCTTGATTCTTGGGTGGATCAATGGTCTTATCTGTTCATACAGGCTCCAGTTCAATTTGTGGAACTAGGTTATCACTTTTGCGAAGTGACCATCCTGTACTTTTGGCAGTATACTCAGCAGAATATGGGTCAGATGAATACCATGGATCCAACGACTGTAGTATCTGTTCTCCAAAATATTGACCCCAGCACAATTATAGAGATGAGTGACCATCTGATCAAGATCATTGACTACCTGCTGGATCTTCAAGATGACGTGTATTTTGCTTGTCTAAGTGACCAGGTGCACTTTTATGGAGCCTTCTCGTGCATCCTCATGGCAAGCATCTGCCAGATCATCTCTTCTACTAATATTCGGGTAGGCGACGACTTTGTTAAGGAGTGCCTGCGAAAGGTCTCAACTCTTGGACACCGATATCGTCTGGTTGGAATACATCCTTCCGATATGGTTGTCAAGTACGGAACTGCCATCAACGCTGCAGTTGCCGTGGTATCTCACGCAATTTAGCAACCATACTTATGTATCAATAATTTATAGGTTACAGGTAAACTACGCTACAGACACAAACACTCCATGACTAAACACTTCGTCATTGTCGTCAACGCAGTAGTAACTGTCTTCATCACTAGGCGGAGGAACCTTCATGGCAGTTGCCGCAAACAGTGCAGCGTCGTCAGCAGCCAGGTATTGAGAAAGAGACAACTCAGACGGTGGTTGATACTCATCGTTTATATAATATCTCGTTCCGTGTTTGAGAACTCGTCCTCGTCGTAGAGCCCGCTGGAGTGCTCTGGTAGCGGACTGCATGAAACGCGCATCAATCGTCTCTGGAGACTCGGCATCTCTTGCGATCCACTTGAATATCTGTTGCAAGTCTGCACCTTCTCCATTAGGCGTGTTAGCAGCCAAGGCATCCACCATCAAGTCTTCATAGTTGAGAGGCGACTGCCCGTTGATTGTCGGGAATGTTCTTTGGTTGTTTTCTAGCTGCATCTTGAGGGCAATTGAGTTTGTATGCGGGGAATAAATAGGGAGTTTGGAATCAATCGTTTCAACGTATTGAATCAGCTCTACGAGCTGTGCTTTTGACAATGAAGACAAGTAAGTCTTCTTAACTTGTGCAGAGAAGGATTCTCCAGAGACTCCGGTCTCAAGAGGAACTTCGCGGCGCTTAGCAGAACAGTCTTTACAGAACCACTGAGCGTCTGCGACATCAACTACAAGGCGGTCGATTGGCGGTACATGACATAGTTGATGATAAGGATTGTTGCATTCGTCGCAAAAGACGATAGGATTTGAGTCTAGCGAGTTACCTCTTTGACAGATCTTGCAGGCATACGTTCCTTGTCGTCGGTCGTATGCTTCGTGCATTGTTTGTGTAACGGTATCTTCTTTCTTTGTTGTTTGTTGTCTGTTTTGTTACTAACTTACTATCTGCTGTATGTCTGTAAATTACTATGCGTAGCATACTTAATGGGAGCAAGGAGTGAGTGCTATCAACAACAGTCAACAACAGTCACGAATAGCAGAAAGTATCAACAAAGTATAATAGAAGTATTAGCATGTTATTTGAATGTCCAGTACCGATCCTGTTTAACTTCTCTCTTACTTTGCTGAATATCGACTCTATCAATGCCCAGCCTTCTCCGCACTATATTGCCTTAATCGGCTATCAGTTCCCGTCCAACCTAATCAAGCAACTGTAGCTCACCACCTTAGACTTAACCTCATCACCTCAATGGCATTCAAAACTACCGCAACTATCGCAAATTTCGGGGGCCAACTACTCAAGTTGACCCATGAGTCAAAAGTGCTCGGACTCGAGGCCCGCGCTAACCTATTCCTGCCAAAATCAGCCTCATCAAAGACTCCTCTTCTCATCTTCCTGTCAGGACTGACTTGCACACCAGACAACTGCTCAGAAAAGGGCTTTTTCCAAGCATATGCCGCACAGCACGGCATTGCGGTGCTATACCCTGACACTTCTCCGCGCGGTGCTGGCGTTGCAGGCGAAGATGACTCGTACGATTTTGGATCGGGTGCTGGGTTCTATATTGATGCGACAAAAGAGCCATGGAGTAAACACTACAAAATGTATAGCTACGTTGCTGAAGAGCTTCCAGAGCTTATTTTTAGCGAATTCCCCCAGATTGACAAAGACAAAGTGTCCATCACTGGTCATTCCATGGGCGGTCACGGTGCCTTGACACTATTCCTCAAGAACCCCGGAAAGTACAAGTCGGTTTCGGCGTTTGCACCAATCTGCAACCCAAGCGAGTGTCCGTGGGGTGAAAAGGCCTTTGAGGGTTACCTTGCAGATAAGAGCGAGTGGGCCAAACACGACGCTACAGAGCTCATCAAGACGTACTCCGGTCCTACCCCAGAGATTCTCATTGATGTAGGCACTGGCGACAATTTCTACACTGGTAAGCAATTGCTTCCAGAGAACTTTGAGGCGGCCGCCAAGGAATCTGCTTACAACGGCAAGGTCAAGGTGAGGTACCAGGACAAGTACGATCATTCGTATTTCTTTATTTCATCGTTTGCAAAGGACCATGTCGAGCATGCAGCGAAGTACTTGAAATAGGATGCACTTGCGTTGCTTTAGCGCAAGAATGCAATGCAACGCTACACTATACTTTACGACAGCGTGATCTGTTCGTGTTTTAAAGAATTGTAACTACTTCTTCTCAGAATTACCAATCCATCATCTAGCCTATCTTCTACGTCATAACAAGATTGCACGTGACCCAAAAATAAATTTGGGCATTGTTTAGCCCCGAACACTTGCATCACCGGTCATTAACCTGCGCAGAATCGCGCAGTTTCCTCCTTCCTACATTCTCCTACCGCAAAATTTGGTTTCTACACCTACATAAGCAGCATAATGGCAGGGGACATGGATCTTGCCAGCGCGCTGGGCGCGGGAGATGAATTCACCGAATCAGTGCAAACACCAAAGACATTACTCAGCTTGAACAGTCTCAGATCGGCCGCCACCTGTATTATCTGTCAAGATCTCATGTTTTATCCCTTCACAGTCGGCTGTGGTCACAGTTTTTGTTACGACTGTTTGTCAGAATGGCTCAAAAAGGCCAGACCTAACTCAACATGTCCAACATGCCGACACGTTGTGAAAACAAAGCCCGTTTTGTCACTTACAATAAGAACGCTGGCGCAAGAGATTGCTCAGATAGCCGCCCAAGAGGATCCACAAAAGCAGGCGTCAATTAAAAGGTTCTCGACTATTGTTACACGAAGGTTTGAAGCAGCCAGGAGCGAAGGCTTGTTTGCATTTCTTGAGGAAGAAGTACCGCGACCAATCAGAGATCATGATGACGGAGTACGACGGTGTCCTCGGTGTCATTGGGAATTGGAGCACGGGTATTGCAATCACTGCAACTATTCTGCCTTGCTGGCGGATGATCCAGACGATGAAAGCTATGAAGGGAGTGAGGTGTCTGTTGGAGACGAAAGCATGTATAATGACGACGATGATCTAGAAGAAATGGATTCCTCAGATATTGCTTTTTTGGACGATTCGCATGATGTGACATCCCCTCATGGAGACTTTAGTTCTGATGACGATGACCTAGAAATTCGGGAGGTCCGGGCTGTCCTTGATAATAATCCTCAATCCGAGAGTATTCTGGGAGGGAGAAGACATTACTCTGTGAGCATCAGCGACACGGATGAGGAGGAGTCCATTGCAGTAGCATATCCACGCCGCCGGATTCGAGATGTAACTATTGATAGCGATTTGGAAGAGAGCGAGGATACTGAGACGCACGAGGCGATTTCACGATCCGGTGTTGCTGCCTTGCGAAGAGCGGAAGCAGTTGGCGAACAAGTACGCTCAACGAGAGCAGCAGCTCGACGAGTTGTCGATGACGATAGCGATCACGAGGAGTCGTCTGTGCCCGTCCGTCCGAGGAATTTAGGAACCGTCGTCGTTTCTAGTGACGGGGATGAAGAGTCTTCTGGAATAGGACCTGATCGGGATAACAGAGAACATTTTGAATCTACTGAAGATAGTGAACATGAGCGTCATGCCCATGCAAATGTTGACTCGAACTCTGGTTCTGAGGTGGACTATGGATTCGAACCTGCAACTGATCCAGAAGATCGCAGTAGTGAACTACAGGATGACGTAACTGAGGTACACGACGATAGTCAGGAAGAGTACGATGAAGGGGTTGAGGTACACGATGATGGAGGTGGGTACGACGAACCTGACTTTTACGATGATGCAGCTGAAGAGTATGACGACGATGGAGAGGAATCAGCTTACGATGGAGGATACGAGGAGGAGGATGACATTCACTATTGATACGGACTCCGCCGGTATTATTTGGAGTACGTTCTAAGGACGACTGAAAGGATGTGGCCGTTTTAGGCAAGGACATGAAGCGCTCACCAGCCTGCTCCGACAACGTTAATATTTTATTTATCACAGATTATTTATCTCTAAAAACTAGAATAGCTACATTGGCTACACCTGACTAGGCTTAGTCTCGTGGTCGACGCACGCCGACCGTCTTAGGCTAGTGCTCCGTTCTTCCTCACTAGGGTACTCCGCAGTGATGCGGGAGGTGCCTGATCGCGAAATCAAATAACACTACGTCACAGTACAGCGCCAAGCAAAAGGAATAAAGTTTGTACCGGAACGGAATTAAAAACACGGATAAAAACAGAACAGGAAGGAAGACCGCGGTTTGCAAGTGCAAAGGCGCCTACATTCTTTATTTTAAACACACAGAATCTGTCAGAATCCGTTGGAATGCAGCACCAGAGCCGCCCTGTCCACACGCACACCACCCGCAAAACCGCAACTAAAAAACCCTCTGTACGCCCAACGACATAAATTAGGCACCGGCTGCCCACACTGGGAGGGATGCCTCTCCTCCCACCCACCAAAACCAGCAAAAACCGGGTGAGCCTTTGTCACCTACTCAAATTTAAAAACATCGCCTGGTAACCAACATAGAAGCGTAGCCTCAGCCTTTCGACACCTCCTGCCGCCAATCGCACATTTCACGATAAATAACCACAGCTAAGTGGCTAACAACTGCACATAGCGACGATCCACCCTCCTACGGACAAAACCGGTAACGAACAAACCACATTCCCGAATCATCTCATCACTCCAATCACCATAATCCTCCCAATACCGCACACGCCCCCTTTTCCTTCACCTACTCTCTTGAACTCCAAATCGGCAACTACTTGTGGTCGTGAGATGCCTCATGGACGTTTCTAAACCCTCAGCTCGGTCGCCTCCGAACGCAATAACAAGAAAGTCTGCTACGTCTTCAGATGCAGAGACTTCCTCTCTGCCAAACTCAATGTCTGGAACACCCCCAACCTCTTTCCATCATGGCCAATACTCGGCCTCAACACTTTCCTCCCCAACACTCACTTCATGTCATCAAGTTGGTCAGCTACAAGATCATTCAGAACTTTCTTACGCAGCTGCTTCTACTGGCCACAGTCGTTCTCAGATTAAGAAACTCCATCAGCGACTCATAGATCTTAATGCTGATCGCTCACAGCAATCGTCTCCTGTTGCTTCGGCATCTTCAGCTGGCTCAACAACTTATGAAGGATCGCCGTATCCCTCAGCTCCTCCATCTCCAGCGGCTAGAGTCAAAGAAACCAGTCACATTTACATTGAATATGATCCCGTTTCGGGACGCAAAACCCTGAACACGTATGAAATTATCAAGGAACTCGGGCGAGGACAGCACGGCAAGGTGAAGCTCGCCAGAAACATTGAAACAAACGAATATGTCGCCATTAAAATCGTTGATAGACAAGGCAGGCCGCGTCTTGGCAAAAGTCAGTCAAAGGTGACTCAGGAAGAAAAAGTCCGCCGCGAAATTGCCATTCTAAAAAAGTGCTCTCATCCCAATATTGTTCGGCTTCAGGAAGTTCTGGACGATGCAAAATCTCGCAAAATTTACATGGTTTTGGAGTACATGGCAAATGGGGAGATTGTGTGGCAGTACTCAGATGGTACGCCTGCATTGTCGCGAGAACGTGCTCGATCGGTCATAAGAGATGTTCTGAAGGGTCTAGAGTACCTGCATTTCCAAGGCATTATTCACAGAGACATCAAACCGGCAAATCTATTGCTTGACGCGAATGGAACTGTAAAAATCTCGGATTTTGGCGTCTCCTTTGCGTCAACTACAAATTACAATGACGATGAACTAGAGCTGGCAAAAACTGCGGGAACTCCTGCCTTCTTTGCTCCCGAACTGTGTATGGCTGCCTCAGAAGACAGGCCACCAATTACCTACAAGATTGATATTTGGGCGCTTGGCGTCACTCTATTCTGCTTAATATTTGGTCGCGTGCCCTTTACTGCCGACTCGGAATTTGAGCTTTTTGAGGTCATCGTGAATGAGCCACTCTCATTTTCCGAGGACGAGGAAGACGCAGCTAAAGGAGAAGCGGTCAAGAGTCCTCCGGCAACTCCCTTAATGACACCTCTCAGTACTAGCCGTGCAGTGTCTGGTTCGATAGATGCTGACTTGGAATTGGTAAAAGATCTCATTCGCAAGATGCTGGCCAAAGATCCAAACCAAAGGCTGGACATCGAAGAGATAAAGCATCACCCCTGGGTCACTGAAGGAATGGATGCCCCCTCAAAAGAGAAATTCCTGAACTTATGTTACGCTGACGAGCAACCTATAGAAGTCAGCGGAGAAGAAGTTAAGGATGCTGTTCAGGGCATTTCTGGTAAGATTAAACGTAGCTTGACCAAGTTTGGCATGCATGCTCTTTCGTTCGCTGGAATTCACCCAAAACGCAGTGGCCGTTCCGGGACCTCCAGTGGGTCGGTTTCGAGATCATCTTCGAGAGATACTACCTTTGGCATTGATGTCAGACATGAACGTAGCCCATCAGTGACTTCAACATTGGCGCACTCTCCACTTGCAGGCGACGCTGAGAAAATCGCTTGGAGATCCCCATTTGATCAGTCAACAATGTCAGCAATGTCACCGCCAGATAGCATAGCAACCGCAAGCTTAAAGCGCAAGTCTGTTGCCAGTACGAGTAGGCAGGAGCGGGCTAATAGCGGTGCTTCGTCAATCAGTGAGTTGAACATGAAGGACGTCTCGCGGACGTCCTCGACAAAAAGTGATCACCTCTGGAACTCTGTTGGTCAGAGACGAAATTCTTCCATCACAGGTTCAGGAAGTAACTTGAACCTGAATATATTACCCGTGCCAACCTCCACTATGTCACAAGGACGAAAGCCTTCCGCTTCTGCAGTGCGTCGTGGCAGTGAGCAGCGTAGACAGTCGGAGGGAATTCCATTCCCAAATGCTACTAGAGTTCCTACGCACCTTCAACAGCAGATGCTTCAATTGGAAGATAATGTCAGCAGCATGACAATGTCGTCAGGTGGTGAAAAGTCTGAGGGTGAGGACTCTACTTGGCCGCGACGCAACAGAGATCGGAGCGATGAAAGCGAGGATAATAGTGACAATGATAACGACTCGAGCGACGAGGAGAGAGAGCTCACTCTAACGTTGCCCAGAAGAAGTACTCCTGCAGGTGGTTCTCGACCCGAGTTGAAGCGAAGAGATTCATCACTGGATCGGGAAACTCGCAAGCAGGAGGCTGTTAATAATAGAGGGCGAAGTCAGAGTGTTGCTGTTGGAATTCTCCAGTACAAACCAATGTACACACCGACCGAGTCGGTGTAACATGGTCCAATTAATTTATTTTATATATTTAAGCAAAGCATGCACATTTTAATTTTAGTTGGTTGGCTTTTTTGGTGTTTTTGGTACATCAGAAGCTGCTCTGAAGGATCCGTCAACCACCATTACCTTTCTAGAAAGTGCAATGATCCCCTCTTCATGAAGGTAAACCTTTGTTTCGCCCTGGCTAGTGTAACCAATAAACACTCCAATAGCTCTTCTTTGGTCAAGGAGAATAGCATCCGATCCAAACGTGTAGATAGGTTTGAGAGTACCACAGCCTGCGTTGTACGCCTCTCCAGGGCTTTGATATCCAAAGAACTTTGCAATGGGTGTACCTGTATCATATTCACCGTTTTGAATCATCAACCTATTGCGCACCCTTGCAGCATATTTCACAGCATGATCCCAGAAGTAGTATGGCAAGCCAGATGCTTCTAAGAGACTGCCAGCAGTGACCAGTAACGTAGTTTGCAGCTTCAGAGAATTGATAGATTCTTCTTTATCGTCCCTTGATACCTTTAACGACGGAATGCCTCTCTTGGAAAGAAAAGGCTCCAGATACGAGTGGTGTTCGCTAAGACACTTTACGAACCAAACGCCATGACTGAGGTCAAGTTTATCGATGGAGTCCTTCATAGCAAGGATCACTCCCCTGAGGCTACAAGCGGTGTAGACGACCGCAAATTTGGAATTTTCCTCGAGAATTGTGACAAGATATTGGGCACTAGTGCTTCCTTTTGCGAGAGGTCCACAAACGTTTATTTCCAGGACGTTCTTTTTGCTCCAATCTTCTTTCCATTTATAGGCTGTGTTGCATAATTGGACACCATCCATTACACCTAGCGTTTTGCTGGTGACGATTTGTGACACCACTGGGGTTATTGCACTGAGAGATTGGCAGAGAGCACAGTCAGCTTTCTCACTCGACTCTTTGGGTGAATAGAGGGATATCTCAAGGGTGTTTTTCCAGCGAGCAATAGAATCCACAGGCCAATGGCATAACCTTCTGTGCCATACCCAATCAGTTTTCATTTGCAAGGCGTTGGCGTCAAGGATTCTTTTGCGTCGTAGAGCAAGTGAGCGTTTTGTTTCACTTGCCTGATACAACGGCAACGATTCATTATCAACATCAGTAATCTGGATCCTTTCTGTACCAGTTTTGGTGTGGATTCTCAGATGCACCTCCATGTCGCCTTCGATCTCATCACGCTCTACTTCCAAACCTGGCGTTGCTTCTAGACTGCGAAGTGACAGAAGGCAATACTTTCTGGCAGGAACGACAAACACATTTTGTAGGGTTACTGTGAGGCGTGCAATATTTGGATTGAAAACATCAGTGAGTTCCAGCTCCACTGAGCCCACTCCAATAACACGATCTCGACCGATAAAGAGAGGAGCTTCAAAGTACTTCATATCACGGACCATCCGCGGGTCATTGCAGATGTGAAGCTTTCCACCGTAGCTAAGGACCCAGCTTTCCGACAGAGTTGGTGGAGGAATTCCGTAGCAATCTCTCTCATCGTAAACAGAGCACAGCATCAAGTCTAACGAACAGACCTTTTCGTTGTGTCCCTCGCGACCACATTTGCTACATCGTCCATCGTCTTCAGCATAGCCAAGAAAAGAGAAAACTGGGAGCTCGAAAATTGGTGGGTCAGACCCGTCCAAAATGTCCTCAGAAGGGTCGGATACAGCGTCTTGCACCAGAGCAAGTTCCACAGGACTTAGAGAATCATTGTCGGCTGCACAACAGCGCTCATACTTGTACGAGAGCTGGGCATTGCCATCAAGCTCGCGAGGCAGCTCAGAGTCGCTTTCTATTTGTACTATAGTGATTTCAGGATTGTATGACATTGCATTTTTTGAACCGGTTGTAGTTGATGTTTTGTGTTCAAAATTGATAATGGGACTGGGTTGTAACGAGTATGGGAGAGATGGAAGGAAAGCGAGGAGGACTCAGCCGATGACGAGGTGACTAGTAGCTGAATATTTTCTAGCTAATGTAAATATCCAGTTCCTATTGAATAACTAAGAGGAGATCAGCTGGACTCTGTAAGTCTGTTCCGCATTCGACATTTGGCCCAGTAGGGATACCTATGACGAGTGTAGATAAGCTGCACAGTGAAGCCATTAACACTTTGGTTCAGCACAAGACTTCAAACTACATTCCTGTTTCTGTATTCATTTACTAGAACAGCGATGATTCAAAAAATATCTCTCTCCATCCGGCTCTACTCCTCGTTCTAATTGTTCTCGAGCCAGATCAAGTGTAGTGGGACATGCCCTCAAAACAATCTGACCTTCCTACCGCGAACAGGTTACGCTAAGAAAGGCCAAAAATGACCAGAGGTTTTCTAGATAAGAGAGATATAAGATCTAAACGATACTATATACAGCAATACAAGAAAATTATTTTCTATTACCAAGACGAAACTTGGTCGTCACTAGACGGCTACCTGATTGTTCAAAACTTACCCTACCCGGAATTCAATTAGGATTTATCGCGCATCGCAACGCGTAGGTTCCGCGACTTAAGCACATTATGTTTCGCTCGACTCCAACAGCTAAAAAGCGTTTTCTTGCGGAACGAAAGGCTGACTTTGACGGCCTTGATCGCGACAATGAGTACCCCTTTAGGCTAAACATGTATGAACTGCCCCCACTACAAGAGATCACAGACGAAGAGTTTGAAGGTTGGGCTCTGGACCGTCTGAGGCTTCTTAGTGAGATCGACATGATGCTAGTAAGAGGACTGCCAGTTTCAGAGATTGAAAGGGCCATTCGTCCCATTATTGAAAAGACAGTGCCGCTCTCGCAGTCAGGAAAGCGACAATCCGCAGAGCGACGAAAAGATCACTATTCGCACTTCATCCTCCGCCTTGCATTTTGCCAGTCTCCAGATTTACAAGAGAAATTTGCACGTCTTGAATCAGTTCTTTTCAAGATGCGTTACGAGACTGAGGATACGACCCAGCGCCGAAAGTTTGTGCAGACGCTAGACAGTGCGTGGGAAACCTGCTCCCCACAAGAATATGAACGGTTAGCAGGTAGACTGCAGACTGTCAGCCCAGATCAGACCACGTTTTACAAGATTGATTTTCTGTTGGTGCCTGAGCTTGTGGAGCGCCGAAGAGCCTACATTGAAGACGGTATTGCATATGTGGCTGAAAATGAACAAGAAGTGGTTGTGTGTGACACGTTCAAACAGAAGCTGGTGGAGGCTTTGGTCGACACTGCCAAGAGATTACCCAAGCTGGACGAAAAGCATCGCATAGAAGAAATCATCGGCAACTTGGCTCTAGGTTTCACCAAACAATTGGAGTTCAACAGTTTTAATGGGGACTCGTCCCTTACACCAGGCGTCAAAGGTGAGGGTTTCAAGGCCCATGAAGTGGAGTCTCTCAAGGAGCACTTCCCAGCATGCATGTTCTTTATGGATGATAGTCTTCACAGAAAGGCTCATGCGAAGTATCAGACTCGAGAACAGTACGGATTATTCCTCAAGGCCATCGGGCTGAATGTGGAGGAGTCACTCAAGTTTTGGCGCACGTCCTTCAAGAACTTTACTGAGGATCGGTTCAACAAAGATTACCGCTATAATGTGCGCTACATGTACGGTCTTGAGGCTGGCAGGAAAGATAGGCGTCCCATGGATTGCCACGCGATCTTGTCTGGTCCGCCTCCCGGTGGTGACCAGACTCATGGTTGTCCCTACAAGACACTTTCCGGCGATGCCCTGGGCCACCTGTTGAGTAGGATGGGTCTGAAGGATGCAGATACCACCGACAAGATTTTGAGACTTGCGGAGGAGGGCAATTACCAATCTGCTTGCACGACCATGTATGACGCGCGCCATCCAACGGCGCCTCCCTCCGAGCTTATCACTCACCCGAACGCGTACTTCCTACAGTCTTACAATCAGGCAAACGGAAAGGGTACAACGGTCACGCCTACGGAGAGCATCGAAGAATAAATGTAATATTAATAAACAGTGGATTGGTGTGTGCACTCGACATTCCTGTTTGGGAATGAAAGTAGGGAGGAAGAAGTAACAAACAAATGAGCCAGCAACGTCATTCAGTAGCCACTTATCATTAATATTTAATTCCCAATCCCACAGTCAATTGTGATTTGCAACTCAACACATCCAACTAGCTCCTTGCTTGTCTCCCCCATAACCCAAATAGGAACTGAGATTCCACGTCCTCCCTTCACCACATCAAAGCTTCTCTACAAAACAGCGGCGCAACAAATGTCGTACGCAGCGCCAAGTAATTTTGATATCGACAATGAGTTGGTAGAAGACGATTTCATCGTGGCCGATGAGGGGCCACGCAACGTACCTGCTGATGCGCCACCGGCTTATATTCCACCGCCACCAGAGCATACATCTGCTGCCGGTGAGCAATTCGAACAGAGACGTTTCATGGGCGGTGACACATTGGATGAGCCAGTTGTGACTACGCTTTTGCGAGACGTCAAGGCCGTAGGTAGAAGGCTACGGCAGACATTGTGGATCTATCCAGAAGATTCTCTAACTAACGAATGGGACCTCTGGGGACCGCTGGTATTTTGTTTATTATTTTCCTTGTCAATGTGTATGACTGCGCCGGCTAATCAAACGTCAATTGTCTTCTCTGGAGTGTTTTCACTGATTTGGATTGGTGAGGTTGTCATTACCCTTAACATTAAACTCCTGGGCGGTTCCATTTCCTTCTTTCACGCCCTCTGCGTGACTGGGTACTCTCTATTTCCACTGGTTCTTTCTTCCCTGATCTCCACCTTTATCAAGAAATTCTTTATTCGACTGCCAGTTGACCTGGTGCTTGTGGGATGGGCTATTTATTCTGCGGCAAACGGCCTGAAACATAGTGGAGTACTGGAGTCTCGGGTGCTGCTGGCCATGTACCCCGTCGCCCTGTACTTTGTAGGTCTCGGCTGGTTGTGTATCATCACGTCGTAGGCAAGAAGTGAGCGCTTTGCGAGGGGTCTGATAGTCTAGTGGTTCGGCGTATGATAAGTTAATCAATATAGTGATCTCAATTGATGAATAGAATTAAAATAAATTAGACATTAGATAAATGATTTTGTGCAAAAATTACTCGCTTGCGAGTAGGTCGCTTACGAAGTTCGCTTCCCGTGGTCCACGGAACTGCAATTTGAACAGCTCAGAGGCCCCTGACTCGTCTTCTCCACTGAGAGGAGAGACGGAAATGCCAACACTGCCAACCTTCTTGAAACACTGTGCCTTCAAAGTAGACTTGTAAATCAGGCGTCTAGCTTGCTCATTGACAATAATGACGTGCTTCTGGCTTGGATCCATGTCAGCGTACACTGTGAGGTTGCAAACGCCATTGTCGCTCCAGGATGCAAATCCGGTGCCATCAAAACGTCTGGTAAAGAGCTTGCATGACAAACTGTTAATAAGCAAAAGCTGTCCACCAAAATTGACTTGTTTGCCTTGCGCAGGAAGGTTAACAGATGCAGCTCCGGACTCCATGCTTGGAGCAATAGAGGAGTGGCCAGACAAGCTTAAAGTCTTGCGCTGCCGAGAATAGAGCAAGCTCTGGTGTGTAACTTCCTGACGAGAAAGCTCAACAGCCTTGAAAAAAGCATTTGACTCTCTGCGGCTGGACATTCTGAACATGGTTGCAGGACTGCCAGGATGAAGAATCTGGATATCCACTGCCGTACTGCGATGCACTTTGCTCTCTGAAGTGACATTCATTTGAAGAGCGCCATTCGAGACAGTAACTACACCACTTGCTCCCTCTACGGATACCTCTACTGTCATCTCACGACCGGAAACGACAAGGGGAGCCCAGTGATCACGATCCCACTGAGATACAGAGACTGGTCCCTGGTAGAGAGCCATTCCATTGCTAGTGCTAGTAGAGCTCATGGAGGTCATACTGGTGGAGTGAGAACGGAACGATGAACTCTTGGAAGTGTTGATAGATGATGCAGTTGATGGTGAGTTGACGAGCTGAGGTTTGGCAAAGGAGACAGAAGCAGCCTTGCTGAACTGAATTGGCTCCTCCTTGACAGACACCAAAGAGTAGTTGTCAGCTGAAGATGAAGCTCTACTGTCAGATCTGCTCTCAGATCTGCTCTCACTCTCATCAGAGTCTTCCGCAGATCTGCCCTCAACAGTTGCAGAGGAAAGGCGATTGGCAACAGAAGAGCCTGAACTAGAAGTAACCACAGCATCACCTTCCAAAGTCGACTCTGATGGAACAACGGAAGCTGGTCTTGGTAGAGACACCTCTGACTTGAGAGAAGACTCAGCTGAAGACTCATATGTTGGACTATCAACATCAGACCCAGCAATGCTAGTAGGTGCAGTAGAGATATCGTCACAAGACTCCTCCTTAATACGAGACTCGCTGGCGGTTTCCATGCTATCACAAGACCCAGCATCTTCATCACCCTCTGGTATGGAGCAGCTGACAAGAGACTTCTGAGAACTGGTGTTGTAAGATCTGGCAGTAAAGAGAGAAGCCATTGAAGAAGAGTTGGACACCGGCTTATCATGATCAGCGTGATCCTCCTCCTCAATGACATCCAGGAACGTGCTATTGCGCAGATCGGACTTGGACTTGTGAGGCTCTCGGTTCCATCTATAGACTGGCTGGGACTGAGGCTGGGGTTGTGGCTGAGGGCTTTGAGAATGCAGAGGAGAAGATGCAGATGGCCGTGGAATAGTGTGAATTGTCAAAACCTGCTGTGGCTTCTCCACGGTGCGCAGAGGCATTCCCTTGAGCGGCAGCTGGTTGTAAGCTCTTGGCTGCGAGTCCATGGTGGACGTCTGGATGAGCTTAGGAGAGGACTTGCGCTGAGAGAGACGCCTAAACGGAGAGACGACGCGCTGCAACAGAGGCGACTTTGGAGACTTTGGCGACTTTGGCGACGATAGCTCAGCAGCAACGGCTGGCATTTCTGGCATGGCCAATGGCACGTTCTGATGCTGGTTGGCGGCGTCAATCTCGTCCTCACTGTCGTCTTCAGGGGTAAAGAGAGGTGGGGCGGCAGGGATGGGAGGGCGGGTAGAAATGTTGGATGTCTTTGACTCAAACGAGAAAGTCGAAACAGGACTGGTGGCAGTAAAAGTGGTGGAAGAAAGAGGCTCCACGGAAGCTGCCGAAAGCTGGGCACTGGCACCCGTGCCAATATTTAGCTGCAGTTCATTTTGGCTCAGGCAAGACTGGGATGATGCATCATGCGTGGTCCCAGTTTCGGATTTATGCCGGGTGGGAATTACAGGCTCGGTGGCCGGCAGTGCGCCATCGTTAGTTATTGCTGTGGGACCATCAAGAGACGGAATGGCTTGGCGCGAGTCGGAGGTGGTGGAGTTTTCCGGGGCGCTAGTCGCTAGAGCAGTCTCAAGATGGTCAGTCTCGGAGGAAGGAGCAATGAGAACTACATCGGCACTATTTTTTGCAGCCTCAGGTGACTGGGGACGCGAGTCAAAAATAGAGTTTGTAGCAGCCGCGCAGTCCGAAGCGCCTTCTGCAAGGTTCATGTTTTCAATATCAGCAATGTCTTGCGGATTGGGCAATGGAATGGGTGGAGGTGGACCAGGGGCCTTTGGCATCATGTAGGAGTTCCAGGAGTAGACAGAGTAGCGCGCAGACTCAGACGGAGAGCCTGGGGATTCTGGAGCAGCTGCAACAGCAGGGGAGGACACCTCTGACACAGCAGCCGAAATGGAGGGTGAAACGTCGTCCAGAGTTTGTGAGATACGCAGTTCATTCTCGATGCGTTGTCTCATTTCTACAGCAGCCTTGGACGGTCCGTTCATAACAGCGCGAAGAGCGTCAACGTTTACACTGGAACTGGCGGTGGAGCAGGCTGAGGAGAGAGAAGTGAGAGAAGGAAGCGATGGCAGAGAAGTGAAGGCAGAGGCAGAAAAAGAGGTCTCCGGCGTCTGCTGGGACCCCTGGGCAGAAACCTGGAGCGCAGAAACCAGGGCAGAAACATCGGCAGTGCTCGTACTACTTGTGGCGACAGGCATATTGGGTCCCCGCCTGGCGTCTGGTTCATTGACAGACATGTGGGTCAGTGCATGCAGGTTCCGCGACGAGAGGGTGAGGTACTCCTGGAGATCAGGGGCGGAGAGCATTGCCGGCTCGTCAAATGACATGTCAATGAGAGGTGACGCGCCGCGAACGAGCTCACCACCAAACGTTTGTTGCAGGGTTTCGACAAAAGGCCGCTGCTCGATCGGTGCTCCACTAATAGCGAGTCCAAGAATAGAAGGTGGATCTGGCCTAATCGGGGAGTTGATAACATGATGTAGACTAGCGTGGTCGTTAGCCAAGGAAGAGGGGGCGACGTAGCTGTGTGGGGAAGAAAAAATTGGAGCCGAGTTTGAGACGAGCGGTGGGCTGTTTGGAGTCTGGAAGCCACCTTCCTTGGCGCGCTGGCCAAACAGAAATGTAATGTGCTTTCGCCAGAGTTGCATCTGCTTGGGGTCATTGCACTCCAACGTCAGGCACGTGTCGGAGCGGCGCGCCTGCAAAGTCAAGCTCGTTGGGCTACGCTCAATTAGGGTCAGCTCGCCTTTGCGACAGGGCGGAAACATTAATGAACGGCCAGGGCGCTCAATACCACAAATAGCCAGCATCTGTGGTTGTTTCTTGGACCCATCCTCGCCCAGCAGCATCGCCTCGACATTGACTCCGCGGCGCTCATTTGGCGCCACAAAGCGGTGCGCTAGCGTCAGACAGAAATAATCGCGGTAAACAATTGCCTCCGAGTCAAACTTGGCCCTGGCGGCATTGAGCGTGTCAAGATCCCGCACCTTGTCCCAGTAGAAGGCCTGCCTGTCCGCCAGGCGCAGCTCCGAGCTCAGCTTGCTTCGCGCGGTGCTCGACAGCTGGGACCACTGGGCGTTGGGAGCCACCGCACAGGCAATAACGTGAGTGCGCTCAAAAGGCTCCTGCAGCAGTTGTTGGAGAGCCCGTACATCGGAGACCTTAAACTTGTAGTTGGTGATAAACTCGGTGTAGATTTCGAGGGCTGATTCGGCCCAGGCGGGGAGTTCACTGGAAGACTCTGGAAACGAGCAATGCAGCCGTCGAAGCTGGCTGACTGTGCGGTAGATGTTTGAATAATATGGCAAATAGCCCAGAGTCGAGTCGAGGGACTTGGAGTAGCGAGTCTCGGTGGCTTTGAGCTGTTGAAAGGCTGACATTTTTGACGGGTTTAGTGCGCCCAGAGATGACCGTCTAGAGTGGGCGTTCTGATGAGTGAATGAATATCCTTTAAAAACCTGTGGTAAAATAGAAATAAGAGTGAAGTGAAGAGTGTATGAAGAAACGCAATGTATGGGCCAGAAACGCAGCCCTCTTTTGTTATATTGGCCACACTCAACCCTCTGCTGGACGCGTTCAACAATACACCACATTTAACGTTGGCTATCATTGCCTAATGGGGTACCCTTACTGGGTTGAGCGACCTGCAAGGGATGTCCTGGAATGTGGGAGGTTGCAGGATGGGATGGGTTTCTGGAAGCCCAGCGGATACGTGGACGATGTTGACTCGCTGGGTGCTATTTCCTGCAAGCTAAGCAAACCTCCGTCTACAAGTATGTTATTTAGTGAACTACAATCGCTACAGCCACTCAACCTCTCTCGCTTGTCCCTTGCCCGGCTCTAGTCGCCGCTGCTCACACACATTCCTCTCATCCCTTCAATGCACCCAGCAACCACAAAAGGCCACTAGGGCACACACCCTAGGCAACTACCTCACAGCCAACCGGACTTGTGGCCAAACTAGAGGCCCGCCGCACAGATCCTGTGCACTCAAGCGCGCACGCACCCGCGACAGCTGGCGCCTCGATCGCTCTTTTGTTCCGCAGTACCTAGCAAGGCCATCCCCTCCGGGTAGTCACGGCACCACAGCCAGACGCGACTCTCACACGCTCCTATAGTTGCTCTCAGGCACACGCGGTCACTCTTATTTGCGCTTGCCCAGGACCTTTTCCCCCCTGCCCGCTAGTGCGGTAAAAGCGCTCCACTGCTAAGTACATAGTTAACATAAATGTATCCCCCAGTACGTACCCTTGATAATTCATTTAATTTCCCCAATACCTGGGATTGCGTTGCGCTGACCAAGCACTGCTTGTAAAAGTTTATTTCTTTCTTGTCATCCCTTTTGGCAAAGCCTCAGAATCTTTGCTTATTTACGGCTCGCCTCTCTTGCCATGTTCGCAGTGAAAAAAAATCTAAATGTCTTGGACTGATCTTGCAGCCTGCGCGCCAATGCAACCCAGACGCACAACCACATGCACCATAACCGACTACAAGGAACAAGGAACAGCCTATACAGGGATTTCTAAGCTTCCATAAAAACCATTTTACTTTGATGCATGCGTTCTATGGTAAGCATGGTTGCTATTCTATTTAATCAATTCTTCATAAGCATTGTAGAAGGTGTCGCATAAAGTGCAATCTGTATGATATCTATTGTTTCAGAGATCGATAATACTCCACAAATTTTTGCACACCACGGATAGTGTCGAAAGAAAGGGGGCATTATACAATGAGGGTCCGTAAAAACCATTGCATTTTAATTTATGTAGTTTATGCATCTATTCCTAGTACTTTTACACTCAGATAGTTGCACTTACAACTTGGCGGCTGGAGCCAGCTCAGAGCGGAACACCTCGGCCATCTCATCGGCAGCCTCGTTCAAGTAGAAACGCAGCTTCTCGGAGCCAAGACCCTGGGAGCAGACATTGACGTTGAGGAAGTTCTCGTTAATCATGTAGGCAAGACCGAAGCCGGCATCAATAACCTGAGACCATCCATATCCGTTGAAATAATCCGAAGACAGCTGCGAAGTAGATAGGTACCAGGTAGAAGAGTATGTAAAAGCAGGATCCTTGAAGAACTCTGGAACTGGCTCGCCTGGCAGTAGAGAGTGCTTCAGGCCGTACCAGTGTCTGTCGCAGCCTTGACCCTCAGCAGCCTGTGAAATGTAGTTGCCGTGAGACTTGATAGCAGCTCTAGCGGCAGCCAACTTCTCGGCGACAGTGGCGTTTGGATTCTCCATGGTCTTGCAGAAGGCCACAGACTCGCTGGAAACTGAACGGCAAGTCTCGGTACGGCCGAGAACAAACTTACGGGTAGCAGCAGACTCGTAAGTGGGTCTGGAAACACCAAAGCATTTGTAGTATCCCAGCTGCAGGAGCATCTGCATATAACTGTCTGGGGAGCACTTAAACTTCTTGATCAGACCCTTACCGTAACCCTGGTAGTTGAAAACAGCGACCTCGTGCTTGCCAATTTCATGGTTGAACTCAGCCTGAGCCTTGGCAATGCTGTCAGTGACCTTGGTATCCACAACAAACTTGATTTCTTGTGGCTCAGGCAGAACCTTGCGGACCTCTGTGCCAAAAGTGACGCTCTTCTTGGCGATGGCACCGCAAACGTAGTCACTGAGTCTGTAGGTTGGGGTACCGTCAATCATGGAGTGCTCGCCCATAAAACCAGCAGAACCATTGTCACAAACAATGAATTGAGCTGGCTTGTCGTAAAATCTGTTCTTACCGTCGCCGTGCCAGTACTGATGAGCACGCTCTTCGCGAGTAACTGGGGCAGCCTCGTCAAGACACAGAACAAACGAAGCAGTCTGGATATCCTCCAGGGACGCCTCATTAGATGGATCTGTCTCAATCAGCAGAGCGCGGTTATCGGTCCATGTGTCACGGTTGGTACCCGTGAGAACACCGACACCTGGCCCAGCAGGCTGGGAAGCAGTGGTCTGGTAAATCTTTTCAATCTGGGCCTGCAGCTCAGCAGTGGTGAGCTGCTGGCCATTGGCCTCATGCTGGACCTTGAAGAATCTGTTCTTGCGGATAACAAGAATGTGCTTGTGGGTCTTAACATCGTAGGCAATGACTGTATCAGCTGGCTTGATTGGCAAACGGCAAGCATTAAACAGGTTCTTGTAAGAGTCCATGCAGAGTGGAAGCTTTCTCATGTACTCTGGCTCGAGTGTCTTTTCGTCAACCTGCTTCTTAAAAGACAGTGCAGCGGTGACAATTTTGGCTGCTCTATTAGCGGTAGACGTAGCCAGCTTGTCGTCCTTGAAGGAGTAAAAGTAACTGACATAAGGGACTACGGAGTCACGGTACGCCATGTAAGCGTCGTTGTTCCACCAGTCGTACATCCAGTTGTCAGTTTTTGAGGCGCGTTCCAAAAGTCTCTGCTGGAGCTTTGGACCAGCTCCGTTGGGGGAAATGAACTCCTTGACAAGCTTTTCAGTGTGAGCATACTCAGCGTCAGAGGTAAGTGCTCTTACACTCTGCAAATAAAGAGTTGCGGAGTGCTCAAGAGAAGGAACTGGAAGATGTGGCAGCGAAGACTGGAATCTGAGCATGGCGCCGGCAGAATTGTCTTCCGTGTAGCCTTCAGGTACAGCTGCGGTTGAGTTGAGTCTCAATTGGTGAGAGGGTCTAGCAATCACTCTGGTAGCACCCATCTTGAAGAGGTTGGTTCTTAGCATTTATGGGTGGAAGAAGCCAATTTATTCTCGTCGGTGTGACACCGGCCGGGAGGGACCTCTTTTTATTTGTTGTGTGGGGAAGGCGGGCTGTCCCTCGGTCCGAAGGTTGAGCCGAGCGAGTTTGGCCGAAAAAGCGTTGTCGTCGTCACGTGCAAAGTCTGGGGTAAATGGAGATTTGACGGCTTGGCAGTTTTGGAGCTGTCCGGATAGGACGCACACAGTTTCAGCGTCAATGGACATCTTCCTCAACTCCATGCTTTTCTTATAATCACTCTATTTCAAAGTCTCCGCAGCGTGCACTTTTTGATGGGGATCGCTCTTCTCGGCACCTCATTAGACTCCGTTCAATGCCGATGACAGCAGCGGCAGGTGAAAAATGCCGACAAGCACCCAACCGCAAAGACAACGGACCAGTGGAGAAACTACACGCAGATCATGTACCCGGTAAGACTTGCGTCATTATATTAGGGCCGGCGGTCCCGTTTCACGTTCACGTTCACGTTCGCGTTCAGGTTCTAGCGTCCAAAAGGCACCCACTGGTCGCAATACCGGGTAGATTCTCATCTTGAGTTGTTAGTCTTGCTCAACAAGCAGTAGTGCTTACGCAGATCATTTAAGATGCTCATTAGAAACTTGAATTCTGCACTAATTAAGATTTGGAAATATATAATCAGAATGTAAATAATTGCTTGCTCTAGTTTAAACGCAGCTTGTGTCCTGGTACAGTGACGCTGATTAGCATCGTACTGAATATTTCTGCGCTGGCAGGTCGTCGTCTCGGATATTTTTTTAGCAGTGTGGATACCACCAGGTGGAAAAGGATGCGCCAAATTGCGGATCGTATTCCTAGGACTTATGCTATCTGCGATTCTTGTCTGAATCGCTACTATGATGGCACATGATTACAAGTCAAACGATGCTAATCACTGAATCTAAACTAAAGCTCCCTTTCCTTTACCACAGTCTGATCAACCAGTATGTTCTTTTCTGGTGAATCGAGAAATTGGCGCCTGTCTTCCGCATCTAACAGAGGAGCATTTGCCACTAAGTTATAGAGAGTATGTAAGGTGCTGTTAGACACACAGCTGTTGAGAATGGCTGCTGTAATATTTGTTGGAACCGACTGCCTGTTATACAGGAATTTGTAAAGTAAGAATACAATCTCGGTGTTTAAATTCATTGCGAGCTTTTGCAGCCATCGCTCTAATTGAGTCAAGATAGTTGAAATATGATCTTGTATAAACACAGTATTCATCGACCATGGGGAATCTATACTCTTTCAGTTCGTATCCAGTGGTGTAGAATCATACAGTACCCTTGCCAATGTCTTTGGGGTCAACTTCGCCGAGACTAACAGCTGTCATTCAATCTGGGTATGACAACGTTGTACGCTGACAAAGCTATGCATGCATAGCCAGACGAACAATAGATTGAACTTGACAAATATAATTGACTAGTATTCTATAACTGAACGAGATACTGCTAGTATTTTTATGGCAATGGACTGCCAATCGGCAATTAAGGGCAATATTGACCTGTCTATTATTTTTCGATTGTCTCATTTGGTGGTAAAGCAGAAAATGTGACGATCGTGAGAGATCAATATGTTTAATACAACAGTGCAGAGTGTTGATGGTGCCAGCAAACGGAACAATGTCCTGTTATGAAGTTGGCGGGCTCGTGACGAGCTCCGTTTCTTCCAAGCATTTCTGCAACCAAGAGAGTCCCGACGGCACTTCACAAAGGTCGGCTAGCTCGTGACAGTCTCCCGCGAGCTTCCAGCTTCCAGCATTTCGTCAAAACGCAATGCCTTCAATATTTACAGATAGTCGCACTGACCACCAGTATCCGGGAAGACACTCGTTCTGCACAATAAATATACACCATAGAGATTTCTACCGCACAGTGCTTACAGATCATTAACGTTCATAGGCATCTCGTCAATCTGCGTACTATAGTACTGTTCGATATCCTTCAGCATCTGGACATCGTCATTGGTGACAAAGTTGATGGCAATACCCTTTCGTCCAAATCGACCGGATCGGCCAATACGATGAATGTAGTTCTCACGATTGCCCGGCAAATCATAGTTGATTACTAAACTGACCTGTTGAACATCAATTCCTCGAGCCCATACATCCGTTGAAATGAGAACACGAGAGGTTCCATTACGGAAGTCATGCATAATCCTGTCTCGGTCCTTTTGATTCATATCACCATGCATAGACACCACAGTGAAGTTGTTTTCTTTCATTTTGGACGCCAGCCAATCTACTTTTGATTTTGTATTGCAGAAAATGACGGCCTGCGTGATGGTGAGAGTATCGTAAAGATCACAGAGTGTATCGAATTTCCATTCTTCCTGCTCAACATTGACAAAGTATTGCTTAAGACCTTCAAGAGTCAGCTCGTCTCTTCTCACCAGAATGCGTACGGGATCAGTCATAAACTTGTTGGTCATGGCCAAAACGTCATGTGGCAGTGTAGCAGATACTACCACCACCTGGGTGGCAGGAGGCAGATATCTGTAAATTTCATAAATTTGTTCTTGGAATCCCTTCTCTAGTAGAGTATCTGCCTCATCAAGAATCAGCATCTTGATATGCTTGGTGTTGAGGTGACGGCGCTTAATCATATCAGAGACTCTGCCAGGCGTACCAGACACCACATGAACACCCTGATCTAGTTTACGAATATCATCACCTACTGCTGTACCTCCAATGCAGGCATGACACCGCACGTTCATGTAGTCTCCCAGAGCCATAATTACATTTTGAATCTGTGTAGCGAGCTCTCTAGTTGGACTGAGAACGATAGCCTGAGGTTCACGGGACTTCAGCTCCACAACCTCCAGCATTCCAATAGAGAATGTGGCTGTCTTTCCTGTACCAGACTGAGCCTGGGCAATAGTGTCATGGCCCTGAATGATCTTGAGAATAGCTCTCGATTGGATAGCACTTGGAGCTTCGAATCCATAAGCGTAAATACCCTTTAGCAGGTTATCCTTGAGCTTCATAGCCTCAAAAGTGGGAACAACCTTGACGCCGTCCGAAGACTGGAATTCAAGCTCTTCATCTGCGTCTCTGTCAAAGTCTCTCGCCGGCATTTCAATTCGTAAAGAGTCGCAAAAAATCTACGATTTCAAATTTATTTAATCTGAAATTTCAAATTTATCTATCCTCACCAAAATCGCATGTCTGCTCCCAGCTCTTGAGGCTGATAAAGGACATCTCACTTGTTCCCAATTCCACAGGTTCAATGGGCTGTTTGGTGCTAGTTGGTGGTGGCCATGGTGCAGGCAAGAGCCATGTAGCGCATGATATTAGTGAGCAGCTGAAACAGCTGACCAAGACCAAGAACCTGCTCAAGGTGAATCTTTTGGATATGAAACGTTATGTTCGCGACGACAGCCAGGCGACTGGACCTGACCGGATCGACTTTGAGGCCCTACATAGAGATATCAGAAAGCACATGATTGGCAGATCCTACGGCGTTACCATTGTCTACGGACTGTATGCTCTGTATGACCCTGAGCTGCTGCACAATGCTGCACTACGCATCTTTGTGGACACTGACGCCGACACTCGGTTGTCGTGGAAGATCCTTAGAGACGTCAAGAAAAGTGACTTGACTGTTATTATCGACCACTACCTGCAGGTTGAACGTCCTGAGTACGACGATTACATCCAACCGCTAAAGAAGCATGCTGATGTGCTGCTGCCATGTGGATCTGAGCAGGTGGGAATCGAGGTTATTAGTGTCGGCATTCTCGACAAGATGAGCATCAATGACGCCGACTATGGTCCTGATACGCCGATTCTGGGTGCTGCTACTTCCCATCTTGCACTTCCGTCGTCGTCTCATTTGCATTCGAGTTCGTCTGTTTCGATACTCAGTGACAGCTTGGGCCAAAGCCGGTTCTACGAATCAACGTAAACCTCAAAGGTCCTGCGGTCACTAAAAAGAGACTGACACCTAATGTGTGCAACATTTCAACTATATTTATCATGTATTACAATTCGCATTTTCTGTAACTTCTCCTGAGCCCCGTTGCTTCACCATTGAGATGTCTCGTTTCTGACCGTGTCCCGACGCCAAACTTCACGCGCCACGGGCAAAATAAATTAAACTTCGAAGGCAAAATGTCTTCAGACGACGATTGGGGAGATGATGACTGGGCCCAGATAGAAAAGTATGAGGTTTCAAAGAAGGTGGCGGAACCTTCGTCAGATTTTGAAATCCCAGCCCTCCCGAGCTCGGGATCGTACTTTCAAAGTACGAGTCAGTTAGCATCTAGTGGACATTCAAGCAGCACTCCGCGGACGCCTGGGCGTGGTCCACAGTTTTCGAGTTCTCCGAGTCTGGTAAATGTGCCGAATGGCTCTCAGTCTTCTTCAACTCAGGCTCGGTTATCGGAGTCAAAGCCTCTGTCAAGTGGCACAATCAGCAGTACTCCTCGTACTCCAACCACGGCGAGAAAGTCTGTCAGCATCAATAGTTTGCTCAGCGGTTCTCAAAATACTCCTCGATCAGTGAAGAGATCTCAGACCTCACAGACCCCCGAAAGGCGCAAAATCGATTATGTCCATGTCGAATCGATTCATGAATTAAGACTGGAAAACACCTCAACATACATTTACCCTACAAACATGGACGTGAGAAAGTATCAGTTAACTATTGTACAGGAAGCACTTCGCATGAACCTACTGTGTGCTTTGCCAACGGGCTTAGGAAAGACATTCATTGCATCAACCGTAATGCTCAACTGGTACAACTGGACGAAAAATGCCAAAATCATCTTCATGGCTCCCACAAGGCCACTTGTTTCTCAACAAGTTGAAGCATGTTTGGGCATCACTGGCATTCCACGATCCGACGTTTGCGCCCTGGTTGGAGGAGGCACATCGTCCAAAGAGAACATTGCGTCGGCTCGTAATCGAGACGAGCGCGCTGACCTATGGGCCGAGAAACGTGTATTCTTTGCTACACCGCACATTGTCAGAGATGATATGGCCTATGGCAGTCTAGATCCAAGAAGTGTCGTTTGCATAGTGGTCGACGAAGCTCACAAAGCAACTAGTAGATATCCCTATGTGGAGGTGGTAAAAATTATGAAAGAAACGAACCCGACCTTTAGAGTCTTGGCACTTACAGCTACGCCTGGTCGAAACGTGGAGAAAGTGCAACATGTCATCAGCAATCTTGAAATTGCACATATTGAAGCACGTACTGAGGAAAGCCCTGATATACGTGAGTACGTGAATGAGAGAGAAATTACAGAAATCCCTGTCAAACCAGATTCCGAACAGCGTGAAGTTACCGAATTGCTGGCCGAAGTAATGAATCCGCTGATTTCTGAACTCTCATCTGCGGGAACCATACCCAATATTCCAGCGGAGAAATTGCGTGCCTATACCGTGCTTATTGCCCGCCAGAAGGTATTTGCCCAGCCGAGCCCCGGTGGTGCTGATAAGAGCAATCTTTACAAATATCAGAATAAGCTTGGACTTTTACGCGATCTGGCACAAGCAATGGAACGTCTAGCAGTTTATGGAGTAAAAGACGGTTATGAACAGCTAGTTCAGTTTGAGCATGAGGCGAAGCCAAAGAGCAAGTCACGAGCCACCACAACACAGGCAGCTAGACTGGTGGCCGATTCCAAATTTTCCAGGTTGATGGAAAGGTGCAGTAGTATTGTGACTGGCGATGGTACTACTGACAACTTTGCTGCTGGAAGTCCAAAAATGGCCTTCCTAGTAGAGCGTGTTTCGGACTTTCTTTCTGAGAATAGCCAGTCTAGAATCATTGTTTTTGTGAAATACCGCGATCCCGCCGCCGCGGTAGTAAGAACTCTGAACGCACAATGCAATGGTTTGGCGAAGGCCACTCTGTTTATAGGACAGTCTCAAGCGGCTGCAAAAGGAGGTAAAAGTAAAAATTCTGAGGAATCAAAGGACGTGGCGGGCGAAACTGCCGCCAAAGGTATGAACCAGAAGGAGCAACAGAGAATCCTGGAATCGTTTAAAAAGGGTGATTTCAATACTCTCGTGGCAACTGCAGTGGCAGAGGAAGGGTTAGATATCGGGGAGGTAGACCTTATTATCCTGTTTGATGCCTCAAGCAACCCGATCAGCACAATCCAACGAATGGGACGTACGGGAAGAAAGAGACAGGGCCAGGTTATTGCACTTCTTTCAGAAGCTCGTGAATCTGGCAACCTTCAAAAATCTAGAAGCGAATATGAGGGTATGCAGGGCATGCTGAATAAGCCTGAGCTTTTCGAGTTTGCGCCTGCAATTCCTATTCTGCCCAGAGGTGTTGATCCTTCAGTTCACTTTGAGGATATCGTCATTCCTGAGGAGAACTTGGACATAATTAACAGTGAGGATGTTGTTAACGCAATTGAGGCATCCCAGAGAAAGACGAAAGTAAAACGATCGACGGTAAAGAGAAAATCCAAGGTGGCCGGGGTGCCTAAGGCCTCCAAGGCAAGGAGAGTGAGACCAGACATACCAGAGACAATTGATGTGTCATTTCAGAGCGCAAGAGACGTAGAAGCAGCGCGGGAAGTCATTTCAGCAAAAGTCAAGGACGATCCATACCTTGACTATTGAGATATTTATTTATTAATGAACCAGTTCACGTTATTATGCAAGATGTTTTGGTAGGTGACCAATTGGGTTTGGGGTATAAATTGTTGGACTGGTGCAAGTTTTGTTCACTATCTTTATGCACGGGCATTACGCATATCAGTGAGGATTCGTCCGAGATTGTGTATTTGCTGGTTGACAACTTTTACAAGACCACTCCTAGGTCCCTCGGGATCTAGGGAATATTTGGAACCCTCCTTTTTTTGCTTATGCTCTGCCTTTGGCTGTGATGTTGCAAGAAATAAGACTCAGTATGAGCCCCTGATCAAGCTGCAAAGTTTGATATCCCATAGTTGAATGGACTCTTAATTCATTAATTGCTGTAGTGTAAGCCTACCATTTTGATGGTCAAGGCAGCCATCTTTTCAAAGATGGGTTCGCAAAAATATCTTCGACATAAAATCCATTGAGCACTTGAATAAATTCAATCCTAGTACCTGGTCGTTAGCAGTTTACAATATTCCATTGTCCTTTGCTGCCGAGTACAGTGTTAACATCAGTTCTGGGGAGGCGTAAGTCGGTACAGATAGAATCGAAATGTGTAGGAAAGTTCATAATCTTGGTGACTATTGCTTCCAAGTCCTGCGCCGGAACGTCCTTGAGAGCATTACTAGTTGTCTCTTTCCTTTCCAGATCTGGGGATAATATTCTTGGAGTTTCAAAGATTGGGTAGGTCTGCACTCGGTATATCAAACCTTTAATTACACCAAAGGAGAGAAATCGTCGAACATCTATGTTGTACAGGGCAGGCTCGTGCTCCTTATACCAGTCACGTATAGTTGTGCCCTGATGTAGTGACGTATATAGGCGGAACAGAGTAGATTTTGAGGGCATGGCCACCCTAGTATATCCATTATGCTGAACAGTGAATGACGTCGATGAGTGAGAAGAGTGATACGATTGGTTTGCAACAGATAAATTTCCTGTATGCCCTTGGCTGCTTGGGTGTCCACTGCTTGTTCGCTGCCTATAAGGGGATGGATGGTAGACATATGCCTTGCACTCCTCATACAAGAGATCATCAGCGATGAATTCTGTAATGTAATTAGTTGGTGCATAGACATTGGAAAATTGGAACAAGTCAGTCATCACCAGTAGTCTGTAGTGAAGCAAGTGCTCGACACACTGGAGAGTCAAGTCATAATCTGCATCAGCCCAGTCAGCAATCTGGCGAATGGTGTTCTTGCCATTGATATGGGGAAAGATCTTCTCGAGTGTTGGATCCCAGTTTTCATCCACGTAGCTGGCCAAATGAACCATAGATATCGGCACATAGTGCGACTCAAGATGCGGAGGCGGAGGAAACAACGGGAATAGCTTCATATTAACCGTGTTGGAGTCATCGATGGGGATCATGCATTCCGAGTAGTTGTTTAGATCCATGTATATTTGCTGCATAATGTTTATGATGGATGAAAGATCGTTAGTCGCTTTGGACAGGTATTGAGACTGGACTTCGAGTGCACGAAACATTCTTGCGAGTCGTCTGATTGCCATTTCATAGACAAAACAAGGCTCGTCGTAGCTGAACACAAATGCAAGATTGAAATCGAACGAGTTTCGTTCATATGACTCGTCAAAGATATGGACTGGGTAGCCCAGGACGCGGTACTTGTCGATTTTGAAAGAGACAAGGCGGTTGCAGAGTGCTGGTTTGGGGATTACATAGTTCTTTACCCAATCAAACTGGAAAAGTGGTTGTACCTCTGTGTTTTCGCGATTTGTGATTGACCCATAGGGTATTTCACAGAGAACCTTTGTGCCCTCAGTGGGATGAAAGACAGAGTAGAAGAGCGCTTCTATTGGCGGAATACCTTAGTTAGTGGGTTAGCTCGTACAGAGGCGCAGAGTTACGTACCAAATACTTCAGCATGTTGCATAGTCGGGTTCAATGCAATGAGTCTGCCTGGACTCAAGTGCTTGGACTTAGTGTAAGGTGGGTGGTGGGGACAGTGGGTGAGAGACAGGTTGAGTAGTGCTATGAGCAGCCAATGGGTCTGATAACTGGGACTAGAGCCGAGTATAAATACTAGGGACGGATTTCGACTAACTACACTACAAGATTCAAGTTACATTTTCATATGACCTGTCACTTCTCATGCCTGGTGCTTGACATTCGCCTACCGTTCTGCTGCAAACGTGGGGTCTGCATGAAATGTCCAATGTGGCGAGTCAATTAGACACGTTTCGGCGAGGTAAGGGAGACGAAGCAATACTACAAGATAAAGTGCAAATCAGTGTATTTGGTCGTCAGGAGGCATCTTTTTATGTTTTCCGTTATCTGTCACTTGCGCTTGTGCCGTAATGCCCCACCACTCGGGGTCTCCGCGGAGCTCGTACACAAGCCAGATCAACTCAGCTAGAGTACTAGCTACACCGTCAAACTAAGGCGAATCAATGGAATCTCGAGCTATACCTGGGCAAGACAAACTTTTCACCTCCACACACTCTTCCTTCCTCGCCTCTTCACCCCTCCAAGTCCCAATTGGATGCCTCTCCTCTTCCACTCTCCCCCATAATGACCAATCCTGAGTGAAATTTCACTTTGCTTTTTTTCCCCGTCTTAGAAATTTCTAGACTATAAAAACTGATTCCCGTCCCCACTACAAAAACCCCTCTACAAACCCACACACCAGGTACCATAAAAAATGCAAAGAGCTTTGGGAAGAAGTAGCACTCCGCTTAAAATCTCTGTACGCAATTTCTCGCACAAGGAGCTCAAGTTCGGCGTCGAAGGCCGTGCCGCTCTCCTCAAGGGTGTCGATACTTTGGCAAAGGCCGTTTCGGTAACTCTCGGTCCAAAGGGTAGAAACGTCCTCATTGAGCAGTCCTTTGGCTCTCCAAAGA
Source organism: Deakozyma indianensis (assembly GCA_003706415.3). Classification (NCBI taxonomy): domain Eukaryota; kingdom Fungi; phylum Ascomycota; class Dipodascomycetes; order Dipodascales; family Trichomonascaceae; genus Deakozyma; species Deakozyma indianensis. Next base: position 76,128 of record PPLG03000003.1, read on the forward strand.
TCACCAAGGACGGTGTCACTGTCGCCCGTTCAATCACTCTTCAGGACAAGTTTGAGAACCTTGGTGCCAGACTTCTCCAGGAAGTCGCTTCCAAGACTAACGAGTCTGCAGGTGACGGTACCACTTCCGCCACCGTTCTCGGTAGATCCATCTTCACCGAGTCTGTTAAGAATGTCGCTGCTGGCTGCAACCCCATGGACCTGAGACGTGGCTCTCAGGCTGCTGTTGAGGCTGTTGTCGAGTTCCTCAAGAAGAACAAGCGTGAGATCACAACCTCTGAGGAGATCGCCCAGGTCGCCACCATCTCTGCCAACGGTGACTCTCACATTGGCCGCCTCATTGCTTCTGCTATGGAGAAGGTCGGTAAGGAGGGTGTCATCACCGTCAAGGAGGGCAAGACCATTGAGGACGAGCTCGAGGTTACTGAGGGTATGAGATTTGACCGCGGTTACATTTCTCCTTACTTTATCACTGACACTAAGAGTGGCAAGGTTGAGTTTGAGCGTCCTCTTCTGCTTCTGTCTGAGAAGAAGATCTCGTCTATTCAGGATGTTCTGCCAGCTCTCGAGCTTTCCAACAAGACTAGAAGACCTCTTGTTATCATTGCCGAGGATATTGACGGTGAGGCTCTTGCTGCCTGTATCCTTAACAAGCTCCGTGGCCAGGTCCAGGTTGCTGCCGTCAAGGCCCCAGGCTTTGGTGACAACAGAAAGTCTATCCTCGGAGATATCGCCATTCTGACCGGTGGTACTGTCTTCACTGAGGAGCTTGACATCAAGCCTGAGAACGCCACCATTGAGCTCTTTGGTAACTCTGGTTCTATCACCATCACAAAGGAGGACACTATTATCCTCAACGGCGAGGGTGAGAAGAACAACATTGCTCAGAGATGCGAGCAGATCAGATCTTTCATTAACGATCCAACTACCTCTGAGTACGAGAAGGAGAAGCTCCAGGAGCGTCTTGCCAAGCTTTCTGGCGGTGTCGCAGTCATCAAGGTCGGTGGCTCCTCTGAGGTTGAGGTCGGTGAGAAGAAGGACAGGTTCGTCGATGCTCTCAATGCCACTCGTGCTGCCGTTGAGGAGGGTATCCTTCCAGGTGGTGGTACTGCTCTGCTCAAGGCTTCTCGTGTTCTTAAGGATATCAAGACTGAGAACTTTGACCAGAAGCTGGGTGTCCAGATTATCCAGACTGCCATCACCAAGCCAGCTAGAACTATTGTTGAAAATGCGGGCGGTGAGGGCTCTGTTGTTGTTGGGAAGCTCACTGATGAGTTCGGCGAAGACTTCAACAAGGGTTTCGATGCCTCTAAGGGCGAGTACACTGACATGATTGCTGCTGGTATCATTGATCCATTCAAGGTTGTCCGCACTGGTCTTGTTGATGCTTCCGGTGTTGCTTCTCTGTTGGCCACCACTGAGTGTGCTATTGTCGATGCTCCTCAAGAGCCAGCTGCTGCTGCCGCTGCTCCAGGTGGTATGGGCGGCATGCCAGGTATGGGCGGCATGGGTTTCTAAGCGCACCGTCAAGTTTTTTGTAAATACGTTGTAAATAGAAAAGGTACTGCTATTAATGTACAAGATTATCTACTAGTTAATGTAGCTGAGTTCTCCCTGGCTGTTGGAGCTTAGGTTGGCTGAGCCCACCATCGGCAACAACGTCTTTTTATAACGAATATCAACTGCCTTGAAACCCGGTAATAGCAGTGTCGAATGTGGTCGCGATGTCAATGGAAGCAGAGTAAAGCTGATTTCGCGTCTCGTGAAGGGAAGTACTCTGACATATTGATGACGTGGGCCTTGGTATGCAAAAGATTCGCTGAATGACATGCTCGTGCCATATGTCAGGCAGTGCATAGTTGAATTTTCAAGATAGTAATCAACTTTGAGGAAACTGCCCTCTTCAATAGGCTTCACTGCTGCAATAAGTCTAGGTTCCGAAAGAGGTAAATTCAACTTTACCGCAGAAGCCCTGAACGTGTTCACGGTATCTTCACTATCCCTCTGCCAGATAAGCGACACATTAGCCGATGCAACAGCAGTGCGCACATCGTCGTCTTGCTTGAAGGTATCAAAAGTAAACTCTATCGTTGTGGATTCGTTGGGCATCAACTTGACGGCATTGCTCTCAATGGGCTCAACAAGCTCATACACACACTTTTCGGCCATGAACTCCACTTCATAGCCCTTCAGCTCCACTGGATCATCACCCCGGTAGTGAAGATTCGCAACTAAATGCCATCTGCGTTTTATCACAGGCAATCCTCTTGCAGGCTCATCATCAAACAGGCTTGGCCATTTCTCCGGATGCAGGACAGACTTGACATCCACATTCAGCAAGAAAGGCTTTGATATGGGCACTGTCACACCTAATGCTTCCTTAATCATAATATCCTCCTCGTCACCGTCTACATGATAAGATACCACAAACTCAGCACTGAGGCTGTGAGATCCAATCACTTCAGGAACGACCAGATCAAAGTAAATATCACCCTGCTCTCCAGCTGTAAGCTCACCAACCACTTTCGACGAATCCTCGCCTGGGTCAACCCAGCTGAATACAGCTGGTTTGCCATCACAGCTTGCATTGCAAGTTAGCGTATACTTGATGGCAGATAGTTCCTTGTTGTTGATACTCACCTTGGCATGGAGTTTCTCACCAGCAACGACAGAAACAGTAGGCATAGAGGAATATAAGGAGATCTGTGGAGGACGAGGCAGGATGCGCAAAGTTCCCGGGTTCTGCAGCAAAATTCTTTGCGTACCTGATTCCTTTATCCAGCCAATAGTTGGCGTCTCTGGTATTTGCTTCTCCTCCGGGCGAACATCCATAATACCAGTTGCTGTGAAAGCTTTGTGTTTCAGTTTGACAGTCACACTAGTTGGAAACACCGATCCCAACTCTTTAGGCAACAGTGAGAACTGAAGGGCCTTTGATTCTCTTGGTGAAAAGGATAAATTCGCTCTATCAACAACTTCTAGCTCAACAAAAGACTTGTCATGGTGTACAGTAATTGACGGATAGTTTTCGAACTCAATAACAAGCTCATCAACCACGATGGTACCGATAGCTGCTCCCCAGAGAGAAGTCAGCTGAAGCTGCAGTGGTGCCTTCAATCCAACGTATCCTTCGTTATCATGGAAAACGTAGCTGGAGGAAAATGGAGAAGACAACAAAGATACCCCTTCAACTGGTTTTGAAACCTCACTGAGGCCAAGCTGCGATAGTTGCTGGCTCAATAACAGATCGGAAGCAATCTCAATCTTGGACAGTTCGAAAACCGATATTATCTTGTATTCATCAGATTCGAGCTTTTCAGCGCAAGCATGCAAGTTCAACAAGACCCCATTTAACAGAGGTGGCCATAACTCATTTCTATAGGCTTTCGCGGCTGACTTGAAACATTCCAATGCCTCGTCATATTTCCCAGAATTCTGCAGCATCTCACCCTTTTGCACTAGTGTATACACGACACATCTCCGCTGCTCTACTCGCTCGAAATCAAGCGACGCTTTGTTGAGACTGTAAGGAAGAAGGATACCGACATTCATCAAACCGGAATATGGGTCCTCAGCCTCTTTTCCAAGATCAAGAGGCTCCTGAATGAGTTCCGCGACATTTAGGTATAGAAGACCTGGTCGAGGAAGACCATGGCTCAGTTCTGGCTCCGCAGGTTTAACCGCAGCGATATTTGAACTCAATTCTGCCAGCAGAAAGTATTGAATAGATAGCCACGACAGGTATGAGCGAGATTCACGACTGAATCCCTTGTTTTCCATAAGGGCGGACGAGGAACCAACGTGAATATCAAACTTACGGTGGGCGAGCAGATATTGACCCAGGTACATGCACAGCTTGACAATTTTGAACGCAATTGAATCGAGCAAGCGACGCGACTGAATCCAGCGCTCCCTGTCAGAAACTTTATGTGGATCTAGCGCTTCAAATAGCTCCACTGTAGACTCGTACGCTGTCTCATAAAGTCTTAGTGCCACTTCATTCTCACGTCGAAACTCAGCCATCACCGCCAACTTGAAATCATAGCGCACCTGCCAACCGACATTAGACAATGGCGACGTATTCAAATTCTCGACTGATGTCATTACATTGCTTTTGCCTTTCCTCTTGCGAATACTCCGAGACTGAGTTGAGTAATAGTCTTGGGAGCAGTTGTAAGAGTACTGACACAAGGATTTTACGGCGGCATCTATTTCATCCCCATTTGAGTTGTGGCGAAGATAGACAACGGAGTTGCGATAAGGAAGATTTGTTTCCTTTCGAATCCGCTGTATCCTTGGTTCTGGGTCTACATCTCCACCAACAAGCAAGACAACCAGCTTTCCAGTCCTCTTTTCAATCTGCCTTCTTAGCGCCTTTATAAGATCTATCAACGCACTGTCACCAGCTTCATCAGTTCCCAGTTCGTGCACAGAAACCGTCACAGGTGCAACTTCATGTAGGTACTTATGCACCCACTTATCGTCAATAAGGCCATCTGGATACAAAGAGCATTCTGAATTCTTCGGAGATATGGGAGAATGCATGTCACCGTTTGGATACCTCACCGAAAGTACCTGACTACCTTCTGTGCTGACGTCTTGAGCAGCCTTTATCGGCCACAACGGGCGTGTGCGCTTCGCAAACTCACAATGTAATAAATAGGGGCGCTGTTCTGGGGTCTCCATTAACGTTAGGGGTTCGCAATTCTTGACAAGACTCTCATAGAGCCCATCAAAGCTCACTAAGGGCACATCTTTGGTGGCTAATTCCTCACCATGATTCAGCAGCGATGGATTGGCGTCATTAACAGGGGTGTCGAGCCCACTAACGAGCAGAAGCGGAGTATAATCATACAACAGCGCCCTTTCCCGAAGGTCGATACTGTCCATTGATTTAGTTTCCGTCTAAGGTACAGTTCTGAGGAAGCGCGATTTTAAGGGCCTAGTCACGTGCATGTATATCAGTCGGTTAGCAAAGAATATCATTATTCAGACGTTCCAATAAAATATTTACAGTATTTACAATTTATGCAGGAGTAGGATTCGCAGGTGGGGCCTGGCTCTCCTCGCTGTTGTCGCCAAAGTACTTTTCAAACGCCTCGTTTTTCGAGGCAAAGGGTCGCTTGCCAAGAATTCTAATCATGTCGTCTCTGCTAAGGACTTCCTTGGTCAAAAGCTGTTCCGCAACTTTCTCGATCTCTGGCAGTTTTGACTCCAGAAGTTTGTGACATCTAGTGTGAGCGTCTCTGACAATCCGTCGTACCTCCTCATCGATAATCTTGGCGGTCTCATCCGAGAACGGCTTGCTGAAAGGACCCTCGTCCTCGTAGTTTAACCAGCCTACTCTGTCAGACATACCCCATCTCGTAACCATAGCAGTGGCCATCTGTGTAACCTTCTTGAAATCATCAGAAGCACCGCTGGTAACAGAAGAGAAGTGGATCTCTTCGGAAACTCTTCCACCCAGAGTCATAACCATTCTGTCTGACAGCTCCTTGGTGGAAAGAAGTTGAATATCAGATGGCACAAGCTGGGCGTAACCAAGTGCTCCCTTTCCTCTTGGGACAATGGAAACCTTAAGCAGAGGATCAGCATTCTCCAGGTACCAGCCGCAAATAGCATGGCCAGCTTCATGGTATGCAACAGTCTTCTTTTCTTCGGGAGAGAGAACTCTCGACTTCTTCTCCAACCCAGCAATAACTCTCTCGATTGCTCTTTCAAAATGGCTCAAATCGACTTCATGACAATTGTCACGGGCAGCAATAAGAGCAGCCTCATTGACACAGTTTGCAATATCAGCACCAGAAAATCCTGGTGTCAGAGCAGAGAGTCTACCGGAAAGCTGATCCCTGTCCAAGTTGGTCTTGATTTTTTCGAGGTAAATCATGAAGATCTCCTTCCTTCCTTCAACATCCGGGTTATCAACCGAAATGTGTCTGTCGAAACGACCAGGGCGCATTAGGGCCTTGTCCAGTGTCTCTGGCATGTTTGTACCGGCAAGAACAACTACATGATCAGACGATGAGAAACCGTCCATCTCAACTAAAAGCTGGTTAAGAGTCGCCTCACGTTCATCATTACCTCCAAACGAGCCACCTTGACCTCGTGATTTACCAATAGCATCAATTTCATCAACAAATACAATAGATGGAGCCAGCTTACGAGCCTGTGAAAACAAGTCACGCACTCGAGATGCACCGACACCAACAAACATTTCGACAAACTCAGAACCAGAAACAGAAAGGAAAGGAACACCAGCTTCACCGGCAGTAGCTTTTGCTAGCAATGTTTTACCGGTACCAGGAGGACCTGAAAGAATGGCGCCTCTTGGGATTTTGGCACCGAGTCGTTCATACTTTGCAGGTTCCTTCAAAAACTTGACAAACTCCATAATCTCATCCTTGGCCTCATTGCATCCAGCAACATCTTTGAAAGAGATCTTGACATCAGTATCCTGGTTGAAAAGCTTTGCTTTAGACTTGCCCACTGAGAAAATGCCCCCTCCGGCTTGAGAAGTTGATCTTCTTGTGAGATAGTAGAGTCCTCCAATCAGCAGAAGGGTAGGAAGAAAAGCAAATACAGTTGATAAGACGGAGCGCTGCGAGCTGTAGCTCACTGGAATACGTTCTTCGGAAGGGATTCTAAGAGCGTCCTGGGCCTCATCCAACTTCCTCTCAAACGAGTCCACAGAGCCGACGGTGAAAAAAACAGAATCAGCGTTCGCGGCAGAGGAACCTCTGAGTGTCGCACGAGCCACCTTCTTGTTAATGACAGTAATGGAATCCACCAGTCCCTTGTCGAGATAATTTGCTCTAAACTCTTCCCAGGTCATTTCGGTTGACGACAGCATTCCCATACCAGTAAGGTTCATGAGAATGAGAGCACAGACGAGAATGGAAGCTACACCGTAAGCGTTTGTCATCCATGGAGGAGGACCGCCTTTACCGTTGTTCTGACCGTTAGGGTTTCCAGTGTTTCCAGAGCTTTCTTGTTCCTTCTTTGGTTCTTCCTTTGGTTCCCTTTCATCCTTCTTGGACTGTTCCTTGAACTCTTTCTGAAATGCCAACAATGTGCTTTGGAAAGCGGGTGTAGCCGAGACAGAGAAGTGCCTAAGTGTGGCGGTTACTGTCATAGGTCTTGGCATTTGCACTGCGGTTTCCCACAAAACCGAGCGCCGTAGCGCAGACAGGCCTATCCGCCTGACTGGCGCACAGCTAGCGATTCTGCGAGTCAACAGAATGCTAGTGTTCATGTGGCGATGATTTGTGTAGGTGAGATTGAGTTGGAATTTGGCTTTAGTGGGAGGTTGCGGGCGTGGGACTTTTCAGCTGGGAATTGAGTTTGACATCTCATCGTGGGACAAGCAGAGGATTAAGTGGAAGCAGAGGGGGAACTGATCGGTTCAGATTGTAAGATATTAAGTGCAGAATTCCGGCTAGATTTTAACGACATAACTGTGCCGTTTGTTTGCATTAATTTACCTTCTGGGGTATCGGCCAGGGCATGGCCACAGGACTGGAACAACCCATTATGTCGAGACGTAATGAGGAGAATAGGAGACGACACTGTTATGTAGTTTAGAGTATCATTCGCTATCCTGCCAAGGTATATAGACGGTCCACGACTTGCCCGCTTAGGACGCTAAACAGTAGCCACTGCCTAGCTCCAAGCCCAGCTTAATCACTTGCCAGTGCTCGCTGCTTTGGGAACAATGGTTTCCCAGTCCTCGACTAGGGCACGGCTGGGAAGTGCTCGGTGAAACTCAGGGGCGCAGAACTGTCGCGTGACAGGCAGAGTTTTAATGCAAAACAAGGACAAACAAGCGAGTACACGGACACAAACTGCCCTGGCACTCTGAAAACGTCCGAGGTGCCCTCTCTTACCCGACAATTTCGTGTTCTGCCGCCTTGATGCTTAGTGCCGAGCAACTGGGCGTTTGGCCCAAACAGCCGTACGCGCGCTCCCCCTCGACCCCAGCACTCTCCATCCCATCCTAACACGTCAACGCAACGTTCAGGGGTCACAAAAGACTCAAAAATATACTCAACAATGGCTGAAACAGACATTGGTATCGTTAATCTGCCGAACCAAAGGTAAGTACCATACTATTCCTCTTATGAACATGACTAACCAAGGCACAAAATCGTGGCCAAACGCGGGACTACCTTCACCGTCATGCTTTGCGGCGAGTCTGGTCTTGGAAAAACCACCTTTATAAACACGCTGTTCTCGACGACCGTCAAGGACTATGTCGATGATTCGACGCGTCACAACCGCCCTATTCGCAAGACTGTGGAGATTGGACCGACCAAGGCCGCACTCGAAGAAAAGGACTTCAAGGTACTGCTCAACATTGTCGACACGCCCGGCTTTGGTGACAATGTCAACAACAAGGACTCTTGGATGCCGGTCGTCCAGTTTATTGACGACCAGCACGAGGCGTACATGATGCAGGAGCGTCAGCCAAACAGACAGGACAAGATTGACCGACGTGTGCACGCCTGTCTCTACTTTATTCGTCCCACTGGTCACTCCTTGAAGGCACTTGACATTGAGACTCTGAGACAGCTGTCTTCGCGCGTCAATGTGATTCCAGTTATTGCCAAGGCTGATACCCTGGCTGTCGACGAAATGATGTCCTTCAAGGAGCGCATTAGACGACAGCTCAAAGAGCAACATATTAAGGTTTTCCTGCCAACCCCGGATCCAGATGATGATACTGAGATTGTCAAGGTTGAGGAACTTGTTAGTGCCATGCCATTCTCTGTCATTGGATCTGAGAAAGATGTGCAAAACAAGGACGGTGCCTTTGTCAAGGGCCGCCAGTACCTGTGGGGTGTTGCCGAAGTTGAGAATGAGAATCACTGCGACTTCCGCAAGTTGCGCGACCTGCTCATTAGAACACATATGCTCGACCTTATCCAGACGACCGAGGAGGTCCACTACGAAAACTTCCGTACCCACTCTCTTGAGAGAGCTGCTTCTGGCGACTCCAAGCCTTCGCGTACTGTGAACCCCAAGTTCCGTGAGGAGGAGGAGAATCTGAGAAAGATGTTTACCGAACAGATCAAGCTCGAGGAGCAGCGTTTCAGACAGTGGGAAGTGAATCTCACCCAAAAGCGCGACGCCCTCAACAAGGATTTGGAGGAGACGTACTCTAAGCTGAGACAGCTGGAAGAGGAGACCAGAGAGCTGCAGAGCCAACTGGACCAGCACAGAAAACGATAATTTAGTATAATTGAGATATTGGCAATATATGGAAAGGATTTTTTTTTCTCTAGTTCTAGATCTACGATTTTGATAAATATTCTATCTACTCCTCCTCAGCGAGGAGCTTCTCAGCATCAAGAGCAGCCATGCATCCAGAGCCAGCAGAGGTGATAGCCTGGCGGTATCTCTTGTCCTGCACGTCACCAGCAGCAAAAACGCCCTTAACAGATGTCAGCGTGGTGCCTGGTACAGTCTTGATGTATCCGTCCTCGTCAGTGTCGAGCTGGCCCTGGACAATAGCGGTAGCTGGGGTGTGTCCAATGGCGTAAAAGAGACCATTGACCTTAAGATCAGTAACCTCCTTGGTGACAACGTTCTCAATCTCAACGGCATTGAGCAGCTTGCCGTCGCCCTTGACTCTGTTGGTGACGCTGTTGAAAATAACCTCAACCTTGGGGTGGCTCAGCAGACGCTTGGCCATAATCGTGGAGGCTCTGAGCTTATCTTTTCTAACAATAACATAAACCTTGGAACCGTACTTGGTCAAAAACAGGGCCTCCTCTGCAGCGGAATCACCTCCTCCCACAACCGCAAGAGGCTTTTCACGGAAAATTGGAACCGCACCGTCGCACACAGCGCAGGCTGAAATACCCTTTTGCCAGTACTCCTCCTCACCAGGAAGATTCAGACGCTTGGCAGACGCGCCAGTCGCGATAATCAACGCGTCAGCAGTCTGTGGCTCCTCGTCTTCTCTCCACTCCAGCCAGAACTTGAATGGGCGTTGTGACAGGTCAACCTTTGCGACGGTCTCGGTAATAATTTCAGTGCCGAATCGCTCAGACTGTGCTCTCATGCGATCCATCAGCTCCTGACCCTGCAGGCCTTCTGGGAAACCTGGGAAGTTCTCAATCTCTGTGGTGGTCGTCAACTGGCCACCTGCAGCGATGCCGTTGGCCAGCATTCCCTCGTAAAGAGTAGGCTTAATCTCGGCTCTGGCGAGGTACACAGCGGCAGTGTGAGCGGCCGGACCAGAACCAATGATAACGGCGCGATGGTGGTTGGATGACATATTTCTATGATGTATATTTGATGAGAGGATTCCTGAGGACAGGGCTACGCTTCGCAGAACTCTAGGTGTTAGTTTGGCAAAAATGATGACGGATGCGTTGGTTTTTTATACAAAGTTTCCGACTCTTGTTAAGCGGGTCTGGAGCTGTGCTCACGTGAGCAGAGATTAGTAATTTTCTCTGGGTATTAGGCATGTACGTCGGGGTTTGGCTCGGCTCTGGGCTCCTTTTGGGTCTGGCCCTTGGCGTCGGATCAATTGGAGATTATCTGATGCAGCCAGCCGAATAGGTGGCAATGCGGCTACTAGAGTCTGACCAGTGCTGGATTTCTTTGTCAACAGGATTGTCACGAGCCGAGATCAATGCTCGGTTCACCTAGTTTAAGGAACCCGCGTACCCTCACTTTGACAAAACAGTAGAATATTTCGACGAGAATTGCATCGGACTCGCTTGGGACTTTGCAATGCCTAGAGGCACTTCGAAAAGCTTACGGCATCGCCCTAAGCAAAACGTCCAGATCATTCCCTGTGGTGCCGCCAAAAACTTAATAATCTGGTACCACCAAACTGCACAGTCAGCAAAGGTACTTGCCGATAGTAACAGACAACCTCTTAACTAGTTTGTACATACGAATAAATAAATGTAACGCCCGACGCTACGAAACGGCTGTCACCGCCTGATAAAGTTCTGAACTACTTTGCTGGAGGAAAACTCAGGATTCAGTAACACACACATTATGAAATACTCGAGACCCTGCCGCCGCTCCTCCATAAAGGCATCGCTGAAGCGCGCAACCATGCTCTTAGCGGGTAAACGCGGGATCTCCCGTTCGTGAGAGGGGAAGGCTCGTACCAGGGCCGCCCTGAACTGGTCAAACTCTGAGTATCTCTTGTGGAAGCGAATGCTGCTGTTGGACGCGGTCGCGACAGTGACTTGCCAGACAGCGTAAGCGCCAACTGGACCGCCGCCTTTAACTATTTCATATCCGTCTACAGTCACTTGTTTTGCCCATATACTTTGGCTGTGGGCCTCTGATGTACAGTCTACTAACGAAATGGGTTCGGGTTCTACAATCTGGAGTCCTTCCTGGCTAGTTGTGGACGGGTCCGCTGGAGCAACATTGTCTACAATGTTTTTGCTTAGCCGATCAGCGTCTTGAGATATGTTTGACATTTTTTGCCATGAGAAGAGCAAACCTGAAACAAGCAGTAGATGGAGCGGGACTTATCCATCCCAACCGAAAAATGTAAACGCAATGTAATTTACACTGCATGGACTTTCTGAGAGGAAAGGTTACGCCGTTTCAGCAGGCTCTCAATCGATGGAGGGCCTTGCGTAATGTGCCATTCAGGAAAAAGTTCTTCGTGGGTTACGATCTTGAAGGCAACACGTTCTGGGAATTCAAGAACTACAATGACCCTTACAGAATGCGACGAATCGTCGAGTATCGACAAAAGAGCGGTCATTTAAGCCATGTAGACTATGATAGCAAAAAGCTCGCCCCTCAATGGATGCAATGGTTGAGATATAACCGTCCGTCGTACCCTACACTTGACGAACTGTATCAAGATCAGGTTCGCCAGGCTCAACTCAAGTACAAAATTGCAGCTGCTGAAGAGAGATGGAAATCTGTGCCCCTCAAGCATCCAAAGGCAGAGCAAGCATCTGCAGGGCCAAAGACGGAGGCTCCAGATCAGCTCAAGCAGCCGGCCAGCAAGGAGGCTGAAGAGCTGCAAGCCAAGACCTGGAAACCAAAGGCAAGGCGATAACTCTCCTGTAAATAGTAATAATTCATTATAAATATGAGAACTCTATTGTTTCTCTACCATCGTCAGCAGCTTGTCAAATCTAGACTTCAAATCATCCAGCTCGGTGTTGTCGTTCTCCCCCAGTGTTCTCAGAGTAGCACGTAGCTCACCGGTGACGTTGGCAACATTCTCGCGGCTATCTCCATGGGTTACATACCAATCCCGATAGCCGCGAAGGATGCGACACAGAGCATCAGCATTGTACTCTGAGCCAGACTCTTGCGATCGTGCCATATTCTTCAAGTCACCAAAAGACCGAGAGTTGGAAACTTTCCTCAAACCACTTCTCACAGCACTACCTACTGCCGACATTCTTCTTGGCAATGGTGTTGAACTGCCCTGCAATGTAGGTTTGGTAGGTCTCCGTACTGTGGTCTGTGTTGGCGAAGTTCTGACAGTTTTTGGTACAGTTACAGGTGGAGGGCTCCGTACAGGAGAAGTGCTTCGTGACTGAGCGAGTCTTAACGTGGGTGATGTCGCTCTAGAAATAGTGGGCCTGGAGGTTGGAGTCGCAGGTCGAGGTGAGTTTACAGGAGCAGATAGTTTCGGCCCCGCCGTTACACTCTTGATCTTGGCCAATTCTGTCTGGTTTACCACTTTTCTAAGTGGTTGAGCGCGTGTCTCTTTGCCAATGGACCCAGTTCTGCTGCGCAGAACCTGAACATCATCTACTAACTTCCACCAGAAAGAACACCCGTCGCCTAAACTGCAGAGTTCGAGGTGGTCTCCACCATGAAGACATAAAGCACCTACCGCAGATTCCGAATGTGCCCATCCTAGTGCCACAGGAGTTCCTGATGGATGGTCCACCACCCTGACGCTCTTATCGGATCCCAGCCCAATCAGATACTCATCATCCCCGACTGTGGCCATGTCCAAGCCAAATAAATATGTCGAGTCCGTGCTATCACTCGCACGGTAACTCGTTAAATAATCTCCCTTCTTATCATACACTGAAATCATCTTGTCATTTGTTGAAATAACAATGTTGTCTTTGCGATCTAGGACAAAGTCAACCGGCGTCGCTTTCAATGCCACAGATCTTTCAGAAACGTAGAGAAATGGAGACAGCTCTCCTTCTGCCGGTACCCTACTATGGATGTGAAGAGTTCTGTCGTTCGACAATGACAAAAGAATCTCGCCTTGGCGCGCAAACCTGAGTGCAATGATGGCGCTCTTGTGCACCTTCGTTATCGTTTGGTGTAACGCCCACTCTGTATCCGCCTTTTTAAAGAGTTGAATAGTTCTATCCCTTCCGCATGTCGCCAAGAAATTGCATCCTTCTGCCCCGAGATAAGCCATACACTCGACTTGGGATTCATGCGCTTGCAAAGACTGTAAACAGCAATTCTCCTCCAAATTGAGAAAATGTAGCCTACCAGCACTGTCTCCTATGACCATTTCACTGCCAGCATTCTGAATCGCTGACAAAGATGAATCATCTTTCAAGTACGTGCAAACATCATATCTCCTGCTTGTTTTGCTCTCCACATTCTCAATAGTCAGTACACCGTCCGATGAGGCTGTGCAGTAACTTTTGTCGTCAAGCTTGATAATGCAGCAACTTTGAGCTCCATTATTATCGACTAGCTGCTTTTTCTCAAACCCTGGATCGTTCAAACGACTAACTGAAATGCCATCCCCAAGAACCAGCAGACCGTCATTTTCTTCATCTAGACTCATATAGTGTAGTGCCTGGATACTCTTGGATGAAAAATCCCGTAGCTTTGCTTCCCCTATCGACACAATGCCGATAGTTTGACCGGATCCTTCGCAAATGAACTTTATCGTGCTCAGCGTGCCGTTGGAATGACCAAGCCAAATTAAGCTTTCTGAGCATTCGACACAGATAGTCGGACTGTCTAGTGAGAAAAATGACTGAAATACCCCACCATCCTCAGAAACCGTGCAGATCTCCCCCTTGTCAGTGACAACTAAAGCCACCGCATCTTGCATTCTTGAACAACCCACAAATGTCGATGAGCTGAATTTGTTGAGGATAATATTTCTCCCGTTCAAAATGGTCGACGATGTATTCTCGATTTTCCATAAACGGATGTGTCGCACGCCAACAGTTAGTAGAGACTGGTTTGTCAACCACGACATGCCATGGATGGTAGAGATACAGCGATTAGAAGAGTGCAAAGTGATACTACCTTCCTTCAGCTTGGCGAGAGACCAAATATAAATGAATCCATCATTAGGAGTCCCCAATGTCGCCAAGTATTGGCCACAAGGTGAGAACTTGACTGCTGTTAGACCGCAGCGATGCTCTCCTATAGTGGCCACAGGCATTCCATTGGTCGAGTTTGAGGTAGAATAGACAAATACTCTTGGTTGATAGCCACCTGACTCACCTACGGCCAACAAACGACCGTCAGGGCTCAGATCAACGCAACAGCTTGTCTTCATTCTGTCCTTGATCGGGTTTGCCGAACTGGAGGACGGAGAAGAGGTCAATGCGGCAGAGGGCCTATTCTCATACCCATCATCTCCAGCTGCTACTGCACAAATATCAATTAGATAACCGTAAGAATCACGCGAAACACCGCCGGATGGGGCATCAAACGAACATAACCACGACTGTAGTGCGCTCTGCTCCGCCAACATCTTCTTCAAAGCCTTGCCAGAAGTACAAAAAAACCGTTGAGAAACACATGACGGTTTGCCTTGCTCATCTTGACCCAATTCCACGACTACAGCTCCTGCACCAACTGTGTACGCCATGACATTACCTCTAGAAGTGACATGGAAAGCCGATTTTGCTGTCGAGCCAATGATTCTTTTCACTTGTAACGCCTGGGGAGGCCGTAGAGCACTGGATCTCCTTGGTGAGTCCACGAACGGACTTGCCAGCGTCTCACTTGACATTTGGTTGTGTTTGGAGTCTGTATGTTTTGGGAAAGCCCGCGAAATGTGCGCGCCTGCAACAGAGTGGACGTGATTTTGGCGGTGGGGAAACAATGAACAAAATGGATTAAAATAAATTATACATATTCAGCCGACTGGGCGAGAGATTTGTACTTCGACTTTTCTCTAAAGCCAAGCGCATGTCTGAAGCTCTCAAAGAATGAGGTTCTGCGCTTGTACACTGCATTCTCATCAAACACTGGAGGCTTCCATCGTTTCAGTGACAAACTGGAAATTACAACACTCAGCGACGAAAATGCCATGCACATGCCAGCGAAAAGAGGATTCATGCTCCAGCCATACGGGAGGAAGAAGCCCATGGCAAATGGGATCATGAAAAAGTTATACACAAGTGCCCAACCCAGGTTGAGCTTAATGCGATCAAACACACAACGAGACAGGTCGATCGTGAGAGGAACGTCCATGAGAGCAGTGTCTCTAATAAGAACAATGTCTGCAGCTTCCATTGTCACGTCAGCAGCAGAGGCAATGGCAATACCAACAGCTGCTGCTGCCAGTGCGGGAGAGTCATTGACGCCATCGCCGATCATAGCCACAGTCCGTCGATATCTAGTCATCTTACCGTATGCAGTCATTTCCATCATCTCATCAGGTTGTTCCTCAGTCTTTTCGTCTTCCAGTTGCAGACTGTTGATAATATCGACCTTGCCCTTTGGAGAGACTTCTGCCCACACATGATCGGACGGAATACCAACTTCTTCAGCAACTCTCAAAGCGACGCCGCGCTGATCACCGCTGACAAGTCCGACTTCGAGTCCTAGCTGGTGCAATGCAGCAACGGCTTTCTTGGCACTCGGATGAATGGTATCAGCAAGATAGATAATACCCGCATAGCTACCATCGATAGCTACCAAGACTGACGTTTCTAGTTCATGTGGAGACACTGCTGGAATATTCTTTACTCCATGCGAAGTAAGATATTGAGCATGTCCACTCACAACATGCATGTGCCTTTGATTATTGAGAGTGATTTGGGCCTCAACTCCTTCGCCGATGGCAGCAGAAAACTGAGAAACTTCGCCTAGGCTACCATCGAATCTTGTGCCTTCAGCTACATTACACTCTGAACGAGCCCTTTCCACCAATGCTCTGGCAATCGGATGCTCACTTCTCTCCTCAAGACACCCAATGAGTGCCCAGAAATCATTCAGGGTAAGTTTTTCTACAACTTGAACTCGGCTAACAGACATATTACCCAGCGTGAGAGTACCAGTCTTATCAAACAACACGGTGTTGATATTATGGGCATTCTCAAGAACCGATCCACCCTTTATTAGAAGGCCGTGGTCAGCGCCCACACCGGTGCCAACCATGACGGCTGTTGGAGTTGCCAGCCCAAGGGCACATGGACATGCAACAACAATGACAGAAATGCAGAGGTTAAGCGAAACCATAAATGTAGAACTGCCGTTCTGAAACACGACTGGAGGATTGGGAATGACACTAGATAGAATCATCCACACAACAAACGTACCAAACCCAAGAACAAGAACTGCTGGAACGAAAAATGAAGCAAAGTAATCAGCAATACGTTGAACTGGTGCTCTGGAAGTTTGGGCATCTTGAACGACCTGCACAATCTGCGCCAGCTTTGTATCCTGACCAGCCTGTGTAACTCTAAATTTAAGCTCGCCAGGGCCATTTAAACCTCCGCCAATCACCAAATCTCCTTCATGTTTTGTAACAGGCAGGGATTCACCGGTAATGTGGGCCTCAGCAACGTAGGAAGCTCCTTCTACAACAATACCGTCTGCCGGGATCTTCTCACCAGGTTTGACAATCACAAGATCATTCACCTGCAACAAGTCCGAAGAGACTACCTTTTCTTCACCATCTTCTATAATGGTAGCAGTGGAAGGAACGAGCGACATTAACCTAGAAAGAGCTTCGGACGTCTTGCCCTTGGCCATGTTCTCGAGATATCTGCCACAGAGAATAAATGAAAAGATCATTGTGGAAGTATCCCATAGAGTAGAGGGCTCTTTGTGATTAGGGTCAAGAAATACAGCGTAACACATGTCAACGATAGAAAACAAGTAAGCAGAGGAAGTAGATACACATACAAGCACATCCATGGTCGGTGCCTTGTGTTTAATTACCTTTGCAGATGCGCGATAAAAACGGCGGCCGACAGTAAACTGTACAATGGAAGAGAGAACAAACTGTATAACGTCGTCAAGGTAAAGACCAGGAACAATCTGTGCCTTTAGGAAATGCAGGAAATGAAGATGCAAGTGACCAATGAGCATGATTGGCACTGTAAAGAGAAGTGAGATTAAAAAGTCTCGGCGGTAACTAGATATTTCACGTACTCGACTCAAAGACTCAATCTGCGATGCTCTAGAAATATTGTTGAGAAGAGTAGCCTCAAAGCCGCATTCTTCAATGCAGTTGATGATATGGCGGACGCCTGTGATTTTTGGATTAAATGCAACTTTGGCTTCTTCTAGTGTCAATGAGACAGTGACATTCTCTACGCCAGGCAACTCTTGCAAGGCACCTTCAATACTGCCCGAGCACGACGCGCATGTCATCCCGCCTATTGCAAACGCCGCATGCGAAGACTGCAATTCGTGTTCTATTTTTTCGTGTTGTTTCAAAAGTGCAGAATCGAAACCGCAGTCCTCGATACGCTCCACAATCTCGCTTGGAGAAGTCAATCTATCGTCAAACCGAACAACGGCGTTCTGCATCACCAGGGCAACTTCGGCATCTTGCACTCCGCGCAACGACATGAGCGAATCGGTCACAGTCTGGACACACGAAGCACACGTCATTCCACCAACCGCAACAGTAATGGTACAAACATGATCAGTAGCTGTTGAGTCCGAAGTGCCTGTCAGCGATACTAGTGTGCTAGACTCCCCATAGACGGACATGTTGTGGTATTTCGTCTATGAGCGTTTTTGAAAAAGTGATGTATCACAAAAACAAGGTTTGACAAAGGTTATATAAATTGGTGGTGGATTTTCGCTGAACCTTTCTTGGCGGGTCAAGAAGCTTTTAAATATGGGTTTTCGCCGCCATTGCCCCCAGCTGGGAGGATCGCCTGTTTGGTGCCGCTGCAGGGATAGCCGTGCATTCACCCACGTAAAGGTGCTGCAATAACAAAATTTTATATGATCGGTTTCCCCAAATGGTAACGATTGATTAGATTAGCTCCGTGTGACCCCGTTCGGACCCACCGGAACCTGGCAGAACGGGGCAGACCTTGCAGCAGCTGAAGGCCAGTTGTGGAGTCTTGGTGATGGCCGTTGTCCGTAGCTGCGGTTTACTAGGAATCGGCCGCTCCATGGAAAGCGGCGTTTATAACCACGTTTCTCACCCCGGTCCCTATTCGTCGTTCACTCCGATCGATCAGCGTTGCTCTATCCCAGTCGCTCTCCCGCCTGCATTGCACGCCTAAACGGTGCAGCCGAGAAATACCGATACCGCTTACTAAAGTGATGATTCTTGACTCTTCAAATTAAAAGAGATAATAAATAATACTACATAAATGCTCATACTCATGGTAACAGCTTAGGGTCCCTAGGCTTTCTAGATTCCAGATGAAGTCTCTTTAGGTTTTCGTCCAGACTCTCCTCCTTGTTGGCGGCTGGAGGAAGCTCATCCCCATCGTCATCCGCGCCCTCGCCTGTGCCCTCCATGTCGACATCCTGCTCCTCGTCGTACTCGTCGAGATCGTCCTCGTCGAGATCTTCCTCGTCGAGATCTTCCTCGTCGAGATCTTCCTCTTCATCGTAGTCATCGTCATAGTCTGGGTCAAGCTCTTCATCGTAGTCGTCGTCCTCATCCATATCTTCATCCTCGTCAACAAGGCCAGCTGGAGTGGTAACTGGCGATCTAACTGGTGACTGCTTGCCTTGTGGGGTCTCATCATCATCATCATCTTCAAGATCGCTAATATCAACAACTGGCTCACGCCAAAAATTGACATCAGTGTATTGCTGCTCAGCACGTTTCACCCGTTCCTTAACAGGAGGGAAAAAGTGATCAACAAGGTCAGAGATTTGAATGTAGGAGGAGCGATATCCAGCAAGCTCCAACAGCTCCATATTGACCTCGGAATTGGAATTAATGGTGAAGATTTTCGATGACGGAATGCCGACAGACCTGTAAGACAGGGCATCGGTGATTCTATTGCCAAAACCTGCGTAAAACGGATTGTCAACCTGGTCCTTGCCAAACAAGGACTTGATGTCTTGCAGGGCCGCCATCTTGAACACTTGGGGCTGCTTCAAGATAACCTCTCTACGCAGAGCTGCCATTGTTCTGTCTGGGGAAAGAATAACTGGTCCATCAGGGAGTTTGACCCCGCTTTGATCCACCGTTTTCAAGTAGGAACGCGTCGAATCTGCCTGGCCCACAGATCTTGCAGTAAGATACATAATATTGTAGCCATTGTTGGAAATATCATTAAACAGCTTAGACACACCTTCGTGGGTCCAGTCCTTGCCCAGCATTGTCAGGACATGGCCCAGTGCGTCCGACTTGGTGATTGTGCCGTCAATGTCCGAAATGACGATAGGTTGGTCATACTTCCACAAAAAGATACGAGCCTGGCAAATAGCTTTGCCCTGGCTGACTGAAAAGTACATGTCATTCTTTCCATAATTGAGGTCAAGAGACTTGAGTTGATCAGAAGTCAAACGCAAGGTCTTTGCATAATGCTTGCTACTGGATAGGTTAGCATGATGACTGGGCTCTGGGGAAGTAATTGGTGAATCAGCTTCGTCGGAGAAAGCACCGCCAGAGCCCGAGTCGCTATCTCCGTGAAACACGGGTCCTGGAGATGACGCAGCTGAGCCAGAGATAAGTGGCTTGTTCAATGGCAAATTTTCGTCTGAGGCATAACCATCATGAGGATAAATTCTAATCTTGCCATCATTCAGCAGCGTCTCAAACTCTGGAGTCTTACCAAATTCGTCATGAAGAATGCGCTTGACAATTTTTTCTGAAGTTTCATAGTCCTCAGCAGAGTCAGCCTTGTAACCGTCCATATCAAGAAGAAGATCTCCATTGTCTGTGATTTTTGACGGGATATTGTACGAAATGAACTTTTTGGACAAACTCTTGATCTTGTCATTGTCCAACACAAGACTAGAATTTGAATCCATGGAGTCACTTCTCAGAGTACGCAAGTCTGGAGACGGCTCCAAGCCGTTCAGCTCGCCAGGAGACGCAGAGGCAGACAACACGTCGGCGGAGACTGCATTAGGAGGGACAAGTGGCGATTCGCCCACAGCGGCCACATACTTTGCAGCGGCGTTTTCCGTGTCATCACCTGTAATGTCAAGGAAATCAGGCTCCAATAGTTGCGGACGCCCTGGGGATGCAGGAGGTGATGTGGTAGGAGAGCCACCGGGGGACGCAGAAGGAGAGCTCGTCGGGGACAAAACCGGCGAAGTCAAAAGATCAGTGGGAACATCCTGTTCTGTTTCAAAGACAAAGAATCCTTCGCCAGAATCGCTCAACTTCATTGGCAGGTTGGTCTTTTTACCGTTTACATAAAGCTCAATCTTCTTGTCTTGAGGGCGCAGAAGAGAGAACTTTCCGAGTCTAACGTGAGTTGGCGAGCACCACAACTGGCCGTTTTCCTGCTCAATGACAATCATGTCGATTGCACCAGACAGAGTACTGGGGTTTATTGACTGCCATGTCTTGGACACTGTACCAAAAGCTCGTCCAACATACTGCATGGTTTATAGGGTGGAAGGAGTGAATAAAGATGCTATGTAAAACTCTCTGTTGTCAAAGGAGAGCCTTGGTAGAAAGTTGTAAAGTGATTGCAAGAGGCTGGGGCTGGCACGGGTGTTTAAGTATGGGGGCGTCGTTTTATGTGAACGTGTTGGGAGTCCCCAATGTTCTTGCAGCTGATGGATTGCGGGTGTCTGAACCTGTCACAAGGGTTTGGGTGGCAGGGTTAGGGCGGGGAAAGGGGCCGGAGTCGAGTCGTGCTTATCAACCTCAGGGGTAGTGCTTCGACAAGGGTAACTTCTTAAACCCAATTCTTCGCTAAACACTTTGTATCATACCAATGCTTGCTGGTATTTCCATATTTGTCTGTCTTGACCTCGGCTATGCTTGGCAGTCTCTCCTATGCCAGTGGGAGAAGTCACTAGAGGTCACTTAAGCAATGCCTGCAGAGACCAGGCCCAGAAGGACAAGGCCGGATAAGACTGGGCAAGACTGAGCAAGAAAAGATGTCACACAAAGTCGATGCCTAGCAAGTCTAAAAGTAGACAAGTACAACGTCAGACGTCTGCTGTGCCTTGATTACACGTGCTGCCAATCGCCTGTCACTATGACCAGTCCGCCTTCCAGTCGATGAGCTCACGATAGTGCAATTCTACTACTTAATGGGAGAAGAGCCCACATCACGCAAGGCGTCCCAATTTTTTTATCTGGAGAGGCCTCTGAAAAAAAAATCCTTGTGAACATTAACCACTTAGATTAATAAAAAAAAAATTGACCTGTCGACCGATCGTCCTTGCAGGAACAATGATGTCGGTCGAGCAAACAGCATCGCTAAAACGGAGCAGGAACGACGCAAGTCCTCTGCCTCTGTTTGACGGCCCAGCCCGCAAACAGTTGAAGCATGAGGACGCTGCAGACTCCCTTAGAGCTGGATCCTTTCATGAGAATATTTATCGCACATTGGTACAAAACGCCATTCAAGATGTTGAAAACGGAAACAACGAGGCCATCAGAGCCCTAGAATTACAAGTATCTTCTGATCAGCTCGACAATGATCACTTGGAAGCCCTTGTCAAAGCCCTTACCCACGACGTTTCAAAGCTGGGCTCGTCTCCAGGTTGCATGTCCCTTACAAGGTCCGTACTGAAACTCGGTGCATCGTCAAAACACAGATCAGCTGGGTTTCTTGCTGCATATGTTCGCTTCCAGAGTGTTCTAGTTTCGAGTTTGCCCCGCTGGTGGACGACAGTAGCAGAGTCGGTAATTTCGGGTTTCGTCAACAAGAACGCTTCTGCAAACCACGAAGTGCTGCGCTACATTGTGAATCTCATTCCTACATCCACTGCCAAGTTGAGCTCTCTCATCATCAAAGGCTTCCCCTACGTTGACGAGCCAGCTCCCCTAATAAAGAGATATTCGGCAAACATCCTGGCAATGCTGGACTATTGCCCGGAACAGCGGACAACGGTGTGGAACCTTCTTTTGGAGAAATTGGTTGTCATTGACCTGGAACTGAATGACGCAGTCGATGAGATTGACGAGGACGATATTGTTGATGCTCTAGAAGGAGACTTGGAGACTGTAAACGACAACGTCGTTGACAGTGACAGGAAAAGAGTTAGATTTGAGGATGAGGTAGAAGTTAAAGAAGATGATGAAGATGAATCCGAAAATGACCTTTCGGATTCAGACTCGGAAGACGAACAGGAAGAAACAGCTGAGCAGGCTCTTAAACGCATTTTGGCAACCAGGGACAAGCTGGATGAGCTCATGAAAGTTGCTTTTGAATATATTGAGACGCATTTAAATGACAAGGCGCTCCTGACAAACACTAATGACAGTGTTGCGCTGTTTAACGATATCCTGGGAGGCTTCAACAAGTACATCCTGCCTACACATAAGCCCCGCAACGTGCAGTTCTTGTTATTTGGACTGTGTCACAAGCATCCGGAATTGCTTGAGCAATTCTTGAGATGTCTTTTGGAAACGGCGCTTTCCAACAGCGTTGACTTGTCGCGACGACAGAAGGCTATGCAGTACATTGCCTCTGTGAGCGCACGCGCTAGAGGATTGGCAGCGGAGCAGATAAGAGAGGTTGTAGCAATCTTGGCGGCCTGGGTCAACCGTTATATTAACGAGCGTGAAGCTGAGGTCGAAGGTACGGGGCAGTTAACCAACAACATGTCCAAGTTTACAATGTTTTACTCCACGTGCCAGGCTCTATTTTATATTTTCTGCTACAGGCACAGAATTTTGAAGGACGAATCTGGGGGCTGGACCACTTCAATCAAAGGCTTGCGTTTGGATGACTTGTTTCAGCGAGTTATCCTTACGAAGTTCAACCCTCTCAAGTACTGTGGCCGCAACGTCGTGGCCATGTTTGCAAAGATTGCACAACGTGAGAATGTAGCCTTTTGCTTTGCTATTATGGAGCAGAATCGTCTTGGCGTGCAGCAGAAGAGTCCTACCCCTGAGGTGACTGCTACAGAATCCAAAGAAGTGACTGAAGAACTTACTGAGGTCAATGCTGATCTCTGGAGCACCAGTCACGATAAAGTGAGACTGGACAGTTACTTTCCATTTGATCCGTACATGCTTCCCCAGTCTCGTCAGTACTTTTCGTCTAACTACATAGACTGGGCCGAAGTCGCTGGCAGCGACTCGGACTCGGACTCTGGAGACGATATGAGCGACGACGGAGAAAAGGATGATGAGGACGACGAGGACGACGATTGAGTTTTATTTATATTATATTCTATCTATTTTACAAATGCAGTTAAACTACTTGTTGCAGTGTTTGTAGGTCATTCATTTTCACGCCATAGATGACTATTTTATGTGATCACCAAAAAAAATTCGGTGTTTCAACGCCGACATAAATTAGCTCAAGTTAGAAAATGAGATTCATCTCATTTCGCCTTCCGAGGAGCCACTTCCCTCCATTGGCGAGGTTCTATTCACAGGCGAAGCTTACCGCTGAAAACTATAAAGTTGCGCGCGGTGAGTTCGCTAAACTGAGCGAGGCAGACGTAAAGTACTTGCAGTCCATTTGCAGTTCAGTTACGGAAGAAGATGATTTGGTTGCATTTAACTCTGACTGGATGAATAAGTACCGTGGTCAGTCCAAGCTTGCTCTCAAGCCCAAGACTACGGAACAAGTCAGTGAGATTCTCAAGTACTGCAACGAGAAGAAGCTGGCAGTTGTCCCTCAGGGTGGTAATACAGGTTTAGTCGCTGGAAGTATTCCGGTTTTTGACGAGATTGTCGTGTCTTTGGGAGGATTGAATAAGGTACGTTCCTTTGATGATGTCAGTGGTATTCTGGTTGCTGATGCTGGCGTCATTCTTGAGAATGCTGACACTTTCCTGAGAGAAAAGGGTTTCTTGTTTCCTCTTGATTTGGGTGCCAAGGGATCTTGTCATATCGCCGGTAATGTATCTACCAATGCCGGTGGACTTAGACTTTTGAGGTACGGATCGCTGCATGGTTCAGTACTTGGTCTGGAAGTTGTCCTCGCTGACGGACGTATCCTCAACGCCCTCTCTACTCTTAGAAAAGACAATACTGGCTACGACTTAAAGCAACTGTTTATTGGTGCTGAAGGTACTCTTGGTATCATTACAGGTGTTTCTATTCTGTGTCCTCCTGCTCCAAAGGCTGTCAATGTTGCATACCTCGGTGTCGACTCTTTTGAGAAGGTGCAGAGCACATTTGTTCAGGCCAAAGGAGAGCTCGCTGAGATTCTGAGTGCTTTTGAGGTTATGGACAACAATTGCAAGTCATTTGTTCAGGAACACACTGGCATGACCCCTCCACTTGAAACTGAGGCTGCCTTTTATGTGCTTATTGAAACATCCGGCTCCAACAAAGAGCATGACGATGCCAAGCTAGAAGCCTTTTTGGAATCTGCTATGGAGAACGAGAATGTCGTCGATGGTGTAGTTGCTCAGGATGAGACCCAAGCTAAGAGTCTGTGGGCCTGGCGCGAGCTCATCACCGAGTCCATTGGAACCACTGGAGTATACAAGTACGATGTGTCTATTCCTTTGCCTCAGCTTTACCAAATGGTTGAGGACACGAAGCAACATTTGATTGACAATGGAGTGCTTGGAGAAGACGACTCGTTCCCAGTTAAGAATGTTGTCGGCTTTGGTCACATCGGAGACTCGAACCTGCATCTCAACATCCCTGTCCGCAGGTTCGACAAGCGAGTAGAGGCACTGCTGGAACCATTTGTATTTGAGTGGATCGAGAAGCATCATGGCTCCGTCTCAGCCGAGCACGGTGTCGGCTTTGCCAAGAAGAACTTTATCGGCTACTCAAAGACACCGGAAGAGATCTCCATCATGAAGGACATTAAAAAGCATTTTGATCCAAACGGTATTCTCAATCCCTACAAATATGTCTAGTAATTCTATTATTTTTTTCACGCTTTATTGAGTTCGGCCAAGGCTTCTTGCCCGCATCGCACTATATGCTTAAACCTATCTGATCCTAACTGTTTCCCGCCGTACCAACGGGTCACCACCAGTAACGTATTGATGCTATTGCACTGCTCCAGCAAGTGAAGTAAACGTTCCCCACCAGGCGGTTCGCCGTCATTATCAAACTTTTGGCTCACAGACGAGGCAGTGCTGATGCGATAAGCATAAATGTGGTGACTAGCCTTGGTCATCTCTTTGGATGACGCCTTGAGCTGAGTCAGTAAGGGGGCCACACTTGCCACACTACTAACGGCAATGGCTCTACCCTGAAAGACGGACCGCCGGTCGATAATCTTGCGAGTCACTGACCAGCTCATTTAGGGTTTAACCGCCCCCTTTCCAACTGCTAGGGCGTTGGGGTTTCGACGTAGCTCCTGTTGTCCGCTGCCGGGTGAGCGTAATCTGAAAAACGCCGAAAACCCAACCAGGGAAAAATTCAACAGTTGGGTGACTCAGGCCCTGAGCGAGTTCAAGAGTAATTCAGGATCTTTCGTAAGCTTAGTAAAGTCCCAAGCGGAATCTCCGTCCAGTTGTGTAGCCAGACACTGAGCGACATGCCGGAATATTTTCGGCCCAGCGGCTTTCCGTACGCCGCATTTGCCCCGTAATGTGCCCCATGCTGTACTTTCTCACAATTGTTACCCCAAAGTTGGCCAAAAAGTGACATGCCGAGACGCCGACTCGGTCCCACCCCCACCGTGAAATAACCTGTTTAAAGAGCTCGGAGCGCACTGAAAAATCTCGTCGTTGCCTGTGCCCTGATAATGAAAGAACAAGAACATGCAGCAGCAGAGCTGCGGAGAATAGCTCGCTCAAAGTCTTACAGCGACCCGAAAATTATCAATCCTGGTGCAATTCAGATCAATGTTGAAGGTGCGTTCATTGTCGATGAAGACCAGGTAAACGGACGTCTTACTCCTCCAGATACCAGAGACATTGCTTTGCCACACCAAACGAAGGAAGTTTCTCATGTTGCTGTCGATATCGGCGGAACCCTGGCCAAGGTTGTGTTCTTTTCGCGAAAAGACGATGAACAGGGCGGAAGACTAAACTTTGTAAAATTTGAAACTCTCAAACTGGAGGAAATGCTCGCATTTCTCAAGAAGCTGATCGCATCCAATAACACCCTCCATGTGATGGCTACCGGTGGTGGTTCTGTAAAGTTTTACGAGCGCATGAAGTCTGAACTCGGCATTGAGATTACGTCCGAAGATGAAATGGAATGCCTCATTTGGGGTCTTGACTTTTTCATCAAGCAAATACCCGAGGAGGTCTTCATGTACACCCCAGAAAACCCAATGGTATTTGCTCCAAAGGCTCCTGACAATTATCCATATTTGCTCGTCAACATGGGCTCAGGTGTCTCTATGATTAAGGTAACGGGCCCTAAGGAGTTCACTAGAATTGGTGGTTCTTCTCTTGGTGGTGGTACTCTGTGGGGATTATTATCATTGCTGACTGAGGCGAATGATTACGACGAAATGTTGCAAATGGCTCAGGACGGTGACAATGCCAAGGTAGACATGCTTGTTGGAGACATTTATGGAGATGCTTACCCACGAATTGGTCTCAAGGCCAACACAATTGCCTCTTCATTCGGCAAGGTGTTTAAGAAGGTGTCTGAGAAGAAGAGCTCAAAGAGCGAGATACCACTATCAGACATGTTTTCAGACGGCGACATTTCGCGTTCTCTGCTGTACGCAATTTCCAACAATATCGGTCAAATCGCATATCTGCAAGCACAAAACCACCAGATTGAGCACATTTACTTTGGCGGTTCCTACATCCGGGGACATCTGCAAACCATGCATACGCTCAGCTATGCTATCAATTTCTGGTCCAAGGGCACCAAGAAGGCGTATTTCCTGCGTCATGAAGGATATCTCGGAGCTGTGGGCGCATTTCTCAAGCACAAGACACTGCATATTCATCAGAATTAGACGGAGTTGACCAGTATAGAGTCACGCATCCTATTTATTTTAACATCTCTTCTTTTGTCGCATTTATTGTCCCCACATTTTTTGGTGTAGTTTGATTATCGTTTGGTAATACGCAATGGAGTTCTCGTAGCCATGTACCTTGTCACTGGCGGCAAGACTGGACTTTTCTTGCTCAATTTCACGTCTGAGAAGATGCAGCTCCTGCCGAAGACTTTCCAAACTCTGCTTCTCAGATTCAACTGTTGAAGAAAGTGCACTGTCTTGCAACTCTGTTTCCTTGAGTTTCAACTCATGCGCCTGATTTCGATACTTTTCAGTCAATTGCTTCATTTGATCTGGCGGCAGATTGAGTTCCTCGTCCTTGTTGACTGGTAGTTTCCGATCTTCACACTCCGCTTCTACTTTTGTTAGATTAGCCCGAAGCCCTTCAATCTCATCTAAAAGACTGCGTTCTTCCTCCTCCAATGCTTCCAATTCCTCGTATTCTTGACAAACATCCTTTGCAAGTTTGCTCATGTCTTCCTGTGTCGCTCTGATTCCAGCCTTCCGGTGTTTGAGTTCTCTTTTGAGTTTCTCGGTCTCTCGATCGCTCTGGTCGAGATCTCCCTGGTGAATAACCGTAGGCTCATCGGCCAGCAGCGCTCTAAGAAAGTTCTCTTTAGTTTCCTGTTCTAGATAAGTTAATTTATAGTTGGCAAAGGCCTCAGCTTTCCGTGCGGTTTCTTCATCTATCAATCTCGGATCGGATACATGTTTTGTAGAGTGTCGGTTTGAGCGTTTGAGTTGGTTTTCGTACTCTGCTCTGAATTGTAAAATGTTTAGGGGTGCATCCATGGTAGTTGTTGTAATGCTTTGTTTATAACGCGAACGCGATCCCGAAGCGTAATTACGAGCGTAAGGCTGAGAAGGGAAGACGAGCCAGGATATTGGCGACGGGGTAAGGCGTGGATACAGGGTACTGCTGATGGTAGATGTAGTCTATGAATCTGATTGTCTATTTGTGCGGTTTCCTTCTGCCAAGATATCTCCTTCAGTGTTCCTTAGTAGTCATCCTACTGGACACGAGAGCTCGATGGTGATCAATAAGAGGGAGAGGGCAATACAAGCAAAGCCGGCCAGAACATGACAAAGTGTATAAGAGAGAGTACATAACAAGAAAGAACAGGTACAGAGGACGGCTTGTTTCGAAATCAGCCCGTCATGAACAGCCCTTATCGAGACCACATGTCAACTTCCTATTCGGGAAACAAGCGCAGCCCCTGATTGTTGAGAAATAACTTGAAAACTCAGTCTAACAGACATTAACCATTTCTCCCAATTGACTCAATTGCTCATCTCCTCACTTGCCTTCCGGCCCGTCTCTGTTCCGACTTACTGCCGACCTCGGCACGTCGGCAGTTAACTAACATGATCTCCCCCACAGCCTTATTTTCCATAGAGCCACGAACCGTTAGAATCCAAATCGGTAGCTCTAACGTTCCTTCAAAATAGCACCTGATCCCATAGAAACACTACTATAGTCATGGACACGCTAGCAACGCTTTTGGGTAAGCGCGACGGCAAGGACAAGACCTTCAAGATCATTCAGTACACATGTAAACTATTACTGTGGTCAGAAGCTCAGCGCGGACGTCGGAACGTGGCGTTTCATAAACAGCTGAACATCATTGTAAGTCAGCTGTCAATGTTTCGCAAGATTATCAGGCTTGGCGACTGGCTCTCGCCGTATCTTAATCTCATGAAAGCGACCAATAAGACGTCGGCCATTGCAGCGTTTGGCGAACTCGTGGAGCTTTACACGAGTATTTTTGACGATATTTATTGCCTGGGGAAAATGGGCCTTCTCTCCAACAAGCGCATCACAACTGTGGCTGAACACCAGGCCATTTACGGCTGGATGATTTCCATCCTGATTGGCCTGTACCAGCAGACCAAGACTGTCACTCTACTGAGTCAAAAGTTGGAGCTAGCTCCAGATCAGAAGACTGTAGATCAGGTCCAGCAGAAGCGTTTTTGGGCAAACATCTCCATCATCAAGCTGCTGTGTGACTTTGTGTTTGATGCTGTTGACTTGTTTGGACTTGATGTCAGTCCGGCGGTGCAAATCCTGTCAGGACTGGGCTCTGCATTACTGGGGTACTACAAGCTCGCCGGCAAGCTATAAACTGATCGGCCATGAAATAATCTATAATTTATAACTATAGAGAGGCAGCGCCGTCTATCGAGTGCTGTTCTCCTACAACTCCCCCACTCTTCAGTGCCTGTACCTCTTCTCCAGAGTACCCCAGCTCCAATAGAATGTCAGTGGTATGCTGGCCAAGGGTAGGTGGTGCAGCTCGCACAATGGGCTGCGTCTCGCTGTACTTGACTGGAGAATTGACCATCTTGATGGTGCCGCCCAGCGGATGGTCCACTTCAATAACCATATTTCTAGCTTTTGAGTGCTCATTTTCAAGAGCTGTTTTGACATCGTTCACAGCAGCGTAGGGAAATGGCAGTCCCTCAAACAGAGCAAGCCATTCCTCGGTGGTCTTGGTACGGGTAATGGCGTGGATCGCCGGCACCAAGATCTCTCTATGTTTGACTCGTCTATCGTTAGTCAGAAACCTCTCATCAGTCTTCCATTCAGGCTTGCCAAGCGCATCACAGACATGGCGGTACAGATTGTCGTTTCCTCCGCCAATCATGATACTGCCTCCTCCCTTGGTCTCAAAAGCTTGATAAGGACAGATAGAAGGATGTGCTGTCCCCTGTCTGCCGGAATCAGGCTTGCCAGAAATAAGTACAGATGAAGCAATGTTTGCAAGTGTAGCCAGTTGACAGTCAGACAAACAAACGTCCAAATGCTGGCCACGTCCGGTCTTTCCTCTATGGATCAGCGAGGCCATGATGGCATTCGCTGCATACAGACCAGTTGTCAGATCAGTGACCGCAACACCTACCTTTACTGCAGGACCATCTGGTTCGCCTGTGATATGCATTAACCCAAACTCTGCTTCGACCATAACGTCGTAACCTGGGCGCTTGGCGTAGGGACCAGTCTGTCCGTAGCCGGTGATTGAAGTGTAGATTAAACTGGGATTGATTTTCGAGACAGTGGCATAGTCGAGACCGTACTTTGCAAGGTTTCCCGGTACGTAGTTCTCTACTAAGACATCAGCCTTCTCTATCAACTTTGTAAGTACCTGCTGGCCCTCTGCGGACTGGAAATTCAATCCAATGCTCCTCTTGTTGCGATTAACGCCCAGAAAGTACGCACTCTCACCGTTGGCGGCGAACGGCGGACCCCACGCTCTTGTATCATCTCCTCTCGTTGGATGCTCCACTTTTATGACTTCGGCTCCGAGATCTCCGAGAATCTGCGTCGTATAGGGCCCTGCCAGGACGCGAGTCAGATCCACAATCCTCACGCCATCCAGTGGCAGTTGCGACGAATAGCGTCTTACAAAGTTGAAGCTGATCGCTCGTCTTACAGCCAGCATATGTGGAGAGTGAAGAAAACCATCGCTGGAGAATCGAGGGTCCCTGTTGCCCAAAGCGGACAATGTGGGGTAGTGGACGTAATCGGCAGCGTTATTACCGACGTCGTCTCGGGAATATGTCCTTGGCTATAGACAGAATAGATACATCATTATATTACAGTTTCAATGCTATTGTAGAATTTACCGCCGCACATCGGGCATCATCTGGGCTGGCTGATTGTACCCCCTACCCATGTACGGAGCGCCAGCATGCGTGAATGACATGGGCTTCTCCATCTGCATGGGAATATCGTTATCAATTTCGACGGCCTGCGGTGGAGGTGGCGTCTCCATAATCATGGGCTCCTCCTTCATGGCCTGCTGCGGCAAATGAGCGTCGCCCAGCGCTTCTCGTCGTTCGGACGCAAACATAAAAAACATGCAGAAGACAATAATCAGCAGTAATGCGACGCAGGTCCACCCTAGGCCTGCAACTGCTTGTCCCGTGTACACCTTGACGGCGCCGTTCATTAGGTTGTTCACAATGTTTGAAGCACAGTTGACAGCAGTCTGCTGCCACACCATGGCCACTAGCATGAACATGAAGGTCATGGCGGTCAGCATAATGTTGTATGTGAACATGGGGGCCAGGGCAGTCGGCGTGGTGATTGTGAGAACTAGCTCAATGAAAACCAAAATCACAATGACAACTAGCAGGTACGGCGAAGAGACATTGTTTTTAAACATAAAGCCAGCGTAGATTGTGTTGAAGTAGTCATCTGATCCTCGTTGCAGCGAGTTGACAACCTTGGTCGCATTCGACGAGCAGACCCAGTCTGCCGTGCTGTTGAGCCTTGAACAGGCCTGGAAGTATCCAATGTTAATGTCAAAGCCTGTCTTGTTGGCATTGGAGTTGAGCGTAGCGTAGGCATCGGTGTTTGCCATGCCACTGCCCGTCAGGGCATCGTGCTCGTAGGCCTCGTAGTGGAACCGAATTAGATAGAGGTTTGTAGACGAGGCCGATGTGTTTGTACAGCCAGAGATGGCAATGCTAATAAATATAATGACAAGGACAAGAAAGAACCCCACAACCATCCTGTAGCCCTGCCGGCTGTGGAAGTTGCTGTAGCGGACATCTCGGTCCATTTTGGGAAGGCGTAGAGATGTGGAGCGAGATCTGCTGGAGTGTTGGAGAGATCCTGCTGTCTTTACGAAAAAACAGAAATGGTATCTGGTGGTGAATCTAGTAGGAAGGAGAGTAAATGATGGGGCGCAAGTATTTAAGTCAATATTTTTTATGCGATGGCTGGTAATGCCATTGATGGTGATGAAGTGGGTCCCTCGTTAGGGTGGCAGGTCGTTGAAATAGAGCGTGTGTCGTCCGGTGTGGTGACGAGCGGTAGGACTGTGAAAGTGAGGATTTGAAAGGATAATTGAAAGGAACAGTTGCTGGGTCTTGTCGAGTAGTTCTTTGTTGCTCGGTTGCTTAGGCAGCACCTGTTTCACATGATAGATTTCTGGGGAAATATTTCGAAAAAAGAAATTATAATGCAGCCATCGAATTGTGCCTGGCAGGAGGAAAATCCCATAACGAGAAAAACGAGGACCGGGGGGAATAATCCAATTATCTATTGTTGTACTTTTATATTACATAGCCAAGGATAGACCCGTTCTTAACCAAAGAACTTGGCGTACGCTGACTTTTGGCTCTGCAGCCTCTTCTGCTCGGCAGCCTTGATGGCATTGAGCTCATTAGTGATGGCTCCATCGCCAGGGCTAAGCTTAAGAGCAGCCTGCAGGTCCTCGACAGCCTTGTCAGAGTCCTTCAGCTTGCCGTAAGCAGTACCTCTACGGTACAGAGCCTTTGCCTTCTGTGCATCGCTAACCCTGAGAGTGCTATTGATGACACTGCTGGCAGCAGAAACAGCATCTTTGTAGCGACCAAGCTGCAAGGACAGCAGGGCAATGTTGAGGTTCAATGGAGCCTTGAGCTCACCGTAGTCGGCCTCCAACTTTGGCAGAGAAGCGTCAGCTGGAATGTACTCATGCAAATAACGGACAGCCTTCTGGTACTTGTCAAGGGCTAACTGCTTATCTCCTTCCTTGAAAAGCTTACCAGCAATATCCTTTAAAGACTTGACGACATCCAGCGCCTTCTCGCATGCATCTTCACCCTGCAACGTACCCTCGTCCTTAGGGTAGTCTTCCCACTTGTCGCCAGTTTTGTCGGGCTGTTCAAAGACAGTCTCGCCAGCAGGAATCTCGCCAGCATCGACAATTGTGACTGGCTGAACTGGCTTATCACTCTCACCGACGGCTATGTTCTCTGCAGCTCTGACAACCGACTTGCCAGACAGTAGACGGCCAAACACAACGTGCTTACCATTGAGGTGAGGAGTAGCCACTGTAGTGATGAAAAACTGGGATCCGTTGGTGTTTGGACCAGCATTGGCCATAGACAACAGGAATGGCTCAGAATGGTTGAATGGAAATGCCTCGTCCTCAAACTTCTCGCCGTAGATGGACTCGCCACCAGTTCCATTGCCAGCAGTGAAATCACCACCCTGAATCATGAAGTTTTTAATAATTCTATGGAATTGCGAGCCCTTGAACGACAGAGGCTTACCGCTCTGGCCAACACCCTTCTCACCAGTAGTCAACGCTCTAAAGTTCTCGGCCGTCTTGGGCACAAAGTCGTTAAACAGCTCAAAGACAGCTCTGCGAGGCTCATCTTCGCCCACCTTGATGTCAAGGAAGACCTTCTGTCTCTCTGGATTAGCTGGGATATCCTTCACGTCCATTGTTTTACAAGTGTGTACAGATGGTTGAGGGCGGCTATCAGTTCAATTTATATCCTTCCTCAGAAACGTCTAGAAGGGAGAGGATCGAGTTGCAAACAACAACGGACGACAAGCAGATAAATATAAAAGATTTAACATTTAATAAAAAGGCTCCAAATGTTTATAATCCTGTACTTCATAATCACCTTTCCGCTGTCCAGCACCCAATAGTTTCGTTAGCATTTTGTCTGACCTATTTCATCGGACATGGGCCATTGGACATAACCTTTGGACCTAAACATTTACAGACTGGACAGAATCGTTACACAGCTCATAAACCCATGGACGTCTAAAATGCCACAGGATATTGCAACTGCCAGAGCCTTGTGTCTGTCGACTTTGAAGAAACTGGACAGATCCTCCTACATTCTTCACACATATGTGCCTTCAGCGGCACGGGATGCCTTCATTGCAATCAGATCGCTCAACCTCGAAACTGCCAGAATAGCAGATACCGTCACCAATAAGCAAATCGCCAAGATGCGGTATGAGTTTTGGAGAGGCAACGTCCAAAAGGTCTTTTCCAGCACAAAGGTCCCTGACGAACCCATTGCATCGCTCATGTCGGAGTCGTTGAAGAGCTGTACCTTTTCCAAGCGATTTCTGATCACCCTTTTGCAGTCACGAGAAGCATATATTGGCATGCCTCCCTTTCGCAACGTTGACGCCATGTCTCAATACGGAGAAGGCATCTTTTCGCAAGTCAACTACCTGAATCAGGAGGCCATCTTGTCACTGACCCCCGAACTCGTCAGCTGGCTAGAGCAAAACCCTGAATTGGATTCAACTCTGAACAAGGTGCTCGCGCATATTGGCCAAGCTACGGGCGTTGCTGCCCTGATTCGAGGCGTGGCTTACTATGCAAGCAAAGGCAATGTGGTCTTGCCTGTTGATCTACTGGCGAAACACGAAGTGAGTCAAGATTACGTTATAGACTCGGCGGAAAAAAAAGCATTTGACAGTTCTATCTGTGACGTCATTTTTGAGACGGCAACAAGGGCTAATGACCATCTCATCTCTGCGCGAACCCTGTTCGACGAAGTGAAGCAGCAATTTGGCAAAAACATCCCTGATGGCGTGTACGTACCGACAATGTCGGCACTTCCAACTCAACTGTATCTTGAACGCTTGGAGAAAGCTGATTTCAATGTCTTTGCAGTGGACAAAGCTGAGTGGAGGCTGCCCTGGAGATCGTACCGAGCCTACGGCAAAAAGCAGTTTTAGCCCCTCTTTGGACAGCAATTCAGCACCAAAACCTCATGTACTTGTAAATAGTATTTATCCTAATCCAAATCCCTTATACCAGTATATCACCATTTGCCCTATCTGGTTATCTATCCACGGGCAACAACTTGATCTCATGCACCACAGCCCAGTTATTGGAAAGTTTTTGAAGAAACAGGGCAAAACCTGGCAGAAGAATACTCGTATATTAGACTTTGGATGTGGTAATGGCTACGTTAGCCAAGTTTTATCTCCATTCTGTAGCTCCATTGTCGGTATTGACACTGATGTTGACAAGGTGACAAGTTTCAATAAAAGTGCCAGGTTGAATGGAATCAGCGAAGATGAAATGAAAGCCATCTGCGTTGACATCGACACATATTTAAAGGATAATCCAGAACCTTTTGACGTGATCATTGCATCTATGGTGTTTCACCACTTCGACGATCGTTTATCTCTCATGTCCAAGTTAGCAGGACTGCTAAAAAGCGGTGGAACGATCTATGCGATAGATTTGTTTGATTTATCAGAGGAAATAAAAGAGTGCAATTTGGTCGCCTCTGAACAGACAATTGCTTCAGGAACGCAGTGGTTGCCAGAATCTGGAGTTAAGCACTTTGGGCTGGATCTCGACGGCTTGGAAACAGAAGACAACAAATACCTTGTACGCATGACACTCTGCGCCAGTATCGGAGTTCGTGACTAATGTATTCTGATATATATGCCCTGACTGTGTCAGATCTGTAAATATAAATAAAATGTCTAGTCTATGCCTGCGTCAGAAGCCTGCGTCCGAGGTTTCCAAAGCAGATAGAGGAACAGAATATGACACTGCCTAGCCAAACAAGTACTGGAGCGTATTCCATGGAGAGCGAAGGATTAGGGAGATGCTCAGGGATGGATACCGCAAACGCACCTGCACCGGCAATAGCTGTTGCAGAAGACAGCGCAAAACCTGTGAGCGTAGAGTCTAACAGCACCCAGAGACACGGGTTAACCATCGCCATGTAAAATGCAGCCTGAGGAGTAGAAGTCCACTTGAACTTTTGAACACCATAGGCAATTCCCAAAAATGCACCTACAGAACGTACGATCGACGTCCAGTTTGACCCGCCCTTGCCTCGAAACAGGACGGGATGCTTGGAGAACTTTTGATCCAAAAACGGTAGCATGACACCCATCAACACGCCTTGCAATCCCCAGAGAGCAGAAACTAGTATTGTCTTGTCCCCCGACAGTGTCCAGGTCGTTACTTGATGATTGTCGTGGAGTGTTCCCGCAAACTGCCCGTATAGAACGCCAGCAGCAAACAGGATCAGGGCTCTGACAGCTAGGGGAATAGTAGAGGCACCAAAGGACGGCTGCGGTTGTTGCGAATGAAGTGTTGGCTTTCGAATGTGTGTAAACTGTTTGCCACTAGCCATTGGCAAAGTCGTCTGACGTTTAGGTCTAAGCAAGTTTTTGGTAGGCGTGGTAGTGTTCGTATCTCCAGTGAGCTCAGCCAGCGAGGCTGAGGATCCAAAAACACCAGAGAGGGCTGACGTCGTCAGGTTCATAAAAGACTTTGTCTTTTCCATCTTGTTGTGATTGCGGGTGATCCGGGGCGTGTGTATTGATATTTACGGCTTCTGGAAAATCACGGTATTAAAGAGTCTGCGTGGTGGTGGGCGTCGCTGTTGCTGTAACCCAGGAAGGCTGTGTCTCGAATGTCTTGGCGTGTGTACAGCTGGGGGGGAAGAGCGACGATCCAGATATGCCAAGAGGTAACGTCAAAAAGAGGCACCTCTGCGCCTTTTATATTCTGTCAATTGCTCTGCTGCTTTTCCTGTCAGCAGCGTGTCGCAGTTGTTCCGCATGCCGGACACCGGATTTTCATGACGTACTTGGTCGAATTGCCTGGTAGTTCCCCACTATTCGGTCGCATCGGCTCGCACATCATGGTTTCGCATTGTGTCCGAGCTCGTTAAAGTTTTGATAGCCAGACAGTGCGGCATTTGTAGCAACAGCCTAGCAGTAGCATTGACGTTTTTCGGTAGTGGTTGCTCTGCGATCGCACTGCCGTGGTTACTCTCATGGGTACTGTCATGTGCCTGGCGAGCGAACACCCAGTGAGGGCCAGTCAGATGGAAACGACGAGAACGAGGAAATCAGCCAATGGAGTTTGAAAGGGAAATTTACGTTTGTAGTAGCATATCTTCAATAGTTCAAAGACGACTCAAATAACACACAAATACGACTAAAAGACGACACGACAGTTGTGTCTAGGTCACACTTATTGCCCCAACTACAGCACAATGTTTGCAACAACTACTAGTGAAGCCTGGGGCTCTCCATCACTACACAACCACTATTCAAAATCTCCCCGACAGCACCATTACACTTCAAAACGACATGAAACAGACCCCTGGTATTCGCCACACTTAGCCACCAGTGCTCTCACTAAATCGCACACATGGAGGTATTCACTGTATTTGGCAACTCTGCACCTGTGCTAGTCCAGTAACAGTCGGCGGCCGGGCAGGCTGCAGTGGCTATCCATGGTAAGGGCACTAAGGTTGCTGTGGCTGGCGAACTGCACCCAAAGACTCTAGAATGGAGAGTCCTCAAGTGACAACGAATCAACTCACTTTGAGCAAATCTTTCAGTTGCTTAGTTTCTTCAACTCTCTCGTTTCTTCTCTGCTACCTCTGTGCCCTTTGTTGGTGTTGTGGTAGGCAACCACTGCCTCGTCCCAGCACAAACATCCAACACATCCAATTAATTCCTTCTGCTCTCCCTCGCCCTCTCCCATCTGGAAATTTGGTTCACGTTAGATTTTTGATATTTTCAGAAAGTCAAAACCTAACCAAAAGATAATTTCATTTGTTGGGCAGAACGCTGCTGACGCTTTGCAAGCAAAACTGGTAAAATCTCCAAACGTCCGAATTCTCACGTTCCTTACCATTAGCGGCCGTCGAAATATAGAGACATGTCGTCGCTTGGTTTAACGTCCTATGCAACGCCAGGCCAAAACACCAACATCGGCACGCCAAAGACTCTCGAGCAGCTGAAGGCAAACAACTCGAATGGCGTCGTGCCCCTGCCGACTTCCCAGGAACAAGCTCGTCTTCTTGTTCTCCGTTGGAACGCGCTGCGAAGTTCCATGACTCCGCTGGTTCACAATGAGCTGCGTGCCATTACATCAACTCTATCGCAAATCAGCACAGAACAAAAAGAGTACGCCGCGCGCAAAAAGCAGCTTGAGCTCAAGCGCAAAAACAATTCCTACGCCGATAAATTGGATCTTATCAGGTCGCAAGTCCAGTCCTTTCAGCTTTTGTCCAGAAACTTGGATCTCCCTCCAGCTCTTCAGCAGCAACTGTTGGCATCTGTCGATCTACTAGATGCTAGGCGCGCGTCAGAGGAGTACCAAGAGACTGACGTTTCTTCCATTGCATCTAAGGAACGTCAACGACTTTCTGGGGACAGCTCTGAGTCTGACGAACTGTCTCCTGGTGCAGTTGGCGGCCCACGTGAAACTATCATTTCAAATCGCATAACTCAACGACTCATGGAACTTGAGTCAATTCCATCAAATGTTGCAACATACGATGCACACTCGGTGGAATTGCTCCCACCAGATGAAATTCCAGAGAAGCAAGACCTGCTGAAACTCAAGGCGGTTCTGGAACTCAAGTCTTTGCGTCTTTTGACAAAGCAGAAGTCTCTTCGTCAGCATGTTGTTTACAAGATTGCAGCTACTGACAATGAAGTGATTGAATCGGCAGCCACCCGTGCGACCAATCGTCGTGTCAAGATTCTCAGTGCCAAAGAACGCCAGCTCACGGAACAACTTAGAGTGGAAGAGGAGAATGAACGCATGCGCAAAGAAAAGTCAAAGCTTCTGACACGTGCAAACGAAATTGTAAGACATGCCGAAGATCTCAGAGCAAGTGCCAAGTACAGAGTTTCTCAGCGTATTCAGTTTGTCAAGCAAGTTGGCGTGTTTCACAATCACACTGAACGCGAGGAGTCGCGGAAGTCTGAAAAGACCGCCAAGCAGCGTCTCCAGGCACTGCGTGCCAACGATGAGGAGGCCTACATCAAGCTGCTTGACCAGACCAAAGATACAAGAATCACGCATCTTCTTAAACAAACTAATACTTTCTTGGATAGTCTAGCACAGGCAGTCAAAGTGCAGCAGGCCGACTCTGGCGTTATGCAGGTGGAGGCTGCGGCTGAGGAGGCTGAAGAAGGAGATAGCAAGGCTGGCAAAGGCGTGGATTACTACGAGATCGCTCATCGTGTCAAGGAAGATATCCACAAACAGCCGTCTATTCTTGTTGGTGGAACCCTTAAAGAGTATCAGGTAAAGGGTCTACAGTGGATGGTGTCCCTGTACAATAACAACCTGAATGGTATCCTGGCAGATGAAATGGGTCTCGGAAAGACAATCCAATCCATTTCGCTCATTACTTATCTTATTGAGGCCAAGAGACAACCTGGACCGTATCTCGTCATTGTTCCTCTGTCTACACTGACTAACTGGACCCTAGAATTTGAAAAGTGGGCGCCATCGGTAAAGAAGATTGTGTACAAGGGTCCTCCAAGTGCAAGAAAGAGTCAACAGAGCGCTATTCGCATGGGCGATTTCCAAGTTCTGCTGACAACTTACGAGTACATTATCAAGGATCGCCCTGTTTTGTCGAAAATCAAGTGGGTGCATATGATTATTGATGAGGGTCACAGAATGAAGAACACGCAATCCAAATTATCCTACACCCTTACACAGTACTATTACTCGAGGCATAGGCTCATTCTTACGGGTACTCCCCTGCAGAACAACTTGCCAGAGTTGTGGGCTCTGCTCAACTTTGTGCTGCCCAAGATTTTCAACTCTGTTAAAACGTTTGACGAGTGGTTTAACACGCCTTTTGCAAATACAGGCGGCCAGGATAAAATGGAGCTGACTGAAGAAGAGACACTTTTGATTATTCGTCGTCTGCATAAGGTTCTCAGACCGTTCTTGCTGAGACGTCTCAAGAAGGATGTTGAAAAGGATCTGCCAGATAAGATTGAGCGTGTTCTCAAGTGTAAAATGTCTGCTTTGCAGGCCAAGCTTTACGAACATATGCTCAAGTACAATGTGTTGTATATTGGTTCCGAGTCGGGCAGCAACAAGAGCGGTGTCAAGGGTCTCAACAACAAGATTATGCAGTTGCGTAAGATCTGCAATCATCCGTTTGTGTTTGAGGAGGTTGAAAATATGATTAACCCCACCAAAATGAACAATGATGAGCTGTGGCGTACTGCAGGTAAATTTGAATTGCTTGACCGCATTCTCCCTAAATTTCGCGCTACTAACCATCGTTCGTTGATGTTTTTCCAAATGACGCAAGTTATGGATATTATGGAGGATTTCTTGCGTTTACGAGGAATTCGATACTTGCGGTTGGATGGTTCTACGAAGGCTGATGAGAGAAGTGAAATGTTAAAGGCATTTAATGCTCCGGACTCGCCATATTTCTGCTTTTTACTTTCTACCAGAGCAGGCGGTCTTGGTTTGAACTTGCAAACTGCTGATACTGTCATTATTTATGACACTGACTGGAATCCTCATCAAGATTTGCAGGCCCAGGATCGTGCTCATAGAATCGGACAAAAGAACGAGGTCAGGATTCTTCGACTCATTACTGAAGATTCTGTCGAAGAGGTGATTTTGGAGAGAGCACACGCTAAGCTTGAAATTGATGGTAAGGTTATTCAGGCTGGTAAGTTTGATAACAAATCGACAGCCGAAGAACAAGAAGCCTTCCTGCGATCCTTGTTGGAAGCCGAGGAGTCGAAGCGTGATGTGAAAGATGAAGATGATGAGATGGATGACGATGAGCTGAATGATATCCTTGCTAGATCCGAGGAGGAGAAGGTCCTCTTTGCTAAAATGGATGCGGAAAGACACAGTTTAGCAGATTACAATACCAAGCGTGGTGGAAGAGAGAGGCTGTTCAGTTATGATGAGCTTCCTGAAGTCTACAAGGTTGACATCAATAAGCACATGGAAGGTGACGTCGAAGAGATTCTAGGGCGTGGTGCTCGTGAGAGAAAGTCTATTCACTATGACGATGGTCTTACTGAGGAACAGTGGCTGGATGCTGTTGACAATAATGAGTTGGATGATGCTATTTCAAAGAAGCGTCGCCGCCAAGAGAGGAGGAGTCGTCTTAGCTCACGCAATGGAAGTACTGCACCCGAATCTGAGGACGAAGGGGAACCTAATGGGGTGGAGGAAACCGACGATGAGCCATCTAGAAAGAGATCACGGCGGTCACGCGTGCCCACTGTCATGCCTGGGGAAATTGATACCCGAGCAGTGGCAGCCAAGGGCCGAGAAATTTACGACACTGTTGTTGATTTGATGGACGATGATGGCGAGCGCAAGCTGTGCGAAGTTTTCATGGTTCTACCATCCAAGAAGGAATACCCGGTGTATTATCAGATGATTGCGGAGCCCATTTCTCTGCAGCAGATTCGGCGCAAAATTAAACAAGAGGACTATGAGGATCTGCGCGATGTAGTTGCCGACTTTGACTTGATGGTGAAGAATGCCAAGACCTTCAACGAGGATGGCTCCTGGATTTGGAACGATGCATCTGCGATCGAGGAAGCCGTTCACGAAAAGTTTAAGCAGATCAATGAGTAGAATTGATATAGTAATTTAGGATTGGTTCAACATGAGGCGGACTGCGGCTATCATAATATGTCCGAAGATAGGCGTGAAGGCAGTTGCCGAATGGAGATTTCCGTGGGCGATTAAATGTGGGCTAATAATGTAGCTATTAAAGTCGGTGGCTTAGTTGCAAAAGCAAGAGCGTGGGAAAGTCGTCCAAATATCGAGTTTTCTGAAACCCCCCGAGACACTGGACATTGCTCTTGGCACACTGACCGGCACGCCGGTGAGAGCCACCGAGCCAAGACTGGTATCATGGGCCTGCCATCAGGAGGTGATTCAGTGGATGAATCAGAGGGCAAGATGAACAAATGCGGACAGAAAAACAATGAAACGCTGAATAATACTTTTCAACAAAACATCTATAATTCATAAACATAACGTCATTTCCTATTTTCTCGTCACCCTGCCTGCTGCGTACTGGCTCGTCTCCTCCCTGAGCCACTCACTGCCGTGGCCACCCCACCAACTAGTCCACCCGACACGCTTGAGACCCCCTTCCACGTACATTGATCCTCAGAACGCTCGGAACTGACAGGCGCAGCGACGAGACACATTTCCTGGGAGACATGCCATCGTTGCTGAGTCGGCGAAAGAATAGACCGGCCGCGCTGCCTCGTGGCCCGGTCATTCTCCAAGATTCTCCGCGGACTCCAGACCCGCAACAAGAACCCGCAAACGACAGTCAGTTGTCTGCGAATCCCATGCGAAAGGCATCGTCAAGTACGCAACTCAGTGAATCAGCGCCACACGAGGCCCGGCTCCCACCGAAGCGCACGGGTTCCGTTGTCTCGCTGTTTTCCTTCAAACTGGGCGCCCAACAGCCGAAGAGCACACAGAGTACGCCGCTGCTCATACCGGACACCAGCAACGGCTCAATTCGCAAGTCCTCAAGTGCCACACTTTTGCGTTTTGGCCGTACCGAAGCGCCCCGCTTAGAGCAGGTCTCAAGCACCCAAAACGACGACGGCCAATATACGGTCTCGTCGACTCCTAGCATTACGGTTCAGACGCCACGGCAGGAAGACGCTCCACTGTCTTCGCAGTCGTCGACTCGCTTTCTTCCGTCTGATGCCTCAAAGTTTTTGCCCACAGATACAATTGCCAAGATCAAGAGGAAAACAAAGTCCATATGGACGTTTAACGACCGTCCTGAAAGTGCATCAGATGGTTTGATTTCGCCACAGAGATCTACAACGTCTCCACGGACATCTTCTCCGAAGCGACCGCCAGCCATGCCCCGATCACTGTCGAGTCAAAGCGAAGTTGTTAGAAATGAGCAGGGAATTGACGAAGGAATGTTGTCTGGACGCCCGAGAAGTAGAACCCTTACAGCGCTCGAAGATGAACATAACAAGCCAAAACAGCCAACTGGCGTCATTAGCTCGCTTCTTGCCAGTAGACTACGAAGTGACAAGTCTGATAAGCTTATTGAGCGCAAATCTGTGGATTCTGATGGAAGGACCTCAACCGGATCAGGATCAGTTGCTACAGCTGCCACGTCTCCGAAACCATCTCAAAAAGTACTTCGTGACCCTGATGAGGGTGAGAGTATTGAAGACTATTGCAACTCAATCCAGGACAGGGGTGGTGATACCATTCGTGAAATGTCGCGTTCGAGTAACCCTTTCTTTATGAAGGTACTGCAGGCTTATATCAACAAGCGGTTCAGCTTTGAGGGGGACCCAGTTGACATGGCGCTGCGTAAGTTTATCATGGTAGTTGGCCTGCCTCGTGAAGCACAGCAGATTGATCGCATTCTGGAATGTTTCGCGCATACCTATCACAAAGACAATCCGGGCATATATGACTCTGAAGATCATGCGTATTACATTG
Source organism: Deakozyma indianensis (assembly GCA_003706415.3). Lineage (NCBI taxonomy): Eukaryota > Fungi > Ascomycota > Dipodascomycetes > Dipodascales > Trichomonascaceae > Deakozyma > Deakozyma indianensis. The sequence goes on from PPLG03000003.1 coordinate 119,331, forward strand.
TTTTCTCGCTGGTCATTCTCCATACAGATTTTTTCAACAAAAGTAACAAGCACAAGATGCAAAAGGCAGATTACGTGAAGAACACCTATGTTGACCATGTTCCCCCAGACTGTTTGGAATGTTTTTATGACAACATTACGTATACCCCATTCATTCACACTGACGAAGAGTTTGTCATGGCTGGGCCAAAGAGAATCTCCTCGAGTAAAAATGTACGTGAGAAAGATGATCCTTATGCTTGGATTATTGAGGATAGACTGCATTCCATGCGACTGAAGCTGGGACTGGGCTTGGAGGATCCATATCGCAATGCTCATGTCCATACTGATGAGCAGTTTCGTGAGCTTCGAGATGATATCTTGAGTGGATCACATATTCAAATGGTTTCTGAGAGATCCCGTCCCAGTGCTTTTATTGATCGTCCTACCGACCCAGGTGTGATTGAAATCACCGTGGCAAAGATTGGTATTCTCTACAGACGAGAGGCGAAGAGAATGATCTATGCAAAATCTGGTTGGACCAAATGGGGAGCTATTTTGACCCCATCGAAACTATATTTATTTAAGGATGCATCCTGGATTCAAGGAGTTTTGGATAGCGACGACGGAAAATTGGTTGTGCAGCTGGAAGACTTTCGTCCCTCTCTTGTGTACAATACAACAGAGGTGGTTGCACTCAATTCGGAATCCAAGGACGAAGAATATCAAAAGCCATGCTTTATATGGTCTGGCAGAGGTGGTTGTCTAGAGTGGTTTGGCGCTGGCTCAAAGGAGGAGATGCGAGATTGGATTATGAGAATCAATTTTGCTGCAACTTTTGATACATACCATGTCGGCCCTGAGCGTACCAACGTCAAGGCTGTTGAGGGCCAGCTTCGTGAAATTAAGAAGAAGATTGAGGAGAAGCAATCGCAGGTCAATGACCATTTAAGAATTGGCAATCAACTGAAACTGCTTGTTCCAATACAACCTAGAACCAGGGAGAGCTTGATTTTTGCTGCCGGTAAGCTTTCTGCACAGTTGAATTGGCATTGGACAGAGTTGAACAAGCTCAAGTGTTATGAAGAAATGCTGAGGATGGAGCTTGTATTTAGGAAGAGAACATCTTCCCTCATCGAAGAGCCAGCGACCGACAGCGTTGAAGATGAGCGCACTGAGGGACAATCTGTTAGAGTTCAGGCTGGTACTACTATCTCTCCGTCATCCAGTAGTACTGTTGAAGAGTTCCATACTCCAAAGGGAAGCAGTAAATTGGATGAAGAGGACCCGGAACTGGAATCCGATGATTCCGATGACAAGGGTATCCTTCTTGAGAACTTGTCTGCAGTGTTGTCGCCGCGTGGCTCTTCACCGTCACTTCGAACAATGTCTCAAACCGCTGATGGTAACGGAAGCTCGAGGTCTGCCTCACCAATCGTTACCAGCGAGTCTGCCAATGGTTCTAATGGAGCCAGGCTCACGCCTCAAAATAGTGCCAGCGAGCAGGCAAGTGCCCAGTCTTCCAAGCGACCAGAGCTCCCAAGAATTGACACAGAAGACTCATCACATTTGCTACATGCTACTGAACTACATGAGGAGCCATGGTCTCCTCAGGATTCCATAGCTGTCACATCCATCTCTGGAGTTTCGGACAAGTTTGGCTCCGCTAAATCTGACAGCGCGTCACTGGCTCTTGAGCAAACAAACAGCGCTAGGGAATCGGCATCTATCTTCAGTGGAGGATCAATTGCCAACTCGATTGCAAGTGGCGAGCATCAAAGTGACGAAGAATCAAAACCAATTACGGTCAAGAAGCAGTTTAGAAGATCACTCAGGGATCCAAAGAAGGATAGGCGACTGTCACAGAAGTCTGATAGGGGCAAAGTTGCTGAGAATGGTCGTCAACCAACGCGTGCGACATCTCTGGTACGAAAGTCATCCAAAGACTTTCTTGTCAAGGGCAAGAAGTTCTCTGTTGTTGAGGTCAATCCTGAATTTGCCGCCACACCATATCACCAACGTACAACTTCAATGGCACTTCACGAAGCTATTGAGCATGAGCAGCCTGACAAATCCGAGCAGGAGACTGTGTCTGCCAAAGAAAAGAATCAAGACGAGTCAAAAGTATTTGATAGATCTTTTTAAAATGCATATTTTTCCCATATTACCTTGTCGGCTGCTGTTTCTTTTTCTCATAGAATCTACCTGTTCTGCTAGATCCAATATTTATGATTCTTGGACATCCATCTCTGTCCTTTTCTTGGCGCGTACATTCAAAACAGTAGTAAGCAGTGTCAACACCGGGTCCACCACAGACAATGCATTTTCCAGCGGATTTGCCGAAAGAGCATTCCTCGCAAATGCGAACCTCAGTAGTAGGATGTACATACGAATCGCAGATTGGACAACGGCCATCGCATCTCTCACAGAGTTTCCCAAGAGTAACGCCTGGCATTTTCATGCACTGAACAAGATCTGGTTGATGTCGGCTCATGCTTTCTAATGAAACGAGATAATATGCAGGCTTATAGGCGAAATGTACAGCGCAAGAGGCAAAGAATTATTTGTCAACTTGATTCTAGATATTTCTTGCAATAAATTGTCTTGCTTATGTAAACATTATAATGACGGCGCTGGGAAGTAGCGCGGAGACTGGAGAAGCACATTTTGGCTAGTTCTTTGAATGAGCTCAAGACAGATACGATGGGAACGGCTGTGACCATGAGATGCTGCACAATTAACTAGTATATTCTCGCTCGTGAACGGGAGTCAAGCAAGATTCTCATCTACCTGTTTGTGAGCAGTTCTTTGCAGAGTACAGCGACTAGGCATTGACCTCTTCAGCTAATGTCGCTTCTTGTCAGAAGAACGGGCACCCGTATATCAGCCACGCACAGTTGCCTGGCAAAATCACTTTTGATCGCTACAAAATGTCGTATATTACAAGACTTTTGACCTGGTTGTCTAGCAGTCAAGCTCTGTCACATGGGGAGTTACAGCGACTTGAGCGTTAGGCAAAGGTCTCGCACTGAAATCTCGCAGTCCAGCTTGTGATGACGTTTCGGGCAACCCAATGTGAGTCGCAGATCTTCCCAGTTGTCTGAATATAGTGGCACTCCGCAACACAAGTCTTCGCTGTCGTTTGTGTGGAAATTATAGTTTATGGCAATCGTTCTGCTCCGTGCATCTGAGAACCTCTCCTGGGGAAGTTCTGCTACATCGCTAATATCTGCGGCAGCATCCAACTATCCCAGGTATTGATCCTTGGCATCGACCGTGACATTGAACTCGCCATCCCCCTTCAAGTATTGGAAAGATTTTAGCAGCGAACCGATACTGGGAACTCGCCTTCGCTGATTGTGATTGTTAAGGAATCTTCCTGAAATGAACTTTTTTCCACAATCTGTAGCTAGGAAGATCTGAGCACAAGGTCATGGAGATCACAGGGAAGAACAGTTTTGGTACTACGCAGGCTTAGTGCTGTGACTTTTTCTACGCCGCTCACCTCTTATACACTTTAATGGATGGCAATAGTGTTATAAGAAGCCGAATAGCCCCACTCATCGCCGGCAAAGCCATGATCGCTACCAGTTGACAGGATCATTGCATCTGCCTCCAGTACGTACCAATTTTCTAGAAAGAGGCACGCCACGTCGTAGGCTGGGAAACTAGTTAACGGCGCGATTGTGACCGCCATTGATAATGGCACAGAAAGTATAGCCCTAGATGACTGGCTCTGCGCATGAGCGGCAAACGTGGACGGTGCTATATCAGATCTTGGACCTGGCCCCTGAGTAGCGTGCAGATATGCCGGGCTCTTTTTTCTGACTTGCCGACGGGAATGATACAACAGTAGCGTGCCGATCTACGCAAGGTGCTGCATCTTTTGGAACATTTCTCAACCGCTGCGACATTTTTCAAGCATAGAGACACTGGAAGGGGCACTTTCCTATACCTGCTCAGATGGTACCTGTTCATGATGGAGCACGTTCAATGGCCCGAAGTCCTGAATCCATCATAATGTGACATGGTGACCACGGTCTTGGCTGGGTCCGAGCTGCCTGTGCAGTCTACGAAGTGCCTATGGAAACACGACTACGGACTAATCGATGACTCAGGGACGGATTGCACTATGTTTTCTGCTGCAGCGGCATGGAAACGATATACTTGCACGTATTTCGAACTGGCATCTAGCAGCGTTATGTAATAACTACCATGCACCGTAACATACCATTGCCACTGTGGTGAAAGACGGCAAAGCGACACACTATCACCTTACAAAGCGGCCTTCAAATACACAATCTATCGGTGCGCCCATCCCAGAAGCGTCGGGTGTGGTAACATGCGACGGAAAACACGATTGTGAGACCCTGTGACATGCCACTAAACGATTCGGAGTTATGCCGCCGACGTCTTGGCGATTTTCGTGCATACTGAGTTTGTGAATGGATAGTAATGAAGCATCGAGTAGCCAAATATAAAACAGAATTGGGCAGGCCAATTGTCGGTTAGCTGTAATTCTCATTTAGATCTGATACGAAGAGACCTGTGCAGCTATCGACGTCGCGCGCGCGCTGTGCAGGCAGAGGTCGGACACACCCCTTTCCTCCGACCTCATCTCCCTGTCGGCGGTCGGAGCTTACTGCAGCCAAATGTGGCAGGTAATCTCTTGGCATAAAAGCACGCAAATATGACACATGGCATCAAAATAGAGATGAGCGGAACAGTCTGATCATGTAATTGATCCAGTTGGCGGCATAAACCGCTCAACTCCCATCCGAGATAATCCGCGTGCCTTGTTCCACCAGCTTCTCCGAATAGGCGGGGTATAACATGTCAGGTACACTGCACACTGTATGCAGCATCGGCAATAGCAAGTTGCGACACTTGTTCACGACCAATCCCATATAAATATAAGACAACAACCTGAAAATGATCAAACATCAATAATGAGTGCTTCACCTGTTTCTACACATCAAGAAACTGACTTCGACGATGAAGCTAATCTCGCCAAAGTCGACGAGCCCCACGTTCGCGACGACGACGTCGACCTCGCATTCGAGGACGGCTCTCTACACGAAGCGCTGTCGCACATCTCTTCGCATCGTCACCCTTCAGAAAAGAACAGGGAGCTTCATCCAAATGATCCCTACAAGTACTACGTCGACGCTGACACGGGCTGCAGACTGGTAGTGTTTACTGATAATGATAAGGACGACCCACGCAACATGCCACTCTGGAGAAAGTGGCTCATTACAATTGTCCTTGGCATTCTTTGTTTTGACGTTGCTCTTGGTTCTGCTATTGTCACTGGTGATATTGCGTCCCCTATGGAATATTTCCATGTCTCGCAAGAGGTTGTCATTCTTACGGTCAGTATGTTTGTCATTGGCTTTGGTGTCGGCCCTTTGGTCTTTGCTCCTGCTTCTGAGGAAATCGGTCGTCAAAAGGTTTATCTTTCTACCTTGTTTGTTGCAATCATCTTTATCATTCCCTGTGCTCTTGCTGAAAACATTGGTACCCTCATTGTCTGCCGTCTCATCGATGGCATTCTCTTTTCTGCCCCAATGACCTTGATTGGTGGCTCTCTAGGCGATATTTGGAAGACTAGCGAGCGTGGTGTCGCCATGTCAATCTTTTCTGCATGCCCTTTCCTTGGTCCTACCATTGGTGTTGTCATTGGTGCATTCATTGCCGACTTTATCAAGTTTAAGCCTACGTTCCGCTGGATTTATTGGGTATTTCTCATCTTTACTGGTGCTGTCTACATCCTCAACATTTTCCTAATTCCAGAAACCCACCATGGTACAATCTTGAAGCGCAGAGCTGCAAAGCTGCGTAAGCTTACCGGTGATGATAGCTTCAAGACTGTCAAGGAAGTTACTGTTCAGAGTTTCTCTCATCTTGCAAAGGCAACTTTAATGCGTCCATTCCAGTTGCTTGTGGAGCCTATTGTTCTGTGTGTTACCATCTACATGTCGGTTTGCTATGGTTTGCTCTACATGTTCTTCTTTGCTTTCCCTGTTGTCTTCATTGAGACCAAGGGTCTCTCGAATCATGCTCAAGCTCTATGCTTCATTCCTATTGCAGTCGGTGTCATGATAGCCGTAGTTGTTGCTCCATCGGTGAACACAGATTACAACAAACGTGCTCAGGTTTATTTGGACAGGGGTGAAAAAGTCCCTCCAGAGGTCCGTTTGCTCCCTATGATGCTTGGCTGCTGGTTCGTTCCAATCGGCCTGTTTTCTTTTGCCTGGTCGAGCGGTGCCCACATTTCCTACTGGGGTCCAACCATCTCCAGTGCTGCTGTCGGTTTTGGTTTCGTCTTTATCTACAACGCCGCTAACAACTACATTGTTGACTCCTATCAGCATTTTGCTGCTTCAGGTCTAGCGGCTAAGACCTTTGTAAGATCCATTTGGGGTGCCTGTGTTCCACTGTTCACAATTCAAATGTACCACAGGATGGGCAACGAGTGGGCTACTACTCTTCTGGCCTTTATTTCGTTGGCCTGTTGCGCCATCCCCTACGTGTTCTACTGGAAGGGTGAACAAATCAGACAGTACTCCAAGTATGCTTACAAGGGAGAATAAGCTAACAGTCTAGGTAAGCTACTCCAAATATTTATCTACCAAAAAATGGACTACCTCTCCTTTCTACGATCACATTTCCAATCATTGCATGAATCCCCCAAAATCGTGTTGAAGTATATAAGTTACATGTAGTTTCCTTTCTGCAATTACGCGAGCAGTGGAGCATGCTCTGCATTTGCAGTTCTGTCCAGCTGAGCATTGAGCTCGCCACCGACAATCGATGGGAATGCAACAACCAGAGAAAAGACCAGAGTAATGCCAGCAATGACAAAGGCAAAGATCCACTGCAAAGCAATGACGTGAGTGAAAAACTGGCCAACACCAAGGGCAAAGGTAATGTAGGCAAATGAAAGACCAGTTGCCCAATCCTTGTAAAGGACGAGGAAAGCTACGGGGGTGAGCAAGAAGTCCCAGACAAAGATGTTGGCAAGGATTCTGGCAGTGAGACCCTTTGCATGAGCAAGAACAGCTCCGTTCCAGAAAAGGGCGAAGAAGACCCATGCAATTGGCATAGCAGTGGTTGGAACATGGATCAGAATGTGGCTGCTGACTGGCTTGATGGAGTATGGTCTGTGAGAGACGTAGTTAACAAGCAGGTTGACAAAGTTGGCAACCAGGGCAACCTCAGACCAGAAGAAGTGACCGTGAGCAAAGGTCCATGCCCAGACAATGGACAGGAGGTTAAAGACGGTAAAGTGCCATCCGAGGTCTGCAACATGTCCAACAGTAGTGGAGTCTCTGGAGTAGAACTGGGTGAGGAAGACAAACTGAAGAAGGTAGAGCAATCCAAAAAAGCCAAGAACGAAAAAGACATTGGCAGTGAAGGGGGTGTTTCCTACATCGAAGAAATGGCCGTTGTCAATGGTATGGCGGCCAACGATATATCTGATGTTGAAAAAGATTGAGAGAACCCAAGAAACGACCGTGAAGGTGCGGTGGGTGAGAATGTCCGAACGTGCGTGAGAGTCTGGCATTGCGAATTGAGTTAACTAACGAAGCTGCGAATAGCTCGCTATTTATGTCCGCTGCATGTGGGGCTGCTAGAGTCCCCGAAATGGATTTTAAGGGCCATAATATAGCAAGCTACGCATGCTTCACGTGGACCCAAATCCCGACGATGATCCAAGGAGATGCCTAAACGGGCATGGGCTGGCATGAGGGGGAAGGCGAAGGTCAGGGGGTCATCCTTCCACGCGGCATTCAGCAGGAGAATGTATTCGACGGAACCAATGCTATCCTCGTTGGCTGATCCAGAGGCCGAAATCTTTTCCGTGAAATCGTGCGCACGTTTTTTGACAAGCAATGAAGCGCGTTGATTGCTATAGTGTGACAGGTTCTGGTGGCGGTATGCGCACATTGCACATGGTCGATTGAATGCGTGCATCTCGGACGGCTCCCACGGTTGGGTATGATACTAACTGCAAGTATCAAAGGTATCAAAGGTGAGAATGTCATTCAATGGGCGCCATTGTCACTTAGAATGACAATTTCAGAACACATCACATCCGCGGATACGCCTGAATTTTTATGGCAAAGTACGTTAGATCTTCCCAGCCCGCGAGTCATACATAATAATTTCCCTCTATCGAGACGCCTAGCTGTATGCAAGGTTACGCAGTTGAAGTCGCCCAGCTCGTATGCTCGTTACAGGGCATTTGCTGATAGCTGGAGGTCTCAGACCCAGCCACTACCGAGCAAGCGCACTATCAGAGACGCACTGCCGTCCACAACCAACACCAAAATATGAGTTGTTTTGGGAACATTCAAATTGTGTGAGTCCGTGCCAGCGAAGGATGGATTAAAACAGCACATATATAATAGCTTTTTCTAGGTTCAGCCGGGACTGGCACCACAATGGAATAATAATCAGTGGCTGATCTGCTCTATTTAGCCTTTCATGTGAGTTTGCTCTGGCTATCGTTCTGCTACGGCCGTTCCACCTCCTGTGGTCATGTGACTATGGGTTTCGAACGCACTTCCATTTCATCGCATTGTCTCGGACAGAACTTCCAATCCACTCTCCACAACCAAAGCGGAAGATACAAGAAGACCGCAGCTAGCTCTGTTAATATATACCCCTAAAAATGCTGCAGCTAGGGCCCTTCACTTCTGGTGACCTAACAGCAGATGGAGATGAGTACGTTCCCACTGCCTTTGATGAAGCTGGCGAAAACAAGATTACGGCAGATGGGCGACTGACTGGCGGCCGCGAATTCAAAATACACACGTTCCAACTGCCTAACCGCGGCCCCAAGCTTTACATGATGGCCACAGAATGCGCCAAAGAACTCAATTACAGAGATTCGTATCTGCTATTCAACAAAAATAAGAGTTTGTATAAACTAATTGCAACGCCCGAGGAAAAGGAAACGCTGATTAATATAAAGCTGCTGCCGTATTCCTTCAGGTCACGACAAATTGCGATTGTTACTGCTCGTTCAATGTTTAGACAGTTTGGATCACGCATTATCGTGGATGGAAAACGCGTTCGTGACGATTACTGGGAAATAAAGGCTCGAGAACAAGGTCTGACGGAAAACCATCCTGTTGTTTCGGACAAGAAATCTCTTGCAGCGGCCATGGCCGCTTCTTCTTATCCTCCTCAAACACATCACAACATGAGATCAATGACTCAGAACCCCCCACCAGGCTTTGGCCAGCAACATATACAGCATGCGCCTAATAATCTAATGGGCAATCCTCACGGTGTTGGTGTCGGTCAACCTGTTCATGGCCCCCAGCAGGGCGTTGCTGGCCGTCCTATGCCATATCAGCAAATGCAACAAATCCGCCAAATACAGCCAATGAACCCCACATCGCACCCTGTTGGCGCCCATCCAGCAGCACCAATATCAATACCACCTCTGACAGAGATGTATCCAGATACAACTAACTTGTATCTGCAAGCAAATGCGCCTTCACAATATCTCATGCCTCCAAACTATCAGACAAATCAATCTGGCGTGAGTGGGCTGTTTATTCCAGGTTCAGATATTGGAGGCTCTTTCGACTTTCCGGGCACAAATGACAATAAGGTAGTTCACCATCACACTACTACAAAGAAGCCAATTAATATCAACGAAGAGCAGGCATCGTGTCAGAGCTTTTCTAACTACCTAAACAAGAGTCGGGAAAGTAGAAAGGAGCTCTGGGTGGGGTACTGGAAGAAGGTACTCGAGGAAGATTTAAACACCAAGTATCGTGAGTTCGCGGCAGATATTTCTAATGACGACAATGAGTCCAAGATTCTGGAGCAGATTCCTCCGGAACCTAGAGGTGCTCTTGATGATTCGCTTGCCATTCTCGAAACCGAAATGCCAGATCCACTCAAGCCACCTGCCCAGCAGCAACAGGCTCCACAGCAGGCGGCTTACCCTCCGCAGGCCTATGCGATAAGAGGCCAGGTGCCTGGTCAAATGGCATCGGCTATCTACAAGCCGCAACAACGACCCCCTATGGGAGGCCTCCCTCAGCAGCAGAGACGTGTTGTTACACCGCAGCAGTATCAGCAACAACAGCAACATCAGCAGCAACAACAACAGCAGCATCAGCAGCAGCTGCAGCAACAGCAGCAGCAGATGAATCCAATGACATCTTGGAAAGGGCAGCCTGCTGCCTGGAACAACTACCAATGATGCAGATTCCTGCTGTTATATACGTGTAGTTATATATTGCGAATATGGACGAGTTAAGTGGATGTCTGCTAGCATATATATCATTTCTTTACTATAATTTTCTGCGCTATTGGCACTATCCCTTTCCATTCGTTGGCTCTAATGTCTGTGAACGTCCCAAAACAGTAATCAACATCGAAAAGTTCACCAAAACTACACACTTGACATCTCGACAATTGTTAACGCAAACACGGTGTCACACTGCTCCAAATGGAATCTGGCGACGTTAATCTCTACCAAGAGACAACTCTGAATTTCAAATCCACTTCGACACTAAAGATTGTGGCTCCGCTCCCGGAAGATCGATACTACAGGTCATATAAAGATCAGAAGCTAGACGATGAAGACAAATATGCTCTGGAACACGTCGCCACAGAAGCCTTTCTCAAACAGTTATCTTCAGGCGATCAGCTAAGGGTCAGAATTGTTCAGAATTACCACGTTTTGGAACTGTGCTTGTTGAGAGATGGAACTCGGCAATTGCGTATTGAAATACCTACGAAAATTGCTCCAAATTGCATCACAGTTTCAGAAAGTGAAAGCAATATTATTTTGGACTGGGTCACTGAAGAATCCCCCAAGCTCTGCACCATTACTATTCCAATTGATGAGTTTAAAAGCGATAAGGGTACAGAATCGGCATTGCGGGCTGACTATAGTGATGAATGGTTCGTCAGTCGTAGAGCCTCGGATTATAGCATATTTGCTCTCGGCAGCAACTTTATGTATGCTCCATCATCTTCTCTACTGTTTGTGTCTCAACTTAGTGGCGAAATCGTCAAGATCTCAAGGCAGAAACCGCTCGACAAACATTTATTAGCCGCTTCTCTGAGTACCAAGAAGTGGGGATTCTTTTCCAAGGCGGAACCCAGAGTTCCTGGTCATCCGGGCATCTCTGGAAGGTCTGTCGTCTCGATGGTCAGCGGGCTAGGAAAGCTATTTACACTGGCCGTCAATGGTGCCCTAACGGAGTGGTCTCTGGATAGCAACGAAGTTTTGAATGAGATTAGCTTGTCTTCATCAGAGGACATGCTTAGTATTTCTCCATCTAATGCAGTTAAACTATTTCACACCGCTCATGGAGTCCTACTAGCAGTCTACGCATACACAAAGATGTCGATCTACAGGGTGAGAGAAAACTCTACTCTAGAACAATATGAAATCAGCTATATCTCCCAGCCTGAAGGGTTTAGCATTAGCACTGTCCTTGATTTTGCTATTTCGCCTAGTGGTGATCGATGGATCTTGTGGAAGAGCAATACAACTTCTGTCCTGCAAAACTTCAGGTCTGGACGCCTATATGAGGTGATTTCTGAGAGATCAACAATTGGAGAGTTGAAAAGCAACCTTACTGCGGAGTACTACCTCAACTTCCTGTTTGGTGCTAAAGGGTATGATGAGTCAACGCTCAGCGCCGCCGTGCAGATTTTTTCTCGCCATTATGCTTCAGAGTCGACTGATAGTAGCAATTCTCTAAAGAGTCAGATTTGTGTTGCTGTTGGCAGTGCTGTCCAGCTCGCCAGCACACAAACAATTGATGGCGGACCCATGCCAGCAGTAGACTTTGACGCATACACCAAAGCACTTTCCCTACAATGGCTTCGGTTCTGCAGGCTCTGCGACGAACTGCACAAGCTTGGCACAGAATCAATGTCCATGCTCTTGCATCCAACTAGTGAACTGCCGCTGTTGGCAAAATCTAAAATCACAACCCGGATCCGAGTCCTCTCTGGTTTAGAGCTGCTGTTCCATAATATGACGTCCAGGTCGGGCCTGGAACTAAGGTACTTTATTGAATCTGAGTTGGCCAAACTCAAAACTGAACAAAAGGCCTCAAGTGAGGCGATTGATGCTTTACTGCGACTATTTGAACTGGGTACCACGTTTGTTCGTAGCCTTCCTAGGGCTGCCTACAGTGACTTAACTCAGGCACTTGAAAATGACTATCTTGGAGGTAGCGATAGCTTAATGATAGGTGCTGAGAGAATGTCTGAGGTCTTTTTTGCGGTGAGCGGTGAGGACGACACACGTCTGCACTCGACTCTGGCAACCCTCTCAACCGATTTGTATGACCTGGGGGATGTGAAGAGATATTTGGAGTATATTATTGAGCTAATCAACATTGCTGAACCAGAAAGTGATGAGCTCATTGACTTCTTATTAATCACTAAATCTACCTGTACTATGATTTTATGGCTCCTAACTGCAATGAGTCAAGCAAGCAAAGACATGCAAATAGAGGGTAGCGTAGCACTTTACAACAAGTTTAGTACACTTTTGAAGTCTGCAACTGTGTTGGAAAGAGTGTTAAATGGGTGGAGAGAGTCGCAGTTTGCAGTCGTAGGCAGAGGCGCACCTGTTGACTCTGATAAAAGCTACGCTCCAGAATGGCTGCACTGGCATGAATTCAATTTCAATGAGGAACTTGCTGCCGAGAAGTTGGTCGTATCTGTTCTCGAGTATTATGAAAAGGGACGTATAATTCTGAACCCTGTCGACCTCGTTGCTTACTTGTCTGGCGATGCTTTCACAGACTTTGTGAAAGCTCATGTTTACATGAGAATTGGAGCGCTGAACGAAGCAGAAATTATTTTCAATCAAATATCAATGGCTGTGCCGCAATTCACAAAGTCTCAACTCGCGCTACTTCAGAGAATGTCTAAAGCATACACAGATATTGCCAAAGGTGGACGCGTCAATTATATTTTTGCTGTTGCAATGGCTGCACAAGAGTGCGAAAGAAACAGTCTGGCATTGGTACTTTTGAACACTTCAGAACAGACTGGTAGGGTGGACGTTTCTCTAGAGAAGTTCAAATGTTCCCTTGGACTTTCGAGCTTCGACGATTCTTATAACGCTATTGTGGAGCTTCAGATGGCAAGTTATAGAGATATTATCAAGGTGGTTGACTTGTTGGTTACTAAAATGGTGCTGTCTGGGGAAGTTCTCAGGCTATGTCATTACCCCTTTACCTCCCTCTCTCACGTCGTGGAACACGTCCTGAAAGAAAGAGCGGCGGAAAATGCTTTATTTTATCGAGCTCTTTACACATGGTTGTTCGAACATGGTGACTATCGTAATGCAGCCATTGCACTATACAGCCAGATTTTGGCTGTTCAAGAACGCGGTGGGGATGCATCTCAGCCAGAGATTGCATCTTTGTACTCGCTCGTTCTTAACACTGTCAATTGTATGGATGAACAAGACAGATGGATGATTGTCGATGTTCCTGATGAGGCGAAAAGGAGGTTGCTGAAGATTGATGATATTCAAAGCGAATATAAAAGCTATTTGAATTCTATGGTGATGATGCTTAATTGATGGGTGATCTTGGGCAAGCTGAGACTAACTGAACGGAAATTCCCTCGAAAAAAACCAAACAATGTCGACACACTGTCAGAACAGCAGCAGTAGAAGAGCATCGCCTCAAATGTTGAACTGCAACACCGCCAAGGTCCTGTGGACGTCTGGTTGCCGACCAGTGCTATGTCAAGTAAATTAAACTTCTGTCAGTGACTTTTACGATGTAACTAATTATTATCTGCTCCACTTGAAATGGACATTATGGGCTCTTCATGGATGGTACTGATTCGTGCAACGCGCGCCTCTCAAGCGTCTGCAGTTTGGCATCTGGAATTTTCTGCTCATTGAGACAGTGGGCAGTTGCCAGCTACCGAGTGCTCAGAATAGCGGTCTCGAGCATTATTCTGGCAAATCGCATTTCGTCTCAATCTGTGTAATTTGCCCAGCAAGATGAAATATTAAGATTTGGATTGACATATAAATAATGGTATATAAATAATTGCTATTGAAAGGCCCTCTGTCTAAGCACAGCCGGTTCCTCTGTTACTAAAGCACTGATTGACGAGTTGAAACTGACCGAGCGTAATACCATAACCCTCGCAGCTAAACTTCTCTGATGAACAAGCTTGGAGACATCTGTCACCGCCAGCCCACAAGTTCTGAAATTCAAAACTAATTTTAGGGGCACTCCAAGTAACAAAGCAAGTCTTATAAGCGAGCTTCGACATTGTTGCACCAGTCACCATTCTGGTGTCATGTTGAAGTAGATTTACCAGAGTCTGGCAATCGCTCCTGGATGCCGTGTGGGATTTCGAGCATGAAAACCCCTCGTGGTCACGTTCGGCCAGAGTAGCAGTAGAAGCAGTAGATTCTCCCACAATTCCATAAAGATTCTGCAAATGATCCAAGGAAACCGTACTAGAAAGCATATTATACAGCGAATCGCCGTCATCACGCTTGTTAAACTTGGGGCTCACTGCTTCTGCCATATCCAAGACCATGTCGGAATCAGCGGTAATGGCAGTGGCATTGGCGTCACCGGCGTACATAAACTTGTAGAACAGGTACACCGCATCTCCATGATTGCCCTGGGCAAATGCTTGGTCTGCCAGATCTCTCACTTGAAGCATGTAGTTGTAACTCGAGTAAGTAGTGATTTCATATTCACCAACCATTGGGAATCCATGGTCCTCGAGTCCGTAGCCAGTGGTATTGAAGAGGACTGTGCCTTGGCTATCATCGTGAGGTGGGATCTGGTCCCGAACAACGGCCGTAAGGGTGTCTTCATAAGAGATGACAGCGCCTGACACGATACTGCTAAGGTAGCACCAGGCAGCGATAGAAAGGGTAGATTTCATGTTGAGCATTGTTTGAGAGAGTAGTGTTTGAGGTTGATGGTGCTGTCAAAGGAACTTCTGTCCATACTTATAGCATTTCCTTGGTCACTGCACTGCCTTTCGTAAGTGCTCTCCAGCACTGCCAACATTGCCAACACTGCCAACACCGCCAACGAAGACCGCTCCACGAACCGTGGTCACCACGAGCTGCTCTCCACAGAGCCCGTTGCCAATGCGGCAGTCATATCAAATAGGCAGGGCGCAGTTGCGGACATTGTGGGCGAAGCACGGCTCAGCAGGGCGGCTGCATGACGAAAGGCGGGGGGATCCATCATATGAAGGCCAGCGTAGCAATTGAGTTGCCAGAAACACTCAATGCGATAGTGATAACGGGGACATGTCGGGAAACACAAGTCATGGGCGTTTGATGAAAGCGGTCACCAACAATAGTACTCAATGGCACGTCACGAATCCATGAGGCGTGTCATGCTTAAAGCTATTCTTAGGTCCTCTCCAGAAGGCTTTCGGTTTGCAATGCTCATGAGTTCGACTAGCTAGTGGACAAATTAACAAATATCAAATTGAGCGTACAATAGAGGCTGTACTGGACTTGGGGAGCAGATTCACTCTTCGCGATGGATACCCATCATCTGTAACAGACTAGATCGGTTAGTTTAAGCTTAGAGTACGAAGTAAGGTCGGATGAATTTCGATAACACTGCAAGTAAGTACCTCATTGGAATTTCTGTATCCTTTAATGTATGTTTTATATTTACTACCTTGTCTCATGCAACGCTTCTGGTTGCCAAATTCAGAAATATCTGAACACAGAAATATCTGAGCGAACGTACGTATGATCGTTGCCGCCAAAGTTGATAGATGCATAGATTCCAACTAATTAGGTCACTGGTAAGCATTTATACTAACGATGATGCGCATAGTCAGGTGAATACCTTACAGACTTTCCCTCATTACATGTATTAATCTTGCCCATTAGGGAAAGGAGCTCTAAAATAAATAAGAATAAATAGTTGTGAATGGAATAGTGACAAATAAGCAACGACTAGGTCACTTCAATGTTGACGATCGACTTATTTGCATCCAGATCCTCTGTTACTGAGACACTGACTCATTTGTTGGTTGATGCCCAAGTCAACACCGCGAGCGACGCAGCTGACCTTTCCGGATGAACCACAAGTGTTGAGGCAGTTGTTGGCAGCATTGTAGAGAGCATTGTTGTGGAAGGGCAGGTTTGCACTCCAAGAGACAAAACACCCCTGGTAGTTGTAAGCTTGGCCTGATCTCTTCATGCTGGTATCCTTTTGGAGCTCGGCAATGAGAGTCTTGCAAGCAATGCTGGGAGCCTGGTTGCTGCCGGAGCACGAAATTGCATTTGTATGACTGGAAGCGCGCTTGTTCAAAGCGTTAGCAGAACCTCCGACAATACCATATAAGTTCTGCAGGCCGTCAACAGAGACCGAACTAGTAAGAACGTCGAGCAGGCCATCGCTGCCATCACGCTTGTTGAACTGTGGGTTGACAGCTTCGGCAATATCCAAGACCAGATCTGATTCAGATGTAATGGCAGTGGCATTGGCATCACCAGCATACAAATAGTTATAGAGCAAGTATACGGCATCTCCGTGCTTGTCCTGAGCCAATGCCTGGACGCCTAGATCTCTCACTTGAGTCAGGTAGTTGTAACTCGAGTAGGTAGTGATTGCATATTCACCGACCATTGGGAATCCGTGGTCCTCCAGTCCATACCCAGTAGTATTGAACCATACAGTACCCTGGCTGCCATCGTGAGGCTGGATCTGGTTCTGAACGACAGCTTTAAGGGTATCTGTATAAGAGATGACAGCGCCTGACACGATACTGCTAAGGTAGCACCAGGCAGCGATAGAAAGGGTAGATTTCATGTTGAGCATTGTTTGAGAGAGTAGTGTTTGAGGTAGTTTAATGATACTTTTCAAGAAGATTCTGTCCATACTTATAGTCCTCTCTTGATCAATGCACTGCCATTTACAGATCCCTGTCTGCACTGCCGTTGAATTCGCCGCTGACGTCTGCTCCACTCGCTTGGTCACCACGAGGTGCCCCCAGAACCCGGACATGTCTATCAAACGGGCAGAGCCAGAAGACCAAGGCGGAGCACCCCTGTAAGGCGGAGCTAGGGGCGATGAATTAGATTAACTCTCAGAAAGCTATTTCTGTGCTGCAAAGTCCGAGGAGACTGGAATAGCAATTGAGATACGAGTTGTGCATAATGAAGGAACGATTATAGAGATGGCCACAAAAACACAATCTGCAGGCGTTCCGCGAAATTAAGCAATTACCATGGCACTACAACAGTGGTTGTCTAAGGCGCGCCTGCCCAGTTTCATTTCTTTCTTCCGCTTTATGCTGTCTTAGTGCATACGTTTCCATTCAGCATCAGTGTTGTACTAATATTGAAAGCGAGTTAAGTAAAATAGCACAAATGTGATATAGCGACCTCATTCATGGCATTTATAGCGAAATATAGGTAGAGCAATTCCCATGCAGTCCAATGGCGTGTCGGCGGCCTGCCAGCCATCTTCAGATTTCTTAATTATGCGATATTTGTTAAAAGGCGTGTACTTTTTGAGGTGTATCTAATTATTATTTACTCCATTTGAAATGGATTTACGGCTCTCACCGTCATGCATGGCACTGATTTGCCCAACTCTGCTCTCAACAGAACAGGAACATGCTGTAACGGCTGCAGCCGCTGGATGTGATCTTTGCCGTCAACGACAGTGTCCACACCTTCAAGGTAGGCGCTCAATAGAGACAACTTTTCGGTACCATCTTTCCTCATTTGCGACATAGAAGCAGTTCTCTGAACATGGAAAGACTGACCAGCAGGTGACGACGGCACGCTCCTTGACTCTGCCTTTTCCACTAGAGTCAACCTCTCGAGAGCCTTGGCTGCCTCTTGTGTGGAAGAAACAATCTTTGATGGTTTCGCCTGTTCGTTATCAGGTACAAATGTGGCAGAGTCAACGCCAGGTTGCCAGTACAGTTCCAGCAGGCGGGACTGTTTGGCAAACTCGGCTTTTACAAGAGGAAGCTGGTCACCGTGCACTCGTTTTTCAATACCAAACTCAGGGATCAAAACGTCAAATGCAGACTCATACACCTGAATCACAACAGCGTCCCTCAAAATCTGTCCAGCACCCGCAGACAAAGAGTCAATTATTTGACACAAGAAGAGATGGAGACTTTGTTCTTGAGCGTTCTTAGCGGAATCCTTTCTGAAATTGCAGTTGTCAGCAATTGTAGAAAGCTCTTCAATCTCTTCTGTGTAAGGAGTCTTGGTGATCACCGCTCGAAGCTGTCTTTGTACAACAATGTCAGCATAACGTCGAAGCGGTGCCGTGAAATGAGTATAAAGCGGAAGATTATACAGATAATGACCATAAGCATCAGTATCATGCTTTCCAGCAATAAAATATTTAGCCCTGTTCATACACTTGTAAAACAGAGCCTCCACCGCCTTTCTGATTTCCTCTGCCTCAATAGTAGCCATAGACTTGTAGAGTTCAGCAGAGGTGGACGTATCGAAATTGAATCCGAGACCACGAATAGACTCTCCAAAGGACTCAAGTTTACGAAGGATGGGATCAGATTGGCGGCGCAAAAATGCTTTATCTCCAAGCACTGCATGCAGCCGCTGAGCAACAGCTGCTTCAACTTGAAGATTGATTTCATCCAACATTTGCTGGACTTTGGGGTATTCAAAAATATTTGAGGAGACTTTGACAGACTCATCATCGAGGAAGCGTAACAGCCCCATAGACAAGCCTTCACACCCTACCCTCCTCATGGCAAAGTGCTTGCTAATCCGATACAGCACTTTGATAGGGTCCGCAGCCTGTCCGTTAATGATATCTTCAACATCTACATGTGAAATGAGCCTAGTAGGTGTGATTGTGCTTTCAAGCATGCGCGTGTCAACAATCTCAAATGTCTTAGCGTCGAGTTCAAACACAACGGTCAGCGCTGGAGATTTCGTCCCTACGACGAATGCTGCCTTCTCGATGAATTCTGGAGCAAACATAAAGTTCGATCTCTGTTTCAGGAACACCGCAGTACCTCTTCTTCTGGCTTCGTGATCTGAGGCTCCCAAATTGTTGAGAGTCAGCAATGACTGAACATCGAGGACATGGATAGCAAGCACGATAGTGGAATCATCTACCTTCACGCTGAAAGCCTCGTCGCTTGCGATACCATTGTTACTGAGAGCAATAACATTGTCACTGGCATACTCCGGGGCATTGCCAATGTTGAGCTTGTCGGGTATTTCTTTGAGAAGCTTTTCAGGGTACTCATCAACTGAAAAATTGTTGTCTCTGAGCAACGCCTCCACTTCGATGTCCAGGTTATTGGACGCACCAAGCTCTTCTACAAGGGTACCGAACGGATGGAGAGAAGTGATTGGCCATCTTTTGATCGATGCAACAAAGATGCGATCAGCGTAAGCATCGTGGTTCTCAACAAAGTCGCGTGGTGCCTGCTCTGTTGGGATGGCAATAAGAGGCACACGCTTGTCAGTTGGTTTGAACCAAACAATCTTGGGCTTGTCTCTGGGAGCAACTTCTTCAACAGATTCGCCCTTTCCTTTGCGCTCGGCATCCTGTTTATCTTTGGTGGCCTGAGAGGATGGTCTAAGCAAACCAAGAGTTCCAGAAAACATTTGTCCAGGAACTCTATCGATAACGGCGACAATGTGACCAGCATAAAGTGGCTTGACCTCGTCGCTAAGTTCCTCTTCTTCAACAAGCAGCAGAGACTGGCCCTCAACCTCAACGTCATCATTACGTTTCTGCTGAGGTCGCTGCTTGAGAGAACCCTTGCGTTGCAGACCGCTTCCACCTTCGCTGGGTGGCAGATCCTTTCGCTTTTTCTTTTCTTCCTTTTCCTTCTTGGCTCCCCATACTTCGTCGACTTCCAGCAGCTCTACAGCTACCAGATCGCCTTCCAAGGCTCTGTTTCTGTCCTTTGAGCCACAAATAAAGATATCTGCGTCGAGCAGGCCATCGGTAGAAACATACGCATCTGACCTATTCTTGCGATTGACACGCAAAACACCAGAAACAAGGCGTCCGTCGGCGAGCAACTCCGGTAGAATGGCCTGAGGCAAGTATGGTGCAAACAAAGTCTTGCGCTGCTGTTGCTGAAGCTGTTGTGGCTGCAAAGGAATGATGGGAGCAATGCCCGGTGGATACATGGAGTATCCCGAGAGCGTAGAGATTGAAGAAGAGTTGTAAGAGCCCTTTGACCTATGACCGGGGACAAACTCAGTGTGTTGTGGCTGCTGGATCTGCTGGATCTGCTGTGGTGGCGGAGCACCGTTGCTGCTGCCCTGAGAACGCCAATTCCCATCAAAGTTGCGCGAATTTGACCGTTGGTGGTGGTGTCTGGTGGTGTTGTTGCTTCCGCTGTTGGGGTGCAGCTTGTCGTTTCCAGACTCCTCAGCGGGGAACTGAAAGCGACTTGGCGATGGATTGCGGTAGTCTGAGTACGTCCGAGCGTGAGAGCCCTGAGAGGCTTGCTGCTGTTGAGGTGGCTGATCAGAAGGAAATTTGAAAGACGGCGGAGCATTTTGAGGAACGTCGTCGTCGTCGACACGTCGCTGCTGCTGGACAGCTGCTGCTGCTTTCTTGGCTTCATTCAAAACCAACGAATGGCGACGATTGTGTCCGTGGACGCCGCCCGGTGGTGCTCCTGGTCCTTGTGGCTGCTGTCCGTGCGACTGGACACGACGATGGCTCGGCGGCTGCATCTGGAACTGGCCAAAAGGACCAGCCGGAACAAAAGGCTGCATTGGCATCTGCGGAGGCAACATGAGTCCAGCACCATTGGGAACAGGTGGTAGGCTGGGCGGGGGGCCCATACTCATCTGCTGCGCAGCGAGCTGCTGCTGTTGGGCTTGTAGAATGTCAATCTGCTGCTGGATAGCGAGCTGCTCAATCATGAGCGGTGTGAGTTCCGACGGCGTCTTACGGTGCGCAATGTGTAGGGGGCGCGCTGGCTGGTTGGCCGGACGCTTTGTATTTTGTCTCATTTGGTGATTACGTGGAGAATTGATTGTCAATGCGGGGCCGTAGGTAGATGGAGAAGGGAGAACGCGGCACCAATGAGTGGCGGTGGCCTGCGGATTAGGTTGCGTCTGTGGACGATGTGAAGGGAGTGGGCGTAAGACAAAACAGTGTCGTTGTTAACGAAGAGTTTTTGGAACTACAAGAGAGAGGGGTGGTGTGTGGAGGAGGTAAGCAAAAACAAAATTGTAACTAGCAGTGAGATGGGACTATTTTGGTAGGCAGGTGGGGACTGGGCGGTGTTGTTGGTGGGTTGGGTCAGAAAAACAGGTGGCGCCGTTTAGACGGCTGTGATGCTTGTTGAGGATTATATTTAGAAGGTCTCGCTGTGCAGAAGGTTGTAGAGTTTTATAGCTTGTGCTGGCTGTTGGCGCCTGTCTGGTGCCTGCCGGTGCCTGCTGGCGCCTCTGCCGGTGTCTTCAGCGATGGGTATTTTGGAGTGAGCGAGCGCTGGCACCCGATGACGATTTACTGGCTGTTGCGGGGACTCTGCAGAAGTGCTGTGGGCGTTGCTGGATCGTTGGTTCACTGGCGGGCGAGGTCAGACTGATAAGGAGAATCGCCAAAACTATAAAAAGAATGTCGGCGGAGCTGAAATCTTGGGTAACCTCAGGTAACCTAAAGAGATTTAGCAACCTCGAGGACGTGAACCTTATTCTACTTGTGAAGCTGTCTGCGCAGTAATGTCCCTGCCCCTCCCAGCCTGCAGGCTGGGAGGAGAAACGCACTGAGCCATGAAGGGAATAGAGTTTCGCGACCGGCAGAGCGTAATGTGGCCAGAAATAGAAATAGTCGTCTGGGTATAGGAGTGCTGTAAATTTCCAGTCTTTTGAGCCTCTGGCCATGTTTCTGGTCCATCACCGCAGTTTGAGCATCTGGAACCGAAAATATGAGCTGCGTCGTTATCTCGACCCACTAACCTGGCGGCTTACACTAGTCACGCGCATTGGCGTTGCCTAGTGCCTGCAGTGCCTGACGCTGCACAATCAAAATAGGGGACATAATGTAGTCTGTTGCTAAGGACAGAAATGAATAAATAAAATATACAAGGGCTACTTGGATGAGCAGCTACAAGAGACGATTGTCTTCGGTGCCCGCCAGTTCCGGCCAGGTCATGTCAGGTACAGGCATCGGATCGATCCATGATCATATTCGCAGATTGGCGAGTCGTCCAGGTATAGATTGTATGGTTACCGTTCTGGGTCACTCTCCTCGGCAGGTTACCGCAGATCCTACCTGTAGAGCTTTTGTTGTGAAACATGCTGCGTCGTGCTTGGGAAACCAACTGGACTCTCGATGTCCCTCAAATGCCAAGATGCAGGTGAACTGTCAATTAGAACCACGACATCGCTAGGACCTTGGCCCAAACTGAACGGTTATCGAAGTTTGCTTTTTCAGCCTTTCTCTGCTTGTCATTCTCCTTTTGCGTTTTTGCTTGTTCTTCCTTCTTCCTCTGTCTCTCCTCCTTTTGTTTCTCTCTGAGCTTTCTCTGCTTCTCACTGGCTTTTGCCTCTTGATCCTTCTGTTGCCGAGTGAGTTCATTAAGCTCGTTCTGTTCCTTGTCACGAACCTCTGTGACAGCCTCATGCAGCTTGACCACTTCTTCGGGTTTGTAATTCGTGTTGGTGAGATAAGACGGTGCGCTGTAGTGCACTCTTCGTGGCTTTCCATGCGGGATTGATATCATGACAATAAATACGATTACGCTCATTACGAGCACCGGCCACATTCTTGCTATTGAAAATCTCATTTTTCGTCCTTGATTGACTGTTCTAGATCTGGGCTGGGATAAGTTGACGTGCGCCGTGAGCTCAGGAATATGGCAAAATGCAGTGAACTGTATAAAACAACGTAGTTCGTGTAAAATGAAAGTTGCTACAGATGCTTCGGCAGGATTAGGGGGCTCATAGGGGTTTATATGGCTGCTAACGCGGCCTTCTTCGTTTACATATGGGATATCTAGCGTTACTCTGTACGGATAGCCTGTGGGGACCCCTTCAGTATGAGGAAGTAGGTGGGTAGGTGGGTCCCTTGGCCGCGTATAGTGTTCGTTTGCACGCGACCAGCCGAAAAGGGCCAAGGGTTCAAAGGAACGTTGCTGCAGTAATATTGGCGAAACTAAGATCACAACGACTATACAACGAGCTTACAAAGTGTTCAGTGTTCATTTCAACTCCCTGGAGCCAATCGACGCTAGGCTGGACGCGGTGCACCGTGCCCTGTGCATTTTTTTGCGTCACAACCAACAGGGACTAGTGCCGCCTAAATTGTTTGTTGCTGCAGCTCTCCATCTGCCAAGCCCAGCAGGCGTACGTAACGCCGGAGAACCTATTTTGCAGGGTCAGGGCGAATCTTGGCATTCTAGGAACGTGAGATGCGCAAGTCTGTTTGCGAGCCTTCAGTACTCCAACGACCTTGGCAATAACACAGTCTTATTCCCAACTGGGTCGTGCGTTACGACCGACGTCACCGCGCGTACGTGAGCCTGAGTTATTTTCCCTAAGTGAGCACTGGCATACTAAAGGCAAATATCCCCCACCGCTATGTAGGGCATCCACGTTGGCGGATTCGGAGCACAAGTGGGTTCGGTTTTAGCCTTTTAGCCAACGTTGCGGAGATCGGATTTCGCCTCCTGTTAGGACATTTTGGCAATGTCTCAGCTATAACCACTTCCGTTGCTGTCCGTCCGGAGACAGCTTTCCTGTATCTCTATGCAGGCTTATGATCTTGCGCCGCGCTTGAATATTTTCGAATTGCGTATCTAACGTTGGCCAGGTTAAAACGCACCACGCAGACTGAGGAAAATCCGTTGACGCGTCCCTCTCAAAGTTCAACATGTAGCTTAGCACATTACGCACTAGCGAGAACAACGAGTAAAGCTGTCGTTTACGACCCCAGTTTGGGGATTAATTTGGGATGCTTCCTTTCGTATGCACTGTTGTTGGCACCTTTGACTTGCAAAAGCTACGTGCGGTCGGTTTCATCTCTAACTGATCAATTTGAGCGTCGCAAATATTTAGGACATTGTCAAACTGATATACTATCGTCGGAAAACCGGGAGGGTTCCTCCTTTGAGGTGCGTAGGGGAAGGTGTGGCTGTGTCCTGGCCCAGCTCAGAGTCTGAGCGCTGTGGTCGATTGGAGATAGTCATTGTCCCCTATCTGTCCGTCGCACGTGGCAGGATAGCATATATTCCCGTAAAATATAGTTCGAGTAAAAGTAAGTGAACAAGAGCATTGACGGCAGTCGCATATGACAATAACCGCAGCCGATAACGTGCCTTTTTTTTTTGGCAGAAGCCCTGTCTAAACGAGATGAGTCTGCGTGTCTCAAGGCTCTGTTGGCGAATCCCATCGATAGCCTGAGAACTAACTCAGACCGTAGATAGAAACAATGGCTCCAGAAATAGGCTCTCAGAAAGGACTTTTCTCAAAATAATGGGAATTCGGTTTGGTTCAGCGTTCAGTCTTTGTTAATAGTAACTGCCAAGTAAGTGCTCACTTTAATATACTCTAAATCTCTGCTGGTGTTCGTCGTTCCAGCCGTGCTTCATGGGTAAGATGCTCATCGTATGCAACTTGCATGCACTGCCTAGAAATGTATCAGCTAACCAAGGAGTTTCTGCATCAGATTCTGTCGTTAAAACTGTTAAAACTACAGGTCGTGTACCTACCTAAGTCACGGGATCCTTTAAGCAGCCACCCAGCAGATCCCCATCCTCACCACAAACCCCTATTTCAAGGCGCACCTGCAGCCTCCGCAGTGCCGGAGTTTTATCAGCCTATCAATTTTCAATCTTTTTAGTCAAAGTCATTGACACTCAAATCTAGGTGAAAGGTGAAGGAAAGGAAACGGAAAGGAATTACTCCCTAAACGCCTCCACACTAAACATTTATATAGCCTGGCATCAGACCACTGTCCCAACCAGACCACTTTCCATAGCCTCGGCGTTGCTTTCGCGGCATCTACCAGCAGCATCCGGCCCCATACCACCCCATTTTATGGGGTATCCCCCGCAATTTTTGCTCTTGCCCTCTTCACATACTAACGATGGGATTGTTGGATCTTAAAGAACAGCTTGCTGCTTACAGAAAGTATCATTGTACGTATTGTTGAGTTATTTCTGACTGTGTTATTTACTAACCCAGGCGATGACACCAATGTCGCAGTTCACGTGGCTTTTGTGCCGCTGATCTTGGCTGCTGGATATACCTTTGGAACTACCGCTCCACTGCCAGCTTTTATCACCAAAGCTCTGCCTGCAATTGCCAGGAGGTTTAGCAACTTGGGAGTTGCGTCCTCAATTGGCTATGCTAGCTACTGGTCCCTGTTGGATCCCCTGTTTGGCATTCCTGCGGGAGCCGGCGCCATTGCAATGGCACTTGGTGGCACAAAACTGTCTGAGCTTTATCCCAAAAAGCTGGTCGCGGCTGTCTCTGCTGCGGTTTTTGTGCTCTCTTTTGCTGTCCAGATTTGGTCTCACAAGAAGTTTGAAAAGCGTTCCCCAGCCGTCAGCGAGAGCCCCGTGCAGCCTTTGGTGCTGGCGCCATTTTTTGTGTTTTTCGAGGTTGCCAACTACTTTGGAATCCGCACAGGCATTATGAGAGATGTTGACGCTCTCGTCGCCCCAGAGGTGGCCGCCTACCGCGCTGGACTCGCCGCCAAGGAGAAGGCCAAGGCAAACTAAAGTATGTTGTTGCTAAATAACTAATGTATGAATCACTTACTGTCTACGGTAAATTTACATTGCTCTAATGACTATTTTTTCTAGCCAACCCTGTTTAGAAGGTGGAAACAAAAGACTCGGTGGCAGACTTGAGCTTGGCCAGGTTCTCCTTGGAGAGAGATCCCTCCTTCTGGACAGCAGAAAGGAGCTCAGCCTCGTTGGCGTGGAGGTAAGCCAAAAAGTCAGTCTCAAACTTGCCAATGCGAGAAAGCTCAATCTTGTCAAGGTAACCGTTAACACCGGCGTAAATGAGAGGAACCTGCTCCTCGGCAGCCAGAGGGGAGTACTGCTTCTGCTTGAGGAGCTGAGTCAGACGCTCACCACGGTTAAGAGTAAGCTTGGTGGAAGCATCAAGATCGGAACCAAACTGGGCAAAGGCAGCAACCTCACGGTACTGGGCCAAGAAAAGCTTGAGGGAACCGGCAACCTGCTTCATGGCCTTGACCTGGGCAGCGGAACCGACACGGGAGACAGAGAGACCGACGTTAATGGCTGGACGGATACCCTTGTAGAAGAGCTCGGCCTCCAAGAAAATCTGGCCATCGGTAATGGAAATGACATTGGTTGGAATGTAGGCAGAGACATCACCACCCTGGGTCTCAATGACTGGGAGAGCAGTGAGGGAGCCACCGCCGTTCTTGTCAGACATCTTGGCGGCACGCTCAAGGAGACGAGAGTGCAAGTAAAAGACATCACCTGGGTAAGCCTCACGTCCTGGGGGACGTCTCAGCAGAAGAGACATCTGACGGTAGGCAACGGCCTGCTTAGACAGATCGTCGTAAATGATGAGGGCGTGCTTGCCGTTGTCTCTGAACCACTCACCCATGGCGCAACCAGTGAAGGGAGCAAGGTACTGGAGAGGAGCAGCCTCAGAGGCAGTAGCAGCAACGATAATGGTGTACTTGAGGGCGTCACGCTGCTCAAGAATCTGGGCAAGCTGGGCAACGGTGGATCTCTTCTGGCCAACGGCAACGTAGACACAGTAGAGCTTCTTGGACTCGTCCTGGCCGTCGTTCCATCTCTTCTGGTTGAGAATGGAGTCAATGGCGACGGCGGTCTTACCAGTCTGTCTGTCACCAATGATAAGCTCACGCTGGCCACGGCCAATTGGGACAAGAGCATCAACAGACTTGAGACCAGTCTGCATTGGTTCAAAGACGGAGCGACGTGGCAAAATACCTGGAGCCTTGAGCTGAGCTCTGTAGCGCTCCTTGGTGTTGATTGGTCCCTTACCATCAATTGGGTTACCGAGAGCATCGACGACACGGCCGAGGAGCTCTGGGCCGACACCGACATCGACAATCTCACCGGTTCTCTTGACGGTCTCGCCTTCCTTGACGAGTCTGTCGGAACCGAAAAGCACAATACCGACCTGGCCGGCCTCCAAGTTGAGGGCCATACCCTTGACGCCGGAGGAGAACTCTACGAGCTCTTCGGCCTGAATGTTGTTGAGGCCGAAAACACGGGCAATACCATCACTTTGTTAGATTGTTTCTCATTCGTTTCGCGGTGTCCGTTAGGGGGTGCGGTTGGGCGTTGTTGGGTGGTGTATTTTCAAGTCCCAACCAATCAGGGTTGAGGATCGAGTCGAGCCAAAAGCATCAGAAAAATGACAAACCGGCGTAAAAGGACAATGCAAAAAAGGCAATGTAAACGGGACAGGTGACGAGCCCATATAAATACTTACCCAACAGACAGAACTCTGCCAGTCTCGTTCAGGTTAGCCTCGGAAGAGACACCTCTGATGCGCTCCTCAAGGATGGAGGAAACCTCAGTTGGAGAAGCCTTGGCGGCGTAACCACGGGCTGCAACAGCAAATCTTGGAGTCTGAGTTAGTATTGCCAATGGTGGAGATTGTGACCTCTTTCTAATTCGAGAGCTGCGAATTGAGGTTTGAGCAAAGAAATAGCTAGACACTTGGCAGCGTCTGGCGGGGCTCAGACTTTGAGCAGTAAACTTACAGCAACTCTGGTGGAAGCAACAAGTCCAGCACGACGAGCCGATTGGCGGATAGCGTTGCGAAACATTATTCCTTAGTTGTTTGGAAGGATGTGTAGAGAAAGAGGAGGGGGAGGCTGGGAACAAATGAAAACCAAGGACGGTCTCGGGAGGCGGTTTCCCACCCAATTGAAAATTTCGGGACCGGCAACCAATTAGGTGAGAGAATGCGAGGCAGACGGAACGAAGGGACTGGATAAATAGAGGGGGAAGTGCGAATAATAAAAAAATAATAGCTAGGTATTATTCACAATCTTGTTGTATGCATATTAGCGTATTTAAAGTCTGTTTTTCCCTCAGCGTAAGCGTCTTTACAGTGCTTCGCTTGCTTACAGCATCAAGCTGCAGAGCGTGTATTCTTCCCGTGCGCGGCTGGCTCAAGTATGGGGGACGAAGTGCAGCACGAGAGGAATATGTGTAATGGACCTATTGGCTGATGTTGAATAAACAGACATTAGAATGGAGTTAGTGTAAGTTAGAGAACTGAATTCAGATATGGTAGATTTTCCCGCAATTGCACCTCGTGCCTTGTACTCTTGTCCTTAGCCAGCAATGAGCTGTCAACAACTGCTGGCACAGACTGGGCGTAGTGGTGTCTCTACGGACTAGCCTTACAATTGCTGGCCATAGTGCTTACTTTACAACTGCAAAGTCTCTTCGTTCCTCCCAGAACAAGCTTAAACACCCAGTTTGTCTCCGCTCCCATTCCGCTCCCATTCTCCTCGTTTACCGCGACCCCAATCTCTTTCCGAGCCTGGCCATTGTCCCATCACCCCCATTGGTCACCTAAAATCGTACCACCCACCCAATAACCATTTTCTCATTTCCTTTGACAAGACACCTTCAACAAACAATGATCGGACGTCTCTCTACCATGGCTGCGCGCAGAATGGCGCCTTCTGCCAAGCGCTTCAACTCTACCAACGTCGCAAACCTCGAGGCCTTCACCTGGAAGAAGGACGCAAAGGCCGCTGCTCAACTCAAGGAGACCCTTGAGGCCACTGAGCACCACGCTATTGGCACCACTTCTCTCTGGAAGAAGATCTCCATCTTTGGCTGCATCCCCGTCATCATTGCCGTTGCCGTCAACACTTACTTCACCGAGTTGGAGCACGCTAAGCACCTCGCTGTAAAGCTCGCCATTCCTGAGGACGAACTACCACCAGAGTACGAGTTCCAGAACATTAGAGTCAAGGACTACTTCTGGGGCAATGGTGACAAGACTCTGTTTTGGAACGATAACATCAACCGTCACAGAACTGCCGAGTAAATGTAATATTTAGAAATCAATTATCATTATCATACATAGAACGAGCCAGCACCTAGCTCGTGAGCACCATAAAATGAATGAGCAGAAAACTTGAACAGTCCTCCATGTAGTGGGTGAGCAGATTTACCTTGTGCGCAGGGAATGACCAACTCCAAGTCGTTTCCTACAAACCTTATCGTCAAGAATCTATTGCATGTCTAGTAATCTAACTTCCAATGCAATGGACAGTTACTAGTTGAATCATCCTACCGATGACTGCATATTAATTTCCTACATTAGATGATTCATTTTTCTCGTTATTGCAGTGGCCGCCGTCTCCTCGTTCCATAGCGAACCAATTTTTTCGGTCTAAGTCTATAAATGTGCCTTACGAACCTGAAAACACAAATAAATTATTTGTTGCAGCAATAGCAATGGCATTCTCCTGTGGATGCCAGCTCAAGTGCAGAATATTCTTCTTGAAGTCAATTGCTTCGGTGTCCAGGTCGCGGCGCATCATGGTCTTGCGCTGGTGACGATTGGCAGTAGCGCCAAACCGCCGGGGCTTGAAGGCAGATTTGTCAGCCTGTAACAGAACCTCGCTGTCTTCGGCCTCTGGCTCCACTGCATTCGGATAAATCATAAAGTTATTGTTGTAAGATCCCGTCATGACGGACTTTCCGTCGCCAGAGAATACAACCTCAAACTTGTCAAATATAGCGTCGTTTTCATAAGTGTCACAGAGCTTGTCACGAATGTGCTCATGGATGGGAATCGTCTTGACCGGCTCGCGCTCCATGGCCACGTCCCAAATCTTGACCGACATGTAGTCACGAGAGGCAATATACCTGCCGTCGTAGCTGAAGCGGACATCAGAAATGGACGAGGTGATTTCCGTAAAGAACGAGTGTTGGGCCGGGTCCATCCATTCTTCGAACTGCTTGGCGTGGTTGTCGCACAGCGCACTCTCACGCATATCTGCCAGTTTGATTGTACCCTTGGAGGAGGAGTACATAAAAATGTTACACGACTGCGGGTGGAACTCCGCCGCAGTGATGACTTCTGTCAACTCTTCCATGTTTGCCGGCTTAATGTCGACAATGTTGAAGGATTGGTCTGCAATATCCAGATTCCAGAGATTTATCCTCAAGTCGTCGGCCGAAATGTATGTTTCATTGTCCGAGTTGGTTGAAATGGAGTTAATGTGGTATGTGTGGGCATTGGCGTAGATGCGACGGGGCATTGCGGCAATGATGGTATCATGGCGGGTCATCTTTGGCAGGCGCAGTTGCGACAAGTCGTAGAAGGATTTGGGGCTAGCGCCGTCATTCAAATTGTTTTCAGACACAACCTTGAGAGACTTTTCATAGATTTTCCACAGCTTGATAGTCTTGTCGTTCGTCGAAAGCAAAAAGTGCGCATTGTTTTGTCGCTTGCACCATTTGATTTTGTTGATTTTTTCTTCAATCTCCAGAGACTTGAGATAGTCAAACTCAGCGTCATGGGATTGAAATTCGGTAAAAAAGCGGTATTCACAGTTTTTCTTGGTCTCGTTGCGCTCAAAGAGCACTACACGGCCTCCCTTGTCGCCGGTAGCGAGATAATTGCCGGTTTGATCAAATTCCACGGTAGAAATGACATCTGCCTCTGTGATATTTTCATAGTCTCCTTTATCGCCAAAGCACTGGCAGAACTTCCAGGTCTGCTCCGGGTTTGTGGAGTCGTTGCTTGCGCTCATGGTTTTGCTGCCGCCGCGTTGCAGCACCTGTGAACGACTTTGTGTATAAGGAGGATGGAAAAAAAGTGGCGCGGCAGCTTCAATTGCAACTGCTTGCAAACACTTTTCTTTATGCTTGGGAAATGCTCAGAATGCGCGTGGGCTCGTGCAGGGTGATACACAGAGTGTTGGATGGTTTTTTCACAAGCTTGTTGCCGGTACAAGGAAAACGCAAAATGGTGGGCCGGGATGATTGATGAAAGAGTTGGTAGCCCAGAGGGGGGACAGGACTGGATGTCTAGTACAACACAATCACAGCCGTGCGTGCTCAAGACCTAAAAAGCGAAAGACAAAGGGAAGAGGGCGCTTAGCAGACAGCACCTTCAGCTTACGGTTTTGGTGGCTTTGCAAGTTGCAAATTTGGTTGTTGCCTGGTTACGTTCGTGGTGGCGGCAAATGCTGCTTTGGTGGAATGTAAGAGAGAGAGAGATTTTTTGGGCTTGACTCTATGGAGTTTGAAACTACCCGCAAGCTGAGCGATGGAGGCGGGAGCTAAAACTGTTGCGAGGTTGGGACAAAAGTGGGAACTGCTGAGCTGACCCCCCCAGGTGGATGCGTGGACATTTTCGTTGGCGGCAGCTCTGCTGGGAAATAATTGAGTCTGAATGGTTGTGTTGGGACCAGGGGCAACTGACAGTGTAGGGCGATGGCGATGACCGATGACTAATTGAAACTAAAGATACCAATTTTGGAAGCGATAAGGGTTGACTAGAGACAGTTAGAGACAGTTAGAGACAGTTGGAGAGCCCTGGACTTTTTCAAGCCCGTTTGGAGCCAGTTTGGTGTCGCTATAGGTACTAAATTGGGCTCGTGCGCACAGTACGAGGCGTGTGCGGGCTAACACGCCAAAGGGCATTATTATTCTATACCAAGAGCCGCAATCTGGCGGCGTGCAATATAATTTCTCTGGATTTACCGAGCTGGTTTGCTGTGGATCTGGCCATTTTGTTGCCGTATTCTCCGCCTTGCAGCAGGACAGTCACGACTGCTGCTGCATCTCAGGCGCCCCCAGCGCAATCGCACATGAAATCTGCTTCGTGATTAGGTGCGGCTGAATGGTGCTTCTTGTTCTTCAATGGCGAAAGAGCAGGGTGAATGAGTTTGGTTTCCAGTTTAATTTTGAAGTGGTTAGTTTTCTCTTATGCTACTGCTCAGGTTGTTGAGAAACTGTTCTTTAGGAAACTTTCGACAGTTCGCTTCAGGCAATGCTCGGCATACCCGACTTGGCTAAGTCCTAATTAGGTCAATAAAGTCCACTTGGCCAGGTGTAAACAGTATAGCTAGAGCTCTGTCAGTTCTTCTGCTTGTTTCGCATTATCTAGGTTCAGTATCTCATAATAAAATCTCATAATTATCTATCTTCCCCTCCCAAAGCTGTACCTCTCTGTTACGATGCGCCAGCTGCTATTCTCTACTACCCACCAGTCACCAGCGCTCAGTAAGCGGACACAGGACCGAACAAGACAAGACCACAACAAGTGGCTTAGCGAGACGCGACAGTAGCCATCTCAAAATGACGACGGCGCTTAGTCGGGTTATGCTGGCGAAGGGTCCGTTTACAGAGGAAGAATTTGAACCTGGAAGTCATGTCAATGATGCTCTAGAGACAATGAAGATTCTTGTTATCGGAGCCGGCGGTCTCGGCTGCGAAATCCTCAAGAACTTGGCGCTTTCTGGTTTCAAAGATATCCATGTTATCGACATGGACACTATTGATCTGTCTAATCTTAACCGACAGTTCCTCTTTAGGGAAGCTGACATAGGTAAATCCAAGGCTGAGGTCGCCGCGCGATTCGTGGAACGTCGAGTGAAGGGTGTCAGGGTTACTCCGTATTTTGGTAAAATCCAAGATAAGGATGAAGAGTACTACAAACAGTTTAGCATTGTGGTTTGTGGCCTTGACTCAGTTGAGGCCCGTCGCTGGATCAATGCAATGCTGGTAGATATGGCGGTGTCTTCAAATGAGCCGGATATGCTCAAAATCATGATTGATGGCGGTACAGAGGGGTTTGGAGGCCAAATCAGAGTCATTCTTCCCACAATCTCACCCTGCTATGAATGCTCTCTTGACATGCAGGTGAAGCAGACCACATACCCCATTTGCACTATTGCAAATACTCCAAGAGTGCCCGAGCATTGCATAGAATGGGCTTCTGTCCTGGAGTTCCCTCGCCACTTTGAAGAGCCTCTTGATGGCGATAGCCCAGACCACATTCAATGGATTTACGAGAAGGCGGCCACCCGTGCAAAGGAGTTCAAGATAGAAGGCGTCACATACAGCTTGACACAAGGAATAGTAAAGAACATTATTCCTGCTATTGCATCGACGAACGCCGTGATTGCTGCAGCTTCTTGTAACGAAGCTCTAAAAATTGCATCCAGCTGCAACCCATACCTTGAGAATTACATGATGTATTCCGGAAACGATGGCGTCTTCTCATTCGCCTTTATTTATCAAAAACGCTCTGACTGTCCCGTTTGTGGAGATGTGGGCCAAGATGTCACTGTACCAGGCGACTGGACGTTACAGACCTTTATTGACCACCTGAATGAAAATCCAAAATTTGGAACCAAGAAACCGTCGATATCATCTTCGGAGCAAGCACTTTACTACCAGAGTCCACCAGCTCTTCAAGAAGCAACAGAGCCGAACCTGGAGAAAGAGCTAAAAGATCTCATCACTTCAGGTCAAGAGTTGGTGATTACAGATCCGCAGTTACCATTTGAGCTCAGACTACATGTTTTCTTCAAATAGAAGTTAAATATAATATAATATAATTACAGATCAGTCACGGACTTCATGACGGTGTTACCGTTAATCAATCCAGTAGTTGCAATGATGACTTTTGTGTTCGAAGTGGCTGCATACTTTCTTAAGCACGCAACTTCTGCTAATGTGACTCCTCCAAGAAAGAAGACAAGAGACGTAGATTTATGCCCAGGTGAATTCCTCACCAAAATCTTTTTCAGTTTGCTTTCCTTAATGTCCTTCTCACTTCTCCTCAGGATATCCACGTTTGGACCTCTGATGAGTTGGAGAACATCTTCTGCACCCTTCCAGCCCACGGACCCACTAACATAGGACGACTTTTTTAAAATCTGACTCTTGTCAAGAGCACACTGCACAAGTCGAATACTCAGAGGAACATAACCAGCATAGGGTTCAGCGATGGCAGGCAAGGACTGCTCCTGGTTCAATTGCAGAGAAAGTGACTTTCTTAAGCTTGTGAAGTTAGAATCCATTATCGACGGAAACGAATCCTGTTTTGACACAAGAATACCCAGAGCCTCCAGCTTTTGGAAAGTCAGAATATGCTGATAGCCATAGGTATGAACGATTTCCGTCTTGATCTGATTAAGATCTTTGAGGCCATTATTACAAATGGAATCGATGCAAAGAAGACGAAGTACCGAATTCAAATCATACTGTCGATAAATCAGGGAAAGCGTCATTTGCCGTAGGGCTGATGTGGAAAGTGATGAGGCAATGATGTTCTGTTGCACTTCCAAGTATGCGCCAAAATCCTCATCGTTTGCTCTCCGCCACAGATCTTCTGCCAAGAGCGTATGGAAATTCAATCTCGCCCTGACATTTTGCAAGCCTCCAAGTTTGGACACAAACTGACTTATCTCAGACACTGTCTGTGCATTATGACGCTCATCAATATCTTTTTTCAGCTGCACAGCGACAGTATTGAGAACGGGGCCAATAGAGGAGAAGGGCATGTCGGCAATATTTCCAAAAATTGAATCAGCCTTTGTGAAAACCTCAACCCGCTGCGTAGAAGATGATGACAAACGTCTCCCTCCAGTATTTGTCGTTTGATGCATAGGAACAACCGCTAGTCCTGACTCTGAGACGCCAAAATACTCGTCAATCAGCCCCTTGTAAGTTAATTGGGTAAGAAGTGGTGTCAGCAAATCGCTCTGTCTGTCGATAACCACTAGGTTATCAACAGATCCAGAAAACACAGAAAAGTAGAGAACGTCGAATTTGTCATTTGTTCTCTGCTCCGGAGAGTGTCCGTAAGATTTCGCAGCAGATTCCGTGAGATCTGTTCTGTACGCTGACCTCTTGCTCACCAGGAGATCAATCAATACCTTTGCCTGATGACCCTTGCCAATCATGCGGTTGAATGGACCAAACTGCTTTTCAAGAGCTTCAAGAGCACACGCAGAACGATAAATAGCACTTGGAACAGTGTCAACAAAGCAATCCTTGAAACCAGCATCCTGCAGGGACAGTGATAGATAATCGTCTTCAAAAGGAATGAAATGTACAGACCAGTTCTCAAGACGGAGATCTCCTAGGATTCCACCTTCTTCCAATACAGCCTCAAATGCCAATGTCCTCTGTGGCACCACAACGACTGTTACATCCTGCTCACTGGTTTCCTGCACGTGGTTGGCAATCAATTGAGCACAGGCAGGGGAGGAAGACGTTATATAAACAGTAGCGGTATTAGCCGTCACTGAGGAATCTACGCTCTTCGCAGATTGTAACCAAAAGATGCGATCTACAGCATGTTCCTGTAATGTGGAATAAGATATAAGCTCGTCAAGAATACCACTTACAGACTTGTCAATGATAATGTTCTTTCTGCCGCTTATAGAGTCTATAATTGAAAGAAGGCCTTCTATAGCTTCAGCTCGGAGCCGCGACAGGTCCATCTGCGTTATAGTGTTGCAGTGTTATGTGGGATGCTCCTACGTAAGAATAACCTGGGGCAGTGAGCAGGACCCATCGGAGCGTAACAGGGTTGTCGGTAAAGATGGTTCTTTATATGTTCTCGATACGTACATGGCTTAAATAATAGCCAAGTGTTTATATTCTTAGATTCGTTACATTTACCTACCTGCTACGTTCTACCAAGAACCTCTGACGTCCCACGATGCCGAGAACATGTCAATGTTCTGGGCC
Source organism: Deakozyma indianensis (assembly GCA_003706415.3). NCBI lineage: Eukaryota > Fungi > Ascomycota > Dipodascomycetes > Dipodascales > Trichomonascaceae > Deakozyma > Deakozyma indianensis. The sequence continues at coordinate 155,012 of PPLG03000003.1, forward strand.
CGCTCTCTGCAACGACAGGTCAGTTTCGACAGGAGCGGTAAATCGAGATTTGCAGAAACTGGGACATTAAAAGAGAAGACATTAACCTCCATTACGTCAGCATCCACATCCAATGCTAGCTTCCAGGTACCACAGCCCCTGTCAGCTCACTATTTTTTTTCTCGACTTTGACTCATAGTGGGACACGTGACTGTAGAAGATAAGGCAGTGAAAAACTCACCAATAGCTTTAGTTTAGTTAGAGATTCATGATTTTACCGCTAGTTTCTAGTCCTGACGAGCACTCGTTCAAAGTGAGCTCAGTGCTGGGTGAGTGCATTGCCTCCTTTTCAGATCTCCAATCTGAAACTGAGCAAATCAAAGCCCACTTCGGTTCCATTGACTTCACCGTCGAGGCCGTTGGACGCTCAGTAGATGACATTATCTCGCTGCTGGATGCTGGCGCTGCTCGTGTTGTTGTGTCAAAAGATCAGATAGACAGCCTCGTCGAGGCTGGTGTCGATTCTTGGAGAATTGTGCTCAAATCGGCAAGAGTTGTCAAGGACATTGAAGATGCCATCAAGACAGACTGCGCAGCTGTCCTAGTTGCTGAGTATGCGTCTAATGAAGACGTTACCTTTGACGTTCTTGCAGAGACTGTAAAGGGTGTTGATAAGATTCTCGATCCAAATGGCTCAGGCTGCAAGCTTGTGTATGAAATGTCTGACGACGGAAATTATGCAAAGGGTACCATTCCAGTAATTGCTGCCAGAAAGCTTTCTAGAGAAATTTTCAATGAGTCTTCTGCTGACAGGAGTAGGCTGCCTCTTGCTGACTTCATTATCAAGTCCCTCAAGTCCGACAGAGCTGACGGTCTCTACACTACGCTTGTTGTGGATGAGGAGGATCAGGCTCTTGGACTTGTCTACTCCTCTGACGAGTCTATCCGTCACGCTATTTCCACAAACACCGGTGTTTACCAGTCCAGAAGCAGAAATGAAGTGTGGTTCAAAGGCAAGACATCGGGTTGTGTCCAGCACCTTAAGAGAATTGAAGTCGACTGCGACGGTGACTGTCTCAAGTTTGTTGTTACGCAGACTGGCAGTGGTTTCTGCCACAATGGTTCTGCTTCCTGTTTTGGTAGATACTCAGGACTCACCGCGTTGGAGAAGACTCTCGAGAGTAGAAAGTCCAATGCTCCAGCTGGTTCTTACACGAGCCGCCTGTTTAACGATCCAGCGCTGCTCACTGCCAAGATCAAGGAGGAAGCCGACGAGCTCTGCGAGGCAACTACAAAGGACGAAATTGCGTGGGAGGCCGCCGATCTCTTTTACTTTGCGCTTACCAAGCTTGTCGCCTCTGGTGTTTCTCTGTCGGATGTTGAGAGAAACCTAGACATGAAGGCTAGAAAGGTTACACGTAGAAGAGGAGATGCCAAGCCCAAGTATGTGGAGGCTGCTGAAAAGAAGGAGGTGCCCAAGAAAGAAGAGCCCAAGAAGGAGATCACCATTGATGAATCTGCTCCAATTAGGATGAACCTTATTCAGGGCAGCGATAAAGAGGCTGTTAAAGCAGCTCTCCAAAGACCAGCGCAAAAGTCGTCTGATATTATGAAGCTCGTCAACCCAATTATTGAAAACGTAAAGGTTAATGGTGACAAGGCCCTTTTGGAGCTAACGGCTAAGTTTGACAGAGTTCAGCTCAAGTCACCGATCCTTGAAGCCCCATTCCCTGCTGAGCTGATGCAAGTTGGTGAAGAGGTTAAGAAGGCCATCGACTTGTCCATTGAGAATATTGAGAAGTTCCACCGGGCTCAAGTGAGCGACACTACTCTGAGAGTTGAGACGCAACCTGGTGTTGTTTGTTCCAGATTTGCCCGTGGTATTGAAAAGGTTGGCCTTTACATTCCAGGTGGTACTGCTGTTCTGCCTTCCACTGCCATGATGTTGGGTGTGCCAGCCAAGGTAGCTGGCTGCAAAGAAATTGTATTTGCATCTCCTCCTGGCCCAGACGGCAAGCTTACCCCAGAGGTTGTCTACGTTGCACACAAGGTGGGTGCTTCCAAGATTGTGCTTGCTGGAGGTGCTCAAGCAGTGGCTGCTTTGGCTTATGGTACCGAGTCTGTTCCAAAAGTCAACAAGATTATGGGTCCGGGCAACCAGTTTGTAACCGCTGCGAAGATGTTTGTTTCTAATGATGCCAGTGCGTTGGTTGCCATTGACATGCCAGCAGGACCTTCTGAGGTGCTTGTTGTTGCTGACTCGAGAGCCAACCCTGATTTTGTGGCATCAGACCTGCTATCACAGGCCGAGCACGGTGTTGATTCCCAGGTCATTCTCATTTCTGTTGGTCTGACTGCCCAACAACAAGAAAATATTGATGAGGCGATCCACAGACAGGCTCTTGCTCTGCCACGTGTAAACATTGTCAGAGGCTCTATTGCCCACTCTACTACCATTGCAGTTTCATCAATGGAGGAGGCTATGTCCCTGAGTAACGAGTATGCACCAGAGCATTTGATTCTGCAAGTAAAGGACGCTGCTAGCTACCTGAAGGACGTCCAGAATGCCGGTTCCGTGTTTGTTGGTGACTGGAGTCCCGAGTCTTGCGGTGACTACTCTTCTGGTACCAACCACACTCTGCCGACTTATGGTTATGCCAAGATGTATTCTGGTGTTAATACTGCTACGTTCCAGAAGCACATTACGAGTCAAGAGCTGACCGAGCAGGGTATTGAGAACATTGGCGACGCCGTAATGGCACTTGCCCATGTCGAGGGACTGGACGCTCACAGAAACGCTGTCAAGGTCCGTGTTGACCACATCAGACGGAAGTAGGATAAAAGTTAATTTACTATATACATTTTTTATGTTCTATCCAAAAGATCCTTGAGACCGTGGGCGTCGTGTCTCTTTTTGATATCGGAGTATCCGCCCATAAACTGACCATCAATGAAGATGTAGGGAACAGTTTTTTGACCAGTGATTTTCTTGAAGACGGCCCACAACTGATCTCCATCTGGCTCCTTGTCAAACTCCAGAATAATCGGCTGCTTGTCGTATTTGGCAAGCAGCTTCTTAGCCTTTGTGCTGTATGTGCACCAGCTCGTGGAACCCATAAAAATCTTTGTTTTTAGGAGCGTCTTGACCTTGTCAACCTGCTCAGCAGTGGGTTCAATCGCGTCTCGCATATCCTGCTTGCGCGAAGTAAAGAAGAGCAAGCAGAGACAGATCATGATCATCGGATACTTGTCATTGAGAGTTTTGTTGACTTCCAGAATGTACAGGATCGTGGCCACGAAGGCACCAGCCCCGTATGCAAGCGTCGCCAGACTCAGCGTCATTGTTGGTGTTGGACATAATGTTTCAGCGACAAAGCCGCTGTTATTGCACAGCCGCACCGACATCAGATTGCGTCCAACAAAGCAAGTGCCCACAGCCAAGGCCGCAGGTCCAAGAGTGGGAGCCAACGATGTTGAGGGAAACGAGGCAGTGAAAAGAAGACAAACGGCCGGACTTTTTTTTTAATACATAAAATACTCCAAATGTGACGCCACACTTTTTCTACTCTCTCCTCTTCCCACAGCTCTCCCTCCTAACTGTCACCCCACCACTGGGACACTCCGCAGGGCCTAGATCACAATCTAACGACAGTGCGTCTTGTCCATTCCCGTCCCACTAGACAGCTCAACGGTTGCTTCACATTGCGGTCACAACAGTTCGTTGACACTGTACGATGGGATTCCTCGACACCAAGCCCTACACGGCGGTCAGCGAGACAATTGAACGCCTCACCAGAGACGAGTATGAGGAAGACGATCTTACAGACCTGCCAGAGCTAATTGACATCATTTTGATACGCCCTACTGGTCCTACCGAAGCTGCTAGAGCCATTCGCAAGAAGCTCAAGTACGGAACTGTTCACAAGCAGCTCAGAGCATTGGCGTTGCTGGATGCGCTGCTGCAGAATGGAAGTGCTTCAGACTTTAAGATGTTCTACAGGGACGAAATGTTGCTAGAACGTCTGCGAGTATTGGCAACTGATTCATTCACTGAGGCTGCTGTTAAAGAGCGCTGCAAGGAATTGTATCACACATGGCATCAGCAATTTGGAAACAACAAGAGTTACAGTGGAATTGCATCCTTGTACAGACAATTACCCCGCAAACAGCGCAAAGCACGCAAGTATAGCTACGAGGACGACCAGCATGAATCTGAAGGTGAGGAAGACTCTTATGGAAACTCTTCTGCGCGTGTAGCTGCTGCAGGCAGTTCTTCTGGTTATGATGAGGATGACCGTCGTGCTCGTGTGGAGGCAGCAAGAGAGCGGGAACGCGAGAGAGAACGCGAGCGTGAGCGTGAGAAGAAGGAAAAGGAAAAAGAGAAAAAGCATCGTAAATCTCTTTCCAATTCTGGCTCAAGAAGCAGAAGCAGTTCTTCTGCTACTCCTGTCCATACTGTCAAGGTTGACAAAACAGAGATGAAGATTCTCATTGCTGACGCCAATGCGGCATCCACCAACCTGACAAACTCATTGAAACGCCTGAATCGTGAAGTTGAACTTTCCACCGAAAACAAAGAGGTGACCAAGAGCTTTAACGAGTGCAGGAACATCCGCAAGAAGATTCTCAGATTCATTCATGGAATGGTAGGCGAAGAATACCTTGGAGCTTTAATCCATGCTAACGAAGAGCTCATTGCCGCTCTCAAGCTGTACGACGAGTTTAGCCAGCGCCCAGACGAAGACTCCGATTCTGATTACGAGAATGATGACTGGATGCATCAGGGCACTACTAGCGAGCTGGCTAGAATGAGCTTGGAAGGACGTGAAAGATCTCCTAGCTCCCCACGCACTCCGGTGTCGCCTCTGTCACCAAAGTCACCCAAGCCGCCACGGCCTGCCAAACCCAGCTATCTGATTTCGCAGATGCGCTCTCCGCGTGTTGCCGAAGAGGACGAAGAGAATCCATTTGGAGATGCCCATGCGACCAACTAGTTTATTTAATGCGGTGAAGATCGTCGCAGCAATATGACCTGTAAGATATATGAATGAATTTATTGAATACTTGAATGATTTGTCTGCTAGAATAATCGGTATTGCATTTGAGCACAAAAACGTCACATGACAGTATCACGTGACCCGCGAGTCTGGAGTGAAATAACAGAAATATCTCACTCTCGAAACTTGATCAATAAGCACACTCCACATTACCATGGCTTCCTTTAGATTTTGCCTCGAGTGCAATAACATGCTCTACCCAAAGGAAGACAGAGTTAACCAGCGTTTGCTCTATTCTTGTAGAAACTGTGACTACACTGAGATTGCCGATAATGCAAAAGTATACCGTCACGAACTGCTTTCTGCTATTGGAGAAACCGCTGGTGTAACCCAGGATATTGGTTCAGATCCTACTTTGCCCAGATCTGACAAGGAATGCCCCAAATGCCATGAACACGAGTGCGTCTTTTTCCAGTCCCAGCAACGGCGTGCAGAGACGACGATGATTTTGTTTTATGTCTGTCTGAACTGCGGTAATACGTTTAGGACTGTTGAGTAGTTGACACAGTAATGCAGCGTGTGGGAGCGGCTGTTAACGGTTAACAGCCGCGGTATAGCCGCAGTTGCGCAGGCGACAGGGTCGTGAGATTGGTAGAGTCTGTGCGGTAGACAGGGGACAGTACAAAAGAACGTATATGGGCTCTACCTCGACTACGCTTATTTATAATGTAATAATCCTTGATTTGACTATCAAATATATACTCTATGGGATACCTATGGGGCTTTTTTACATATCGAGCCAGCGCTTGGCCTTGCGCTGCTTCACAGCGTTGATGCGCGATGCAATAACTTGCGAAGCCGCGTAGTACAGCGATGGACTGGGGGCTGGGGATGCAAAGTTTGTGTTGGATGTGAAGGTATAGTTCCATCCGGGGGTGATGGTGGTTGACTGCTTTGCATTGCCCACAGCAGTCGTAAAGTACGAGACGAGGGATGTCGACGGGTACCTGGGGAGAGCCGACAAGGGGAGGGTAACTTTGGTGCCTGGTTGAGTTTGCATTGGAGCAAACCGTGAAATGCCGGTCTGTGCGGTGTAGGTAATGGCGAACGAGGCCGAGTTAATAGTAGCTGCAGCACCACCGCCGGCAGATGTCTGTGCAGGAGGGGCATCAGAGTTACCACCGTCGGAAGGTTTGTACGAACCAGTCATTCCGGTAATATCGAATCTGGTGGTGTAATGGATAGTTGAAATGGAGTCAGAGGTACCTGCCGAGCCTCCCTGGGCGTAAAACTGGAAAAAGTACGGACCCGAAGCACCGACAGAGGCGATAGTGGACAAATCTGCCGAGTACTTGCCGTTCAGCGACGATAGAGATACGAGCGACTCAAATGCAGCGTCTGAAAAGCAGTGAATGGCTGAGTCTGGACCTGTACACAGCAGAATGGACAGAGTATTCAGGTCACTGAGAGCCGGTGTGGCACCATTGTCGGACCATGTAAGATCGACTGTTTGTGATGTAGTGTATGACGAGGCAACCTTGCCCAGTTCGAGGTCGGCAAGGGCTGTTGTGAGAAGCAGTGCTGTGCACCAGAGGTTTCTCAGCATGTTAATAAATAGGCGTGTGAGAGTTGTGTGCCTTGGGCGTAGTTAGTTGTATGTGGTTAGATGAGCGTGGCTAGTGGTGCGGTACGACTGGTGAAAGTGTAAACGCGAAGACTGTTGAGCGGTGGACTGGGAAAACGAGACACAAAGCTGACAGTTAAAGAGGTGTGTTTTGCTATAAATAAGTGATGGTGGGAGGTTTCGAGTGAGGGAGGCTGAAAAAAATGTAGGGCTCCCCTGCGTGCCAGAGATTACGTGTTTGATCGCTGGCAGAGGTGGGAATACCGGTGAGGACGGGATTGTATATTCATTATTGTCCAAATTTCATTCGGTGGCATTAATCCCTCTTCTGGTTATTCTCCTCCGGGGCCGAGAGCGTTTCGCCGTGGCTTGGGCTAATGACGTCTCGAGTAAACTCAAATGCACATTGCGTAATGAACAGCACGGGCTATATATTAGTGTACGTAAATGTGATTCAATTTTTACTGTTTGCTGTCTACCGTTTACTATTCAATGTTCCTTTCTAGTTCACTCCCAGAGACAGTCTCAGTATGTTTATCTATCTTGAACTTTTACTTAAGACTTGCTCTCTCCAGTTACCTCTGCCTTGTTTTTTAAGCCCAACAATGGTGCCTAAACTCCCAGTGCCCGTGCCTCTCAGACCTGCTTCCACTTTCCGGAGACTCTAACTCCCAGACGTCCCGGTCGAAATTTCATTGAAATTCACCACTTCACTCAATCCTCCTAATCTTCATACATGATTTACCTAAAATCCCTACTAAATTGCATTGACAACTCGGGCGCGCAGATAGTCGAGTGCATCAAGGTACTGCGCAAGAACCCAATGAACCACGCCAGCGTAGGCGACCGTATTGTCGTCGTTGTCAAGAAGGCAAGACCTCTTCCAGCAAATCTTACCGGCCAGGCTGCGGCTCAAAAAGTGAAAAAGTCGGACATTAGACACGCAGTGGTTTGCAGAACGAAGCAGCAGTTCCAGAGACCGGACGGAACTATCGTCAAGTTTGACGACAACGCCTGTGTCTTGGTTGACAAGAACGGCGAGCCCATTGGAACAAGAATTTCCAGCTTGGTCGCTAACGAGCTCAAGGGCAAGGGTTTCAACAAGATTGTATCTCTGGCCCCAAGGACGGTTTGAGCCTGCCTATAGACATTGTACATAGTCCATATTTAACTGTAAGCATTTTACTGAAAGGTACCAGTATTCTCTTATTCTCCGTTCGAGTAGTTTACTGCTCCATTCAGAGTACATCACGTGACTTTCTCAATTCAAATGCAACTTTCAAAGGAACAGTTCTCAGTTCTCAACCTTCACCAAAATGCCGACTGCGGAAGTCACTACGCAGACCATCAACTACCACGTCATTAGCAAACGGGACCCTCATCTTGCCCAGCTGATCCATACCTCTTCCATCTGTAATGTTTACAAGTTCAACGCCAGCGACGGAGAATGGGATAAACTGGACTTTCAAGGTCCGTTGTTTATATATTCTAGAAAAGATGATGCCCAGCGTCCGTACGGACTACTAGTGTTGAACAGGTTAAGCGAAACCAACTTCTCGCTTGCCATTACTCCCACCGCAGTTGCAACCGCGTCCGGCAAGACTGAGATGGAGGTCAAGCTGGAAGACCCTTTTATTATGATTCAGGCTGCAGACGGTGCTATGTACGGACTGTGGATTTACAATGAGAAAGAACGCCCTCAAGTTGTACAGACAATCCAGTGGTGCTTGGATGTAAAGTAGCACTTACGTTTACTCTATCTATTTATCATATACTCGTTTCTCGCAGACGCACGAGAGCATGCAATTTTATGTCTAGTTGACGTGTGCATTCATGCTACTGAGTCATCTTCTGCACCACTAACAAGAGGGCTTCCCTGTACCGACAGCGGAGTGGTTGTGCCAGGGGTGCCTGCCGCCTCCACTCGGCTTGAATAAAACGTCATATTATCACGGTACGCGACATACTCCGTATCTGCGTATCCAAGATACTGCTGAATCTTTGTACTCTGAATACCCTTGATCCGGTCGAGTTCCACAGAGCTGTAGTTAACAATGGCACGTCCAAACGCAACCTCTTCGCCTTCAATAGTGAGGTTTACACACTCCGACGTATGGAAGTTACCCTCAATGCGCTTAATGCCGGCAGGAAGAAGCCCAGCCTTGTTTGATCTTGTAATAGCCACCGATGCGCCCTTGTCTACGTAAATAGTACCCTTTGGCGTACGTCCATGGAGAATCCAAAATTTGCGGTCCTTCAAGGGATGCTTAACACCGACAAAACGAGTATGGTACGGTACATTGACACCAAGTTCATAATGTACAATATCTTCATCTGGATGGCGCTTCAAACGCTCCTTTTCAGTGAGTGTCTCTTGCTCAATATACCCCAGAATCGCACTTATGTTCCCAGGAATCTCTGATTTGCAGATAATGGTGGAAACACCAACAGACTTTGCCAGACTGGCCGCAAGCAGTTTCGTTGTCATGCCGCCCGTGCCCACAGAACTGCCTGCACCAGATGAAACATTCACCTTGAGTTCATCAATGTCTTCCACAACCAACACAGGCTTGGCATCGGGATTTGTACGGGGATTGTCCGTATACAGACAATCGACATCTGTCATCAGAAATAAATAATCGGCATTCACCATACCTGCGGTAATTGCTGAGAGTGTGTCATTGTCACCAAACTTGATCTCGTACGCCGACAAGGTGTCATTCTCATTGACAATGGGAATGACTCCCATATGGATGAGTTCCTGCATAGTGTTGCAAGCATTGAGATATTGCGTACGATCGGCAATATCGTTTCTGGTGAGCAAAATCTGAGCAATTGGCTGATCGAGTTGCCTAAATATGTCATCCCACAGTCCAATAAGCCTGGCCTGGCCAATGGCAGCCACCGCCTGGACTTGTGGAATATGTTTAGGCCTGCGATTCATCTTGAGTCGCTTTAAACCTACAGCAATGCCACCGGATGAGACGATAATGACATGATGCCCAGCCTTGCGCAACGCTACAGCAGTTTCGACAATAAGCGACATGTTTGCGATGCGGTGGGCCTTCGTCTTTTCATCGCACAGCGACGAGGTGCCCAACTTGATTACAATCGTATAATGCTTCATGAATGCGATGGAAAGCCTTGATGACTGATCTTTGTCCACTGATTAAAATTTCTTTCACGTGACTTCGGAGTCAATTTTCACGTGACTTGCACAACGACATTTTGTATTCCGTCCGCCCCCAGATTCCATCTTGCACAAGATAGCAGTCAAAAATGGTTCACTTGATTACTGTCTCCACATGTAACTTGAATCAATGGGCAATGGACTTTGAGGGCAACCGCGACCGAATCATTGAGTCCATCAAGATTGCAAAGTCACGTGGCTCAGTCTTCAGGACAGGCCCTGAGTTAGAAATCACTGGATATGGTTGTTTGGATCATTTCCTCGAGTCTGACACATTCTTGCACTCTTGGGAGATGTTACTTGAGATCCTGACGCATCCAGACTGTCAGGGGCTCCTTATCGATGTTGGAATGCCCGTTGTGCACAACACAGTTCGATACAATTGCCGAATCATTGCGCACAACGGCAAGATTTTGCTGATTAGACCAAAGCTGTGGTTAGCCAACGACGGAAATTACCGAGAAATGCGCTACTTTACTCCGTGGGCTCGTCCGCATCATGTGGAGAAGTTTACTCTTCCTCAATTCGTCGCCGATGTCGTGGGAGAGCGCAGTGTAATGATTGGAGATGCAAAGCTGGACGTTTTGGATACTCAGCTGGGATTTGAAACTTGCGAAGAGCTCTTTACACCTCAATCGCCTCACATTGGACTGGCCCTGGACGGTGTAGAGATCTTTACCAATTCCTCGGGCTCTCATCACCAACTCAGAAAACTGGATACTCGTATGCAGCTCATTACTGAGGCTACCAAAAAGTGTGGCGGCGTCTATCTTTATGCCAATCAGCGCGGTTGTGATGGTGACCGATTGTATTATGACGGTTGTGCACTGATTGTGGTGAATGGAAAGGTCGTTGCCCAAGGGTCTCAATTCTCTTTGGAGGATGTCGAGGTGGTCACGGGCACAGTTGACTTGGAGGACGTCAGAACATACAGAGCTGCTCCATCGTTTGGTCTTCAGTCGACAATCACAGAAAGCTACCCCCAGGTGACTTGTGAGGACGTTGACATGGGCTCTCGCAGACTAGGCTTTGACCCTACTATCGAGCCATCCAAGTTCAGAGAGATCCGATATCACAGCCCCGAGGAAGAGATTGCACTTGGTCCTGCATGTTGGCTATGGGACTATCTGAGACGATGCCGCGCTGGTGGTTTCTTCATTCCCTTGTCTGGAGGTATCGACTCTTGTGCTACCTCGGTTATTGTACATTCTATGTGTCGTCTGGTAGCGAAGGCTGCAGAAGAAGGAAACAAGCAGGTTATTGCTGATGCTCGTCGTCTCGCCAACAAGGTGCCCGATGACGAGTGGCTGCCAACTGACCCTCAGGAGTTTGCCGGTATGATTTTCCATACTTGCTACATGGGCACTGAGAATTCGTCAAAGGAGACCCGTGACAGAGCAAAGCAATTAGCAGAAGATATTGGATCTTACCATGTTGATCTCAACATGGACACTGTCGTTGCATCTATGGTTGCTCTCTTTCAGCTTGTGACTGGCAAACTCCCCAGGTTCAAAGTGCATGGAGGAACGTCAACTGAAAACTTGGCGCTGCAAAACATTCAGGCCAGACTACGAATGGTGATTGCCTACTTATTTGCCCAATTGTTACCTTGGGTGCGAGGCAAGAAGAACATTACTGGACTTCTCGTCCTTGGCAGCGCCAACGTCGACGAGTCTCTGCGTGGATATCTCACTAAGTATGACTGCTCTTCGGCAGATATCAATCCAATTGGCGGCATTTCCAAGAATGACTTGAAGAGGTTCATAGCTTACGCAAGAGACAGCTTTGATATGCCAATTCTGAACGATTTCCTCACGGCTACGCCTACTGCAGAACTTGAACCCATCACCAAGACCTATGTCCAATCGGACGAGGCAGATATGGGACTTACTTATGACGAGCTTTCTGTCTTCGGCAGACTGCGAAAGATTGATAAGTGTGGCCCGTACTCCATGTTTTTGAAGCTGTATCATGAATGGACTCCTTCCATGACACCAGCGCAGATTGCTGTGAAGGTAAAACGTTTCTTTTACTACTATGCTGTCAACCGTCACAAGATGACTGTTATTACTCCTGCCTACCACGCAGAACAGTATTCGCCTGATGACAATAGGTTTGACCTGCGTCCTTTCCTCATTCTTCCTGGATTTCCATGGGCATCTAAGAAGATTGACGAAGTGGTAGCTAGAACTGAAAAGACACTAAAGGCGGAGTAAATAAATATTGAATGCTATTTTTTGTACTTGTCTGTCCACGAGGGTATATGTACTGGCCTTGCAAACTTTAGAGCAAAGTCATGAAGTGTCACGGCCAGCTGCATCGGAACGTCTTCCTGAACGAAATGCCCGCTGTCATTGAACACGACCAGCTGATATTTACCTTGCATCTGACCAATGATAAGTTCTTTGTCCAGTCGGTCCGTGCCAGCCAGCACCAATAACCTGGCAGTATTGGCCTGCAGGAATCTTTTACTCATATCTGAGAACCACTCTTTCCAGAATGGTTCCGTCTGTCTTAGGTCTGTCCTCCAGACCCAGGTTCCAGAGGTACCTTCCTGCACGATTGGAGGGACTGACACTCTGGCGGCGTCAGAGTTGCGCACTACCATAGTCTTTACATGCCATTGGATTGCATTGAGGATGGAAGGAAACGATTTGGGACGATTTGCGATGATACCCTTCATAGCCGCAAGGGATTCCAACGCAGTCCCTTCGACCACATCGAGAGTAGCCAGCCCTGCAAGGTTTTGCAGCTTGTTTGTTAGCGAGGCAGCCACTGAGATGGCACCACCAAGACTATGACCAACTAGGATAAGTTGAGTAGACGCTGGCCAGCCCAGTTGCTGCTTCGACTTGTGGATCACCTCGATCAGCTCATTGCCAAGACTTTCAATGGAATAGTCAATTTCGGGACTCTCATCTCGTGTTCCTCCATGACCCCTGATATCATATGTAAGCATACCTGCATCTCCTTTAGATTCCTTCTGTAGGAACTGATTCAGCACCGCAAACGACAATCCGCAAGACCCTGCGCCGTGAACACAGACATAAAGAGCGCCTTCATTCTCGGGCGGTGTGTAATAACAGTTAATGACATGACCAGTCGTCTCTACTTTGTAATTATCTTTGAAATAGTCGTTCCACGGCAGTGCACTCAAGTCACGGCGTTTGACAGAGGTCGGAATGTCGTGCAATGAGCCGAGCGAGTCCGTTTCCTCTTCAGCAATGAGATCGCTTAGTTTGGGAGTATCTGAACCCGGAGGAGGCATCTTTTTGAAAATGGATCGCCTCATTGTCTACACTCTTTGCTGTTGAAGAGGACAGCTGGTTGCGAAGTCCGACTATGCCTCCTAAATAGGCAACGGTCAAATGATGGAATGCGATTTACGTCTAATGCAATAAATAACTCTAGAAATGCAATAATTAAAGACTCTTGTAGCCTTGTGCAAGTAAAGTCTCCACTAACTCCATAAGTTGAGGATTCTGCTTGGATGTTGGATCCTCAAACTTTGCCTCCAGCATCCTGTCAAACATGCGCTGGACAATTTTAACCAGCAGTCCTAATCGGGGCCAGCATTTGAGACCTAGCCAGCCGTCAATGATCAATCCCTCGCCCAGTAAGTCTACTCCAATGTGGTTGCTGAAGAAAGCCACTCCGTAAGCTGAGGTCGGAGCAAGGCTGTTGACAAAGTTTTTGCTTGTGTTGATCTGAGAGCCGTATGCCACAAAACCGATAAATTTGGTTTCAGCAAACATGACGGATCCAGGATGAACAAACACACGCCCATTCTCAGTGAAAAACTTGATGCCGCGGCTTTCCGGATCCTTCTCAACCGTACCAGATGAGCTAGCAACATAAGTCTTCTCCGGCATGACTACTTCGCAGAGGTTCGGAATCAGAGCAGCTGCTACAACCGCGTTAACGAGGTACTCTTTATCACTGTTGTGATCATTTGACGGCACACCGAGTTCCTTCAGAACCATCTGATATTGCTTCCTGGCAGACTGAACCTCGAGCATCTGCGGAATGCTGATATCGTTGTCACGTAGCCACTTGTTTGAATGCTTGTTGTCTCTCCACAGCTCGTATATCTTAACACCTGCTACCAAGTCACCGACATTAGGCGAGCTGAACTTGAGCAAAACCTCCTTTCGGAGTGGTCGGGTGGACATTAGCGCCGCCATTGTCACTCCCTTGTCGGTAAAGCCAAATATGCTTGAAAGAATGAGAAGCTTTGAAAACTTGACGTCTGCAGGGACTTGTGAAACTAGTCTGCCCATGGCAGTGAGATCGCCATCTATGCTCTCAAGCACCCCGCTGCGGACCAACTCCGTCTGCGCTGCTCTCAGGGCTTCCAGCGATGGCGGATCAAGAGCCTCACCCAAAAACTTTTTGGAATCGGAAATTCCCATCGCCTTGACAGATAATAGCAGTTGTGCTAGTGGAGACCTCAGCATCTCTGGCGCTGGCCGGTCGATCATTTTACTTTCACTCAAGCGAGTATACAAGCGGTAGCAAGTACCTTCTCTAACACGACCAGCTCTACCTTTTCTCTGTGTGGCAGCTGCTCTCGATACCATTCCTTCTACCAACCTGACCATGTTAGTATGGGGATCATAGACAGTTTCCTTTACAGCACCAGAGTCAATCACAGCTATAACATCAGGAATGGTAATCGAAGTTTCTGCTACATTGGTGGACACAACCACTTTTCGATGGGGAGTTTTGTTGAACACTTTGCGCTGATCATTCGGGCTAAGTGAAGCATGTAGAGGCAATAAAGTCAACCTGCAGCTACACTTTTCGAGAGCACGTATGCACCGGTCAATCTCACTAGCACCACTCATGAAAATCAAAATCGACCCTTCCCCGTTTTCTTTGTCAATTTTCTCCACTAAGGAAGCAACCAAGTTATAGTCGATACCATTTTTCATGGACGCAAGAACTCTACCGATGCCTCTTTGATTCATAAGCTCCGGCATCTCGAAGGCTTTGGAATTGAGATCTGCCGGCTCATCTTCGATGGACAGCTTTTTCATTGAAATATCGTAGCCAGTCTGCAAGATGACATCATCCAGGAAGTACTCGGTAACGGGAAAAGTTCGTCCTTCAATATGAGCATGACCCATTTTGTTGTTAAAGTACGTTCTGAACTGGCCCACATCTACGGTCGCACTCATCAATATTACCTTAATCTTCTTGTTTCTCTTGATGAGACGCTTGAGCAAAATCAACAAAAAGTCACTGTCCATCGAGCGTTCGTGTACCTCATCAATGACGACATGAGAGACATAGTCCAGCGCGGATACATCTGTTTGGAGAATTCTCAACAATACACCGGCAGTGACAAAACGAATAGCTGTAGAATCTCTACACCTGCTTTCACCTCTAATCACATAACCTACCTGGTCGCCCAGTTCCGAATCACGTTCATCAGCAACACGCTTGGCGAGGCCCATAGCTGAAATTCTTCGAGGCTGGGTGCAAATAATGTTGGAGGCGGGCTCGTTGTCGAGAATGAATTGGACAACTTGTGTTGACTTTCCGGAACCAGTTTCACCTGTGATTAGCACAACCTGATTTGACAGTACGAGCTTCACAATTTCCTCTTGTTTCTTCCAGGCTGGTAACCTTTGACGTGCCTGTATCATTTCTCTGAAACGAGAAGTGTCTGGTAACACATAGTTCACTGGAGGCGGAGCGTATCGACGTTTCGACTTTGTCGGCCGTTTAGTCAGCGGCTGATGAACTTCATCTACACCGGTTACGGCACCACTGATACGAGTTAACTTGACTGGGCTCTTACACGCAGACTCAAAGTTCTCTCTAAGCCACTCGCAGAGGGCAAGGAGCATAAAATCTCCACGCAATGTATCGCCTGCAAAAATGACAGCCTGACGAACAATATCTAGTAAAATATACTTAGGCACATTGTCAGCTGTGAGTCCAAGACCAGGAAGGTTGTCAGCATAGGCAACAGGACGATAAAACGTGGCAGTGACCTTGCCAAGCGGGATTGTACAAACGCCGTCTTCACTAGTGACATTGTCAAACATGCCGCTCACGCTCTCAACATCAGAGTCCCAGAATGCAATTGACTCCTCAGAGTGATCCCCGTCAGCGGGCAGTTCCCCAACGAGTGCGGTTGTGAGATTCGCCACGGCATGTGGCACTGTGTTCACTGCCAACTGCTGCCTGATTAGCTCTTCAGAGTAACCGTACGATTTTATTTTGCGGACAGTATTTTCCAGCGCGATATCAAACTGGGCCGATACGCCAGGATACTTGTTGACGAACGCTCTTGGCAGGTCTTCTTCAGGCACGTGGATCAGTAGCCATTCGAGAGCGTCACTCATACTTGCAGTATACTCAAAGGCCTCCAAAATCTGGGACTTGAGGAAACCCAGCTTGGCGAGCGCTGTCGTTGCTTTTTCATTTTCTGTAGGTTTCTCAAGTTTCTCGTATGAAAAGCCATTGTTGCTTCTGATTACTTTTTCGACAGCCAGCCTCAAATCTCTTGGCATTGAGAACTGCTGGCTGAACCGTATTCTTTTCTCGCGAGGCGGAGATGACGCGCCTGATGGCGATCCTGACGCACTTGCTGAGGTATCTCCGACGGGCTTAATCATATCCCTTAGCTGCTGGCGCTCCCTGCGCTCTTCGGCAGCTTTTGCCTTTTCTGATCGTTCAAGCCTCTGCGCAGCTGTCTTCTCCTTGTAGACCTTTTCTCCCTCAAACGGGTTTGGTGCATATAGGTATTCCTTTTCGAGAGGGTCTTTGACAGCATCCTTGAAGTCATCCATTTTGATCCAAAAATCGCGGTGATTGAGGGGTAGCATCATTTTGAGGTTTTTGAAGGAGCAAATTCTGTGCAAAACATATGTCGCTGCCAAATGTCGAGACTCAATGGCTGTAGGCTGTGCTGGCACGAGATCTTTTGGAGGGCTGAACTTGATCCGCTCAATTGAGTTCGTTTTGGGGTTCTTCCAGCCCACGGAAACTAGCGTGATAAACTGATCCTTGCCAACAGCCTTTGTCTCGTATTCCACCCGCTCCCATTTCTGCTTTTGTGCGTGCTCGTTGAGCAGCGTGGCAGGCAGTTTGCCGGTCCAGGAGCTGGACGCTGCTACAGTCTGTCGCGTGGCCGCGCTTTTGGCCTGGCGCTCCTTTTTGGCAGCCTCCTTTGCCTCTCTGGAGTTGGGCTCTGGTTTCACCGCCTCGGCCTCTTTTTTGGCGTTCTTTTTGGCCATTCTCGTTGGTACTTTGGTGGTGCCTGAATTGTGTCTGTTAAAGTATACGGAAATTTCACACATGACACGGCTGTGCGCGACTAAGTGCCTGTTTGAGGCAAGTGCAGGTACAAGAGCACAACATAAAGTTGACACAGGTACGACGAAATCCATGTCTGAGATGACGGGCTTGAGGCGGAGATGTGCAAAGGACACAGTTCCTGCAGGATGAGATAAGAACGTGAGCACTGTATACCGATAATATGACGTGCGATATGGAGTAGAGACGTGAACTCTTGGCGCCGAGGCGCACGGTTGTTTCCTGTCCCATAATGGTAGGTACAAGACTGGGCGTTTATCTCGCAGTTACAGGGTGGAGATCCTTGTTGACCATGAGCGTTTGTGGTCTTGGCGAGTGAAGTCTTTGAGAGTGGTTGAGAATAGCTGTGCATTTCTGGGACAGTGACCCATACTGACCCAATTGGCACCGTCTTGGGGTAGACGCTGAGTCAGCGGGCAAGAAGGGGTATGGAAAACCATGGGGATGCCGTGCGGAACTTGTTGAGACCCTGCGGAGACCCTGCGGAACACGCAACTTGACAGCTGTTTTATCAGGAACGCCCTGTGCGGCCACTTGCCGCAATCCTAAGGCTGCTTACAATTCCACGCGTCGGAAAACCCCTTCCTCAAGTGGCCTTATTTAGCGGACTTAGCAGCGTGGATAATCCGCTGCGAGGCGGCTAATTGCTCCGCCTGTGAGCAGACGGAACGGGCATTGGCTATCTTGCGAGCATCTTGATATCAAGAGAGAAATATGGAATTGTCTCAGAGATGGAATTTTTGCCAAGAGCATAAGATCGATATGTTTTCCGAACCAGTTTCAAGTTTGCATGACGGTATTATCGCTTAGAATCTGTACGGTCAGGTACATGCGGCATGATGCTTGCAATGGTTAAGGGAGCTGACAGACGTAGGACTCTCCGACGAACCATTTTAAACCTGGAGCCACGGCGTGGGCCGCACATTGGCCGCGGTGTGTTTACTGGTTCCACTGCCGGGGAGGCGTTTTACGGCGTCCTTGTTCAACGTTATCTTACTCTGAAATGTCGCCAGATAACTAGTGTGTCGATCTTGGATGAAAACCGAGTTTTGTCTATGATGCAATCGCAACGGTCACCCGTTAGCCCAGTGACCACCTGTCAGTTAGTCCAGTGACAGACACTAGTTGGGGGAAGTGCTTGGCGTCAGGGACATGAACGGCATCAGAGACGCAACATCCGACGGGCGTGTGCAATTACCATGCTTTTGCTGCGCCGTATTGACTTGTTTGACATGCCTAGAACTCTTATGCTACCTGTTTTTTGCGCTTCACATAAGCATGTCGGCGTATTGGGAGCCGAGGGTACCATGTGGCCCTATGTCCCAGGGACAAAATGTCTAGTGGGGCGAAGAAGGCACTGGTGGTACAGTAGTGCGTTCTGGGAGTTTCTGGGAGCCAATGGAAACAGTGTGCTGGGAGTTTCTGGTGTCGGGACGCCAGCCGGGGCATAGTGTTCCGTGGGTCACAGGAACCAATTTCAGGCGGGACGGAATGGCGCTAGTGACTTGAGGCGCCAATCCGAGCGGGATCGAGAAGAGGCAAAAATTCAGGCGGCGATGCGTTTGCCAAGCGAGGAAGACCAAGCGCATCGCAGCACGGAGAACACTGATACGGCACTGAATGGGGCATTTCGAGTAGCGACAGGCAAGACACTCGCATCTCTAGACGACTCCCGGCACGCTATTGCACAACAACTTGACTACTACCAGACCCAGAAATGCACTCGGGCGGTCTGGAGGGTCGACATGAAGTAAGCACAAAATCAGCATCAAGTAAGCATAGGTCAGCATCTAGTAATTAGACTTTGGCGACAGTGCGGCGTCCAACGTCGGGAGAAATCGTCGGCCATCATGTGCCATTGAGTACTAGTGTAGATACCTAGTAGGTTGCAGTAGACTAGAGCGTCTCCCTTTCCGCCGAGCGTTGTCACAGGATCGTTGGTGTTCTCTAGGGGGTGTCCCACTGCTGGATGCACTGGAACGGATTTCAATTGGGGTGTCCTGTGGCCGGTGTTTTGAATGTTTTGAGCAAGTAAACAATTGCCAAGCAACGAGAAAGTGCTGCATCAATTGTCCTTGTCCTGTGTCGTCTGGTTGCCTGTTTGCGACCGCTCGCAACTGCCTCGCAACCGCTCGCCGAGGGCTGGCTCACTACTCGCCAGAGCGCCGCTCTGTGGGTCACTAGGGCAGGCAGCTCAGCAAACATCAGTGTGGACCCCCAAGACCCATTTGGGCAGCGTCTGTTTCGCTTTCTGCCATCCTTTGAGGAAAGGAAACAGTCTGTGACGTGGGTACGCGGCCACAGCAGTGTGCCAGCAGGGTCCCTGCTACGGTGCAGTGCCGTACCTCCTCGCGGCAGGTCGGAGATAAGTTTTGGAACTGATTTCCGCCGACCGTTTTGTGTGTGAGAAAAGTGCCGACTCCAGTGGTAGGGTCTGGACTTTCCTGGGTCGATGGGCCAAGCTAACCAAAAAGCCACCACAGGACAAGGGCGGATCTTGGTTTCTCCTGGCGACGACGGCACCTTAATTGCTGCCGCGCCAAAAGTAGCTTTCCATGGAACAAGGGACTGCGGCGTACTCCCCATGGAATCTTGCCCCAAGCTGGCTCGCCCGTCCGAACCGCTGTGTAATCGCCGACGGGCCGCCTGCCGACGGCTGGCGGGCATCCGCTCCGACACTTGCTTTTTTCTTACGTCCATCACTCAGATTGCTTTTTCTGCTTGTCATCTCCCATTTGGGTGTTAGTCAGCCTATGACCGTAGCTAGTACTAATCATATATAACCGGCCCATATCCCTTGGCCTCAATTAGTCTTTTCTCGAATCCCCAGAGTGTGCTTTCAATTGTTGTCACTGCGTTTCTGTCGACATCCGTGTCGTGCTTCCACCTCCCCATCTACCGCTGAAGCTTATTTTGACATTAATCACCACTAACATTTGCAACGACAGCCACTTGACCTGTCACTGCCCCATCACTGACGAGTCACGAAGCCATGCGTAACGATATGTTTAGCCACAATATGAAGAAGAGAAGGGTGGGCAAGGCCTGTGACGCCTGCCGCATGAAGAAGACCAAGTGCGATGGACACCGGCCGTGCACCAAGTGCCGCCTCGACAATAAGCTCTGCATTTACACTGAGAAGAAGCCCAAGATGGAGCGCACCTTCTCGTCATCCTACGTGGAACTACTTCAGCGCCGCGTTGACCTGCTGCAGTCGTCACTGCGCAACCTGTTGGGCCACATTGCCAACGGCGATGAGCTCACGCAGTTCCTTCCCACAGAAGACGACTTCAATATTAACGAGGTAGCCAACAAGCTGCTGGGCGATGACTACGTCCCCGACAGTGAGATGCACACCGACAATGCCAGTGAATATTCGGACCACCACAGCGATACGGAGGTGTTTGTCAGTAATGGCAGCCGGCCAGAATCGCTAGAGTCTCTAGACAGTGCAGCCTCTGGTGGCTCGCCACTGTCCCTGGGTTCGCTCAACTCTCCAGATCTGGCTTTGGCTCCTGGCCAGGAATTCAAGCCGCGGTTCAACTCCCAACCACAGGAAGTTTCGTTTGTCATGGGCCTACCTGGACTCGACCCAAACCAGTTTCCCTCAGACTTTTCTCCACTAGAGGTTGGCTTTGACCAGCAGTTTATCAAGATGGAGGAGCTCGATGGCATTTCATGGTAATGAATTGCGATTTGTTTATTTATCTGTATATATGGTGTTGAATAGAGTTAATGTTTCATTCCATTTTTTTGAAATCTTTGTTGTTTTGTGCCAACTAGCTGGTTGACATGTCAATAATCCCTGTTAATGTGTTGGGATGTCATGGGCAGTGCCGTGGAGGGGTTGCCAGCGTCTGGGCCAATGAAGCTATAGTTAACGTCGTTAGTCCTAATCCTAATAAACTCTAATGCTACATTTACGCACATTTTAACGTTGATCTAAGACTTACAACATTTTGAGTTTGCTCTGGGCCCATCTTCTCACCCCCGCTTGGCTCCTCTCAGCGCTTCTACTCACTTCCACTCGGCTCGATTTTCTTGTGAAGTCTCGAGCTCGCCAGATCAGGCTACGCCCTCAACTCTTTGTTGAGGCCACCCGCCCAGTATGGCCCCGACTCTTTGTGGGACCTGCAGACGCATTGCACTCGTTCGAATGGTTGCAAAAGGGCAAATGAGACAATAACAACATCACGTTATCCGCCGTTCATATTTGATACAGGAAAGCGACATGCGATACGATCCGTACCGCTGGGTCGTAGCTACCTGTACCTGGTTCAACACAGCAGCTTGGGAGATTTGACGCGGATTTGGACCGATCGATTTTAAGCTTTGGCTGGAATGTCAGCGCACTACCATCAAAACGGAAGTGCACACGTGAGGTGGTCTCCACTTGCCGCAGCAATTGGGACACTTTTGAGGCTGACAGGAAGGGTACAGCCCTGCCAGGGGAGGGGGGCCCAGACACTTCTGCGATAGTGCGATGCTGACATCTGAGGATCGGCCCCCTGGTTAATCGCTCAAGGTACCGGCTGCAAATACCCCACGCAGCCACTTGTACGAGGAGGCACTCTAGATGGCTCGAAACTAGGAGGTTGTAAGGTGACCATTTCGCAAAGTCTGGATGACCATTCTGGATGACCATTCTGGATAACCACTCTGTATGTTGCTTCTGAATGGCTTTTCGGGAACTCATACGGCAATTTGGAAACCTGGGAAACGTCTTGGAAATGAAGCCGTAGGTGGGGCGAGTACCGTGCCGAGCCTCTCGTTTGTCTTGGCTCAGATGAAGTCTTATCCGATAGCCGTGCAGTGTCTCAGCTTCGAGGCAACAGCGTCCTAAGCCTGCTCGTGTTGTTTCGCCACAGGCGTCTCTGAGGACGAGCGGCGAGCAGTGGAGACGCTGCATCTCGATTGAGTCCGAATTCCTTTATCGTCCCAGATTATCGCTAAGTCGCAATGACGACGACAAGCAGCTTCCGAGGCCGCAACCAGAACAAAGAGCAGCCGCCTAGTCGCTGTTTGCTGCAAAGTCACTGTCAGTGTTGATGCGTGTCGCAGCAGATACGCTAGCAGGGCGCCCACATCTCCCAAAAGTACGCAGTATTGGCAGCCGCTAGCACAGGCGAGGTGAACCCCTACGTTGGCGCACAGCGCTCACATCCACCCCCAGTATTATTACTGGAATGCGCACTACCATATTCCATGCGGTTGGGATTGTTCAAGTAAAAAGAGGCGGCAGCGCAGGCCCTGCATCATAATAAAATCCATCTGACAGCTTCAGTTTGCTACAAAACAGTCAACAGTGCTCCGGCGGCACAAGACACTCGCCAGCAATTAGCGTTGCGAAAATCCACCTACGCAGTTCCCGGGTTTCGCCAGGCAACAGCACTCCGGGCTGCCTGGCAACGAGGCTCCATCAGTTGCTGCACCATCGTCACGACTAGGACACCGGCAATTCCGCAGGCGCTTCATCTCTGGCGTATATGCATCAATGTCTCAGCACCATACGAGACTTTAGACAACGCCAGCATACCTCAGTCGGCAGAAGACCGCGAGCGCCCAATTGAAATTGCAAAATGAAACAAGAGAGCCGAGTCATCCACATGCAGACCGCCCAAACATGGCCGCGTAATGGCGCTCGCACGCAGCCTAGCGGATTTTGGCTGCGGGATAAAGTGGGGCCGACAAGACAGTGAACACATGTCTTTCAAGACAGCATGTCAACGCGACGCCAACAGGCGGTCTTGAGCCTGTGCTTATCGCCCAAGTCTCAATGTCGCAGACCGGCTGTTGTTTCAATATAATGCAACCTCCACGTGGATTGTTTCCCTTATTTCGGCCACAGTTCTCCCAGGGTCCATCCGCCTGTCCCGAGTCCGGGGTAGGACAAAGTATCCTCTCGATTGTTCTGGATTATCGGCCGGCTCAGTCTGACTCTGATACAGACATGTTCGAAGTAGGCACCCGCAGCAACTAAATTAGACTTGTGTCGATGCGCCCAGCATTTCCCATCCCTCTATACTCTCACAGATCTGGAGATCTTGCTGCCCACATGGTTCCCACTCGTATGGGCCACTAAGAGATAATATCAGAGATCTCAGACGCTTGCGCATCAGGACGACAGCCAAGACACAGGCGAGGGCCCATTGAATACTTGCGGCGATGTTTTGACAGTATTATTTCATGCCAGGGTCGTCGGTATTTTTACTCTCAGGGTCTCAGGGTCTGCTTTGCTGCGAGATACCGTGGGTTAGGCGACGATTTACAGGCGACAGCCCTTGGTGCTACATTGACACTACTGTAGTAAGCGCGAGCAAGAGCCTGAGATGAGCATCGCTAAATAGTGAGATAAGTGCGATTGGTTCCGGAGCAGAACTGAGTTATGGAATACAGCAATGGCAAGTATCAATGGATTATCAATGGGTTATCAATGACTACATGAATAGAACTATATGGAAGGTAGTCGAGTATGGAGGAGCATGGTGTTGAATCTGCGCCTAGTATATTCTAGCGCACACGCTGCAGCGTTCGGATGTAGGTCTGCGCGCGGCCTCAGTTTTAGCGATGCTGACCATTGTGGGGTGGTGCCCCAATATATTCGGCAAAAATATGCTTCCGGCATAATCAGATTAATATTGTTCGTGTCCGCGGACAAGCCAGAGTCCGCTGCAGCGTGCCCGACCGCAGCGGAAAGATATTCCGCGATATTCCGCAGGCGACAATTAGCACGCCACATGTCTATTTCTAATCTTCAAACAGCTCTCGCGCCGAGCTGCGGTTATTCTATTGTCCGTAGTCATTGTTGGGCTTCGGCGTTGCAAATCGCCGGCGTTTCAATACCAAGTCTGCCGGAGACTGACGCCGACAGAGAAAAGACCGAAGAAGGGAGTGGATAGGCCTGATAAAATCGCCGGTATCAGTAATATATCGCTGAAAAGTTGTGGAAGCGTGTCATCCACAGATCAACGCCAGGCTTCATCATCTCCTGGATCGTGCCTGGCATAGTGCTCCAGGTTTCGCCGCCGAGCCTAGCCTCGCTTGTACCCCAGACCGAGCTTGTGGAATTTGGAGTGTGGGGTCAACATTGTCGGCTGGGCCGAGAGCAGACCCGGCACGCGGAGAGAAGAATCAGAGAGTGAAGATCAGCGACACTTGACCTAGTCATCAGATACGTTGACAATAATATTTCCTCTGAATCTTCTAGAATCTTACTCATCACTCCCCTCCCATCCCCGTCACCAGACTTCCCCAGCTGCTTACGCTATGCCGGATGCTCCCATCCCCCAGATGCCGAGACCGTCTCCGCACCTCGGCACTTCCCAACAAGGCGACGCTCTCCACACCCATATATAAAGGGAGGCTGCTCTACCCCAGACTCTATCATTCTTCCTTAGAACGACTACTACAAAAAAAATGGAACGCCTTCAGAACCTGAATCAACACTTTGTTTCCAACGAGACATCCGGCAAGTCTAAACTTACCGAGAAGCACCCAGACGACGTCGTCATTGTCTCTGCCTACAGAACCGCCCTCAGAAAGTCCGGAAAGGGTCCTTTCAAGGACTCTGACACGACTGATCTCCTTGCCGGTCTGCTCAAGGCCATCATGGAGAAGTCTAAGGTCAACCCAGATCACCTTGGCGACATTACCATTGGTAACGTTTGCAACAATGGTGCTGGTGCTCTTGAACACAGAGGCGCTGCCCTCGCCGCTGGCATTCCCTACACCGTTCCTTTCCAGGCACTCAACAGACAGTGCTCGTCTGGTCTGACTGCTGTCAATGACATTGCAAACAAGATTATTGCTGGCCAGATTGACGCCGGTATCGGTGGTGGTGTCGAGTCCATGTCCAAGAACTACACTAGAGCCCCAACCGGTGTCACTGATACCTTGACCGACAGCCCAAATGCCATTCAAGTTCTGACTCCTATGGGAATCACTTCCGAGAATGTCGCTGAGAAGTACGGCATTACAAGAGCTGTCCAGGACGAGTTTGCCGCCAAGTCTTTCAATAAGGCAGAGGCTGCTCAGGCCGCTCACCTCTTCGACGATGAGATTCTCCCAATTACCGTCACTGTGTTGGACGAGAATGACAATGCGAAGAAGGTAACTGTCTCCGAGGACGAGCCTGTCCGTAAGGGTGTCACCGCCGCCTCGCTCGGCAAGATCAGACCAGCCTTCAAGCCAGATGGTGCATCCCACGCCGGTAACTCGTCTCAGATCACTGACGGTGCTGCCGCAGTTATCCTCATGAGACGTTCTTTCGCCGAGAAGCACGGCTACCCAATTGTTGCTAAGTGGGTCGCTGCCAAGGTTGTCGGCGTTCCACCAGAGCTCATGGGAATTGGCCCAGCTGTCGCCATCCCAGCCATCCTCAAGGATCTCGACTTGACTGTCGAGGACATTGACGTTTTTGAGATTAACGAGGCTTTTGCATCGCAGGCCATTTATTCGATTGAGGAAGCCAAGATTCCTTATGAGAAGGTCAATCCAAAGGGTGGTGCTATCGCCATTGGCCATCCTCTGGGCTGCACTGGTGCCAGACAGATTGCCACTATCCTTTCTCAGCTCAAGAGAACTGGCGGCAAGCTTGGTGTGACTTCCATGTGTCTGGGTACCGGTATGGGTATGGCTGCTGTTTTTGTTCGCGAGTAGATTTAAGTTATTTAGCAATCAGCAAGTGCAAAACACTATTCTCATCTTAGGTTCTGTGTAGCGCCCGCCTTTCATAAGGTGCTTGGCATGCCATCTGAAACATCATTCAGGTACAGAAACTCTAGTATATAATGAATTCATACAATACAATTGAATTACTACTACGATATAGTGTAGCTTGTGTGATCATCATCCAGCGAAACTAATATTTGTCTTTGATCGTTCTGCTAACCACAGCTGCGATCGCTAACGCCCTCTCATCTTCAAATCTTCTGGCGCACAGCTGAAACGCAATCGGCGTCCCGTCATACAGTTCCTTATCGTAATATGTCTGCATCCGCTTATCAGTTTCATTGAACGGCTCAGGTAGTTCATAATTATCATCCCTGGACATGAAGCCAACAGGAAAGACAACCGATGGAATGTCAAGTACATTCTGGATACCGCAATACGAAATATTGGCCATCTCAAAATCAGCTCGAGGCATGTTGAATCCACACTCTCCCCAAATAGGAGATATCCATGCATCTATCTTTCTTCCGCTTTTGGAAGACAAAGAGTCAAGGTACTCAGAATACTCCTGTTGAAAGTGATACTTTAAGCGGGAATGTTCCCAGTGTTCATGAATCGTATGTGGTTCAAGATTTGACACGCCATTCTCAGTTCCAATCAGTCCGTCAAGAATGGGTTCACCAGAAAGCTCACAATGTCGCTTGATCCAGTCAAGTCCATCCGCCTCCAAAATTTCTCCAAGCATAGCGTAAATCCTTTCAAAGTGCAACGGTTTCACCGCAATAGTTTCATGTCCGGCACATTCCAGCTTTTCCTTCAACTTAAGGAGTGCCGCAGCAGTAGGAGGGTGCGGATGGATAAACTCATTGTGATAGAGAATTCCAATGCAAAGCATCTTCTCTGGAGTATATAGTCTCCAAGGTACTGGAATACACTTGTTATCCAGCTTCCAAGGCTCAGAATCGATAATAACCTTACAAAAAAGCGAGATATCTTGAGGGTCATTGGCCATGGGCCCCAATACCGAAGGAACAATCGGTTGGTCTGGCATGGAATTGACAACCATATAATACGGTAACCGTCCGGTAGTAGGACGGAGACCCCAGAGACCCTGTATGGCACAAGGAGAACGGATAGATCCAGCAATATCAGTGCCAACACCTAGAGGAGAGCCATGCCCACCAATCAAGGCACCTTCACCTCCTGAAGAGCCACCGCAAGATATCAGTCGATTGACAGAGTTGACCGTCTCTCCGTAGATGTGAGAGTACGTGAATCCTGACATCATGGCCATAGGAACTGTTGTTTTGACGTAAAACACTGCACCAGCACGGCGAAGCAGGGTGACTAGGGCCGATTCTGTAGTGGCTGGTTTGCCAGTGAGGCCGACAAATCCAATAGCCGAGTCCAATCCCTTGATATTGAACTGGTCTTTCAACGATATGGGTAATCCATGAAGCGGCCCTACCACTTTCTTGTTTAGCGCATAGTACTCGTCTAGTTTGCGAGCGTCGCTGAGAGCCTGGTCAAAGAAGATCTCACTCAAACAGTTTGTGAGCTGCTCAACAAGCGCAGCTCTGTGACAGAATGCCTTTGTAACTACGAACGATGTTAGTTCCCCGGCGGCAATTCTCGACACGAGTTCCGTAGCTGTGAGAGACGTCAATGATTGCTCTTCCTCGGTCAAGTACTTCAAAACCACCGAATCAACGTGTCGATGAGTATCGGGAGAAGGGATCTCTTCAAGAATCCATTCTCTGGGAATGGCCGAGTTGACCTGTTTTCTCTTTTGCTCAGCAACTTGCTCAAATGACATGAAGAGATAAGGCGGCTAAATCACAACTGAATGTGGGGGATGGGCCTTGGACAGTATAGTACAGTCCGACAGAATTATACAGTCTTGACTTGTCTATCATGTCTACATACTTGTGAAACGGTCGCAAACGAGAAACTCTGATTTCACTCAACGATTCCTCAACTAGTGAGCGCTCACATGCTGCCCCACGGCACGAGCAAATCACTTGGTAAGCCAGACTACGTTCAAACCAAATTGCGTCCAATAACTGCACTAGCAGTAATTACCAGCACCGCATTAAGGTTGCTTAACTATAGCAACACTATTTATCAACTCTCATACTTTGCTAGTCTTGTGGGTTCATGCGCTCGACGATGAAACGCGGGGATGTCGTTTAGCCGCCAACGGTGAAACTAGGATTCCCTTCCCTATATGATCCGTAAACGGAAAGTTTGTAGGAGGCATGCGCTCTTGTGGCTGGGTTGGGACAGTGCGCAAATTTGCAGTGAGGGTGGATGGAAGGTTCTAGAGTTTTTGGAGGTAGGAATACCGTCTGCAGAAGGCTGGCACAGATACCTCCTTGCCTCTTGTGGTATATGTTCAGCGTTCTAGCCCCTCTTCCGCCTCTTCTGAATTCTCCTCGTACCCGTACTGACTTTCGCACTCTACCCATTGGCTACAGCGGTAGAAGACCATCCCACAGAATGGCACCCACCCAAAAGCTGCCCACCTCTTCGTAGTCTACCCCCTTTGAGCCGCCCGCAGATGTGGCCATCAAGTGAGGCACTTGGGTAATCGCCCGGCCACTCCCGTCCCGATCAGGTAAATTAGTATTGGGAACCTGTTTTGGAAACCAGGCGCCTGCCACACTGGTGTGAATTTTGCGCCGGGGCCGAGATATTTGAATAGAGCCTGGGCCACCCGCTTTTTGAACCTTGCTTCCTACCTCTCAGTCGTGTTGCAAACTTGTTTGAAGGGTTCTCTGAGAATCGCACAAACGTTCACAATCTTTCACAGCATCTCTCACCAATATATATCGCGTTCACACGACCACACAGCTTGGAAACGACTCCATAACGACCACACCAGAACAACCATAAGCAAAAGCACAAAACCATGGAAACAGTGTCCATTCCCAAACTCGTTGTTCCACCATGCTTTATTAACGACCCCTCGGTGCTGTCGCACTGGCGTTTTGAGCTGCGCCGTGAGGCACAGAACATTGGACTCGGCGTCTTTGTAGGACCACTGGCTGTGCTGCGCGACCGCGACTTTTTGTTGCAAAACAACATCAAAACTCTCATTGCCTTCACTGAGCCTCATAACTGCGCTGTTTTGTACAAACACCACTATATGGCGGAGGGCTCACAGTTTAACTGTCTGCAGGTGGATCCGGGCTCTGCACTGTCGCTGGCCGGCATGGTGCACGAGTTTCCCCGGGTGTGCGAGGCAATCGATGCGACGAGAAACATGGGCGGTAACACACTCCTGTTTTGCGAGACGGGAAACGACAAGGCGGCCGCTGCAGCTGCTGCCTACCTTATTTATAACGCCGGCCTTGGTGCGGTTGAGGCCATCCAAAGTGTCTGCCGAGCACGCTTCTGCGTTGCATTCAACGATGCCACAAAGTACTCTCTGCAGACATGGGAGGACATTTGTCGTGCGCAATCGCAGGCAATTCGCAGCGACTCGCGAACAATTCCAGCAGAGAAGCGTCGCCAGGAGGGTGAAGAGCAAATGCAGGAAGAGCCATCTTACGGAGACTACTATGGCAATGACACTGTAGTGCCTGGCATTGACAATACTGTCAAACGCCGTCGCTCCGACGAGGATCTCTAGATCTGAAGCGCTGGTCGCCGCTGTTTATGTATTTTTATGGGAATAGATGATTTATGACACAAAAGTGGACAAAGCCTGCTCCGCTAGATATAACACTACGGCAGACAAGTCTACACACCATGCACTCGTCACACTCACACACCCTGACAACCACACAAACGAAATTAATATATGCCCATGGCACTACTATTTACACATAAATAACTAAGGCGTCTATCCCTGGCGCTGCTTGTGCTTGGAATTCGTCTTGCAATACACATACACACGCCCCTTTCTTCTCACAATGTAGCAGCCCGAGCAGAATTTTTTGACCGAGCTCTTGACTTTCATTCCTCTAACCAGCATTTGGCTTGTCGATGTCAGCTGCGGCGTGAATCTCGGAGAGTACGAGAGCAGCTGCGTAGTGACTGGTCTAAAGATGGCGGCTGCTGGTGCTCTTTGTAGCAACGCAAGACCAGCTCTGAATGCAAGGCTCATGGTTGATCTGTGTAGTTTGTAGTTGGTGAAAGTGAAATTTCGAGTTGGGACGTGGACTGCAGACTTCCGTGCTGGGATCTTGGTGGGTATAGCCAGTCAGCGGACAGACAGGAAGATAGACAGATAGGGAGACAGGAGGATAGACAGATATGGAGACAAGAGACAAGATACAAGCAGACGGGGGAAGGAAATGCAATCAGACGGTTCAGCTGGTGAGTATGACGTACAGTTACATAGTTTTCTCTGTGTTACCCAAGTACTCTCTCAACTCTGAACTCTTCATTCTCCACGTGACGCCATACGAGGAACTGAAGAGTGATGCAGAGATGCAACTTTGAATCCTTGGGCAGGTAATCACTGTACCTAGTCTTCATTATCTGCTTCGCCCACC
This sequence comes from Deakozyma indianensis, assembly GCA_003706415.3. NCBI lineage: Eukaryota > Fungi > Ascomycota > Dipodascomycetes > Dipodascales > Trichomonascaceae > Deakozyma > Deakozyma indianensis. The sequence goes on from PPLG03000003.1 coordinate 185,303, forward strand.
ACCATGTGCACCGTGCCACCGCCTCTACCGGCCTTCGAGCTCCTGCCCGAACACCCGCTGGCTCAGCCTCGTCTACTGATGGCCAACGCCCAGCAAATAAAGCACCACACAACCACTTGACACCCCACAACAAATTACAGTTGCCACTAACTGGCAAAGCAGGTTCGATTCCTAACTTTTATTATTGACATTTTGGTAGAGACTTTTAGCAATGAGTTTCAAGGGCTTTACCAAAGGTGTTGCGAGAGTAAGTATGCCAAGCCCATAAGGACAAGCAATGACAAGCAATGACAAGCAACGGCCAAGAGTTTCCTTAGAAAAACGACACGTCGTCTGCAGAAACAAACGCTGCCCTCCTCCCGCAATGGACACAATGAGTCTAACCCAGGCGCCCCAGTCGCTCAAGCAAAAGTTCAACATGGGAACTGTCACGCAGGATCCCGTGTACATTGACGCTGAGCGCCGTTTCAAGGAACTCGAAACAGAAACAAAGAAACTGCATGACGAGTCCAAGAAGTACTCCACGGCAATCAACGGTATGCTCAAGCATCAGATTGAATTCTCAAAAGCTGTTGAGGAAATCTACAAGCCCATTTCTGGAAAAATGTCTGACCCTAATGCTGCAAAGCCTGAAGGCAATCCGGAAGGAATCAAGGCTTGCGAACAGTACCGTGAAGTTGTCAATGAACTGCTGACTCAGCTGGAACCAGAATTGCAGATGATTGAAACGAGAATCGTTGCGCCAGCAGACGAGCTTCTGAAGATTATCAAGGCAATTCGCAAAATGGCCACAAAGCGAGATCACAAGCAACTGGACTTGGACCGTCATCAGTCGTCGCTCAAAAAGATTCAGGACAAGAAGGAGCGGTCAATCAAAGATGAGGAAAGGATGTATGCCGCTGAGAACAGTGTTGAAATGGCAAAGCAAGAGTTTGACTACTACAATGAGATGCTCAAGGAAGAGCTCCCCAAACTGTTTCAACTTGAAGCAGATTTCATTCGCCCTCTCTTTCAGTCGTTTTACTACCTCCAGCTCAATATCTTTTACACCATCTTTATGCGAATGGAGGAGATGAAGATTCCGTATTTCGATTTGAGCACGGAAATCATGGAGCAGTTCACAATTAAACGAGGCAACGTGCAGGAGGTTGCGGAAGCTATTCCCTTGACGCATTTTAAGGTTGGACATATGAAAGCCAAGTTGGAGTTGACGAAGCGAAAGTTCGGTAAAGAAGGAGAAGCCGGTTCTCCAGGTTCCCCCTATGCACCTGCTTATGGTGCTTCCCCAGGTGCTCCCGGTGCTCCAACCTATGGTATTCCTGGTGCAACCCCACCGGCTTACGGAGGAGCTGGTGCCTATTCACAATATCCACAGGAGAAGGCTACGTACCAGCCTGGTCAACCATACGGCCAACAGCCGGCTTATGGACAGCCAGCGTACGGTCAACCTGCTCAGCCAGCGTACGGTCAACCTGCTCAGCCGGCGTACGGTCAACCTGCTCAACCTGCGTATGGTCAACCGGCATATGGTCAACCCGCACAGCCTGCATACGGGCAGACCGCGACAGGTTATCCCGATGAAAAGGCAAGCTACTCACCTGCCCCTTCTACAATGCCTGGTGCGGCAGCCGCTGCTCCTCCTGCCTACAGCCCGGCCGGATCAGGTTCGCCAGCTCCTCCCGCGGCAGCGCCGGGAGTAGAGTACTGCACAGCTTTGTATGACTATCAATCGGGCACAGCTGGCGACCTGTCATTCAGTGCTGGATCTAGAATCCAGGTTCTTAATAAGGACCCCAATGGATGGTGGACAGGTGTTTTTAACGGTGCGACCGGCGTGTTCCCCGGCAACTATGTGCAGCTAGGCTGAGTTTATTGATAACATAGCAAAGTATCTATTCGTTAAGGCTGAGGATAGAGCGAAACGTTGGGGCATTGCCCCGGTTTTCAGTTTTGCGAGACACTAGCGTATTGCAAGTAGATAGAGACTGTAGAAACGGCCCTCAAAGCTCCCAGAATGTGGTAAGTGCTACATGCCGTATCAGAAACGAGACTACGCCATCAGTAATAAAGAGCAATTTTTGACCATCTTGGCAGCGCCGCGTATTGTTCTGGCGAGTGTCTGCGGGCTACCCAAACTTTCCAACCCAATTAGGAAGGACGACAGTCCACGAAAGTTTTACCTTTTGACGCTTTGACGCCTGTGCAGGAAAGTTGCAGCGCAACGCACAGCACAGGGCCCACGTACAGCTCCCAGCAGACAACTAGTGTGGACCTAGTTTTGTAGTAGTGGTACATAGCATGTAGCCCATAACGGGATGCCCGTCACACTGAAACGCTGAAACACGGACAAGACAAAATTTCCAAGAACGTCTCCGTAGATACGAAAGGGTTGCATCGCTGGGAATTACCAAGACGCCAACGCTCACCTGCAAACAATCAGCAGTTCAAAAGACTTGCGCCTGACCGGTCTGTCAGCCGGACCAGTGCGCCTAGACGCCGCTTATGTGCCAATTGCCTCCCGTTTGCGTCCGGTCAAGGCACTTTAGGCACTTGACCAAACGTTTTTTGCCCCACTAGCTAAATAATTCAGTGCCTTCCCAATGCACCCTGCCCCAGACACCTGTGCTTGTGCGCGCACCACCCATCACTTTTAACCAGCGACAGAGCCCATGCAGTTTAACTTTTTTTGATATTTCTTGTGGTGCTTTCCTCCACGCCCCCGCAATTGCAACAACCGCACTTTTGTAGTACCGACCGCGCCTTCCTGACCTGACCCAATCCTGCTCCGCCCTTTCGGTTATCGCAAGGGACCTAAACCTATTTTTACTTTTCGCCTCTCCGCCCTTTTTTTCTGCTCCTGTCGTCCCACAAGGAAATCCCTCCCACAGAACTCAGGCTCCCAAAGGCTTCCGCAGGTGTACACCATCTGCCCGCCACCATCCCTTTCCTGTCTAAGCTTTTTTTGACTTCCTCCCACAGTGCACCTTTAAACATCTCATCTCCACCCACCACTTAAACCTTTTAGTCCTGTCCGCCAGAGGCACATTGATATCACTACAACTAGTCAAATTTTGCTCTAGTCGTTGACGTTACTCTTTTTGTTCATTTTTTAATTGGTTTGCACTCCTGCAACAGATACCCGCATCAAACCGCGTTGACTTATCACCCCCTGGTCGTTTGACGCTGCGGATCCACTACGGGAAGTTCTTTCACTGATTGACCCACTCCTCTTGTTGCACCCGTCTTCCAATACCTGTTATACTCCTGCTACACTCTCCCGCTCCCTTCTCCGTCCAAGCCTCCAAGTGACCTGTCACTTTCCCCCACTTGCAATTCTCGAAGTGTCAAGACATCATTGATATTTGAGTTTAGTTTCACCATCTGAAACCAAGCATTGCATTGTTGGCCCCTAGACAACCGTTTACGACCGTTACCCCTTTGCGTCCGACCCCGGATTTGCCATGACATCCACAGAGTCGCCCGCTGAAATGACGGCGCCCACTCCCATCGTGGTCACTGGCAAACTTTCTCCTAGTTCGTCGTCACCTCGTAACAATCTCGTAACGTGGTGGAAACACTTTAAACAACGGCCTGAACAAAAGGATCCCCCTCAGCGACCCAAGATACCCCACATGAGCCATTCGTCTGGCGCAGTCTCCAAATACCAACAACAGCAAGATTCCGTAGTCTTTGACGTTGCACTTGCCCGTTCTATCCAGTACGCGAAGCTCTCGATTACACTGTCTGACGAGGACGGTGAGCGGTTTATTTATGGCCAAATTCCAGTCGTGGTTGGCAAATGCGGCAACTTTCTCAAGGCAAATGCCACTCAAACAGAGTGGATCTTTCGCAAGTCAGGATCTGAAAAGCGAATTGTAGAGCTTAAGGAGATATTCAACACTCCTCCCAGATTCGGAAAGGGTCTTGATTGGTCGGGTTTTACTGTTCATGATGCCGCCGCTGTGCTCCGTCGATATCTGAGCAAGCTGCCGGAACCAGTTATCCCACTTGTGTTTTATGACGAATTTCGCGCGCCCCTATTTGAGTCTACCGAAATTATGGATTACCTGCGAGCAAAAGAAGAGGCTGAGAATGAGCGCATTTCTGCCGTGATGAAATCTCAGCCGTCTCCGCTATCACCAACGCTATCCAATGATGGAGCAGGTCTTACGCCTGCCGATGACCAGCTAGCGCGCTCACCGCTTGCAATGTCTCCAACAATTGTACCAACTGTGTCCCCAGCCCCCCCTCTGGCGGAGTCTCCTCTGACACGCACAAGTGAAGATCAGCACCTGGGTGTTGCCATCACCACTTCTGAAGACACACCAGTGGTGCATGTCTCTTCTGCTGAGGATGACAATGATGAGACTGCTGAGCTGCTTCCATCTACTGAAGACGACGACCTTGATCCTCATCTTCGCGCTTCGATTGACAAAACAATCGAATACTATCAAGATCTAATTGCCAGGCTACCAACTCTTAACCGCCAACTACTGCTCTATATTCTTGACATGTTGCATATTTTTGATATCAACTCAGATTTCAACCACATGCCATCATCAAATTTGGCAAAAATTTTCGCTCCGTCGATTCTTTCTCACCCAGATCATGATCTACGCCCTGAGCACTACTCTATCAGCCAAGCTGTTATTCATCTTCTTATTAAGCACTCATCAACGTTTTTGACAAAAATGGAAGCTGACGCGAAGGCCGCGTACACTCGTCGTAAGCAGGAGCTCGCTGGCCTGCTCTCACCTGATCAGCTAAATACAACCTCTAACGGACGTCCACACTCTCGTTCCATGTCTAGTGTGAATGTGCCAAACACAAATTCGGGAAATCTCATTCACCAACACTCGCTGTCGCCTCCAAGGCCCCCTGCGATGACTTCAACTATGGGTCGCAACAGAATGCCCTCTGCTTCTTCTGTGCACTCGAATAACTCTCATTTGTCCTCTGGTTCTGAGGCAAGCGCACCGGATGCGCTTTCCACTACCTCTGGAGGAGATTACCATTCTGTCAATACACATTTGACTGAACCCAATGCTAACCCAACACCATTGGAACGTACCACTCGTCGTCTGTCAGCGCTCTTTCACAAGCGTTCGAACGACAATATTCACATTCCAGCTGCTGTTGAGCCTTCTATTGACGAAACTCTAGCTTCTGCGACAATGTCACCCACTTCACCAAGACTGGCCGTACCTCATAGCAACGACTCTTCGAGCAGCTTGAGCACAAAAGCTTTTCCAAAGATTGATGATTTCAACGATGACGAGCGAAGTGGCAGAAGATCTCGAAATAACTCGGACTTCAGTGACAGAAAATCGAGATCGCCCCGGTGGCGACAGGCTCTTGTTTCTGGCCTGAGAAGCTCATCACCATCCAAAGCGGATGCGTAAATGGCTCCTTTGTTCCGTCAAAATGTCACTGATTAAAAAAGTATACACTGAAGCATTGCATGCCAGCCAGTTATATGTATGTATCTATAAATTATAAATTATTGGGGTTGTTCTTTCCGATGAAATGGTTAATATTATACAAGTGTTCAATGTAAACAATACATAGTCACTTACATTTTTTAGTTCCTTCTGAATCTTGTGTCATCAGGGTTAAAGCCACCTTCTTCAGCGCCATACACTGCCCACGAAGGAGTTGGAGCAACGTAGTCCATTGGGCCAAACTCAGCACCAGACTCCAGGAGCTCAAAGAATCTAGCATAGTCAATGTGAGTGTGCCAGACACCGTCAATTTTAAAGCGCTTTTGTGCGATAAGAATGCAACAGGAATGAGCGTGTTCGGCCGCAATCTCGTAACCAAGTCCTCTCTTGGCGAGACTCTTGTTAAATGCCTCAACAAATTCCTTGACCTCTTCGTAGAATGGAACATTCTGCATTGTCAGAGGGTTTGTTTTGCTAGCTCCGCAGAACGTAACGCCCTTAACTTCAATAAAAGCTGGTCTAGCTTTCTCAACCATATCAGCATATCCTTCGCAATCAGCAACGTTAAATCCTTTCACCAACGTCAATCTAAACACCGTTCTTTGATCAGACTTCTCACGCAGAATCTGGAGACACTCTTGCATACGCTCCCAGAAGTCTCTGTTGAGAGGACGGTCAATTGCACGGAGATCCTCCTTGTTAGCAGCATCAATCGACACGTACAGTTGGGTAACTCTCTTTAATGCGCGGAGTTCTGCAGGATGCTGTGCGTTACAAACAAGAAAGGATGAAATATGTTTGGCATGAAGGAGTCTGAGGAATTCGTTAATGTGGGGATAGAAAATTGGCTCACCGACAAGAGACAGAGCACAATGCTTAACGGTGAAAGCTTCGGCAAATCTTGCCGCCACAACACCAGGTACACCCTTAAGCTGCTTAATTTTTTTGTAGTGACCCTCAAGCGCTCCGTCGAGTATATCTTGAGGTTGATCGACTTGCCATCTCCATGTTGTGCCAACAGGATTGGTGCCATGGCGCCAGCAGAAGACACATTTGTTTGAACACGACAGAGATGGAGTTGTCTCCATGCAAAGATGAGATTTGATACCATAGAATGAAAACTTGTAGCACGAGCCGCGACCACGCAAAGCTGACTTTGTCCAGCGGCAAATTTTAACGCCGGAATGCGATCCGACTACGGTGTAACCCTGCTTTGTCAGAGAGGCATATGTTGGGCTGTCTTTTGCAACCATCTGCTTAGCCACAGTAGGCTCCTTGGCGGATTTGCCTTTGGTGATCATCTTACCGATATCCTCGACATCTGCCAAATCACCATTCGATTCTTCTTCTTCGGAGTCACTGTCAGCAACGGGATCCATTTCCACGGGCGTTGGGTTCTGCAGGGCAGTGATCAAATGACCTGTGTATTCCTCAAAAGCATCTTCCAGAGAGGTCTTGACGCAGCCCGTTCCACAGGGAAAGAATCGGCGAGCGCCAAGCTTGCCGAGAAGTCTGTCAACTTGCAGTGCCTGGTAACAGAACTTGTCATTCCAGCTCTCAGAATCGCCAATTCCAAACACAGAAAAGCCATCAATCTTTGACAGGGGTCTTGAATCGATGCGGAAATCATTGTACGTCTCTTCCAGCGTTTGAATAAAGAAATCGAGCGGTGACTCATTCTCATATGAGGGAATAACCAACAGGTAAACTCTGCCCTGAGATTTTGGAGTTACAAAGTACTCATCCAAGTCATCCAAGTAGTCGATATTGACAACCTGAGGAGCCTTATTAAGCACTCCTGAGAGCTTCTCTTCATATTGTTTTGCGATTCTTTCGCTCGTTCCGGTCAGTGACGAATAGAAAATGATAACTTCGGATGCCGTGGTGGCCATTACATTACGGTTCCTCTTGGAACGGCCCTTCATGCCCTTTGCGATAACTCTTTTCGGGCCCTTTGGCTCTTTGGTTTGGCAGCAGGTTTTCGAGCTGTCAGATCCTGCTGAAGAGCAACAGGAGCCCGATTCCTTCGCTCCAGAACTACATTTACAATCAGTCTCAACCTCTTTCTCTGCAGTAACAGGTAAAAACGTATCCTTTGGAATACCTCGGTTGGTGTAGCGACGGTACCACCTATAGACCAAGACAAATGCTATTAGCAGACATATTGTCTCGCTGTACTCGCTCCAGATCTGGCTCAGCATGGCGCGCTTATTCACCTAAATAGATTTTTTTGTAATTGGTGAAATTTGAGCCTTCAAATTTAAATTGGTCACGTGCTACGGAATGGCAGATTGGTCCTGCTAGTTGATGCCACTGCTGCCTGCGTCTGCAGCAATAGCGACAGCAGCGGAAAATCCACAAAGCACGGAATATCCACTGGGTAGGTCGGGATATCCACTTGCAAACAGAATGCATTGCATTAACTGCCCATCTACCGCGGGATGTGATGGCTCATCTCATGTTAAACGGCCTTGGCCCTCAGAGTAACTATCTCATATGGGATCGCGCGACACCCTAGCCGAACACGGGAAGTAATGGCAACCCCAACCAGGGTAAATAAATGAATTGCATTCGGTAGATAGCACAAAATATTTTAATGATATGTAAAGTACTGATATGGATGACCAGGCGATAGCGAGCTGGTATGGGCATTACGGTGGGTGGCGGTTGCGGTTGCGGTCGCGGTTGCAGTTCGTGCAATTGTGCAATTGTGAATTTAAAGCGGCTGGATTGAAGGCAGAGCTAATGTAATCATAGGTCAGCAACTAGATACCACCGCCAGATCTCTCCACCGTGACTGCTCGGTCATCAGCACTTCTCTTGCTGGTGGGATGGTAGTAAAAGGTCCGGAGGACAACAAAGGAGCCAAAGACAGCACCGGCCGAGATCGTCGCCGTGCGAGCAAAGTGGTTGACAGCAGACATTTGTGGTATTAGCGGTCACAATCTGTTATTTAAGGTAGCTGGTGTGGGGAGAGAAATCCACAGAAGGACGCAGAGGCGCCGTATTATATAGTGGTGTGTGCGCAATTGTGAGCCTTGGCTGCTGCTGCTTGATGACTACCCCAGATTTCCTTATGCGAGGTTCGCCTTGCCCCAACAGATCGCCTAGGGCAGCAGCCGAAAGGGCGCCGCTGGGAAGCTTGTGACAGGTAATCACGTGACTTGAGCCCAGTTACTCAGGCAGAATCAGCAGATAGCCTTCCTGATCTGTGGCAATAAGGTTGCCACATACCGTATTATCCTCCAGTGCTGTATCTGGATCATCCTTGTATAGCTCCGTAATTGACCGCAGTGGCGAATTGGCGTCATCCTGAAAGTACTCAACTAGGGCCTGGATCGCATATCCCTCAGCCTCACTGCTTTCAACCTGTAGTCTGGTCAGTTCCTCTTCGATATGAGGCAGAGCCTTAGATAGATATGGATGCTGTCTCAGTGTGTCCATATTCAAATACTTTCCTGATTTAAGACCGCGCGCGAAATGTTCGCGGCACTTCTGCAGCGCCAGTTCCAGAATGTGCTGCTGTCCTTCTTTGTAAATGCGAATACTGTTTTGTAGATCCAACGAACCCTGAGATGATGTTTCACCCTTCAAGTTCGCTAGCTTTGCGTCCACTGCCATGATAGCTCCTTCAATGGCCTTGGCCTGTCTATTGCGCTCCAGCAATGGATGAGCGCCGTCAAAATCGTCGTACTGCTGCTCATAGGCGTCAGCGAAAAGGTTCAATAGCTTGTACGGCATAGGCTCGTCCTGGGTAAGATAGATTCGATGTAGCTCTCCTGCCACCCTGAGCTCTACAGCGACATAATCGGATGGATTGTTCTCAATAGCAAATCCATAGGACAGCAGTAACTCTTCGTTAGATTTGGCGCCATAGTTGTTGAAGACTTCTTGTCCAATGTTGTATTTCTCGCGATTGACAATTTTAAACGTCTTTCCGTCGGTTGCGTCCCAGGTCACCTTTGAATAAGGCTTATGGTTGAGCATGTCAACGAGAGGCACGAGCATTGAGATGCTCTTGCCCTCTACCTGAGGATAGATTGCGCTGGCAGGAAACGCTCTTGCCAGAAACATGATGGAGACCCAGCGGTACAGCTCAAAGACTTCTTCTTCCTGCTCCTCACGTTCGCCGTATTGCAAAACAGGCTCGAATGGCACGCCCCGCCTCACCAGCTCTTCGAACTCGCCTTTCCACAACAACTGTCGTCGGACCACCTCGTTGTATATGTTGGTGTACTCGAGTCCCTCATGTTCGTGAAACACACTATATCTGTCCGAGCCCTTAAGAGACTGGACGTAAGGATACCACTTGGAGCGTTCTCCAATGTACGCTTCATGGACGAATGCAAACTTGACCATGGATTGATCAACCTGCTCTATAGGCACTTGGAACAGACGAGCCGCTAACGCTGGTCCGATCAAGTAGTCCTCAGGGCATGCGATAAGAGGTTCATCAGCATGTATAGGCTGTGTTGCAACAACAGCATTTCCAGAATGCTCTGTTGCTTCTAGTTCTATCTTGTCACTGACATAAAAACCAGGCACGGAGCGTGCCCACGAAAACAGGTTCTCTGCCACCATTTTTTTTAATTTCTGTATAAACGCTCGGGGCTGAAAACTATCTGCATAATGTGCGCCTCATAGAGTCGTCACCAACCCCAAACCGAGTCAGACCGTCGACTCGATGGCGTACATTGCAACGGATGACGTGAAAAAGCATGTAAAGTGAGAATAAATAGATTACGTAGTTCTAGTTGAATTATGGCTTTTTGGATTGGTGTGTGTTCACCAACTCGAGTAACCTCGGAGTATCTACATGATGGTACATAATGTCCAAGCACTCGCCGGCATCTGACTCAATGTGCATCACTGGAATGTCATAGACCTGAGAGTTAGCTTTGTCCGTTAGTAGATGGGGGTGTGTCGTTAGTACTTACATATTTGTCAAACCATGACTTGTTTTCTGGCTCGGTGATATCGACTTCCATATAGTCAAACTTTGCCCTGCTCTGTTCCCATGCATCAGACAGCTGGTGTTTAGCGTTATTACAGAGTCCACAATTTGGCTTCGTGAAGAAAACCACCCGCGACAGCAGATTTAGTGAAGACCTCATATAGCGTGCTTCGTTAGGATCGGGCGGGTTAAATAGTGAAATTCCATTTACCAGTTTCCCGTTTTGGACTATTTCCGAGAATCTTTGAAGAACAGGATGGATATCAGCGAGGTTCCTACGGAACGCTCCGCTACTGCTGCTGGTAGAGAGCAGCAGCAATATCTACAGTCTCTGAGCCGCGCTGAGCTGCTCAAGAGTCTCCCCGTTCCGACCAACGATGACGCAGTGAAGAGTCGTCTGGAACAGTATGGGGAACCCGCTATGGTTGGTAATGAAGACAAGGCAGAGAGACGCAGTCGTTTGGCGTCTCTCATGGCCGACAGAGTTGAAAATGGATTGTCAATTGAGATCCCAGATGCTATGAGTGTTGATGAAGAAGATGATGAAGATGATGAGGAGTTCTATACAGAAGGTCCACGAGAACTAACTCAGTTCCGGCATGTTGCTCTTCACTATTCCTTGGAAGCTGCTAAGCAACGTAATCAGCGCCAACGGAAGCTATTTGATCAGCATTATCCTCTTGAAGTGTTTGTGTTTCACCGTCGACGACTGAACAATTTGCTAAGCAGCTACTCCGCATTAGGAACACAGTCGGGCTTTTCAAGACCTGTATCGGAAACAAAATTCTCTCCTGATGGCTCTGTTCTTGCTGTGGGTGATTGGTCAGGAGAAGTAAAGCTTCTATCGACGGGAGATCTAACGACCAAATTAAGCCTAGGGAACGGTGAATCCCACGGCGACAAGGTTGGTGGAATTGCATGGAATCCAAGGTACCGTTCAGTAGGGTTGGAAACTTCAGTAGATATTGCAACCGGTTCAGCTGATAACAGTGTCAAGCTTTGGAATGTTAATGGTACTTTACGTTCTACTTTAAAAGGACACGAAGCTCGAGTATGCAAAGTTGATTTCTATCCTACGGGCCACTACGTTGCATCAGCATCATATGACCGCACATGGCGATTATGGGACGTTGCTGCAGAACAGGAGCTACTGGAACAAGAAGGGCATGCCAAGGAGGTTTATGCACTCAAGTTTCACCCAGATGGGTCTCTAATTGTTTCAGCAGGCCTGGATGCTCATGCATGGGTATGGGATCTTCGCAGCGGTAAGAGTGTAATGACGTTGAGCGAGCATATCCGTGAAATCTACTCACTAGATTTCTCTCCTAATGGGTACCAGATGGCAACTGGATCTGCTGACAATACCATCAGGATATGGGATCTTAGACAGGGTCAATGTATATTTACAATTCCTGCTCATAAGGCCGCAGTGACGGATGTGAAGTTTTTCCACGGCGAGATCCCACAGCCCTCTCAGGATAAGCTGGAAGTGCATCAGGGTACAGAGCTGCCAGAACTTCCGACTAGTGGGACATTCCTTATCTCATGTTCGAATGATCAGACTCTCAAGATATGGTCTGCTGATGATTGGAAATGCTTGCAGCTGTCGGATGAAAACTCCAGACTAATGTCTGTGGATATTTCGCACAATGGTCAGTACATTGCCGCTGGGCGATGGGACCGGAACATCAAGCTGTGGTCTAACCCTTACATTGATTAATGAGCCAGTTTTAGCATATTCAGAAACTTCTCAGTTTGAGAATTATCTTCAAAAAATGGCTCTCCTGTGTAGCCAGGGTCAGCCTCCACTTTGAAATTATCAGGAATGGAAAAATCTGGTATGTTTTGATCCACCCACTCGATTTCATTCGCAATGCTAGTCTTATTGGCATCTGCACGAAGTATGGCTAGCCATTCTCGGTCATATTGGAGGCCGCTGTCACTTTTTGGTTCAATTGAGTAAAAGTCAATGCATTTACGATTTTTTGGAGCGTCAGGAAGACACTTGTCAAGGGCCCAAAATTGGGTGATCGATGTATCTGGATGGCGAATCTTTGCTGTATAACCAACATGTAAATGAGCCGAGACCCAGAGTTGTGGCTTGATCAGTTTGAGCAGCTCCATGGCAGGTGGAGATCCCAGCTCACCACGTTCAACATCGCGTTTGAAATGCTTCTTTATGCGGAGCAAATTCTTGAGATCTCCATGCTGTTCAATTCCCTGTGGCCAATCGTGGCTCAGCATGATGTCTGCGGAGCTCAGCATGGCCAACTTCTTGGCGTACTCCCTGCGAATATGATAGACGGAGCGTTTGGAACTCTCCGTGAATGGAGGACGCTCGTCGCTTGGCAAATCATAGTCATACTGTTTCCAGATCCCTGACAAACCAGCGATTCGCACTCCTCGATAAATGACAGAACCACAATCGCCAAGGTAGTAAATGTTTGGGGCAACCCAGCCTCCAAAACGCAACTCCTTCATGTACCCGGAGGATTCATGGTTTCCACCAATGAAGAGGGTGAGATATGGCGCCTTGAGCTCCCCTGAGTAGTACTTTGGAAAGTCTCCAAGTCGCTTAAACTTATCAGGCACCGCCAGGCATTGGAGGTCGGACTCGTTTCTCAGGGCTTGGAAATCACCGCAGATGATTAGCAAATCTACTGGTTTATTATGCGACTCTACCAGACGGTATATATTGGAAAGCTCTCCATGGCCGCATCCTTCAAAGAAGATGTTCATGTTAAGGGGTCACGTGAACTTTCTTGTCTGGTAAACTTTTCATTGGACCTGAACAATGAACTTGAGTATTGGACGTAAGGAGTTGGATCAATCATTCACCTTCCTTGGACCTCATCGTTGGAACGTGATAGTTATATCTCGTTGTTTATAGAATAAATATAGCTATATGTTGTTAGTATGTACAGAGCTCAACGCTCCGCTCGCTCCAACGCCTCCTTGAGCTCGGGTCGGTTGTTTCTCTCCATCTCAGCCTTCGCATCCGCCCAAGAGACCCATTTCCTACGTCTCTTGTGGCCCTCCGGCCATGTTTCCTCGAGCGACTCGAAGCACATTTCAAAAAAGTGAAATTCTGATTTCGGGGGCCAAGCTCCAGGCTTCCTGGTGCGCTTGTCCTCGATGACGCCAAGAGATCGCACAATACGGCCAATGGCACCGGCTTCTTCCCAGGTCTCTCTCAGCGCAGCTTCCTCAAATGTATTTTCATCTTTTTCTACGCCACCCTTTGGCAGCACCCATTTGTTGGGCTTGGCTTCGGACGAAATAATAAGTACTTTGGAGCGGTCGCTGGAAACTACCACCGTGCCAGCTACTAGCCGGCATCCATTAGGGGAATACCGTTGGTTCTCTCGGCCCTCTCGCGCGGTCATAGACCGCTCGCCAGCCATTTGTTAGGTCACAAAGTGAGAGGTTGGACTTTGGTCTGGGTGGCTCACACGAGGCCTGTTTCTCCGCCCACGTGGGTCACCTTTTTTTGCATACGCCGCCCTGACGAAATGTCAAGTGCTCACGTGAACAGCTGTCAGTGACGACAGTTTAACGACGGGAGCCAGTAATCTCTGGAAATCGTTAATCACAGTTTAAAATGCTTCAGTAATTCTGTCGCTGATAAATATTTTTCTCTCACTTGAGGTCCTCAATCGTGCGATCGTCTGGACCGTCGTCAACCTCAGAAGTGTTGAGGGTCGGGACCTTCATGACGATCTCCTCTGTAGGATACTCGAGCTTCTTCTTGGCGACCTTCTCGTCATTCTTGACAATCGACGTCAGCACCAAAATCGTCAGAGCGACAACCAGGACACAAACAAGACCTCGCCGGGTGGTAGACCACCGCAGTGCCTCAATCTCAGATTTTGCATCAGAGTTGATGTCTAGTGTAATCTTGTTGTTGAGCTCCTGTGTTTGGAGCTGAATCATTGACTCGTCAGATCGTGTCAAATCCTTTCTGTCATTGATCAGCATTTCCAAATCAGATTTTAGCGTAGAAATCATCTCATTAACCTCTTGCTGTGTAATCTCTGTATCTCTTTGAAGACGCGAAAGTCCTGTCCTGATCTCTCCGTTCTGTCGCTGTCTGGTGGCCTGGATCTCCGTCTTGAGTTCCGAGCAGGCCGCCTCAAATAAATATGCCTCGTTTTCAGCAGCATAGACAGGAAACGAGTCTTCTTTGCATTCTTTTAGTCGAGTTGCCAGCATTGTTTTGATCGTTTCCATCAGCACATCTGCCTGACCTTCTGTGAACCCAGAAAACTTGAGCATAGAGTAGACTTTGTGCGTGTCAAAGTAATGCACAACACTTGATGGCTCTTGATCGACTCTGATCAATGCAAATGGCTCTTCTAGTTGCTGAGTATTGTCAAAAGCAGGGTCTTCGTTGGACTTGTTACTCTCTTGCTCTGGCGAATTATTTGACTTGTTTTCTTCGTTTGATTTTTCATTTGAGCTACCACTTTCCTTGTCAGTCGACTCGTCGTTAAGCTTGCCGGTACTTTCTTTGATTGCTCCATTGTCTCGTTCACTGGCTCCTCCATAGTTTGCTCCAATCACGGAGTTTGTTTCTGACACCTTGATGGTCTCCGACAGGAACCGAAATCCATAGTTTAGCGGAAGTCTACGGCTGTACAGTGGTCTACATGTGAAAAAACGCCGGCTCAGTGCAGCCCGTCCATAGTGAAGCATTGGCTGGTTTACAAAATACCAAACGTACCAACTGTTGGTGAAAAGGGTGAAATTTATGTAGTGGGGCAGCAAGCGTGGTGATGGGTTCGGTGGTTTGGCCAGCTGTGAGATGAGGTAAATAGAAGAGCAATGGGAGAAACCGGATGCAATATCAGAGAGTGGAGGGTGTATTTCCCGTTCTCTGGCATTCTACGTTGGAACCCCTTTAACAAAAAAATAACTGCAACACCTATCGTTCTCGTCTGGTCTCCCACGACAATACTGATCTAGGCCCTAGGGTGCTTAAATAATTGGTTGATCGGACGGGAAACCTTGTGGCCACCCTGGTATGGTCGCAGCTGCCAGTTTTTGGTTGGATTAGGCTACAACTGACCGCTTGTCAGGACACTTGATCCCTAAAAGTGAGTTTTTTCGCCGTATAATGAGATATCTTGGATACTCTATATTGGAAGTAGCTTATCGTCTTCATATTTCTTGAATATGCTCTGTGCAAGCATGCAAGGTTTTGGACACTATTTTCAAAGTATTCTGCTTCTATGAACTAGCTTTAATTGACTGGACTTTGTAAATAAAGGTCTACCTTATAAATAAGACTTCCATTCGTTCTGAAATGTCAGCCTATACATAGTTCGATAGACGATTAGCCTGGCGCTTACGAGCAGTGTCGTCAGTACAGCCAATAACTGAGAGACCGTACCCGCCAGTTGTTTCATCAGTCTGTGCGCTGCTATCAGTTGTCGCACTTCTCGATCGCTGTCCACTGGTGCAGGGAGGTAACGACGTGTCAGCACTGGACGCCATTAATGGCGATATCGTTTTATAAACTGGGGGTGAAGATTCCGCGATCGTCTGTGGAAATGGCAGCGGTGATTCTACCGCTGGCTTTCCTAGTGCCTGCTCCACCTTTTTTAAAGACTCATATACCACACTTTTATAGAGCATGCGCCGAGTCTCTACCGCTCTCTTACTAGCCAACAGATCCGCGTCTAGCTCTGCCATGGCTCGGCTAGAACAGACTCTTCCCTTCATTTTTGCATGCATGTTCTCTTGTCTTTTAGCCTTTAATTTCTTCTTTTGTAACTTTGAGGCACCAATGTTAATCGACCGCCAGGCGACCAGAGCATCGAGATATTCGGAAGCTGACGGGATGATCGTGATAGTCGTTGTAATTGCATCACTGTATGTATGACTAGAAGAGATGTCAGCGCCGTGAAGGTTATACACAGTCTCCACGATTTTGTTCCGTGTGTACTCGATATCCTTGAGAGCTGATTCGGCGGCGCGAAGCTGTTCATAAAAGCATTTCATATGGGAAAGAGCTAGGTCTTCGTCATCAATTTCAGGACTGTTCAGGTATGGTGATCTGCCTCTATCCATGTTTACCATGTCCTGGTTAGGAAGGACGAAGTGGGAGTGCGTTCTGGGACCTGCAGATGTCACCCACGAAGCTAGACAACAATCAGATGACGTCTCAAAAACACTATCCCGTGAAATAAATGAAATACATTTTCTACATAAATAGTTTACACCAGCAAAGAAGCGGCCTTCTGGTCAACGACAAAGAGGCAGTTGGAATGCAAGCGCATGAAGGATCCCGGGCACTCGCTGCTGATCGGGCCCTTGATGGAATCAAGAACGGCTTTTGACTTGGCAGCGCCGAACGCCAGAATAACGACTTCCCTGGCAGCCAGCACAGTCGCAATGCCTACCGACAGAGCGTACCTTGGCACCAGTTCCTTTGCCTCAAAGAATCGGGCGTTTGCATCGATTGTGGACTGTTCAAGCGCAATGCATCTAGTGACAGACTCCTTGGACGAGCCAACCTCATTAAAGGCAATGTGGCCATTAGGTCCGATACCGCCAAGGAAGAAGTCGATTCCACCGGCAGCCTTGATCTTCTCTTCATAACGAGTGCACTCGCTCTCATAGTCCTCTGCCTGACCATTGAGAATGTTGATGTTCTCGGCTGGGATATCAATGTGGTCAAAGAAGTGGTGATGCATAAAGTAGTGATAAGACTGCTCGTTCTTGGGATCAATGCCCAGGTACTCGTCCATGTTGAATGTCACGACGTTTTTGAAGGAGACTTTGCCTTCCTTGTATGCCTGCACCAACTTGGCGTAGACGCCCTCCGGGGATGAGCCTGTGGGCAGGCCGAGAATGAATGGCTTTTGAGCGGTGGGCTGAAAATCACGGATTCTAGAGATGATGAGATTAGCTGTGTACGCACAGCCATCCTGCGCTGTCTCAAACGTTTGTACTCGGCTTGGTTAGTATTCTGGGAAACGAAGTCCGTAGCGGACGGCGGTTATCGCGGGTATCAGCACCGACAGAATTGCTTATCAGTAATAAATACCACTAGATACTTACTTCATTGTTTGGAAAGTCACTGTGAATTAGATGCAAAGGATTAGACAGAATGGACAGCTGCAGACTTATATGTAATGTGTCTACGGAGTCTATTTGCGAATGTTTCCAGCCATTGGAACTGTCAGTGCTACTCTACTGTGTGCCAGCCAGGCATTGTCACTGTTACATTGACCCAGTGGGGTTGCAGATTACACAGCCGTACTGGCACGTTGGCGGGTGCGCCGTGAAGGATTCTTGCGGGAGAGAGGAATTAGGAAAAGATCTGACGTGCAACGTAGTTGTCCCATCCTTTAATGCGGTTTCAGTAAATCGTTCTTTTTTTTCTGGGTTGCGGTACATGTTGCCCCCCACCGACAGACTGCTACTCTGCCACTATATAAGTTCACAATCGTACCCAATACACCTCTACTACTACGTTCACGATGGAAGATCCGTATTTAACTTTAGTCGAGGGCTCCGCTCCTCTTGGTAAATAACCTGATCGTTACAAATGTAACACTTGTCAATGTTATATAGTTTGTTGTCGCTACATAGCTTTTCCCCTAAAATACGGAATGACATTCTAACACAGCTTCAGGAGATCAGTATTCTGGAGGCTTTGTTAGTCCAGCATTCAATGAGAGTGGTGTTCAGACTGCCAAACATGGAGTAAGATATCCATCTCATTCATTTACTGAACATTCTGCCAGTAGACCTGTCCTTGGTCTAGACTGGACGTATGATATGTATCCGTCCTGGGAATCTCAGGATCGCAAGGATACGTCTCATACTCCAGTTCGCATTGCTGATATTGTAGAAACCTTTGCGGAAATTGGCCGCTTGTTTGGTTTCCAGTCTGACTCTGTGAAGAACACGTTTAATCTGCTTATGAGCCAGCTGGATTCCAGAGCGTCTAGGTTTCCTCCGCATGAGGCTCTCAATTCCTTGCATAGAGATTACATCTCTGGTCCCCACTCTAATTTCGTGAAATGGATGGTTGCGTCAGAAATGGACCTCAAAGACGTGGGCCCTGGTTTATTAGCATTCACAGGCATGGAAGCTTCAAAGCGAATCGAGCAGTTATCTGTTCAGCTGTCGTCCACAAGAGCGGACACTAAAATCAAACAACTGTGCTTGTATCTTCTTTGCTGGGGCGAGGCTGGCCAGGTTAGATTCATGCCTGAATGCCTTGCATTCATCTTCAAGCTCGCATGGGATCATTACTCATATGTTACTCACAAGAACAACTCTGCCATTGAGGGTCTTCCTGAAGGCTGGTATCTTGATAGCGTAATATCTCCGATCTACAACTACATCTTATTGCAGCTTTATCAAATCAAAGATGGCAGGCAGATTCCCCGCGGCCGTGACCACGAAAGCATCGTAGGCTACGATGACGCCAACCAGTTGTTCTGGTGCATGGCAGGAATTGAGTCTCTTCATCTTACTAACAGTGGTTCTCTTGTCTCCCTCATGTCGATTAATCGGGGGGATCGTTTTACCCGTTTGCCAGACGTTTGCTGGGAAAGATCATTTACGAAGACCTACAAGGAATCCAGATCATGGCTTCACCTTGTACTAAACTTCAACAGGATCTGGATTATTCATTGTTCTGCATTCTGGTTCTACACAGCATTCAACTGTACGACACTTTATACTCCAAATTACAGCGTTACTCGTGACGACAAGCCTGTTTTGCACTTGAGACTTGCTGTGGTGGCATTAGGCGGTGCTATAGCTCCCTTAACGGACTTGCTTGCTGTCACCTTGGAATCTATCTATCAACCACGCCCTTGGGCAAATGGTGACCGACGCCTCTCATGGAGAGCACCACTACTGATGCTGACTTTGGTCGCCAATGTGGCTCCTTTCGTCTATGTTGCATTTTTCCGCACTACTATTCGATATGACTCCATTGGCTTACTAGTTTCTGTAAGTCACCTTGCCATAGGATTTGCTACTACGACGTATCTTTCAGTTACTCCCCTTTGTTATGTTTTCACGAGAAAAAGCTCACAAAAGAACCTGGCAAAAGTGTTCTTTACGGCTTCCTTCAGTCCACTGACGAGAAATGATTCCTTGATTTCGTATGGACTATGGACGTGTATCTTCCTTGCCAAGTTCATTGAGTCTTACTTTTTTCTGACCCTTTCTCTCAGAGATCCTATAAGAGAACTGATGGCCATGTCAATTCGTACATGCGTTGGAGATTCTTTCTTTGGCCAGACGTTCTGCAAGTTCCAACCGAGATTTCTTGTCATCATTCTGCTCGTAACTGACATGTTTCTATTCTTTCTGGACACTTATCTTTGGTATGTGGTGTTTAGTACGCTCTTCTCAGTGGCAAGATCCTTCTACCTTGGATCTTCCATTTGGACTCCTTGGAGAAATATTTATAGTAGACTTCCTCGGAGAATATTCATCAAGCTGCTACGGATTGATGGAGAGTACAAGGAATCATTAGGGGATGTCAGTATCATCTGGAACGCAATAATTACGGCCATGTATCGCGAGCATCTTATTCCTCGTAGTGAAATTGCCTCAAAGATTTTCCAAGTTTCTGACTCTAAGCACCTTCATGAACCAGCGTTTTTCGTCTCAGAGGAAGACCAGCAGGCACACCTGTCATTGTTTGAGGCACCTTCGGAAGCGCAGCGGCGAATCTCATTTTTTGCCCAGTCTCTTTCGATGCCAATGAGTGAACCTTGTCAGATCCAACAAATGCCAGCGTTCTCTGTGCTGATTCCCCATTACAAGGAGAAGGTAATCCTATCTCTCAACGACATTATCAGAGTGGATGCTGACAGTAAGGTGAGCCTGCTAGATTATTTGAAAAAGTTGCATCCTGTTGACTGGAAATGCTTTATCCAATTTCACGAACAGCTGAACGACCTCGAGAGTAGCCCTGACTATGAAGAACGACCATCCACAGCTGTCGACAAAGAAGAGCCAGTCATTGCGTCAACAAGAAGTTCAAATTTTAACACTGCAGATACAAGGGTGGAGAGGAGTTCTCCTGCTAAATCAAAGAAAATTCCTACAGAAACATCAAAAATTCCGTCAGGTCCTGTTCAATTTCGAACCGCCTTTACCGCTGATAGGTCTAATAGAGCAAGCGAGCCCATATACTGCTTGGGCCTGAAAGATGCTTCGCCATCCTCTCTGATCAGACTCCGAATCTGGTCCTCACTGCGTACGCAAACTCTCTATCGGACGGTATCTGGTTTCATGAATTATTCCAGGGCATTGCGCTTACTGCATACCGTGGAGAGTGAGCCAAACTTTCAGGGGGATATTCTAACATCTGCAGACTCATTTTCAAACTCATCTGGAAAGTTTGCTGATAGAAAATTACGGTTGCTAGTTGCAATGCAAACGTATCAGAAAATGAGTGAGAATGAAGCCCAAGATGTTGAGCTTATCCTCAGAGCTTACCCTACGATATGCATTGCATATCTGGAAAAGAGAATTGTTAATGAAAGGGGAGATGTCGTATTCTACTCTTGTCTGATCGATGGGAGCTGCAGACTGATCAATGGCAATCGAGTTCCCAGATATCGCATCAGGCTGAGCGGTAATCCAATTCTTGGTGATGGAAAGTCAGATAATCAGAACCATGCACTTATCTTTTATCGTGGCGAATACCTACAACTTATCGACGCTAATCAAGATAACTATCTTGAAGAATGTCTCAAAATCAGGTCGGTTCTTGCCGAGTTTGAAGAGATGACAGAGGCAGGCAGGTCTGAGCATCCCGTGGCCATCGTTGGAGCGCGCGAGTACATCTTCAGTGAAAATGTCGGTGTTCTAGGAGATATTGCAGCAGGAAAGGAACAAACGTTTGGTACGCTGTTTGCTAGAACAATAGCGAAGATTGGTGGTAAGCTTCACTATGGCCATCCTGACTTTCTGAACGCAGTCTTTATGACTACTCGTGGTGGTGTTTCGAAAGCTCAAAAGGGGTTGAACCTGAATGAAGATATATACGCAGGTATGAATGCGCTTATGAGGGGTGGTAGAATCAAACATTCCGAGTATTTCCAATGTGGTAAGGGAAGAGACTTGGGTTTTGGTTCCATTGTTAATTTCACAACCAAGATTGGTGCCGGTATGGGAGAGCAAATGCTTTCGAGAGATTACTACTACTTGAGTATTGGCCTGCCCTTGGATAGATTTCTTTCCTTTTACTATGCCCACCCAGGATTCCATATCAATAACCTTCTTATTGTGGTTACTGTCGATATGTTTATGGCAGTGCTATTGAATCTTGCCGCCATTATTCCAGATGCGGTTCTCTGTCAGTATGACAAGAATGCACCACTTAGCGACCCTCGTCTTCCCCCTGGATGTCTTAACTTGCTCCCTGTAGTGAGCTGGGTTGAAAGATGTGTGCTGTCCATCTTCGTGGTGTTCTTTATCTCGTTTGTTCCATTATTCGTCCAAGAGCTTACGGAGCGAGGTTTGTTGAGGTCTGTTACCCGTCTCTGCAAGCATTTTGCTTCGCTATCACCCTTGTTCGAAGTGTTTGTCTGTCAGGTATATGCCAGGTCGCTAAGCACAAATCTGCACTTTGGAGGAGCACGTTATATTTCCACCGGAAGAGGCTTTGCTACCCGTAGAGAGTCTTTATCACTTCTTTATGCGAGATTCAGCTCAGTATCTATTTACTTTGGAGTGAGATGCATTGTTGTCTTGATCGCTGTCAGATGCGTGGTATGGAAGGCGGCTCTTTTATGGTTCTGGGTTACAGTCTTAGCACTCTGTCTGGCACCGATGATTTACAATCCTCACCAGTTTTCTATTCATGAGTTCTTCGATGACTACAGAACGACGCTTCGATGGTTCTTCTCTGCTAGAAAGAGATTGCACCGCAATTCTTGGGCATACATGGTGCAAAAGAAGCGTGCCACTTTAACTGGACACAAGAGAATTAAATCATTGCCGTATGGAACTGTAGATGACGGCTCTGCTATGAGGCGATCGCCCTATCGTCTCCTGATGATAGATCTCTTTTCGTGGGCGGTGCCGGCGAGCAGTGCTTTTATTGCGTACTTCTTCATGAGCAGCACAGGGAATGTTGTTGACGGAACTCCTGTGAACGCGTGCATACGCCTTGGAATCCTCTCTGTTGGCCCGATACTTGTCAACGCGGTTATCTGCATGCTGTCTCTTGTTATCTCCGCCTGCTGCCAGTCAACGCTAGGCACTGCTCTGGCTACTTGCTATGGAGCAATTTCAGGCTGGATAAAAAGGTGGTCGTACCTTATGAATAAAAATGATGATTTCGTGACAGAACAAGAGGATATCGCAACGCAACGAAGGGATCGAAGGCGCGCTGCAAAAGATTCATTTCACCATGGAAGTACCGGAAATGAGAAGAATATTGAAGTCAAGTTCCTGTCATCGCTAATGTCTTTCGGACTTGTTATGTGTGTTGGCACTCGATTTCTTGCTCTTATCAACCATATTATCTTTTTCAACTTTTTAATCTATCTGGAGCATGGCCACATTGTGCATACAATAGTTGGGTTCATCGCGTCATTCATTCTGCAGTACTTACTGGTGAGCATCTTGGTCATCTTCTTGACAAGAGAATATGATGGACCTTCAACAAACAGTGCTTGGTGGACTGGACGTTGGCGAAACTTCAAAACAAGTTCCGGTCTATCTTGGCCGGGTGTTATGGGACAGATAGGCAGAGAGTACGTTTGTAAGATTGCAGAGTCTTCACAGTTTGCGGCCGATTTCACAATCTGTACTTTTCTCTTCCTCATTCAATTGCCGATTGTCGTGATTCCTAAAATTGACCTTTGGCATTCGGTTCTCCTTCTCTGGCTTTGGCCGTCGCGTCAAATTAGACCTGTGGTATACGCAAGAACACAACGCAAGAGGAGGTTCAGAACAGCGAAATATTGTCTCATATTCCTTACAATGGTACTGTGGTATGCTGTCCTCATAATTGCTCCTCATTTGTTTCAGGTGGACTTCTTTTCTGTGCTCGTCGGCATGGCACCTGAGCCTTTGAAGGGTTATCTGCGATCCGTAGATTAATCTATGTGTGTCCTTTCCAATTAATTCATACGTAGATTGATAAATACAAGATTAGCCTAATGCAAAATCCGAAAAGTTGTTGGACCATAAAAAGTCACTGACGCTGTCGAGCTCAGATTGCCTCATCCAAGGAAGTGCTGGATCCTGTACAAGCATTGACGTATTGTCAAACATATAGTCGTCAATAAGCTGCTTTTCTGCTAGTGGAAGAGATGGCATTTGCGAGATATTGACAGCACCCCACTGGGGTTGGATCGGCTGAGGAAGAACAGGCAGAGGAGGACACAACATAGCAGGACTCTCGATCCCGCCAGCACTGCTCGCCGGAGGGCTAATGTCTGATCTGACTGTCAGGTTGTGGTAAGTCGAAGCGTGCTCACAGACGGCAGTGACGGCTCCACTGATAAGATGTTCCATGGTATCGCGGAACTTGACCCCAACAGGTGTACGACCGGCGATAATGTAGAGAGTGGTAGAACAGATGCGCAGAGAATCGACCAGCGAAATTGCGAGATTTGTATCACGAGCAAGCCATAGTAAGTAGATCAGTGTCAATCCGCAAACATGTACAGTATTCATTGACAGAGTGTTGAAACCAATGCCATGCGTCTTATAGAAGTTCCGGATTAGCCTACAGATATTGACCGTCTCCTTGTAGCATAAAGTGAAAACTTCATCCTTAGGGTCTAGTATCGGCAATAAAGGAACAACAAGTAGTCTAATTGCTTTCCCATAAGAGAGATCTAGCAATGGTTGTTTCTCATTATCGGCGTTCTCTGGCTTTGTTTGATACCACTCTTGAACAAGGTTGAGGTAATACTTCATCTTTGGATATTTCTCTTCCATAACTGCTCTGTCGTCGGTCATGGGATAAAATGTCTCTTTGATTTCAGATTCGATTCTTCGCAGCTTAAGAACATGTAGTGGGAAGTTCATTGTCTTGTTGTCCATGAACTCTTCGGCGGACGCAAATGTCAGTGCAGGACTAAGGAGGTCCTTTTCATTAATGTTCTCAGGATAAGACACTGTGATGTCTGCTTCCTTGAGCTTTATGCACATGCCTGTTGCCATACCCAATAGTCTTTCGCTGGCATAAATAACCCAAAATAGGCGACGACGAAACTGAGACTCATACAAAGAGAGGCCATGGTAAGACTCTTCTTTGTGTAAGGCGAGATTCACGCATAAACGACTTGCAAGGCCAACCATTTTGTAGTGGGCTCCACTGTCCATGTCTGTACGCATCTGGAACACTGCACATAATGACAGAGCTGTGATCTTGGCGATAGGACCACACTCACCACACTTTTCCAGATATGACAGTGCTGTGGCGTATAGCTTGAGATGCTCGATGCTTGGAGAGTTAGGCGGCTTGATAGTGTTATGCATTAGAGCCGCAGTAGCATAGACTGCAAACAAGACAAAGCGATTGAAGTAGAAATCCACAGAAGGATTCTCTGGTACAGATTTTCTTTCCTCGTGCAGCTTTTTTAGCATTAGTCGATCCAGAAACATCGCTCTCATTTGGCAGTGCGCATACCACACTTCTAGCAGCAAAGCTGCGTCCTCGTCGCTGGGGGTTGGAGCTGTGCCACTCTTTATAAATGCAGAGAAGTCGTATTCGCAAAGCAAACCCGTCCCTCCACTTCCACGAATGACGATTCCAGCTTCCTTGTTTAGCAGATCATTGGCAGGATCGTTGGCAGGCCGTTGACTTCCCCAAAACTTGTCCTGTAACGTGCAGTAAACGACTCTGATAGTTGACGGCATTTTCACATCTTCTCTGTCCGATTTAAGCGACGGGATGCTATTTACACTTGCGACACTTGCTGCGCTGTTTACAATGTTGCTAATGCCATTGGTACTATTGTGAACGGCCCGTGCTTCCGACAGTTCATCTTCTAGTTGTTGCACCTTCTTTTTGAGAAAGTCTGTCAAGGCAGAATCCGTCTGGGGAACTTCTCCGTACTTTTCTGGTTGTATGCACTCGGCGTTAGCCATAAAACATGCCGTGCACTGGGGAACTCTGTGATCGCATCGTTGCTTCCGTCGTTTACAACGGTTACACGCCGTAGCTCTGCTCTTGGCTACCTTTGCTATGGGTGGCATTTCAGTAGGCTCGGCGTTGTGGTGAAAGAGAGAGATATCAATTATGTAGGCTTCACGATTAGTGTCTTGATTCAGCCAAGCGCTTAGTCAGTGCTTCTGTTTCCCCCACTGTGCGGCCCTGATGTAGGCGGCCGTTTAAATAGTACGAAAAGATGACGTGACGAGGAGCTAATATATTGTAGGTACCGTTAGATGTAGACAGAATTTACGAGACTGCCGCACAAATCTTGGCGCTGGTCGATAGAATATATGGATTCATGCTTTAACGGGTTCTTGCCAAGTCTCTGAACGTTTCCTAACTGGGCGTTTGCTCCGCTTGCTGGGAAGGTCCATGCCGCCGATAATGGCACCGATAATGGCGCTGTGTGCTGACCAAATAAGAGTCACAGCGGTGAGGAGCAACACAGTAGGTAAGGCAGCCGGGTTGAAGAGATTGATACAAATGCGACAGCTCCTATACATATGACAGGTCACTTTCCATATCGGTAGCCTGTCAATACAAATACATCTCGCTTAACCCCGACCACACACGAAAATGACTTGGCATCTTGGGTACCTCTGCTGTCGGGCAGCCTACTCTGGCGGATACCCGCCTGTGAGCAAAATAGGCATGCATATGACAGCCGCCGACCACGCAGGGCAGCTCCCCAGCTCCACTTAGCACAAAGGGCTCAGCAACACAGAACAAGGATCGGCAATCGTTGGACCGGGTTGTTTATTTTCGGCTGTCGTCCGATGTCCTGTTTACTCCGTCATCCGATAACAGACGTGGTACTGCTGGCAATCTTTCCCCTGAAGCCTTCAATTAATAAAATGTCACGTGCCGTTAGGTCCAGCAATCTGCTGCAGCAGGCAACAAACAGACCACCAAGATTATCAGGTACTAGAAAGCTTTTCTGCTTCCTCTCAGTGGCACGGTCTTTATATTGTAGCTCTTGTTGTATTCCTGCTAACTGCCCAGCAAATGAGCCTGGGGGAGTCTGAACACAATGACGAGCAAGTGAATAAGTCTGACATGGTCGAGATCGACGACTTTACCGACTTTACCGACGTTTCCTCGGACCTGTCTTTGTCGGCTCTTGTTGATGTGTCTCCTGCACCTAGCTCCAGCGGGGATTCTATTCAGCTACGGCATGCGAAGCCCAGTAACTCTCCACATCTTCTTGAGAGGGCAATTTCAATCAAGGACCTAGCAACTCTTAGGCGTGTTGCGAAATCACAGGGAATTCCTGCTAAGTACAGAAAACAAGTCTGGGGTCTATTGTTGCTCGGAGTTACTGATACATCCATCCTCGAGTCTTCACCCGCAGTGGATAACCCAACGATCCCTCCGCATCCTGAGGAGTCTCAAGTAGAGTTGGATACGGCGCGCTCGTTTGTGTTTTATCCTCAGCGAGACGAAAAGACGATGAAGGAACTGAAAGAAAGACTACATACACTCGTTACAGCAGTCCTCAGACGTAATCCCACCGCCAGTTACTACCAAGGATATCATGATATTGCACAGATACTGCTCCTAGTATATGAGGAGGATTTGGACATGGCGATCCTTGTCCTCGAACACATTACGCTTTACTGGCTACGTGATTTTATGGTTCCTAATCTGGAACCCACCTTTGATCAGCTTCGATTGATACCACCAATGGTGCAGGCGCAGGACGCCCAAGTATATGACCGACTCAAAGAAATCGAGCCCTTGTATGCTGTCTCGGCCATACTTACCATGTTTACTCACGAGATGAGAAACTTTGAAGATGCCTGCAGAGTATTTGACTACATTATTGCTCAAAACAACATGGCGGTGCCTCTCTATTTATATGCTGTCATTACGGTTGATTCTTTGCAAGCACAGAACCAGAGCGATGAATTCGAGGCTGACCTCATTCACTCAGTGCTGTGCACGATCCCTGGGGACCTGCATTCACCAATTGACGATCTCCTATCCGACACTGCCAAACTCATGGCAATAATCCCTCCTGAGCAAATACCTCAGTGGAACAACATTTCTGCACATTCAGTACTTAAGACTACTGCTAGCGGTATTGCCTCTAACGAGAATATCGAGGCAAATACGAGTATTGGTGCCAAGGCAGACGAGAGTCAGCTCATTTCTGGCTTGTTTTCCAGCCAGGTAGAGGAGAGTATAGTGGAACATGAGAGTCGAAAGCGCCAGCAGTCACAAAAGAGTGCTCAAAAACGTAAAGCCCCTGACAGCTCGATTGACAGATACCGTCATCTCAACTTTACCAAGGAACTCAAGTATGTGCAAAAAGCACTGCAGCAGCCTTCGACAACTGTTTATATTGCTGTTGCTTGCCTGCTAGTTGCCTGGGCATATGGCAACATTTACGAGCGCCAGCTATTGTAGATTGTGGAAGGCGTACAGAGCTAGAGTCATTTGAAATAGCTAATGATAGAATATTTAATTTATTAAAAGTACTAGACAATTGTTATATTGATCTGGTTAATAGCAGCAAAAAAGCTCGGCGTCCGGGAATTGAACCCGGGTCTCCCGCGTGACAGGCGGAGATACTGACCACTATACTAACGCCGATATTAGTGACGATTTTGGGTATATGAATACTTCGTTGTGTACAAAATATGATATTCCTCGCCATTTCAAAAGTTGAAAATAACCAATTTAAATGGGTTACTTCTAGTCCAGCTAACTGACTGATTAATATTTAATCAAGATATCTGCATTCTGAGTAGATTTCAACAATAAGCCAAGCCATTTATTAAAACTCTTATGGCAAGATTTTCAGCAAGTTTAGGACTTTAAATCGACAATAATGGACGTTCTGAAGTTCTTGATACTCTCTAAATTCATATATTTCTATGCAGCTCAGCGTTGCTGAGAAAAATAAATAACTATCACTCTGGAGCCTTACGGCGCGCATGTGGAGAACTGGGGACGCTAGTCACTTTGCGAACATCCCCAGTACTGGTTTCCACTCTGGATGCTGTAGACAGTACGTCCCTGTTTTGGAAAATTAGCCTCAAGTCTCCATATATGTACCATCGTCCCTTGGAAGTTCTAGTGACCTGGAACTGGATGCCCTGCACAAGTGTTGAGTCGCAGAGAGTTCTTTGTCTAACAAAACACTTGCTGGATGGATTCATATCCAACACATCGTATGCAACAAGATAAAATTGCACTGCCGTCTTTTGCGCATTGAAGATGACAATCTGCAGCTGACCACAAGGAGGAATCCTGTAGCCCTTCATTTTGCCGGAACCTGTCCTGTCAAAGACTTCGCTTAGGTCTATGCTGGAGATGTAGGGATTCTCAGTGTTTCGACGATCGCTCCAATCAAAAGAGAAGGCTTGAAAGTTTAGTTTGGTGTGTCGGGGAAGCCTCAGCTTGGAGGGACAAGAATCACCTGTTCCAAGAACGCCCATGCTGAGGGAAAATGCAAAAAACTTTGTGGCCATCGCTGAGAGACGGCCAGAAAACAAAGACTCTTCGTACGAGCCTACCATTGATTCCTTTGAATGAAGACCAAAAGAAGAACGTCGTCTGCTTTTATGGGACGGAGTCACAGGCACAGAACTCTCTACAAGTGCCTCATCGTCTAAATCTAGTCCTTGTTCCAGCTTTTGCTGCAGTTCTAGCTCCAGTGGAAGTTCCATCTTACATAAACTTGATCTTCTGCGGGGATGAGCCTGATGATCCCGTTTCTTGGCCAGGTAGTGAGCCGCCGCTGTAGAGCTCGTTTGACCAGGCTGTCCAAACGGATTTAAGGGGGACCTTTTCTCCTCTGGAATATCCTGGGTCATTTGATGAGGGATGCTACAACGACACTAGGGATGAGCAATAGAAATCCGCCTTTGGTTACCTAAAATGGATGATAAATATGACCGTATCAGGAGATAAGGTGGTGATCGAAACGCATTCAACACGATTGATTAATTTGTAGCGTAGCAATTTATTAGTAGAAAGCAAAGCTGGATTACTGGCTTTCTGTAACGAACATGACTGCCTCCCCCAATCTAGATAAATAATACAGGACAATGTTTGAGAGAACGGTTCTAGGGAACTGCAGTGATCTCATAGAGAAGAGCAACATCCATAGAACTCGTTTGCCAGCCTCTTCCTCCGCTGGTTGTCACCATGAAACGACAGCTGGGGTCCACTTCAATATGCGATAACACAGCACCGTAGTGGCCAGGCACAATATAGAACGGAGTCGGCTTTGTAGACTTCAAGTCGTAGAGACGCACATTGTCTTGTGATCCACATATCAGGAACTGACCACCAGGTAGCGTGCACAGTGTAGACACAGCTCCAGAGTCGGAGGGAAATTTGAGAGTGTTAACGACAGAAAGGTTCCTGACATCATATTCGTCGACTGTGGAGTTTCTTCGTCCCACAAACACAGAGTTACCATTAGTTGACCAGCACGCAGCGGTGCACCACTTTGGCACTCCTGATGGTACCGCCAGGGTGCACACCTTGTCAGTTTGTCGCACATCCCAAATGTCTACAGTGCCCGCGATTGTCGACGATAGAAACACATTAGGGTCATATTCAAACTCATCTGACTTGGTACCCGCCTTTTCTCCATTTTCTGCAGAATCCTCGCCCTTTTCATTTTCTTTTTCCTCTTCCTTAGCCTTCTTCTCCTCTTCTTCGAGACTCTTGGTGATTTCGTCTGCCTCATCGTCCTCGTCTCCAAACAATGAGCTCATCTCACTGTCATCATCTCCTTCAGCCGGTGCAGCGTCCTCAGTCTTTGGGACCTTTATTGATGCAATGGCACTGCTGCTCTGCGGCCGCCATTGAAGTTCGGTAATTTGACCGCCTCCTCCACTAAACTTGCGAATCTTTGATCCAGTATCAAGATCCCATCGAATGATTGATCTGTCCCATGATCCACTCAGAAATTTTCTCTCATCAGATTCCAGAGACAGTACTGAGACTACTGACGAATGGCCATCCAAGTATGCCTGTATCTGACCCTCATTATGCCTGACACTCTGTAGAGTAATTCCTCCATTCTCGAGACCAGACAGGAGCCACAGCGCTTCCTTTTGTACTGCCAGAGAATACACTGGTGATAATACGGGCTCGTACATACCGTCTTTCCCTTGGAAGTCGCCTTCCTTGCGAGGAATCTCATTTTCCCAGTAGGAAGAGAGAACACCAGCTCGTGTAATA
This sequence comes from Deakozyma indianensis, assembly GCA_003706415.3. Taxonomy (NCBI): domain Eukaryota; kingdom Fungi; phylum Ascomycota; class Dipodascomycetes; order Dipodascales; family Trichomonascaceae; genus Deakozyma; species Deakozyma indianensis. The sequence goes on from PPLG03000003.1 coordinate 216,063, forward strand.
GAGTCCACAAACGGGTGTTTCTGCGCCACTGTCAACTGAACTTTGCCGTTCATGGAGTCAAAAAAGTTGTACTTTCTAATGTAACCGTCCTGACCGCCTGTAAAGAGATACTTGCAGCCCCACGTCATTGCCATTGAATACACTGGACAGGCGTGAGGAGCAGCTGCCACTGGCAGAATGTCGTAGAATGAACAGCCGACTTTCTCAGGGACTGGACGTATTCGGTCGAGATACTTTGTTTGTGCAAAATGCTCAGAGCCAGCGTCCGCTTCCCTTTCTTCATTCTCCTGCTTGCTTGTGTCAGCGTCGTTGGCGTCATTCGCGTCATTTGCGTCGTCGTCATTCTCATCGTCTGGAACATCAGGGACCTCGACATCTTCTTCTTCAGAGTCGCCTTCCTGTGCTTGATCTTCCATTTCGTCTGGGTCTCTCGTTACGTCTGCCTGTGCCTCGAGTTCTTCTTCTTCGTCTTCATTTTCTTCGTCAACGTCGATCTGGTCCTCAAACAGGTCGTTATTGTAGTATTCTTGCGTCATTGGATAAGGTGACTCGTCGGGTTACTCAGGTTCTATCCACCGCCCACGGTTCTATCTTTTTCTCGAGACTGTAGGACGAGTAAATATGTGCCGTATTGGGTATAGGATAAATGGAGACTGGAGATTAGTAGCATTATTCTTTGGGGAATAAATTTACAGGTGAGCCAATTGGCTGAATCCAAGTAATTAAGATTAAAGTAATAAATAGGTTTGCGTATTGTTTGCATATTGTTATAAGTATGCTTGGCCCTGCAGAGCTCACTCCTGAAAACGACTATGGGTCGGGTTTAACAGCAGGACGGGTTAGCCTGTCACTAATCCAGCACATATAACCGTCCCTTTACATCTTGGACGATCCATTCCAGGCACTCAGCAACATTACGTCCAGTCAGCGCCGAACAGGGCAGAATCTCTATATTATGGCCAACCACCTTGTCGAGCTCCAAGGCACTGGCAATGCTCTGCAGAGCATCTTCTCCTGCAATATCCATCTTGTTGGCTACAATGAGAATACCAGCGCCAAGAAGCTGATCTTCGTCCAAGACTTGCTGAAACTCCCGTTTGCAATCGGCCAGTCTATCAAGAGCGCTTGCATCCACCACCCACACTAAAACGTCAGTTTTATCAAAGTAGTTTCGCCAGAACGGCCTCAGAGACGACTGTCCACCAACGTCCCAGATATTGAGAGTGAATTGGTCTACTTTCAGCGTCTTGATGGAGAATCCAAGGGTCGGGGTGACTTGCAGAGTGTCTTCACCAAGCCACGCTTTGACAATGGTAGACTTTCCAGCGTTATCGAGGCCCAGTAAAAGGACTCGTAGTTCGTGATCTTTTAGTTTCTGTTTACGCAGGATTGTGAGGAGGCCCATGGTAGACCGTAGATCACGTCTGAGGCTGCTTCAAGATTAAGTCCAGTGTGGGGCAGGTTGGGTGGGTGCTGACGGGTGAATCAGACAGGTGAAGACGGGGGTTGTTCAGTCAACCTGGTCGCAATTACCGATTACAAAAGAAGCTTAGTTGAGCTTTTGACAATAGCCAGACGAGCGTTACCGGTGCTTTCCACCGAAGTCTAGTCAGCTCTCAGCTCTCAGCTCAATTAGCTCCGTTCTGTGCGCCTGTAATTTGCAAAGTCTACTGATAAGTATATAAACCGTTGACAAAACGAAGGTATCGAAATCAACATGTGAATTAACACCAAGCTCCCAAACTGAGAACCTAGTTGATCTACAAAAGTACATAATACCTGAGGCATCCAAATGACTGGTCATAAAATAAATTTATTAGTTTTCACAAGACGCTGTCCAACGCGGAAAACGTCTCTAGATTTTTGGGGTTTTTGTGTGCAAAATTTACTCGGCATCAACACCACCCTGAGACTTGATGTAAGCCTTTCTGTTGTCAGTCAGGTTGAGCTTGGTGATGACAACCTTGGAGGGGTGGAGGTTGATTGGAACAGCGGCACCGCTGACCTTCTCTCTGGTAACGTTAGCAACCTGGATAGAGTACTTGAGTCTGTAGACAGCCTTGACCTTGCCCTCACGGCCCTTGGAGGAACCTCTGGTGATGATGATTTCGTCGTCTTGGTGGATTGGCAGGCTTCTGACCTTGTACTTCTCTCTGAGCTCCTTGGAAAGAGGAGCAGACATGAGGATTCTGCGGACAGACGATGGGGCCTGGAAGTGGGCCTTTCTGGACTTTCTTCTGGACGAGGCGACGTTTGTGCTGGCCATTATGCTGTGTTTGGTTGGAGTTGGTGAACTGTGGGCTCAGAGCTATAGAGTGTATCGTGGAGTTGGGAGGCCCGCTTGACATACCCTAGGGTTGGGACGGGCGTTCTGGTTGCTCGTGTATGGAAGGTATGTACGAGTGTGGTTGCCTACCGCCACCAAAGTTACCCGGTGCGAGATGAGGGCAAGACCCAAGACCCCTGGAATAAGCTGGGCCGCCGCACCCACTGCGGCTCGATGCGAACCTGCTCCCGTAACCGGCAAAACTGCGCGTCCTGCCCAGGCGGAGGCGGCTTAAGATGAAACAATGGCGTGTTAATAAGCCTGCACATGGAGTATGTATCATGCAGAGGCTGCATTTCCACCAGACGAGATTACCAGCGAGCGTGCTCCCTTTTGGCGGATACCGTGCACTCTGAGAGCACCCTCGGCAACAAGACACCCTGCACGCCGCTTCATTTGAGCATGCGTGAGGCTGCGTGCACGGCATAACGCTTCACACAAACCGCGCGTTACCGCCCGCAAAATGTAGGGGAACTCAACAGGGGTGTTTGGGAGGCAATGGGCGTGCGCAAACGTGAACCCAATGACCTTCGGAGACCCACCGACGGGTCTCAGCGCGTGTTCGCAGGGCACAACGCGAAAGCATGTCGAGGATTCCTTGTCGAATTGATGTGAGAATGAGCGAGTGCAAAACGCAAATGCATCTGACCAGCGTGTGCCCAACAACGGGCAATTCCAATGTAACAATAACAAACGGTGCTGCAGAGCTGGCGCGCAGCTAGTGGGTGCCCTGCTGACGGACCACCCAGTACCCAGAGCCCCTTAGGCTACTATATTCGGTGTACGCATGTGGGACACACCAACTAAAGAAGCCTTACCAGACACAACTCTCTGCCTCCTGATTTTTAAGGTTTTTGCACCTACAAGCAGAGCTGGTTCTTGTTGTCTTGTATTTCTACCAAAGCCTTGGAATTTTCTCACGAGTGTGCGCATTGTCATTTTTCTTTGTTAGCGGTCCGCTCCCCTTTTTCACTCTTTTTGCCATTGTTCCCCCCTTGTAGCAGAGGGCCTGGTTCGTTTTGAGGTGTTTTACACTGTTTACATCGGAGCCGCTGGAAAATACAGCGATACCTGCTTTGAACAGCTACAGACCCGCTGAAAACTAGTATTTAAACAACTGGCGAGAGGACGGCAGCTACGCGCTTCTCTTCTGCTGCTTGCAAATTATACAGCTACAGCACGTGGCTCTCAATTGCTGCCCTCCAGAGATAAACTTTCGTCTGCGTTCAGCAGAGCCGCAAGTCGCATCGACAGGTCGAGCGCTCGCACTGCTTAAGCGACAGGTTGACCCATCATTTTACCATTGTTGACACTGTGCGTGTCAGATCAACCACTTTGACAGGTCACTTTTGACAGGTCATTTTTGGTGCCTTTGACAGGTCAGAGTAGCAGCCATTTGATAGGTCAGATACGGTTCATCGAGTTACAAGCAAAAGTTGCAAAGTCATTACAACAGCTATCAACATGGAGAAACCACCACAAATATCTCAGCTGAGACACCAGCTTGACGCCAGTCTCGCTGAACAGCGTCGTATGGAAGACGACGTGTTGCACCTCAACAACGAGCTGGTTCAGATCAATGAGAATCTGCGCAAGGCACGGGCTGAGCGCGACGAACTAAACAACCGTTTGTTGTTGGAAAAAATGCAGTTTATGAACGACAAGGCCGATTTGGAAACGGAGCAGCACGAGAAAGAAAAGAAGCAAAAACTGCAGGTAAAACAACTGCAAGAGAAGCATAAACAAGAGATTGCTGCGTTGCAAGCAGAGCTGCAAGTTTTGAGAGTTCAGCAAGCTGCCGAGAGCCCAAAGTTGCCGAATGGCGCTGAGGTCGGTTCAAAGAGTGAACTGGAAAGAGCAAGGGCCGATTTGGAACGCAGTCACAGGCAGAATGAAGTAATGGCGCAGGAGTACTTACTGCGTCACGAGAAGGTGACTGCCGAAGCCCAGGCTCTGCGCGAGCTCAATAGTCGTCTCATGGAAGAGAATGAAGGATTCCAGTTGTTGCTTGCCGAGAAGACGGTTTCCGGTGATCTGACGTCTCTGGAAGACGAGCTTCTTGCTTTGGAGAGCGACGAGGGCGAAGATACGCAGCAGCAGCGCACACCACAGGATCAGAAACTCATTTACGAGCTGCAGTTTGAACGACAGTCGCTCCTCAACTACAACAATGCGCTGAAACTATCTCTGCAGCGCCTTGTGCATCGACTTATCGAGTTCAAAGAGTTTGAACGAGTTGTCGACGAAGCTCCAGTGAACAGCGGTCAACGGTCTGTATCTGCATTCCACCAACGGACAGCGGCAGCAGCAGCAACAATCAGACAAAAACGGCAGTCATCGATTTCATCATCCGTTTCTCTCAACACGTTGAACAGCGTAGCTGCACCTACACCCACTAGAGCGGGCAGTATTCGCCGCACGCACATTTCCAGGCCACCAAGCGTCTGGTCGCAGCTAATGTTCGGACCATCGTCATCAGCATCCTCCTCATCCACACACACAGCAACCCCAAACCAAAGCATTGACACCATTGACGGGGTGTCCATTTCCTCAGCGTCGTCGGGCGGCGAGCTTGACGCTACGACGGCGACTAATTCGTCGGCATCGTCGGTGAAATCCTGCGAGTCTGTTATTTCAGCAGCTGACCAGGTACTGTCAGATCAAACGCCGCGGCGGTCGTCTACGCCCGGCCAGCAGACGCTTCGCAAGTTGCGCATGGCAGAAGCGTGCAACTAGCACATTGTATGCGCTTGCACGGCAGGAGCGACTGAAGAAACTTAAAACGAGTCTCTGCCTCGTCCGCTCCCTGTCACAGCGACCAAACAGCTAATTTATTAATAGTGTACTGATAATTACATTTTAGAACTACCAGGGGTATTGCCCCTTGACCAGACAAGGGTGTAACTAGCAATTGGCTGCAATTGCTGGTTCTAGACTAGACCATGTAACTTATACCTAATGCTAGTTCATTTGTTCTCCAGTAGCCCGTCAATGGCCAATGGCCAGGGGCCACTCTCAGCTAGTCTCGGCCCGCCTGCTGCTCAGAGACGCCTCACTCCGAAGACGTCGCCCTGCAAGGCTCACATAACCGCATTGGTGACTCTTTGTGCGCTGACACACGGTGCCAGCGGCTTGGCTCTGGGTCCTGCCTTGTGCCACCGCCTACGTCATGTATTTTGTCTTGTGCCAGTTTTAGATCAAGCACCGCTACCCTTACCCTGAGTCACTAAACACTAGTCCCAAATGTCTAACGAGCTGGCGTGAGAAGCTCAGTCGAGGCAGTGATATGACACGTCATGAGCGGAAACGCTACAACTCACAAAGCCGGTCCAGCCAGACCACTCCAGCGACAATTGATCAGCAGTTACGACGGTCGGGTACCTCTCATAGGCTCGGCCCCGAAGCCCGCGTGACACACGCGCCTTGTGTAGTCTAAAGAGTGCTGCCCAACAGGCCAGACTAGGACAACGAATCACGTGGCTCGGTCGCAACACTCCCCGCATTTCCATGCCACTTTAAAAGTTGCACAAGGCCCGCAACTCTGCTTCTTCCTGTCCACCACCTAGTAAATGGGACTCTTTTCGCGATCATCAGACAGCGGCTCTTCCGACAACACCAATCTCTCTACTTCTCATTCTGCGCTCTCCGAGAAGCCGTCCGTTCCTATTCCGATTCGCCCTGCGCACAGCGAGACCTTTGCAGGCTCGTCGACTGGCGGCGGATCGTTCCCGTCCAAATCGCCCTTCTTTGGATGGTCTTTTAGTGGATCTGCCAGTTCCGCAGGTTCCAATGGCTTTGGCTCCAATGGCTCGAGTGGCGCCAGCTCGGCCGCGCCACAGTCTCCAACCTCCCCCTTTGACAGACGCAGTGCAATGGCTGCCGCACTTAACCACCACCGCTCCATGTCTGACCCCTCGATTCTGGACAATGTGGGTAAGGCCCCGTCCCGTGCAGCTGTAGCTGCAGCGGCAGGATCACGCCCGCGCCTGTCGTCCAACTCCATAATCACGGCCGACGAGGCCATGAACCTGTCGCGAAGCGGCAGCATTGGCGCAAAGAAGGTGCCTCTGGCCATCAAGCGACGCCAGTCTCGTGCAAACTCTGGTGCAAAGTACGAGGGAATCGGGCTCGTGGCTGCCTACTCTGGCGGATCGGATTTTTGATATCCACACTCACACACACTCTCCCTTTTCTACGACTATTTATCTGCATGCTGGCATGCCTAATGAATTGCTATGTGATCTGCCACTACTGGAAAAAAGCAATATTATAATATAGAACGGAATGAATCAAATGTATACAAAATAAATCTCCTTGCGAAACGCTTGCCAGAAGCGATCAGTGGATGAGACTATGCGGAATGTCATGTGCGTGATCTTTGGTGATCTTGAATGATCTGAAATGTGAACGCTGCCAGTTAGCACTGGGCAGGCGTTAGTCGCTGCACGTCAGACACGGTGCGATTAGTCGTTTTAGTAAATGACCTTTGATCGTGTGGTGCAGTGCACCAAAGGAATGCCATTAAAATCGACGGACGACGTCGTCCTAGGGTATTGCTTAGACATCTGTCGATCTTTGATACCTTCTGCGATGGGTGTGAACAGGGAGCCCTAGTTCTTACTTGTCCTCGTTGTTGTAAATCTTTTGAGGTCCATACACCACTTCATTCTCGTTAGCCCGATCTGCTCCCGCACCAACTTCTTCCTCATCCTCACTTTCCAGTGATGACACAAACGAAGGGCCTTGCGAGGCCAGTGAGGCACGGTGATCCCGGCGACGTTGCCAGAAGCCGCGTTTCCAGACGCTCTTCCGTAGCAGAATGCGCATTGACGGCAGACTAACAACGACAGTGGACGTAAAGTACTCCACAGCGGTGAGAATGGCCGAACCGGCAATAGCTGCATCCAAAGTGAGGTAGATTGTACGTGCAATCATGACTGCGATTGTAAAGATACCAAGCGAAAAGGCGCCAATGAGACCCCACTTTTGACGAACTGAGACATTCTTGAGAGTTGCCAGCACGGGTAGAGGGCAAATGAGAACCAAAATGTCCAAGGCAAAGTTGCAGGAAATAGCCACCACAAACGGAACCATGGCTGTCGAAGAGTAGCAAAAATGGTTTGGGTCCAGAGACCAGTTGAGTGATACCGGCTGGCAGAGCAGAAGGTTGATGAGCAGCACGAGAATCAGAGAAGCGCCCCAGAAGGCAGTCACGAGATTTAGAAAGATGCGCATTCGCATGCCCTTCAAAATCATGCGATAGTAGAAACGAATAAGAGAGGCCTTGACCAGCCACGTAGACAAAAAGTACGGAGCCGAGGAAGCATAAAGAACCTTGAGACTGCGTATCCTTTGGTTGTCTGTACCCACTAGTCGGTAAATCATGCCGTCTCTGTACGAGTTTTTACTCTCAAACATGCCAAACTGCGCATTGTACGTATCGCAAGAGATCCAGGCGAAGAAGAGGAACTGGGCTGTGATGAGAATAAAGTCTTCGAGCTGCCAGCGAACCATGACGAGTTTACGTCTGACCCACAAACGGGCGACTTGCAGGAGGCCGCAGAGAATACACAGAGTCCACTCCACGGCCACAACGCGGGCACCACCGGGCATCATGGTGAATAAATATGGGGATTTTAAGATGGGGTTTGCGTGAGAGTTCAAGCGCGCCTTGGTTGTGTGTTGTGGTAAGACACTAGGCGTCCTTCTGCGAGATGCTAAGTGCTAGGTCAACAGATTTGGATGTAGGCGTTGGGCTTTTAGCAGAGTTGAAGAGTGTATCAGTGTGATAATGTTATAAAGTGTTGCTAGTAAAGTGTCACAGTTGTACTGGCAAGTCCTGTAAGGGCGCTGTGAGCGGGTACAAGCAGCGGTGGGCACAGGGACGACGTCCTAGCCGGAAAGAGATCCTGGGCGTAAGGAAAACGGGAGACGGGAAGCACTCAGCAGGCGGCTGGGAAAGCGGTTAGTTTATCTGGCCGTTCGGTTGAGGCGACAGAAGGCTACGGAGTAGCCTGGGAACGTGAAGCGCGGGGTCTGCAAAGCAGCTGCTCAGCTGTAGGGGAATCGCTCTTTATATATAACTCAGCGCTAAGCCCAAACACTATAGCAGAATTACCTGGTGCATAGCATTGTCAGGGCGTTGCGCATGCACCTGGCGGCAGGCGACAGTTTGTGGTCAAGGAGACACGGTGTGAGGCGCGCGCTGTGCAGGCGTGAGCCAAACGGGTCAAACGGGCCAACGGTGTGTGCGGCGGGGAGTGGAGCAGGCATACCGGACAACAAGGAAAAAACAAGGAATAGAGGTCGTGGTGGAGGCTGGTGGCATGGTGCTAGCGTCTATTATTTGTGGCGCAACGGCCTGTGCGCAAGCTGCTTTGCCCCTTCTCGCTGGCGCCGTTGCGCTGTGCCAGCAGGGGGTGACATGCACAGATATGCCCGGCTCCTTGGGTTCTGCTAACCGTCTTTGTGAGGCAGCGTTAGGAGAAGTGACAGGGCCGGTCTCGGTCACTACGGAATACGGACTTTCATCATTTATGCACTGCGAGGCACTTTCTTCAAAAACTACCCGAAAGATTCACCCTCGTAACCGCAAGATGAAACAGGCAGAACTTCTCTCGAGAGGCCGCCTCTCTCGGTGCTTTAGTTGTCGAGCAGCATCCGCCAGTGACGATGCACCTGTTTGGGAAGGGCAGGCGTCAGCTCAATACAAGGCGTCTTCGGCGATTGCTGTCATTTGTGCAAAGTCTTGGTCTAGCGGGAATCACAGCGAAGAAAGGTCTCAGTTTCTTTCACAGTAACCCGTAAAATCTTATGACATTGTGACCGGAGCCCCATTTCTGTGACAGCTGCTGGCCCCTGCTTTGACTTCATGTGCAATAGTTCTCCCGCATCAGACTGCAGGCAGGCCCAGACCTGGTCACAGGTGTTGAGCCATCACTGGGCGCCGTTCGTTACAGGATCTGACAGCTGGGGCTGAGAGAGCAGACAGAAAACCACACCTTCAGGGCAGAAGAAGTCCAGGGCAGTAGCTGTATCGACGAGCAGTACCAACAGGGCTGGAGGACGCATAACCGCAACCGCTCCAGAGCTGTCCATCAGCCCTCATCCCAGGCCACAGCGATCGCCAACGATCCTGACGATCGTTGACAGCACTGGCAAATCGTCGACAATCCTACCCTACTCGTCCCCCTACAGCTGCTGCCCTCCGCTCGTCGATAGCTATGGCACACTGCCAATAACCAAAAGCAGTGCAAACAGGTCTTCAAAAAGCTCATATCTATAAACTCCAAGACACAGTGTGCATATGTCTGAAACTCTGGAGGCTGTTTTTCCCCACTAAATCTCCACCGTGTCGCCAGATCCAGTAAGCCGCTCAATCACATCACTTGCCAATCTCGGCACCGCTATGCACATGCCAGGTTCCACCCAATCTCAGCGGTAAAATGACGCTTTTGCCTTTCATCTAATGGCCCAAAAGATGGCCCTGTTTGGGTCGGCAGGCGGGGCCCCGGCTGCGCAAAAATTATTAATCAGTTAGCGCATTGTCAACAGGGGCAGCGCTGTCAGCAACGTATTTTTGTCAACTTTGCAGTTGCCTAATGCGTCGCAGCTTTCAGGGGCTTCAGGAAACGTTCAAATCAAGTCGCTAGTCTACGTGATTATTGTCGTCCGGTGGTCGCCATTATTACCCAAATAGGCAGCTTCTTCTGTCACTTATGCCCCTTGCGCACTCACACCTTCGCTCGACCTGCCTGTTTCGGCTATGCCTGACAATGATGTCATTCTGGTCTTCCTGTTCCTTTACGACCATATTCCTAACCCGGCTCTTTTTGCCAGTTGTTCCTTGTTCCTGCTGCCGGTTCCTCGTCCTGGACATCGACAGCTCAAAAAGCACCGATAAAATATCGGCTGTTCTGGCAATGCAACAAAACATGGGTCAAGCTTTCAACCGTCGTCTCAGCGCGTGGCCACCCATGCAGTACTGCCGTATCTTAATATTGCGCTTTCTCTATCCCCAATGCTAAACACGCTAGCCAATTAGGCTCCTGACCGCGGCATCTTGGCTCCGGCGGGGCGAGAGCTGGGCCGGCTCAAGAACGCTCAAGGACGCTCTGTGCAAAAAAAACTGCCAAGATGACAAGTGAAAAAATGATTGATTGCTCCGTGGCCGCGGCCTTAGGTCCCCTACGTAGCTATACATCTCTCTGATCCCCTACTTCCATAATGCAATTTGCTGGTGCTGGCATGCTCAACTATCGCCATCGCAAGGGGCGGCAATGTTTGGAGTGCACAAACACCAATCCTCCATGTGAAGAGTGCGACCCAGACAAAACATGTGTGGTTACGTTACAAACCTGCCATTCTTGTCCAGAGGCGTTGTGTGTCGATAGCCAGGCATTCACCCCTGGCCATGTTGACCGAGCAATTCGTTCGTTGGAGCTGGAAATTGCTACTCGTATTCGACATTCTCGTGATCTGGAGACGGACAATCCAGCTAGCCATTATGAGCTGGATGAGTCCATGTACTTGGATAATGCTGACCCGTCTACCATTGCGATACCAACAGAGATACTCGGTGGAAACTTCAAGGAGAGAAAAGATGAGATTGAGTCAAACCGTTCTTCACAATCGGAAATTCCGAGCAACATCCAGTCAAAAGCGGAATCTGAGCCAAAACCAACTTCCAAAGCTACACAAAGTTCCACGCACACGGGTTTGTTGACGGTCACAAGTTCCACCCACCAGTTGACATCCTCCACATTGCCTATAACTGCTCGCCGCACTGCCGCCCCCACTGGTCTTCAAAGAGATACTGAACCGACCACATCCACAGTAGATGGGTTTTCAAAGAACAATAAGGTTGCGATTATCTCGGCTGTCTCTGCCGTGTTTGGCGGCATCCTGGCTCTAACAGTACTGGCAGTTTTGGCATATTTTGTGCGTCTTGCGCTGCTGAAAAGAAGCGATACAGACAAAATTGATGACCTAGAGAAAGCCAAGATTGAGTCACTAGGGAATTTCACACCGATGCCTGGTGGTGGCGGAGGAGGAGGAGGAGGAGGAGGAGGAAACGGCGGCGGAAAAACAACTCCTAAAAGCACAGCTACCCCGTTGCATAGTCCATTGTATCAACAAGTACCTGATGTGCCTTTGGCTGGCACGGGCCCGCTAACACCGTTTTCTGCTCGCCCAGGATCGGGTAATTTGACTCCTTCTCAGCTTGCATCGAGTCCTGTTGTGCTATCAGGGGACATTGGTCAACCTCATTACCCACGTCTTCATATGCCACATAGGATATCTCCTCGCCTCAGTGCGTCCATTTTGCAGTATCCCCAAAGTCCTCACAGGTCGCTCACAAGCCCCAGAACACCAAAAACACTAGGCTCTGCTCCGGGTACTCCAACTGGTTTATTGAGTGGTGCTCCATACGGCCTACATCCCATCGAATCTGCCAGAGCATCGATTGTGTCTATCCCACCATCAGAGAAGGACTCTCCAAAGCGACAGAGTGACATGAGCATTATGAGCAACAGTACCAGGGATGCCTGGCTTGCGACCCAAATTGTTTTGGATAACGAAGACGACTTAAATGGTGTTGCAAACACTTCTCCCTTAGGGTTGCCATACCAGTCCACTGTTCAGGGCGAGCTCCCACAAAGCGAAACGTACGAAGGATTGCAGTATCCGAGTAGCACAGACCTTCCAGACTCTACAGGCTCAGGTAGGAAACTTTTCTCAGCACCTCGACTCCCATCGCTAGCGGGATCGCTATCTCACTCGATCGACATTCTTTACAGTCCATGGCAGAAAACCCGGCGCTCATGGGCGTCTGTAGCATCGCTTACTAGTCGTGCAAAGGGACGAACCAACAGTCTTACCCCGTCGTCTCACTATGAGAGTTCGATTGCTGGCTCGATTGCCGGGTCTATAGGCGGTTCGCTTGCTGACTATCATCGGAATGCATCTCAACAGCGGGATACAGTTCTTGGTAATAATAGTGATGCCATGAGATCGCGGCCAAGTCTCCCACTAGTCCCTCGCCTTCCAGTGTCTGGAAGAAGTGAGATACGACCCCTTGAATCTTCGCGTACACGTGTAGGAAGCTCAAATGCTCCACCTTCTCTGGCTGATTTGATGTCTGACATGCCTCCTTCGACTCCTGCACGTTCAGCTTTGAGAGACCATGTGGAGAGTTTTCAGTATCCGATTCTCAGCGACGACGGGCAGTCCATCACGATGATCTCGGAGAGTTACATGCCGAGAGGACGACATGGCTGAACGCGCCTTTGTCATGGTTTGGCATTTATATGTATATTAATACCCTTGCAAGAGGTATGTCGCTTAAGTTTGATACATGTTCTCATATAATGCTATCTGTGCACCCCGTGTGCTTTTTCATTCTCGCTGGACGTCTACATAGAACCAACCTATTACTCCTCATTGGCCTCTTCCTCCTCCTCCTGCAGACGCTTCTCTGTGTCGTACTGGAACTCAAAGTAAGAGTCGTCAAAGTGATGGACACGCACCAGGCCCTCCTCACCACCTGAGACGTACGAAGTGCCAAGAGGATGGACGGCGACAGTGTTGATGGGACCGAAATGGCCCTTCACAGTGCCAAGCTCCTCTTCAAGAATCTTGTGGAAGATTCTCGACTCGAAACGACCTTCTCTGGCAGAGGTGGTAGTGACATCACGGGCGGCCTGACCACCACCGAGAATGACGTAGTCCTTGACAGGCGTGATGGCGGCAGAATTGAGCGGAGTCTCTGAAATGTAAGTCTTCATGATTTCCAGATCGTCAACTTTAATGAGCTTGGCGGACTTGTCACGTGAAGAAGTGATGAAATATGACTTGTCCTGCGACATTTGCAGATCGGTGATTGCACCCTCGTGGACCTTAATACTCTTGATTTCCTCGCCGGTTTCGGCATCATACTTGCTGACACGGCCATCCTGATGACCAGCCAAAATGTATTTGCCGTCATAACTCCAGCTAGCAACAACAACCTTCTCAGCAGCTGTTCCTGGGTTCACAATCTGAGTCACAGGGGTGGCATTCTTGGTAGCCTCCAGATCGTCAACGTTGAATGGGTAAACGTGGATTGTACCGAGCTGGCCAAGCTGGTGCTCTGTGACAGCTAAGAACTTGTCCGCTTTAGGCGAAAACTCGACGTGTCGACAGGTACACTTTGTCTCCCAGAAGACAGCCTCCTTGCCGGTTTGCAGCTCCCAGAGTCTGATGGAATTGTCTGCAGCTCCAGTCAGCACAAATCTAGATTGCGGCTCGAAATCGGCCGAAAAAACAGCACCATTGTGGCCGTTAAGGGTTCCTAGTCGCTCACCGTTGTTGGAGAACCATATGGATGGAATCTGATCTCTGGCTGTGGAAATGATAATGTCACCTTCTCTATTGTACTTGACCTGGGTGATTGGTCTTGCGTGACCGTGTAGAACGATGGGTCTCATGTTGTATAATGGTTACGTTGGTTCGTTGCCAAATGTGAGTTTTTGAGTTATTGAATTTTTCACTTGAACAGGTCACGTGATTTTGGGGACTCGTAGAAGTAGATGAGGCACTGAAAGGCGCAATAGAAAGGAAATAGATCTCTAAAAACTATACAAAAAATACAACTCAATACATCACGTCAATTAATACTTACTCCTCTATTTTAGCTAAATGCTCTCGACACTCTCAGCAACAATGCCAGACAGGTGCACAGAGTCTGATCTCACAGTGATCTTGAGGGTCACACCGCTGCTTGCACTGTATACCATGCGAACCTGAGCGGCAACCTTCTGGCCAGTAATTGTTCTGCCAAACAGCTTGAGAGTGTGCGATGACTCGTCAGCAATGTCAGTGCCCTCAAGCGGCATCATTGACAGCTGTGTAATAATAGCGGCAGTAACATCTGGAATAGTTGTGCCAGCCATCTGGTATGTCTCGGAGGCCTCGTTTGCCAGCTCATCCCACTGATGCGAAAGATCACCCACGTAGACTGGGTTGATGTAGTCACCGGCAGTGAGAGAAAGTGCTTCAAGACTGTAATCATCATCCAGACCTTCGGCCTCAGTCTCCAGCGTCTCAGGATCAATGACATCCTTAATGACAAACCTCAAAGCCAGTTCAAAGCTTGCAGCGACAAGAGATCCCTCTCCGTCATCTGGCCGGCTGAAACCAACATAGGCAACACCGCTGCTCTCAGGATTCAGCTTGTCAATAGGAATGTTAAAAGTCTGTTCGTAACCTTCTTCTTCAGGAGCAATGTCAATGGTGACATTTTCCAAAACATAATCAGTGAGAGTGTTGGCAACATTGAATTGGAAGACAATGTAGTCCTTGAAAATGTGCTTGATGGCAGTGACAACGTACTCCGTCTCGGACTCGGTAAGTGCCACGGTGGTGGAAGATTTGAGAAGCGTGCCATATCCACTGGCAATTTCTGGAATCTCGGCAAGCTCCTTCTGGTACTTGAGACTCTGGTCTTCCTGTTCGTCTCTCTTTCTGGTTTTCTTCTCGGCTGGAATGCCCTCCTCAGGAAGAGTAAGGGCTGGAGCAGCTGGGAGTTCGTCGGGAATTGAAGATAAGTCAAACGAGGCAACAAAGTTGGTCTCGCCGCCAGAAATGTACAGCGTAAGAGCATGCTCAAGCTTTGGAAGCGACCACGACTTTTCTGGTGTAAGGTATTCTGCCGAAAGAGCCTTGTCGTTCGCGTTGATTAGGTTGAGAGACAAGATTGCTCGGTCACGAACCTCATCAGAGACATCGACCAAGCATCTGTTGAGCAAAGTCTTGACAGACTTTTGGACACGCAAATCATCGACTAGAGCAAACTTGGCAAGTGCAGACACCGCGGCAGCACGAACAGGCGAGTTCTCCAGCACCACGCGGTTATAAATATATCGGATGTACAAGGTGGGTTGAGTAGTTCTTGGACCCTCGACACCAAGCAGATGGAGAATACGCCTGGCAAGCTCAGCAAATTCACAGTCTTCAATAAACTCGCAGAGATGGCCAAGAGCCGCATCTCGGCATTCGGGGATGTACTTGATCATCTCAAAGAGAGCCTCGACAACAGCCGTCTTGAACTTCAAGCCACCTTCGTCGCGCAAAGTAGAAGCCAAGAATGAGAGCATGGACTCGTACTTCGCAGTAAACTTGAGAGCCAGGTTCTTGATGGCGTCAACCACGATAATCTTGAACTCGTCGGTGATATCCGACATGAATGTGGAGATTTGGCTCATGAGTCTATCAACCGAAGCCTCGTTACCAGTTTTGAGCAAAGTGGTGATAGCATAAGTAGCAATTGCGCGCGATGGATCAGTGATGAGATTCTCAATGTCAGGATTAGCGGTAGCCAGAGAAGCTGGTCTGATCATGGCAAATCTATTGAGAATTCTGATTGCAGCGAAACGAGCAGCGACCTTTGGCGTCGACAGATAAACCTTCAGGATCTGAATGGCAGCGCTGGCATCAACTTCAGGAACATTTCTGACAGACAGAATAATTCTAGCGGCTTCGATAGAAACCATATCGGATCTGTGCTTGAGGTAGCCCTGCAACAGTGACAAAAGCTGAGGCTGCAGGGAATTGTCGTCTTCAAGCACCTGAGCAACGAATCTGAGCAGCATGAGAAGCGCTGGAGGAGAACGGACGGCGTTCTGAGCGGTAAACTGCTGAATCATACGCATCAGAGCCATCTTATCATGGGCACGCAGCTGGTACAGCAAGCCCATAGCATGATACTGCGACATTTGAGAAGGAGTCGAAACGCGGTCCACGACAAATGATTTTGAGGCGGTTACAGCTTCCTGGGTCTCGTTTGCCCATCTTCTCACGATATCACGCGAAATTGGCAACAGATGGTAAGAAGAAACAAGAGCCGCCGAGGAAACAGCTGGATGTCTGTCGACAATGGCAGTCTTCATAAGACGTTCAATGCCTTGGACAATGGAGGCGTCAATGACACGAACGAGCGTGCGAATTGCATTTGGCTTGTAAATGTCTTCGCCGCCTTGCACGTCCTTCATGATTGAAGATGTAACCATAATGACATCTTTGGCAATGACAGATAAATCCTTGATCGCGAGGTAAACCATTTGACGGAGCGCCGGGTCGCGGTGCTGGAAGAGC
The DNA here is from genome assembly GCA_003706415.3 of Deakozyma indianensis. Lineage (NCBI taxonomy): Eukaryota > Fungi > Ascomycota > Dipodascomycetes > Dipodascales > Trichomonascaceae > Deakozyma > Deakozyma indianensis. The sequence goes on from PPLG03000003.1 coordinate 232,522, forward strand.
TTAGACACCGAGAAAAAGAGCGTTGTGGCCTCGTCTGGCTGGTATGTTTCGCCGGTGGAGAGCAAATGAACCAGTTTTGCCAACAAGCGTCGGCATTTTTTGGCGTTGACCGGGGACGCGTTGAAACCTGTAAGGGATTCCTGGTAGACGGTCATCTTGTCGAGGTTGCCCGACTCCAGGTCGTCATTTTTCTTGTACGTCAGCGCCGACATTTGTCAAATGCTGATGTTGGAGGAGGTTGAGTACGTGGCTTGAGGACGTGGTTGAATTGGACTGGGAGTTTCGCGGTGGGTCACAATTTTCAAAGAGTGAATTCCCGCAGGGGATTCACGAGTTAATGGGAGCGGGCAGTGAGAAGAGTTTAGTTGGTGTCGGTGCGGACAGTTGGGAGCGATGCTCAGTGAGTGGCCAGTTAGGCTTAGGGGTTAGTGACTAGCTCATGTGTAGTGCGTTGTCGTTGCTGCCTGGGAGTTACTGGTTCAGGACCAACTGTCTTGGGAAACTGGTGCAATGCTGGTGAAATTTCAGAACGTTACGGAAATAAATTAAACAGCATTTATAATCTCAACCATCGCCTCAACTATCACCATGTCGTACCGAGAGCGCGATTCGCATAGAGTGCGAGAACGCGATCCTCACCGAGATAATAGAGATCACCGAGAAAGAGAACCCCGAGACCGCATCTTCGGCAGTGAACAGGATAAGGTCAACTGCTCGTTCTATCTCAAGATTGGCGCCTGTCGACACGCTGACAAGTGCTCCAGAAAGCACCTGAAACCGAAGGCCTCATGCACCGTACTGTGTCCAAACATGTATGACGTTTCCAAGGACAATGCGGCCTTTGAGGAGTTCTACGAAGACGTTTACTGCGAAGCAGCACAGTTTGGGACCGTCGTGCAACTGATTGTCTGCGACAACAGTTGCGATCATTTGGTTGGAAACGTTTACATTGAGTTTAGCCACCCGGAAGAGGCTCGCAGGTGCCGGGACAACTTCAACGCGCGCTGGTACAATAAGCTGCCAGTATATTGCGAGTTGTCACCGGTCTCCAACTTCCGCGAGGCCTGTTGCAGGCAGAATGAAATCGCTGTGTGCTTCCGAGCTGGTGACTGCAATTTCATTCATGCAAAGAAACCCACTGGTGAGCTACTCGAATCGCTTGAACTTAGTCAGCGAAAGTTTCGCAAAGAAAAATCTGCCAGGAGAGAGCGCTCTCCTGGAAGATACAAGCGGTATCAGAGGTAGTCGAGTGCTTGGCCGATCCTGGATCACTTATTTATTTCTGTTATTTAATTGCATGCGTTCTAGATTCGTAGGTTCCACGGTAAATCGGGCTGCGATCCATGACAGATGTCAAAGCAGACGTCTAGCCAGATCTACAAGTGTGATACTCGATACAATAACAATAGAATCATCTAGAAACTACTAATATAATAATCCACTAAACTCTTTTGCCCACCTCCCAAGCGCCAAGTCATTGCTTCGCTGTCGCCGAGTCACCATCCGTCACAACGTCCAGGCCTAATACCCACCACTCCACACAACATCTTTTACCACAACCACGCACAATGTCTGAGCCGATGGAGGTGGATGTTGCCGGAAAAAAGCCCAGATTTGAGGTCAAAAAGTGGAGCGCTGTAGCCTTCTGGTCATGGGGTAAGTATCGATAAGTATCTCTAGGCTTCTAGATAGTGCCACTGCAAGAAACTCATTCACTAACCAAGATCTCCAAATTGAAACCTGTGCGGTTTGTAGAAACCACTTGATGGACACGTGCATTGACTGCCAGTCGAACCAGGGAAGCGCAGACTCTGAAGGCTGTACGATCGCCTGGGGTGGCTGCAATCACGCGTTTCATTTCCATTGCATTGCACGATGGCTCAAGAACGGCCGACAAGCATGTCCATTATGTAATGCAGAATGGTCTTACCAGAAATATGGAAGGTAGACATGTAGTTATTTATTGTGCGGCAGACACTTTTGTCAGTGTGGCGAGCCATCAGACGTCAGCCGTCGACTCCGTCTGGTTGTCTGCTACAACCATAGAGTAGACTGATGATTTAATAATAGTATGTACGGTTTTCGTCTTGGACTCGAGCTCCCGGAGAGCGTTGAGTGCTTCATGCACATCCGAGTTTTCTAGTTGTTCCAGCTGCTCTGCCAGTTGTACCAGCGTGCTGGAGAGCTGGCGGTACTCATTGAGCACATCTTGTTCGAGACCAGTTAGCGAGTCCATCAGCGGCTGTCAGGTGGCTACTTGGTGTTCCCAGTTAAGTGCATCAACACTGCGTTACAGTGTGGCACAATGGGGTAAAGCACACCGTTGTGATTTCCCAAGTTTTGCCGTTCTGTGGTTATGTTCCTGCGTTCGCCTGTAATGAACGGTTTCTCGGCGGAGGGCCAGTTCCTGCAGGCACAGCTTGTACGACCGGTAAGAATGACTCTGGGTAACTAGAGCACATCCCCACGCGACAGATCACTCCACAGATTGCTCGCTGCACAGCTCAGCCGTTCACTGCTCGATCCCTTGCTGTGCACACCCTCGCTCAGTGCCAATTTCCCAATCCCATGTCGCCCACATGCCCACCCATGTTGGTCGTGTGCGGCTCCTACACCCAGCCACAGTCTCTGTCCGAACATCAACTGGAGAACCCAATTTACATCTTTCAACAATGAGGTAAGTGGACGAGAAAGCGAGAGTTGCGAGGTCTTGACACTTTCAGCGGAGTTTAAATGGAATGGTCTCCGGGCAAAGTGCCTCATTCCCAACTTCTTGAAGCGATTGCGGAATCCGCCAACTTTATCTGCAGCGATCTGGAATACTTGTTTATCTCGTTAAATAGCTTCGTGGTGGACTTGTGCCGACCTTCTTCTCGGCTCTCGCTTGGTTGCTCGGCTCTCGGATGTCGCTGTCCAGTTATGCGCTCATACTAACCCAGCGGGCGATTTGTGCGTGCGTCAAAGTTTAGACACGTTTACGGACAGGCTGCCAAAAGGGAAAACTGCTACGACAATGTCCACCTCACCAAAAACGCCTGGGACTCAGCCCTCATCAAGGTAAACCCCAAGTACCTCTCGGTCAATTGGGCGGCTTCTGGTGGTGGTGCATTTGCGGTCATTCCACTTAACGAAGTCGGCAGACTGCCAGACCTCATTCCACTGTTTCGTGGACATACTGCAAGTGTGCTCGATACGGACTGGAATCCATTTGACGATGAGATGCTTGTTTCGGGCGGTGAAGACGCCAATATCTACATTTGGAAGGTCCCCAAGGACTTCTCCGTCAAGCAGACCGGCGACGAGGACGAGGCCCTGATTGACGTCGCCCCAGTAACCAAGCTCTCGGGCCACCAGAGAAAGGTCGGCCAAGTTGTCTTCCACCCGGTAGCTCAGAACATTCTGGCCTCCTCTTCGGCCGATTACACTGTCAAGATCTGGAACATTGATACTGGCAAGGTCCTCTACAGCCTGCCTCACAAGGACATTATCACTGCCTTCTCGTTCAGCATTGACGGAAACAGAATTGCGACAGCTTCCAAAGACAAGAAAATCAGAGTTTGGGATATTAGAAACGAAAAAATCATCTCAGAAGGTGCTGGTCACGGTGGTGGTAAGGCAATGAAGCTGGTTTGGCTGGGAGACTCCGATAGATTGGTCACTACCGGCTTTTCTAAAGTTTCTGATCGTCAGCTGGCTCTCTGGGATGCTACTGACATTGCTTCTGGCCCAATTGGCGGATTCCAGTATTTGGATGGCTCATCTGGCATTTGCATGCCTTTCTACGATGAGGGTACCAAGATGGTTTTCCTTGCTGGCAAGGGTGACGGCAACATTAGGTACTATGAGTACCAGAACGACGAGCTGTTCCCTCTCTCTGACTACCAGTCAATTGAACCTCAACGTGGTCTCGCCGTACTTCCCAAGCGTGCTGTTAATGTTCACGAGCACGAGGTCGTCAGATTTTACAAGACTGTGAGCGACTCCCTCGTTGAGCCAATCTCTTTTGTTGTTCCTAGAAAGGGCGATGTCTTCCAGGAAGATATCTATCCTGATGCTCCGGCGCCAGTGGCAGCTCTGTCTGCTGAAGAGTGGGCTTCCGGTAAGTCTTCTGAGCCAAAGTACATTTCCTTGGCTGATGTTTATAATGGTGTGAAAGAACCGACACTGAAAAGCGCTTCAGAGGCTACAAAGCTGCAGCCGCCGTCAGTCAATTCTTCCCCGGTGAAGAAGAGCGCCCCGTCGCCAGCTACGGCCGTTGTAGAAGAAGAAAAGCCAAAGGATATTGACGAGGCTCTCACGTCGTCCAAAAGAGTGCAAAACATGCTGCAGAGTGTCGTCGAGCCTGACAAACCAACATCAAAGGATGAGGGTGCTTGGGATGATGAGCCTGAGGTCTCAGAACTCAAGTCTGAGACAAAACCAGAGAATGGTGAACTCAAATCTTCTCCAGTTGTAGACAAGGGGGCCAAGGAAGAGCCTGTAGAGGAGAAGGCGGTGACTCCTAAGGAGACTCCTAAAGAGACCCCCAAGGAGTCGCCCAAAGAGTCGCCCAAGGAATTGCCCAAAGAGACCCCTGGAGAAAAGAGTCCAGAACCACCAGTCAGCGAGAGAAGGCAGAGCGTACTTGCAGTTGATACTACTGAGAAGACTCCAGAGCCAGAAAGGCCTCTGGAGCCTGCTGGACTGCCAATCGCGGGTATCTCGTCTATTCCAGTGGTTGCAAATGATACTCAGTCCATGGGTGTTGTAATCAAGCTGCTCGAGGCAATGTCAGCCAAGATTGATAACCTTGAGAAGCAGGTTGCTAAGCTGCAAGATCAGAAAGCTTAAACTGGCTCTTTGATAAATACTTAATGTTTAAATATGTGGTATATAGAGAATCAGGTGTAGATTAGAGATCACAGATCACGCGAACCACCATTGGTCATCAGCACATACCTCTTCCCCTTCTTACCGATCGGCTTTAACAGCTCTTCGTCCTTTGCTGCATCAGCAAAAGTGCTTTGCTTCTTCCCCCAGACTGTCTTTGCGGTTACCGGTAGTTTTGCTGGAGGAGTAGAGCCAAGAGCAGGCAATTCGGAATCAGGAATGAAGCCGATATTCTTCGGCGGAGAGTGACTACTTTCCACAGGAAAGTATGCACTTTGCGATATAATTTCTTCTCTCAACCTTCCTTCTTCAAATCTCTGGATCCGTTCCCCATACCTGTTTTCACGACGAGATTTGATTGTGCGCTCCTTCTTTCTAGTACTCAGCTCCTTTCCATATGATTTTAAAACATCAGGTGAAACAATGCCTCTCCAGTCGCACTCCATAAATGCGACTGGAGTATGCAAGGGTAGGTGGCTAAGGTACTTTATGCGCTTTCTCAGGTCAGGAGAAACAGAGGAAGCATTAGATACCCTCTCCAACTTTACTGAGAGAGTCGAAGGAAAAGCCGAGAAGGATCCAAAGTGCGCCTTCAAAATCCTCACATCTAATGGAGATAGGAACAGTCTAGTTTCAGACTGGAAATTGGATTGGTAAAAGTAGTAGGCAGATTCGTCAGAGTACTCAGAGGAATAGTGTGTTTCCAAAATATCTATTTCTTCGCGCTCCGCATCCCTATTCCACGAAATCCTCTTGAGACCCTTGTTGACTTCCTCAATGGCCTTTCTATACCAAGTTCCATCGTCCTCATACATGACTTTGTTGATTTCCATGGAACTTTGCAAAAGCTCTCTCTCTTTGAGAAGCTGCAAACCTGCGTAGTCTCGAGAGCCAAGCAACACTCTAAAATGCTGAGGAAGCTCAAAATCAACCTGTGGTGGTTCTTCAAATAGAGAGCTAGAACTGCCGAAACGAGCTGGGTATGCAAATTCTGAGGGTAAGGCGACACTCTGCGAAGAATGAGGACGACACATGAGAGTCAGCAGCATTTCGGAGTTCTCAGGTATAGTTTCCTTTGTATCTTCACTGTTGACATTGTCTTCAAACGACACTGGGTATACTTCAGGGTTATTCCTAATGATGTCATTACACACTGGACATTCCCTCACCTTGGCGTCAGGGCCGCGCTCAGCAGCAAAGAAACGATACATGCAGGGCAAGCAAAAAACATGTCCACACCGAATCATTCTCGGTGCTTCTGCGATATCTTGACAAATTGGACACTTTCGGGGCCGAGAAATGATTCGCTGAACTAGACTCAGCGGAATGCACTCATCAGGATTATGCAGGTACGAAGAGGCAACTCCAACCATTTCCGGATCTAAGACAAATCGACAACTAAAGTTGATGTACGTTTCCGGAGTGATTGTGACAGGTGCTGGACCTCTCCGCGGTCGCACAGGCGGCGTGGACAGTCGTTCCTGTGTGTGCTGAGACGATCTTAAAGGGGCGTACTCAATCAAATGAGACAAGGAGATTTCACCGCGCTTGTTACGACGAGCTCCGCCCAACTCCAACAGATCCAGTTCACTCGCCAGCTGAGCATCGGCAAGTTCTTGCTGGCTCTTTGCCGGCACGTGATCCTGGCTACGACGTCTGCGACCATACTTCTGGCCCTTTGTGCGTGGCTGGTGCTTTGCTTGATTTGCCGCTGGCGTCACCGTTGGATTTACCGCTGGTGTGGCAGCCGTTGTCACCCCCGGGGTCGCCAGAGTCTGGGCGACATCTCCGGAGGGCACAAACGGCACAGCATGCGGGTCAAACCTTGGCATTTCTGTATAAACGGGTACAGTTCTGCCAAAAGCTGTTTGACTCAAAGAGAAGACCTCTGGAGAGCAAGAGCTGGGGTACTGATGTGGATAGTAGTCACGTGGTAAGTCCATCCACGTGATTCTGACGATCGCCATGTGGATCAAGTGATAGGAGGAGAGCGATGGGGTAGGAACAAGGCACCGCGTGGGGGAGCGTTCTGAAGAGGGTGTGTGCGTAACACTGCGTGTTTACATTGGTTGCGGTGTTCACTCTATCTGCAGTGCTTATAGTGCAATTCCCTTGTTTACTGATGGCATGTCCTGTTGCAGTAGTTCATTGCTTGGGGGCAGTGCCCCCGAATATCCGAGGTTGTATGCTGTACTTCATGTTTACCTGTTTATTTAGCTATGCTATGTGCAATGTATTATATCTTGCCTTCCCAATAGGATAATATGTCTTTCGTGGTCTGCTGAGGAATGGTTGTAGGGACAGGTGGTTGTGGCCGTTGGTGTGGCAGTTGGTGCGGCAGTTGTTATGATAGAATAGTAGATTTGCAGTTGTGTGTTTGTGGCGATTGCGGTGTCATTGTGAAATGGTGATCTGCTGACCTACGGCGATCCCATCGCACAGAGTGTCACCGCATGCCATCCTCGATAATGTGATACCTCACCAACGCATTGTACGCTCCCGTATCCCTAGCCCTGAGGATATTAGCGGCATCCACATTCAGCGGCGAGTCAGGCTCGGGATCACTGAGAAGAGCCTGCACTGCGGTCATGCAACTCGACAGCGTCCAGGCCGGGCTCCACTGGTTCTTTAGCACATCCAAGCACACCTCGCCCGTGGAAAAGTGAATGTTTGGGTGGAATATCGGGGTGCGAAAATACATGGTTGGTGGCTCGATAGGATAGTTCTGAGGAACGTTAATCTCAACTAACCAGCGGCCGTTCTCATAAGGAGTATTCGGAGCTCCAACCAACACAGCCTGCCATTTGGACAGATCTTCCTCCGACACTGGCGCCAGGCTCTCCACGGCAGGATTGGGGCTTTCGTTTATAGCACGCATCTCTTTAATGAGACGCTTCGCCATCGACATGGTGGCGGCCTGTGCTGTAGTAGCTCTACTTTATATATTTTAGAATTACTGTGGGGATGTTGGACATTAAGGCCCTGCCGCCCGGCACATGTACTCAACAAAAGTCATGCAGATGGGGGGTCAGCAACATCACGAGCCACCAGAGTGCATGTGAAAATCAGGGACGAGACCTAGGGAAAAGAGACCAGTTTCTAGTCCAATTAGAGTCTTTTATAGTGTTAGTCAAGGACCTAAAACCACACTGTAGCTAGGATCCATGAGAAAACTCAAAAATGAGCAGTCAGAACTGAATCTTGACAGTCTGTGTACTATCCTGGCATATACACTGTGTCACCCGGTGTACGCCTGGTCAGTGGCCTTCTACGCTTATGGAAAGCGCTACCAAAACCCTTTGTACCTCTACGCCGCACTTGTGTTTGGTCTTGTTGTGGATCTCACGTATCTGGGGCGATGGCTCAACTATACAATCTGCTACGGGATCAAAGTCCCCTGCCGACCGGAAGATGAACCGCTGGTGGTAATTACCGGAGCGTCTCAAGGAGTCGGACATCGACTTGCCGCTTGTTTAGGTGTTGACGGATTTCAGATCATCAACTTGGACGTCAAGGAGCCCGATGTGGAGTTGCCTAATGTGTCATTTCTGCGCTGCGACGTGAGCTCCTATGAACAAGTGGTAGCTGCGAGCCAAGAGATTCTCAAAAAGCATGGACCTGTGAATGTCCTGATAAACAATGCCGGCGTTATGCTGGATGGCCAAGAGATGTTGAGTATGAGTCCTGAGAGTATTCGCAAGACAGTAGAGGTGAATCTTCTCTCGAACTTCTGGACGGTAAAGGTATTCAGCGAGGGCCACAAACTCAATTACATTGTGACTGTGTCCTCTGTATTAGGAAGAATAGGTCCTCGCAAACTCTCGGCGTACTCTGCATCCAAGGCCGGCCTGATTGCAATGCATGATTCTTTGACCCACGAGCTGGGCAATAGATGCCGCACTTTACTGGTAACCTGCGGACAGATCAGCACCAGCATGTTTAGAGGAGTCAAAACGCCAAGCTTATTCTTGGCGCCAGTGCTACATCCAGGAGACCTGGCGCGGAGTATTGCAGATGCAATTGAGGCTGGCGAGTGTGGAACGCTGTCGCTGCCAGTGTATGCTAAGCTGATGCCTTTGACTCAAATCTTGCCTGGAGCCATCACTGAAATTGTGAGAAGAGTCTTTGGAATGGACACCGCGATGGACACCGCCGGCGAAGAGACGAGCTCGGTGAACGAGCCGGACGTCGACGAAGTCGACATTATGTACTAAAAGTATTTATATTCATACCATTTTGATGTTGCCACTAGCAACAATATATAATTCTTCACCTAAACATTGCCTAATCCTTTGGTAAACACGACTTTATGTAAGCCTCAAGGTTAGCATAAATCAAGTATCCATCCTCCGTGAACCACTGAGTAAACTCTGCAGACGACTTCTTCTCAGCAATCAGTTTACTCCCGTCATAAATGATCGCCGTCAGCTTCAACACTGGTTTGTACTCCTCTGTAGCCGTCCTGATCTGCACTCGTTGGTTTGCCTTTGAACCTTCAAAGATCGTTCCGGCATCCACCACATACGACCAGTACAGAAACGCTCCGTAGAGCAAAAAGTAGACAACTACAGCTGCAAAAATAGCAGGATAGGCTTCAAAGAAACCAACCTTCTTCTCAACAAAGAAAGTTGTGCCTGCCAGAGCTACAGATAAATAACCAATGACTATTTTAGTGTCTTCAATTGAATGAGACTGCTTGTACCCCAGTGATGTGAAGACTTGGGGAATGTATTCATTTGTGGTGTTTTTAAGTTGAACCGTAGAGTAGACATTGACCGGCTTGGTATTTGCGAGAACTGGTTTTTCAGCCATGTTGGTCAAGTGTCGAGGGCTCGTCTTATGCGTAGCGTGGCAGTTAGTCTGAGGAATAGTGGGCGTGGGTGATTGTTAGTGGGATGCCACTAACTCCTAGTGGGTGAAGACGTATTCTTGGTGGGGTTGGACAGAAAAATAGTGGGTAGAGAACTCCAATTTACAAGTAAACTTTTAACAACGTTAGTAACTAGACTCGTTTAGTTACTGAGGTATTCAGTGACCAGCCTATAACCACTCACTAACAACCACTCGAAGAGCTCTCGCAACCACGTAGATAGCTACAGAAGACCGAGTCGCACATGCTGTCAGTCCTCTGGGCTCTCTTTCTTGGCCTTGTTGCCAGTCTAGGCCCTTCGTTTGAAATATGTTCGGCTAATGGCTGTATTCTTGTTCCAGGAAACATTGGACCGGCATTAATCTCTCAGAGAGATGCTGTTTACAACATGAGTCTGGCGAGAGAAAGTTCTCTGGGTCTTGCTGCGTCCTCTGTCTTTATTCCAAATGGATACAACACTGCTAGTGTCGACTTTCTGAGCTCAATTCTACAGGTCGGCGTAGGAACCTTACTCGTTGACTTGTACTACGATCCGAGTAACAACCTCTGGCAACTGTGTCCTGAACCGTACTCGAATCAGCCTCAAATAACTTACAGTTTGGAGTCGGGCGAGAACGTGATTTGTGATAAGAATGCTACCGTTGAGTATCTATTTGAGTCTTTTCAGGATGGCATTGAGGCCACGGATTCTAGTCTTGAGGTCCATATAACGCATCTGGTGTTGAACTTGCATATCATTGATAACTCCACGGTTGGTTCCCTGCCGTCAATCGTCTCGTCCATGGATCCGATCACACTGGACAGAATCTACACGCCTAGCCACCTGGCAAGTGACAGGACTACAAACATTGTCACTGACTTGCCATATACATCGGTTATTGAGAATCAAGACTATCCCTCTTATGCATACTTTCTGTTGTCAGCAAAGAAGCGCCTCATCGTTACTGCATATTCTGACGACGATATCAGTATCCCCTCTGATATTTCCTCCAACGACCAGAACTACATCTTTCTGACAAACAATACCAATTTCATCAGCTATACAAACAGCTCATCGCAGAATTATACTTGCCCTATAACTGCCATGTCGTTGTCAGACGTGCCGTCAACGTACCCACTCAGCAGCGACCTCTCAGTACAAACGCCATGGCAGCTTATCGTGGAGACTAGCACTTCACAGTTTACAAACACATCTTTCAGCAACTACCTTTCCTGTGGTTATGTCCCCGTTATCTCGCGGCATATTGAATCTTCTTCTGACATTACACCTTGGATTGACAATAGCATTTGGAGTTGGGGTCCAAATGAGCCGGTGGACCTAAATTCTAACACCACAAACAGAGACTCACCGGTCGCTTACAGATGTGCCAAGCTTTCTAACACTGGTTGGGTGGTCACTAACTGTTATAGCTCGTACTTTGGTGTTTGCCGTTATGACAACGATCCAACACACTACTTTCTCACAGATCGTGCCTACATGTACTTCGACGTTGTTTCAGGATGTGGTTCTGAAGGAAGCTTGGCAGTTCCTCGTTCACCGATTGAAATGAAGGTTCTCCAGAACTTTGTTAGGAACTTCACTACCGAAGACGTTTGGATTGATGTGAACTCAATCAACGTACAGGATTGTTGGGTGACAACTGGTCTGTACTCACTGTGTCCCTATCAAACAAACCCTCTTGGCAGTGACCAGGTTCGTTTGCTGGCCGTGGCAGGGTCAGTTTGCGCAATAATCATTGGAATCATTATCGCCGTCACGCTAGACCCTATTCCTCTGCGAACTAATCAGAATCGGTGGAAGAAGGTGATGAATGTCTTCAGTAAGTCCGAGTACGAGGGTGTTCCTGCCTGAGTTCCTCCAGCATCTTGATTTCACAGCTGGGCTCTTTATTTATTTGTACATTATTTAATAATGCCTGCATTAATACGTCTGTAACCACTATCGAAGGGAGGGTGAGAAAACTTCCATCCCTTCGGCCACCTCTATCAATCTACTGCCTGCCAGGTCATGAGAGTTTCTGATAATGACTCCTCTTGAAAACTCTTGTGGCCAGATTCTGAATGCACGAATGCGATCGTCACTACATGCAATGAACAAGCAGTCAAGTGCCGGGGAAAACGTTGCAGACAAAGCACGACGTCCGTTTGGCGCAGGTAACATTGGTGCTTTCATGAGCGGTGTGAAAGATGGCACAGAGTATACAGCCATCCAATAGCTCTTGTCCGCCACACCATATCCCATAGTAACAGCTAACTCTCTGTAGTATTCGGACCAAAATATGGATGTCACTTGAGCCTGCACGTTAATTGACCTCATCTTTTGGCCAGAATGAGCATGCCAAAGGTGAATACACTTGTCGTGCATGCCTCCTCCAGTCGCTAGCATATAAGGAGCCCAAGGACAGTACGCTATGGCTTTCACAGCAGCGTTATGGTCAAGCTTGTGTTCGAGGGAGGGTACAGGAGTCTTGATATCCCACAGTGTCACCAAGTTGTCGTTCCCGCCAACTGCAAGTTGGCTATCATCGTGACTGAATGCAATGCCTGTGTTAGGAGCGGACCGATGTCTAAATATCACAAGGGTAATTACCGCATATTTGCTGACTGTTCTCAGCTAATGACGATCTGAGAGCACAATCTGTTTCTGAGATGTTAACAATATCAACCCTGCCATCCACCAACCCGACATACAACTCTGATGATTTTGGCCTCCATTTTACAAGGCAGGAATAACCATCGGGCCTGTAACTTGCTTGTACATCACAGGACTGAGCAAGATCATAAAAGAGCACAGGGCCCGTTACTCTCGATATCGCAATCATTCCAGAGTCAGAAACAGAGATGGAGTTGACAGTGGAGAGGTTTTCTCGATTGGGAATCTTCTCAGCAACATCTGTCACCGGATCATGGGCAAACACATCCCTTCCAAGGCCTATAACCACCGTCTGCGTACTCCTGCACCAATCTATAGTGTTTGCGTAGTAATCGTTTCGAATCGGCGTTGAATGAACAGAGCGTGTAGGGGTTATCAGCTTTGGAGGTGTTTCTTGAGCTCTAGAGTCATTTTTAGTATTTCCTGATAGTTTCCTCATTTTTAATTGCAAATGATCTTCGCTTGTGAAAGTCTTTTGACCGCCTTGCCTGGTCTCAGCAGTGTCACCAGCAGCGATTGAGTACAGTTCGTTAGCCTGCTTTGACATGTTCTTCGATATATTAGCAATAGGGAAGAACCTATCCTGATATTTAGGGTTGTAAGCTATCAGTGACATGGAGGTCAGGAGTAATCAATCACGACTGGGGTGCGCCCCCGATGTAAATGGCAGTACCAATGTGTAAACATGTTATCTGCAGATGTGGATGCCAAGGTATATTTTTGGGTAATGATAATAGTGACCACTAGCCTATGAAGGGATAAATAAATATGAAGTGTTTAGGTGAATCTTTCCTTCATGAAAGAGAAGTAGTTGCGCTTTGCCCATCCTTCCACTTCGCCTACAAGTTTCTCACCTCCGGTAGCAGAGACCCACACACCTGCTTTGTCAGTTGGTCTCACATCCATGAGCTGGTCCATGCAACAGCAATCGTTACTATCAGGTTTTATTCCACATAGCCAGGACTTTATTCTCATGTTGAGGACAGGTCTGTGATGGAATAAATTTGGAGAGTAAGCATGATCTTGATTGAACGAACCATAAACTGACGATTTGCGCCGGGGGATATGCTCTTTCGAGGGCTTGGCAGGTTTTGAGAGCGTGTCATTGAGCTTGCCACAGCAATCATCGTCTACAGAAATGTCAAGGTCTGCATCCGAGTTTGACTGCAGGCGCTTCTGGAAAAAGTTAATATCTGAAAAGTTTGGAAGACGAGCACCTGTGGCATAAACTTCAACCTCATCCTCAGCTATTTCTGATAATGGCACAATAGCATCCAAAACGCTGGCATCGTGGATATCTCTAACTGCCCAGAGTAATTTCACCTGGGCACCGTGTTTCTTGACGAACCGCATGAGAGGCACTGCATAGGCAATTCCAGAACCGCCTGCCACCAGTAGCATTCTCTTCACTTCACCATTCTCCAACGCATGAACAAATTCAGTAGTAATACCTTCTAGTGGGGCAGAGATGGAATAGAGCCTTCTGAAATTGATGGGAAAGCGAGTTTTCCGAATGACGAGTTGAAAGTTGTCGTCGTCAGAAAGCGAGGCAATCGAATATGGGTGTGTACCTTCCAGCCAGTACAATGGAGACCAGATTGGATACGAGACACGCACATGAGATGCCGGTGAATAGGTTCCAATATTATCTGGCTGCCTAGCTTTTGGGATGGAGACGAGGTACAGTGTCGGAGATGCATACTGCGCTGGCAGTTTGATATGTCTTGTGGTGTAGATTCTGTAGACTGCTTGGCCAAAAAGCATGGCAGCACATGCGAACAAGTAACCATTGGCGGGAGGTACAGCATGCAGATACGTCAAGAGTACTACCAGCCAGGCACAAGGGTAATGAATGCCATAAAAGACACGCCACATTCGATCTCTGACAGGCTTGAAAGATGTCGCCGTCATCACCAGAAACAAGACCAGGGCCAAGATTCCCGAAATGTTGCGGAACAAAATGAGCTTGAAGAGCTTGTTTGTTTGCACATAGATGACAAAGTACAGAACACCATGAACCAGCGCATAAAGAACACACAGGCGGCTGATCCACTTGTGCAGGGGGATCAGGTGTAAGTACAAAACGTTCGGCAGAGGGTTCGGACGTAACGTCAAAAAGTATAGCGGCGGCATGAGGGCAACACAGACCCTGCCAAGTCTCTTGACAAGAAACGTAGCATCGCCTTGAATTTGCGCCAGTGTAGTGAATAACAGACCGCCGAGCCAGGCTATTAGAAGTATGTTGCTTAAGAAGTTTGAAGTGCGCAATACACTGGGGGTTTTGGATCGTCTGACCAGAGCAGAAGCAACGATACAGGCCCCGGTAAATATCAAGCAACGAAGGGCCCAAGTTCTGGTTACTCGGGTTCTGAACCGTTTCATATCTGCCTCGCTCCAGTCTCCGGTCGTCTCAGGGCCCAAAAGGTCCACCAGCATGTCGTCCAGGAACTCCAACATCAGGTCCAACATGTCGCGGTGTGAGATGGTAAAGTTGTTGTGCCGGGGTGGGCAGAGTTTTATCTGATGTCCCGTGACGCTTTTATCTGATTATCGTGATGGGAATGGCCCAGCCCCACGGCGCATTCTACGTGGCCTGGCTGCTTGACTCGTACCGTCTTAGTTATTCTCTCCAAAGTCTCGCTTTCCCATTTTTGCATTTACGTCCAACCAGCCGCTACTGCCGGCTCTCTGGTCGAGTCTTGTCCCTCAGCGATCGCAACCATCGGAATCAAATACTTCAAGGTTCGCTTTTCGTTGACTCACTTTCCAGGGCCTTACGCACGCATATGCGGGCCCCGTTTTAGTAGTTGGGTTGTGCCGTGCGTCTATTAGTCCGTACACGCAACTGCCGTACAAAAATTCATCAGTCGAAAAGTTATCTGATGGGATCAGGCGTCCACCCACGTACTTGAGTTTGATTGCGCTGCGCTGTGAATGAGCCAGGGTATTTGTAGACTACTAGTAATTTCTAATACTACTTGCCTTAGTAATTCACCTTTCCAACTAGACAAGATCCGACGGCTAAATGCGCGCCGAAATAATAATGATGTGATCTTTATTACCAGAAGCATCAAGCAGGCAAGGGCGTAGGAACAAACTACTTTGGCCAGCTGCACGTGCTTGCAGTGATGAGCGGTAAGCATTAGCGAATACTCTGAGCCAGAAGGGGAAGTGATATGTGGATGAGCAACATGTATTCCGCTGTTAGAATGGAAATTGCTATGTCTTGGTGGGCTGTCAAAAGCTCATTCCCCTGGCGGCTGATTCTTGGCCATCGATTCCCAAACTGCATGAAGGCTGTTCACAGGGCTTTTGACCGATTATTTTGCTATCATACACTGCCCACAGGCTCATCCGATACCGCCTGCCCGTTAGAGGGTGGTCAACATGTGGCTACCGTCCGTCACAGGCATTGCCCTGTCGTGGATCCAAGTTCGTTGTTTCTTGGCTCGTGTAGGCACGGCTGTGTCTTGACGCGTCGTCTGGGACTCCTCTGTTGGCACATTGATCGAGGGGCATTTGTTTACATCCGGGGACAAATCAGTACCAAAAAAATACCCTTCTGACACCACCACTTTCCACCCCCTTTGATCCAGTGTCATGAGAGAAATCGTAAGTGTTCCAAATTAATACGATGATTCACAATATGCTAACCGCAGATCCATATTTCTACCGGCCAGTGTGGTAACCAAATTGTAAGTACCAAAAACCCCTGAACCTACAGGTGATTCGCACGTCAACAATGACGGTCACAACCTTGACAGTCCATGGAGCATGTTGTCAGCGTCGTTAATAATTTAAGGCGTTTTTCGGACTACAAAACTCTCGTAAATATCGCCTTATTCGACAGCTCAAATGTCGGACTAAACAGATCACTGGTACTTGTTGTACAGCCGACATCTCCACTATATTCAAACAACAGCACAGTGTTGAGGGCTTCACGCATTTGTAGTCATCTCTTATCGCTCTGCTGCCGATTGGGGTTTTAACAACCCCATGTCGAAGTAATCAATACTAACCCCAGGGCCATGCCTTCTGGCAAAACATTGTTGAGGAACACGGCCTCGACGGCGAAGGTGAGTTCCACGGCCAGCCTGAGCAGAAGGAACGTCTCAATGTGTACTTTACTGAGGCTGCCAAGGAGAAGTACGTCCCCAGAGCAGTCCTCGTGGATCTTGAACCCGGCACAATGGACACCGTCAGAGCCTCCAAGTTTGGTAATCTCTTTAGACCAGACAACATGATTTTTGGTCAATCCGGTGCCGGAAACAACTGGGCCAAGGGTCACTACACTGAGGGTGCTGAGATCGTCGAAAACGTTCTTGATGTACTCCGTCGTGAAGCAGAGAACTGTGACTCTCTCCAGGGTTTCCAGGTATCTCACTCTCTTGGTGGTGGTACCGGTTCTGGTATGGGTACCTTGCTCATTTCCAAGATTAAGGAAGAATACCCTGACCGTATGCTTGCGACTTTCTCTGTTGTTCCATCTCCAAAGGTCTCCGACACTGTTGTTGAACCCTACAATGCCACTCTCTCCATCAACCAACTTGTCGAGAACGCCGACGAGACCTTCTGTATTGACAACGAGGCACTGTACAATATCTGCCAGAATACCCTTAAGCTGTCCCAGCCTACCCACGCAGATCTCAACGGCCTCATCTCCTCCGTCATGTCTGGTATCACTACTTGCTTGAGATTCCCAGGTCAGCTCAACTCTGACTTGAGAAAGCTCGCTGTCAACCTTGTGCCTTTCCCCAGATTGCACTTCTTTACTGTCGGCTATGCCCCGTTGTCTGCACCCAATGCCCGCAGCTTCAGATCCCTTACTGTTCCTGAGATCACTCAGCAAATGTTTGACCCCAAGAACATGATGGCTGCTTGTGACCCTCAGCATGGCAGATACTTGACTGTCGCTGCCTTCTTCCGTGGCCAGGCTTCCATCAAGGAGGTTGAGGACCAGATGTACAATGTCCAAGAGAAGCACAAGCAGTCCTTTGTTGAGTGGATTCCATCCAACGTGCAGACTGCTCTCTGCTCTGTCCCTCCAAAGGATGCCAAGCTGGCCGGTACCTTTGTTGCCAACTCCACCTCTATCCAGGAGCTGTTCCAGCGTGTCAACCAGCAGTTCAACGCCATGTTTAGACGCAAGGCTTTCTTGCACTGGTACACTAACGAGGGTATGGAGGAAGCGGAGTTCACTGAGGCAGAGAGCAACTTGGCTGATTTGATTTCTGAGTACCAGCAGTACCAGGAGGTAGGTGCTGACGATGGACTGGACTACGACGACGAGTATCCAGCGTAGACCTAGCCAAGTATAACCATGTTCAATTATTAGGCGCCTGCGCCGCGGTTAAATTAATATATTTTCGATTCCCCTTACTCTCTAATGACGAATGCGGATGTCAGGTCACCATCGTGCGATATTGAGACATGAAACAGGTCATTGATTCCTTCAACGACGCACTGCGGTTTGCCTGTTCCTACATAGTATCTGTAGCACGTCTTGAACGCAAAATTGCGTTGCTGCTCAATGTCAAGCGATTTAAACAGCGCTTCCTTCAAAGCCCACGTCGATGCCACATACTGCAGCTGAGACTTTTCAGGCAGTTTTTCAAAATGTGTGCGCTCCTTGGAATGCAAAACTCGCTCTAGAAAGCGGCGACGGCGATACGCACCGCCATCCAGTAAACGGGCAATTCTCGATGTCACGAGAATGTCATGGCCAACGCCTTTGATCATGACAGCCAATTCACCGCACCAACCAAGGGTGTAAGTAGAGACTACAGCAACTTAGAGTACAAAAAACAGAGCGTTCAAACTACTGGGAATAATCCCATGAACAAGCTATTGTAGAGATCGAAGACTCGGCACTCGGATATCGGATATTGAAATTTCCTGGTGAGTGACTCAAACAGGAAATTTTACGAATTTCAGTCTGATCAAACCGACGTTAATATGGCATCGTCTATTCCTGGGCCAAGAGCTCTTCCTGACTCTCCTTATGACCTGTCGACGTACTTTGGCCGAGTAAAGCACTGTGCTGCAATCTCCAACCCGTTCATGTTGTTGACGACCAACAAGGATCTTGACGATGCGAAAGCAGCTGTTTCAGGATATAAGAACGGCTCCAATCCTCTGACTCCTGAGATATGGCATGCTAAACGAGTCCTGGACTCCACTCTTCATCCAGACACTGGTGAGAAGGTTCCTCTGCCGTTCAGAATGTCGTCATACGTTCTGTCGAACCTGGTAGTCACGGTAGGCATGTTGACGCCAAATATGAAAACGTTTGGAACCCTGTTCTGGCAGGTAACTAATCAGTCACTTAATGTTGCTGTCAATACTGCCAATGCCAATAAATCGCATCCATTGACGACACAGCAGCTTTTGACGAACTTGGGCCTGGCTGTTGGAGCTTCATGTTCCGTCGCTCTGGGGCTCAATGCCCTTGTTCCTAGAATCAAAGGAATCTCGCCAAGCACACGACTGATTCTAGGACGTTTGGTGCCTTTTGCTGCCGTTGCTTCTGCCGGTATGCTTAATGTCTTTGTCATGAGATCGCATGAGATCACGAAGGGCATTACCGTTTATGATACCAAGACTAACGAGCCAGTGGGCAACTCTCGTCGTGCCGCATTTACTGCAGTTCTGGAAACTGCATTGTCGAGAGTTATCAACGCTACCCCCATCATGGTTGTTCCTCCACTTATTCTCGTTAGGTTGCAGAGAGGCTTCCTCAAGGGCAAGTCTAGAACTGTTGAGACGCTTGTGAACCTCGGTCTTATCACTGTAACTTCATTTGTGGTTCTGCCGTTTGCCTTGGCCATCTTCCCACAAAGATCGTTTGCCAATGTCTCTTCTCTCGAGGCTGAGCTCCAGGACAAGAAGGACAAAGATGGCAACCAGGTCACCACTGTCTGGTACAATAGAGGAATGTAGAAATGTAGAATGTAAATGTAGAATGTAGAATATCCCTGTCCTGGTCATTAATTAAGCACTATAAATACTCATAGATGTGTGTCACTACTGTCACAAACGATTACACTTTGTCGACTTTGCGCAAGAAACCAGCCACTCTGCTGATATCCACCTCGCCAGGATCGCTCTCCACAGCCTGCATCAGCTTGCTGAGCAGAGCATCCACTCTGTCTTCCTCAACGCCGGTGCACAGCGAGACAACTCTCCTAAACTTTTGTTCCAGAGCCGTCGAACGCGACCGCAGATCGTTAGCAAGGCTCTGTAGTTTGGCCTGGTTCGTCTTGTAGGCGGCCACGCGTGCCTGAATAATAAGATATGGAGGCAGATCTGGAAAGAGATTGGGATCTGTGCCTGGTCCTGCGTGCCGCAGGTTCTCTTCTGTCAAAGAATAAATACGGAACGGCTGATCGGCATCAAAGTTGCCTTCAAAGTTGAGTCCGACATTGCCGTCACGACCCTGTCGGCGCTCTTCTTCTCTGAATCGTCTGTCCTCTTCTTCGACCGCTCGTTCAAGGTTCAGAGAACCTCTCTGCCACTCGACCAGCTGTCTGGAGTACTGCTGAATCTGCGCTTGATTTTGGTTCAGTTCTGTCATTTTTGTGGTTGCCTGCTGGAGCTGTGTACGCAGGTCGTTCAAAATATCTTGTTTTTCGCCCAGCTCCTTGCTAAATTCTTCTTCAATGCCTGCAACCTTTTCGTTGATGGTGTTGATAATCTGTTGGTGTTGCTCTTTGCTCGCCTGTCCCTTGGTGCCATTACTTGATTCTCCTGGCGTCTCCTGTGCACCATTTGTGAGCGCTGGCGGAGAGCCGTTCATACCTACCGAGACTGCTGCTCTAGCCGCGAGATATGCCGCAGAGTGGCCGGCTCCATGTCCATTTTGCTGCTGCACGTTGTCGAAGTATTGCTGCTGCGTTTGCTGTCTGTGATCATCCTCTACATTGATTCCAAAATCCATTGGACGCAATCCTGCTCGATTCGGAATGGCAATGTTAGCATTAACTTCAAGCAGCTGCTCCACAATGTTGCGAGAGCCGACTCTGGCAGCGATATTGAGTGCAGTATCACCGTTCTTGTCACGGGCGTTGACCATGGCGTTCATGAACCAGCCAAGGGAAAAACGAGCTAAGCGAGCACGTGTTCCACGTTTTACAATCCACTCTAGGAATGTCTCGAGATAGTACCTTGCAGCGTCAGCCCGTCCCTTGATACCAGCTGTTAATGCAATATGATGCAGGAGTGTCCGACCCTGCTTGTCCACTAGTGGGATGGCTGGAAACAGGACATCAAGAAGCTCCGGGAACAGAGCCAGATCGTAATTATTAGTCACCAAAACTGCTCTGACAAGCGCCGACTCTCCGGCAGAGTTTGCTCTCCTCGTATTTGCACCATGTTTTACCAGGTCACGGACCAGCGAGATTCTGGCAAGCGCAGAGGCCCAATGCAGGGCTGGGTGCCCCATGTCGTCGATGGGCACGTCGACATCTGCAATCTGCGAGATTGTGTCGTTCGCTGGAGCGTCGGAGTTGCCCGAATCAAGAAAGAGTTGCACAACTTGTTCTTTGGACTGTTCGTAGGTAGGCGTGGCGCCAATTGCGAGAGGTTCATCCGGTATAGAACTGTCGCTGACGTTCGTGTCGTCAATAGGAGATGGCTCTCTTGCATCTGTAGCGGAGATTCGGACTGACCCGACGCCGACGTCCGCCTCCGAGTCGTCTTCACCAAAGCCATTGACGGATGCTGCTGGAGGGCCAGCGTCCGGAGAATCGGCAACTGTGCCGTTGCTCAGCGTCCTAGCAGCAAAGCTCGTGCTTGGAGTACCGAATTCCTGTTTTATTCCCAGAGCCGGACTATTTGACGTTGATTTGACTCTTTTTCTTGGGGGACCCGACGGTGCAAGAGGACCGGGGTTTTTGGCATTGCCGCCAAGCGACGACAGGGCCTGGGAGGCTGACTGCGACAAAGCCGAAGACTGCGAGCCCGTGACCTGCAATGGCTGCGCAAACATCTCGGATATCGAAGGTAGGTGGTACAGCGACTGCTTGCGTCTAGCAGCCATTGCCTGTTCTTTTGTGGGCGTATTTTGTGAAGCTGCAGACGAGGGATCAATCATGAGCAGAGGGGCCAAAATATCAGTGACTGAGTACTGGCGGCAGAGATCGAGCGCTCTCTGGAACGGGATCCAGGTGCCCTGGTACTTTCCGTAGCCACCCTGAACCTTTTCATGCTCGCCGGTCAGGATTTCCTTTTCAAGCACCTTTGTGCGCTTTGACTTTTCTACACCGGCCACCTTGAGGATCTGGGTTGCATTAAGTGAAGAATCGTGCCGCCGTCGCATGACTGCCACACCGTTGGCCATCATCTCAAACACGGACACACCCGAGTAGGTTGCCGTGTACACAGCAGACGTCTGGAAGGAACTGTTGGCGCTGCCTATCGAGTTGGAGTGGTGCGCTAGCACTGCTGCAGAGGCTTGCTGCTGGGCCTTCACCTGGTGCGACTGGGACATGGGAAAGCTCTGGTTCTGGTGCAGTTCGTACGGCGACTGTGGCGGCGGCTGGTGCGGTGTTGTACTTTGCATCGGCGTCTTTTGGAGCGGTAGATTTTGGAGCGGTGTCTGCACCGGAGTATTTCCCGTACGGAAGGAGTCTTTGGTGTACGACGACATGGATACTGGCGTCGCAGCGACAGAGTTCTTGCGGGATTGGGCAGCTGAGGCCGCTGTTGACAGAGAATGTTGCGCAACAGCGGTAAGCGGCGAGCCAGCGGGGCCGTCGAGAACCAGCTGTGAGTCTGAGGTGCTGACCGGGATGGCAGACATCTGGGCCTCGGTCATGAGGAACGATTCAGCGTTGTTCTGCGGTTGTTGAGCGCGGAGCACAGGGTTTGTGTAGATTGTGCAAAATCCGAGGGGAGCGCCAAAACACCACACGTCTGGAGGCGTCGCGCGGTAGTGGGTCTGGGAGAGGCCAGTGGGGCCGGAGCTGCGCAGCAGCGCAACGTGGACAAGTAAGCGGTGTAGCCATCACTTGCCAGCAGGCGCTGGCAGAAGCACCAGCAGAGCAAAATACTGAAAATGAAGTTAGAAATTCATGGTTTCTTTTCAATATCTGACTGGCTCTCTTCTGGCCTCCCTCAATGGCCTCGCGCAGAGCAGCCTCACTAGTGGAGCGGAGTAGCCTCACCGAAACTGATGACAAGCCCCACTGACAGACTGACGAGCTAACTCGATTCGCTGAGATGTCAGTTCCAGTTGACGCAGAGCTGATCAGAACAACGGCTCCAATGTTGGTTAATTGAATTATACTACACATGACAAGTGATAAATGTCCTTAAATTCTTTTCTCAAAAACACTCTAACTACCTCCAACTTCCTGCTCTTCCCAGGACAATTGGTCCTACGCTCGACGCACTCGCTGCACACATCTCCACACTCCACACAACTCCAACATCAGGTCCGCCATTGGAGTCCGAAGTAACCGTTAAGCCCAACGATTAAAGTTCAACAAGTGCAAGACAATTGATCAGATATAAGTCGCTCAACAAACGAAACAAACAAAAGTTCCATCGTACCCCATCCCAACCAGTTTATTCAGTTTATTTAGTTCATTGTCCCTCCCTAGCAACGAGACTCACTCCCAACTCAGTGATTACGGTGATAACACAACCAAGTGATAACACAACCGAGTGATAATACACCGTGATAACATAGAACTATGGACCTCCCTGACGAACTCAAGTTCGTACGGTCAATCATCGCTCGCGGCAAGGAAGTAGAAAAACCAGAGCCAATTGTCGCCTACTACTGCAAGCTCCATGCTGTACAGGAGATTCTGTCCAAAGGAGTCCACGAACGAGATGCCAAGGCCGCAACGGTCGCAGCGCAGCTTTTGGATGAAATCGAGGAAATGAAAGTCTCTGATCCCGTCGTTTCCAGCGAACAGGGTGCCGCAATCATTGCAGACGACGACACTGCATCGGCTTATGTCGAGTCCTTTGCCACAAAGGTGTTTCTGAAGGCAGACAGAGACATTCAAAACAAGACGACAACGAGGGCGACTTGCTCTGATTTGCTTGCCTCGGTTGTTTTTTTTGATCTGCTCAAAGTCTTTAAGAAGGATCTCGACCCGGATGTCAATGCTAAGATCAAGTATGCGAAATACCACACGGCGAGAATTCTCAAGGCTTACAAGAATGGCGAGGATCCTAACGACTATACAGCTCCAGAAGAGAATGATGAGATTCAGCAGCTTATGGAGTCTTTGAGTCCCCAAAACTCAGCACCTCAGGGCGAAACAGCGCAGGAGAGCACCTTTCAAGCGGATCCTTCTGACTCAGTGGATCCTGCGGACAATGACAATACACACGTTGATCTCACAAGAGAATCGCCGCCTCCAGAACTGTCCCTGCCATCTGCCCCTTCAGCGCCTGCCTTTTCATCACATTTCAATCTCCCGTCGGCACCGAGCGCTGACCCTGGATACGACTTCCCCTCGGCGCCTGCTCTTCCTCCAAAGGTCTCTACCCCTCCAAACAACGGGTACAGCTCCACTTCATCTCTGGTGTCCCCTCCAGCGCCTGCGAATGCTCCCCCTGCGTCTAAACCCCTCACAAAACTCGTTGTCAAAAACATCATGGACGAGTCTGAGATCATCACGACGGCTCAAAAACATGCCAAGTTTGCCATATCTGCGTTAAACTATGAAGACAAGGGAACTGCAATTCGTGAACTGGAGAGTGCGCTGGAGCTACTGCGCAGCTAGATGTATAATAGGCATATAAAAAAAGATGATGGTATTTGACGCAAGCGTCACTATATTACAATAAATAAATCATACGTTGACACCCATATATCTTCGTGGTGGAGGGCCATATGGCTTACAGGACCAATAATCAGTGTAGATCGGTGGACCTTCCGGTTCCAAGCTCTTCTTTTCGGGTGAAACAGAGTGCGGGTAAAGAGCAGCATTCTTTTCTTCTTCCTCTGCAGCCTTCGCCGCAGCCTTCTCTGCTTCTTCATCCTCTTCTGTCACCAAACGAGACAAGCCTCGCTTGCCTTCTGTACGTGCAAAAACAAGCTTTCTTGGTGTCTGATTGTTGTTCTGGGAAGTAAGATCAGACCCAGCCGTAGGTATGTTGGGCGTATTCATACGGTAGTTAAAGACCGGAGGCTCCAGAAAAGGAAGCTTTGTATTCTGGAAACCAACAGTGCTTCTCGGCAGCTCCTGCTCATAGGCGAAGTGGCCACTTCCGCCGGGAGATGAGGGAACTGTCTGGGATCTTCGTGACATTCGATTATCCATCCTTGACTCTTCAGGGCTAATGTGTCGAGGAATGGAGCTGTCGTACGTATAGTTATTAGGCGATTGCATGTATGAGTTGTTGAACTGCACGCTAGGGCGATGCAAGTTCTGGAAGCCTCTTTGCTGAAACTGCTGGAACTGAGGCTGTTGCTGGGGAGTTTGCTGCGAGTATTGGGCTCGCACAGGGCGTGGTGCAAAGACTCTCGGAGTGTATGCTCGAACCATATCGTAAAAACCGCCTCCTGTAAAGTTGCTCATTCCGTAGCCACCATACTGCGGCGACTGCTGACCCATACCGCCATATCTCATATCGTAATTTCGAGGAATCTCTTCGATATCGTCATTGTGACCTGGGGCATTTTTGGCAGCTAATTTCATCTGCGTAATGCGAGTAGTGATGAGTTTGTATGCCAAAACGCTGCAGCCGACAAGCGAGACAACGACTGCAGCACCGTAAACGGCCCTGACAAACAATTGAAGGCCAATCTCAGTGTACTCCATAACGGAATCATGATACTGGTTGATGAGAGCCCCTCCTCCAAGGGTCAGAACCAAAATAGCTGGTGAGATGTCTCTTATTCTTTCCCAAAGTGGAGCAAGCTGTTTGATTTCTGGCGTCTCCAGAGGATCTTGAAGTTCGACAATTCTATCGCTGTGGAACGGAGGTTCCGGAGAATACTGCCGCATATCGTTCAGATGGCCCATGGACATGTTCATGGACATGCTTCCCCGCTGCGGCTGGCCAAAGTCCTGGTATTGCTGGTAATCCATTGGGTTTTTGGAGTTTTTGAGATCTTCTTTGGACCAGTACGGAGATGGCTGGCGGTGGATAAACTGCGTGTTGGAGTAGGGTTGTTCTTTGAACGATGGCTCTCTGTTGAATCTGGGGCGGCGGTCTTGACGTTCCTGCGCGCGATCTGAAAACCTATTGTCAGGTTGGGAGTGGCGTCGTGGTTCAACTACCTTTACAGCTGGCTGTTTCTTTGGCCTGTAGGACTGACTTCTGTCTAGCTGCGGTTTTGGAGTACGTTGCTGTGGTATGGAAGGGTCCAGCTCCGCTGCAGCCGGAGGAGCAAACTTTTTTGTAGTCGCTGGTGGCTGGCTGGGAGGCGCCATCGACGTGACGGCCGTTGCCGGCATTCCCTGGGGAGGCTGGTTGTCTGTGGGGCGATGTGGGACCTGCGCAGATGCCTTCTGCGGTGGGACATTTGCATGTGCGGCTGTATTATGGTGGTGGTTGTGGGCTGGCACAGGGACAGGCGATGGGTCGTTGTCCGATAGTAGGTCTGGCTCGAAAATGGGAGGTTGGTCAGGAGCCTCTAACGGTTGGGGGGTTCGAAGAGCAGGAGGAACCGGAGAAAGTCTGGAGCCCGAAGGCGGGCCATCATGATCAACGTAGCTGTACACGTCGAAATTGTCGGAAGCAGAATGAGCAGGAATGTCGTCGTCCACCATTGGCTGGTATCGATCTGGCGGCTGCTGTCCTCGATGCTGTGGATTGCGGTACTGCGCAGCTGGGGCTCTAAAAAGGTCGCGGAAAGAGCTGCCCCAGCCGCTCTGGTTTCTGCTTGACTGGTCGTACGTGGTCGGTGCTGTGTATGTCTGGGCACGCGGTGCTGTACGACGAGGGGCCTCAACAGGAGGAGGGGCTACACCGGGGACACCAGGGACACCAGCCATGTTACCGCTAGGATCGATAGGTCGGTGTGTCTCATTACTGCCGCGCTTGTTGCCACGGCGCAGTGAACCTCTCCAGCTGAGGCCACGACGAGGACCTCCGCTGCCGTGGGCAATGGTTGTCGGAGCGTCTTCGTTGAGCTCGTTTATGCCACTCATGGCGGTGTCGGAGTTGGCTAGTGTTGACTTGGTATCGGTTGTCTCACCAGTAGCGTTTTATAGTTGCAGGATATGGCTTTGACTGGTGAAGTGACTGTGCGGTTGTCAAATCGCTCGGAGCCTTGTGTGGTGAAAAGTCACCTGTGTGGTGCGCTTTCTGTCTGAGCGGGCGTGAAATAGGGGGCTTATACAAGACGCAGGCCGCTAAAGCAGCATTAAATACGCTGCAAAAAAGTCAAAAGGTCGCAAGTGCAGGGTAGGAAGAAGCGTTGCGAGACCGCAGCAGCAAAAAGACCTCTGCAACAAAAGAGCCGCCAGAAGCTAGAACGGAACCAAAACGGCAACCCGGAAAGAACTATTTGGTGAAAATAGTGGCTCCCCTCCGCCCCAAATCCAGGCTTGGTGACAGTTGCAGGACTCACCCAGTAATTATTGGGACCATGCCGAGTGCCGGCCGGGGTACAGCACGACAGCCAGCCGCCGAGCGGCAACCTTAGCGAGGTCGAAGGTTGGCGAACAAGCCGAGACGGGGAGGTGCCGAGAGGAACAAGTGCCGAGCTGCGAGAATGCAATTCTTTGAGGCAGTTGTTGCAGCTGCCAAGCGCACAAGAGTTAAAGTCACCCGCTTCGCTACCGCCACAGCATTGCTCATCCGTGACATGTGACGATTATTTTACACGCATATGCTGCCGCTTTGCTGTAGTGCACTCAGATTGGCCAGCAACAGAGGGAAAATTTGAAGCAGCCACTGCTGCGAACGACACTAAAGACAGAGCCGGAATAATGTCGTTTCCATGCCAACGTGAGAGACTGATGGATGATCTCATGTTCTCACCCTCCGCACGTGGATACTAGGCTATCAGTGTCTTGCATACTTGCATAGTACCCAGACCCCTGCATCATGTCAGTAACGATCGAGCGATCAGAGCTCGGCTACGTCTGAGGAGAAGCTAACATGAGAGTGTTCCTGTCTCTGCCTTCTTTCAATTCCAGGGCTCCTCTTCACGTTCTTTTTGTGGCGTTTGCCCCATATTGCTCATCTCCCCAACAGCATGGCCCACTCTGCCAGGTCAGGCGTCGTCAGTGCAGCAGCTCCATCTCTTATGTCGTATTTTGTAGTAGTGTGTAGACGCTGAATTGGGGTGTCGTCTGTAGAGTAGGGTGGAGTAAGGCGAGTCTAATTGCTAGCACCATTTGTAATGAGATTACAATGAGATTACAATGAAGATGTATCGAATCCCACCATATAATGGACTTACTGTTTGGCCAATTGTTCTCCTATTGAACTTGTCTTCTAATCCTGAATCGAGGCTCCTGGTTCTGCGCGGGGGTCATGGTTGTCTTGTCCTGGGGAGTTGCTGTCAACGATTATCAAGCGTAAACCTGAAAAGTGTCAAAAGAGAAAACTTAAATTGCACCAAACTGAAATCCTCTGTATTGAATATCAGACATTGCATTTCCATGACATTCATTCTCCACCAGTGCCTACCCAGTGCCAATAACCTGCTCTGTCCCACGTAACGACTCAGTCCTGGTAGCTACTCAGAGCCAGCTCAGTCTCTGGTAATTTCTGGTTCATTGCTCTGCGAGTAGCCCAGCTCAAACCGCAGCAGTGAGGTGGAAAGTCACCGACTTCAGCAGCTATGCCGGGCATTGTAACGATAAAACACAAGCGCAGACGCCGCTCCTTTAAATCCGGGTTCTACGGCCCAGGACAGAAGTCTCCCAGGTCTCCACCCTGAGCAACTCCCACGCTCCCACCAGCAGAGTGGTGAAATATTTGGGAAAATTTCCACTTGAAAAATCACCTTCTGTCTCTTTAAAAAACCCAAAAACATGTCTGTAGCGCCAGTAAACACATCGACCTGCCGGTTCTACGAGAGCAAGTTTCCGGAGGTGGACGACCTCGTCGTCGTCAACGTCAAGGAAATCGCCGACATGGGCGCCTATGTCAAGCTGCTCGAGTACGACGACATTGAAGGAATGATTCTACTCTCAGAGCTGTCGCGTAGAAGAATCAGGTCTATCCAGAAGCTCATCAAGGTCGGCAAGAACGAGGTCGTCGTTGTCCTCAGAGTTGACAAGGACAAGGGATACATTGACTTGTCCAAGAGACGAGTGTCGCCCGAAGAAGCCATCAAGTGCGAAGAAAAGTACCAAAAATCCAAGGCCATCCACTCCATTCTCCGCCACGTTGCCGAGAAGCACAATGTGGAGCTCCTCACACTCTACGAGACCATTGCCTGGCCGCTGAGCCGGAAATACGGCCACGTCTACGATGCATTCCGCATTGCCATTACAGATCCCGACAGAGTCTTTTCGCTGACGTCGCCTCCATCGCCAGAGATTCTCGAGTACCTCAAACAGCAGATTGCCCAGAAGCTGACTCCTAACCCTACCAAGATTCGTGGCGACATTGAGGTGACGTGCTTTGCATACGATGGCGTGGATGCCGTCAAGGCCGCTCTCAAGGCCGGCGAAGAGCTTCACACTGAGCAGATTCCCGTCAAGATCAAGCTGGTTGCTGCCCCACTGTTTGTCCTCACATCCACTGCCATTGACAAGACCAAGGCCATCGAGGTCCTCAACGAGGCCATTGTCAGAATCAGAGAAAACATTGAGAAGGCCGGCGGTACGCTGACTGTCAAGATGGAGCCCAAGGCTGTATCTGAGACTGAGGACGCTGAGCTCGCCAAGCTCATGGAGAAGTCTGAGGCTGCGATGGCACAGGTTGCTGACGATGACGACGACTATGACGATAGAGAGATTGAGTAAACGATTGGTCAAACGATTGAAACTAAAAATACCTGGTGGGATCTTTGAGTCCGTACTATAGATTACTACGTACTGCACTCTGCTCTGCAACCGACTACTAGACTGACGACTAGATCACGACTAGATCACTGCCCTGTAGCACGAGAGTAAAAATAAAACTAAATGAACGAGAAATGAATAGATTTAAATTCCCAATGTTTTGTACAGTCGTTCATTATCCGTGGCTCCACCTTGTCCGGCGCAGGCATCCCTTGATCCCCAGGTACGGCGGCACTGGGCGGTCATTCGGCGGGCGAACTGAACTCCACCAGACAACATGTCAGTTAGACCAGCTACACACTCTGGCTCGTGGTACTATGGAAACGCCACCCGCCTTCATAAACAACTAGACGGATTTCTTGCCAAGGCCACAGAGAGCCGTATTCCAGGCGCCAGGTTCCTCGTTGGCCCGCATGCCGGCTACTCGTATGCTGGAGAGACGCTGGCAAAGACTTACAAAGCGTGGGATGTGCAAAAGACAAAGAGAGTCTTCATTTTGGGACCGTCTCACCATGTGTACTTCCGCGGTGCACAATTGACGTCCTTTGCTGCATATGCAACGCCGTTTGGCGATGTGCCAGTAGACACTGCAGTAGTAAAGGATCTGGCAGAAACCGGCTTATTTGGAAAAATGTCGAGTTCAACTGATGAGGACGAGCATTCCTTTGAAATGCACATGCCTATACTGGCAAAGGTTTGCCAGGAGGCAAACACCAGTGTCTCCATCATTCCGATTCTAATTTGCTCGGCATCCCCGACGTACCAGAAACAACTTGCCGAAGCTCTCTCTCCGTATTTTGATGACCCGGAGAACACCTTCGTCGTATCTACGGACTTTTGCCACTGGGGCACTCGGTTTGACTATACAAAGTACGTGGATGGTTCCAACCTTAAGGAGATCCGCAGCCTGAATCGGCTCTCTGCCACGCCTACACCGATCTACAAGTCAATTGAGTTCCTCGACAAGACGGCTATGAATGTGCTTAGCGGTGGCTCGTTTGACAAGTTTCAGGAGTACCTCACACAGACAGAGAACACCATCTGCGGTGCGTCGCCGTTGGCTATTGTACTGGCCACTATTGAAGAGGCTAGGGCTTTTAATTGCCGTCTGCAATGGCTGGCGTATGCCCAGTCTTCTCGTGTAACTGACGTTTCTGAATCTTCTGTTTCGTACGCCGCTGGCTACGGGGTCGCCTAGAGTGCGGTGAACTACCATAGAATATATTTATTAGAATGATTATTTTCAAGATTGTGTAAGGACTGTTTGTTCATGAGGGAAGAGTCTCTGAAGCGCCTGCCTATTCAAGATTTGACAAGTCGCTTGCAGGAACTCGACTGCTAAGATATGACACGTCATATGCAGGGGAATATGACTGCGGAGCCACGAGTTGTTGCTCTGGAAAGAGGATTCAATCCCCCGTTCATGAACTCTGATTTACAGGTACCTATTCATTGTCTAACGATGCTGCCAATCACCATCACGCTAAAGCATGGCTGTTCGAGATGCTTTCCACAAACTAGCAAGAAACATTATGTAATGTCACATACGGCCTATCTACGCAGAATACTGCATTTCATTTATTTCTTTAAATATCATTCTCCCTTCCTCTTACTCACTTCCTCCTGCACTCTACTTCTGCCTGCTTGTGACGGCAGCCGCGAAACCACCCAAATCCCCACCCCTCGACACTTTCAACCGCATCAACTTGGAATGGCAAGATGAAGGACCCAAAGTATTTCAGAAAGGTAAGAACTTTGGTTTCGGTGACAATGTTGCCTTTAACAGTTGTGATCTGCGCAATGCGAATGTTCCGGTGTCGCTTGAGGCACGTGTAACAATAGTTTACATTGCAACGTTTTGTCGACAAACAGCAGAAGCAAAGGTCTCGAAATAACTAACTCAGGGCAAGGTTGTCGAGCTGCGCCAAGAGCTGGCCCTCGATAAGCGTGACAAGAATCACAAGATGAAAAAGACAGCGCTCAAAAAGATTGTTGCCAACATGACAATGTCAAACAACGAGATGGTCGCATTGTTTCCGGATATCATGAGCTGTATGTCCATCAATGACTTGGAAATCAAGAAAATGTGCTTCCTGTTTCTTCTCACATACGCCAGGGCGCGTCCGGCAATTGCCGCGCAAGCCCTGCCTGTACTCCAAGAGGACTTGTCTGATCCGTCCCCACTGATCCGTGCTCTTGCGTTACGTACGTTATCGTCTATTCCATTACCGACATTTATTCAGGAAGGTATTAGCGCTACTCCTGCTATGCTCGATGATGATGACGCTTATGTGCGTAAAACGGCTGCTTTTGCAGTAGCAAAGCTTTGGTCAACTCCGGAACAGTCACAAGTCGAGCAGGCAGGACTTGTACAGTCTCTCAACAACCTTTTGGCAGATTCTAATGCAACGGTCGTAGCATCTGCACTAGCTGCCCTGACGGACATCACCAACAAATCAAATGAACGCCTTGAACTCACAATTGACAGACAAAACGCTCTCAATATCGCATCCATCATGTCAAACGTGAACGAGTGGTGTCAGATTTACATTCTTAACGCTCTTATGAACTTTGTTCCGCAAGAATCTAATGAGGCACTGGTCATCATTGATAGAACAATCCCAAGACTGCAACACAATAACGCCTCTGTCGTATTGGCCTCAATTCGTCTTATTCTCTACTTGTCCAACTACGTCAAGGATCTGGAGCATGAACTTCCAATTTTGCCAACCAGAATTGGCCCTGCACTCATCACCCTTCTCTCAAAACCTTCAGAAATCCAGTATCTAGCTTTACGGAATTGTATCCTTCTGCTGCAATCCCGCCCACAGCTTGTACAGGTCGATGTGCGGGTCTTCTTCTGCAAGTACAACGATCCCATCTATATTAAGGCAACAAAACTGGAAATTATCTTTTTGCTTGCAAATGAAAGCAATATTGATGTGGTTCTTGACGAGTTCCGCGAATGCGCTACCGAGATTGATGTCCAGGTAGTTCGTAAGGCTGTACGTGCTATTGGAAAGATGGCTGTGAAGGTGGAGAAGGCTTCCGATGCATGCATCAATGCAATTTTAGATTTGGTATCCACTAAAGTTTCGTATATCGTACAAGAAGCAACGGTCGTCATGCAGTACATTTTCCGCCGCTATCCAAACCGATACGAGTCTGTTATTTCGGTTCTTTGTGACAATCTCGATTCTCTTGACGAGCCAGAGGCTAAGGCGGCCATGATCTGGATTATTGGCCATTACGCTGACCGAATAGACAATGCGTCCACCCTACTGGATGGATTTATGATGACATTTGCGAGTGATCCTCCAGAGGTCCAGCTTGCCTTGCTCACTGCAATCATCAAACTATTTATATTGCGCCCCACGAAGGGCCAGGCGCTTGTTCCTACTGTGCTGAAAGCCGCGACTGAAGAATGCGATAACCCAGACGTACGTGATAGAGGATTTATGTACTGGCGCATTTTGTCTTCGGATCCGCAGGCAGCAAAAACTATTGTTGGTGGCGTGTTCCCCACTATTACCGCAGACTCTGATAGAATGGATGATGACAAGTTGGAAGAATTGGAGTTGGCGATTGGCACTCTTGCAACTATTTACTTGAAACCAATCAAACAGCTCTTCCGACAGGCGCCAGTGAGAACGTTGAAGCCTTCCCCAGCGCTTGCTCCAAGATCTGGGCGTCCTAGAGTATCTCCGCAATCGCGTCCAGAACTGCGCACGCTTACGTCACATTTCAAAAGCCAGCTTGCGTTGGGTCCGTCATCACCGCTTATCAATGATAATAACGGTGGATCGAATGACCATGGCCATCACCGCGACGACCACATCACAGGTCAGCATCATTCCAATGGTCAAGGTGCCATGCTGATTGATCTGGAACAAGATACTCATCATTCTGTCGATCCCGCGCAGAATGGCATCAGCTACATGTCCGAGGAGCGTGATCTACTTTCGTGAAATATTAACCATTGTAACAAATAAATACTTTTCTGGGCTATTATACCGCTACGATAGATTCGTGGTGGATAAGACCTGCCAGAGTGGGCTCTGGCCCCTCGGCAACGTCGTCTTCATCGATTTCATCGCCAAGAATGGCCTGAAGGATGATTTGAGCAGCAGGCTTCGAGATAACTACCGAATGCTCCTTGCAGGATTCAGACATTACGCAATGGGGGCAGCCATCAGAGCAAGAACACGTCAGCACGCGCTCTAGAGCTTTCATTGCAAGTTCATTTACGTGGTCAAAGGCACTTCTCGAAAGACCATTACCCTCCAATCCACCTTTTGAATCATAGAATATGAGCCGGAACGGTCGCTTCCGTTTACTTTCTCGAGTGGCAAATTCCTTTTCAGGAGCCTTGCACTCAGTACCAACATCTCCTGGCGATGTTGGCACGTATATATGTAGCAGAGAGAGCATCGCATGTTGAGCACCATGAACGCCTCCAGCAGCGGATAGATGTTTCCGTTTTATGATATCCAGGGCTCTTGATGGCACGTTTATCCAAAAGCCTTTCGATAGAAACGAGATAGGGGGCATGTCCACTTCCACAGCGTCGAAAATCTTATCTCTTCTATCAACTTTAAAGAACCCAAACACTATCATCGTATGTTTAATCTTCCCATAAAAACTCTGAACTTTCCCTTCGTGTTCTGGCATAAGAGATATCATCGGCATAGAATTCTCTGATTGAACAGGGTCAATGTCAGTGAAGTCTCGCTGTCGCGTAATCCAATCGACGTTCACCCTGGACACCTTGGCATACTTACCACCGTCATTGAACTCCTTGACAATATAAGGGAGACCCTGGTGCATGAAAATACCACCTTCATACAGAGTGAAAGATACCCTCTCAGCCTCAACGCTCTCGATTACGGCATTCCGATTGTTTGTGCAGTCAATGACCTGGAAAGTGTCCTGTTCTGCTCCTCTGATAGCAACATCTTTTGCGGGCCACGGAAGAAAGTGTTCCCTGCAGTGATACACCCCTTTCTCACCTTGAGTCAGCTTTGTCGTGTCAATATCACCAAAATACCTTCTGTCGAGTTCCGGATCCAGCGCAATCTCGAATGCAGCACATTGCATGTGGGCGTCCTTGATGATTTCATTATCCATGTTCAACTCAATCTCAGGATTTGGTTCCGTAAAGACAGTATCGGGATTATCGAGATAATGCTGATCAATTGTGCCTCCTCCTCCAACCATTACTGCCAGCGATTCTTTCTGTCGACGTCCTGCCCTTCCCCACTGCTGTCTTAGGTTTGAAATGGAAAAAGGAAAGCCAACTACTATCACAGCATCAAGCGTTCCAATATCAACGCCAAGTTCCAGAGCATTGGTAGCGATCACCCCTATGAGAGAGCCATCAAACATTTTGCTCTCAATCTTGCGTCTATCTTCTGCAGCATATCCACCTCTATATGACATAACTTTGGATAGCAGATCCATCTCTCCTTGAGATTCGAGCTGACCTCTGACTGATCTGAAGAACAACTCGCAAGCACGGCGAACGCGACAGAAGACGATAGTCCTAACACCTGATGCGATGAGCTTCAGGAAAATGCGAACTCCCTCTCCTATTGGGTTGGCGCGGCCACTGGAAGTATCTTCAGGACTATTGTACGGGGTCTCCCACATCAGATAATACTTTTTGCCTCGTGGAGAGCCATCGATACTGATCATTTCAATATCACTTTTTGGCAATCCGGTAATGTCAGCAAAAACATCTCGTGGGTTATGTATAGTGGCAGAACAGCCTACAAAGCGTAAATTGTCGTTTCCAACATTTTCACATACACGTCTAAGACGTCTTATGATCCACCCTACATTGACACCGAACAGACCTGAGTAGATGTGCAACTCATCGGTCACAACAAATTTCAAATTTGATAGTATTCTTCGCCATTTGGGCCAGGAAGGTAGCATAGAGCAGTGAATAATGTCTGGGTTTGTAAATATAATGTGCACTGTTTCGCGAATAGCACACCTTTTACCACGAGGAGTGTCCCCGTCGAATGTATCAACGTTAATGAAACTGAGTTGCGGAATTTTGGCAAGCATTTCACGAAACGCTCTCATCTGATCTTGAGCGAGGGCTTTGGTAGGGAAAATGAACATTGCCGTGCTCTGAGGGTCCTCCAGGACAGCTTCCAGTACAGGCAGTTGGTAGATGATAGATTTACCCGAGGACGTAGAGGTGGACGTTACAACATGCTTTCCATTACGTAGTGCATCAATTGCGTCTGTTTGATGCTTGTAGAGGCGTGAAATGCCACGAGACTTGAGCATGTCTTGTAACGGCTCGGCTATATCGAGCTCGCCATAGACAGGAGCACTCTCTGGAACTGAATCAAAGTAGCGGATCTGGTCTGAGTAATCGTCGCCGTTTTCAAGTTCCGCAACCATGCGAGCAAACGAAAAACCTGCGCGAAAGGAAGGGGGTCTAGAACCTGACATCATCATGTCATCAACAGGATTCGAAAATGTCTTTGGCTGGGGAATATACATCTTGGCCAATGACTCCAGGCGTTCAGGGATCTCAAATGGCGCTACCGAACCGAGAAACTGCCGTAAAGCTCTCGCAAACTTCATGCTTCGTTTCAGAATCATCTTCGTGACTTGACTGGCTGGCAAGGCGCGCACTGTCATATTCCATTTAGAAGAAGGAGGTTTGTCTTTAGAACTGACTACAGGAGTCATTTTCGCATCAATGAAGTCAAACATGAGGATTTGCGTCTTCTCGTCTTCACGAGGATCGACAGTAGCAAAGACGTCCAGCTGCTTGACCACGTAGCCATTCTGATCCACCAAAGGACCAGAATCCGCATTAGCCTCCAACTGTGCCTTATCAACATAACGAAACTCTATATCTTGCGGTAGTAGCGCTTTGATAGCGGCCAGATCAGTAACCGACAAGTCTCGGCCTAGCTGCGGCCGTACAGCCTTCTTGAGCACATCGAACGACGTGATAATGTGGCGACGCCCGGACAGAAATGCATAGTTTGTATTAACAGCGCTAAAGACCGCTTTCAAGTCCTTTATTTCCTTTATATCTGTCATTGCAGCATGTTATCGGATATGGATCTAATCGGACGTGATGAGAATATATCACACGGACGTATTAGGAAACTTAAAGGCGTTGTCACAGCATACGTTTAGAAGAGAGAGATCCGGTAAAGAAGGATTATTTAAGAGCTTTTCAGAAACCTTTATTTAACCTGTATAAACAGGCAAGACTAAGCCTACTAGTTAAAGCGGCTTCTACTTAGAGAAACTTGGCCAGGGCCTCCTCGCCTGCCTTGATGCCGGAGAAAACCATCGCACCAAAGGTCGGACCCATACGGGAGTGACCGTCAACTTCAGCCAACTCCATGCCGGCAACAATCAAACCAGGAACAATCTCCCTGGTGTTACGGGCGATCTCGCCCTCACTGCGCTGCATGTCGAGACCTCTCATTCCCTGCAACTCAACGAGACCAAGTTGGGTCAGTCTCTTGACAGAGAACGCGCCAAAGGGGCCATCGTGGCCGGTAGTCGAGATGACAATACGGGAGTTAATCGTGTTTGGGTCCATGCACGACTGGGTGTCGTGGTTGAGAGCGACCAAGGTCCAGTTGGTGACAACACCAGCAACCTCAACGGCACCGGTGGTCTCATCCTTTCTGGTGATAAGATCCTCCACGGCGGTCGCATTGAAGAGCTTCACGTTGGGGAACGCCAAAACCTTGGAGAGCATTGTAGCAGTGAAGTAAGCTGCGTGCTTAATAACCACAAAGTCGCCCTCATCCTCGTAAGGAATGCCCACTTTACGAAGGAAAACATCCGTCGGCTTGCGCATCACCATTGCCGAGAAGAGCTGGCCACCAAGGTGGGCACCACCACCTGGAGCAACGTTCGCCTCAATGATGGCGATTGACAAATCAGGGCGCTCAGTCGCAATGGTGTAGGCGGCAACCAATCCGGAGGAGCCTGCACCAACAATAACAATGTCTGACTCGGCGTACTTGTCGAGATCAGCAAAGTAACGTCTGGTCATCGCACGAGAGACCTGGGACTCACGAATTGGGGCAAATTCAAACGATTTCCAGTCGATGCGACCTTCAGAGAGGGGCAGAACCCTGGCAGAGGCAGTTTCACTAATAACAGTAGATGACATTGCTAGATTCCTTACGCTGGTATTATCCAGATCAAGTTTTAACGGTATGATTTCAGACTTATGAGCCACCCGTACTAGCTTGGTTGTCTTGTCTGTCGAATCAGAGGGGGGACTCCGTCTTCTTATATAGTGATGATCTGCACCCCAACAGTTGCTGCGTCCCGCATGTTAAGCGGGGGCCTGTGAGTCAAGAATACGCTGAATGTTGGGAGTCATTAGCTGATTGGTTCGTTGAAGGCTCAATTGAGTAATTTCCAACGTAT
Source organism: Deakozyma indianensis (assembly GCA_003706415.3). Taxonomy (NCBI): domain Eukaryota; kingdom Fungi; phylum Ascomycota; class Dipodascomycetes; order Dipodascales; family Trichomonascaceae; genus Deakozyma; species Deakozyma indianensis. The sequence continues at coordinate 270,275 of PPLG03000003.1, forward strand.
CTGGGGAGTCAGGGAATTGGCTCCGGGGATCAAGGCGTTGCAGTTGATTGGTTGCGCGTTGACGTCCGCCTGCGCCGGGAAGCTTCCGCGGGGAGGGCAGGGCAAGGCAATTCATACAAGGCAGACAAAGAGAGTTAGCGAAGAGTAGTCCAAGTTCAAAGTTTCAATCTCATAAAGCAATGTAGTTCCAGCGCTTCCGAACGTCCCGCCAACTGCTTTTCTTGGCGCTTCTCTTTGCAGGCTAAGATACCAGGGGTACAAAATATCAGTCAGGCAGCTTCGAGGCTATGGGGAAAGTAGCACGGCAGAGTAGCCGGCATTAGGAGACAGTTCACTTGCAGACCAGTTGTATTCTGCGACTTGTCAAATTGTCCAGGAAACCTGCGAATCCCAATATCCAGGCGTCTACCTCACCGTATCAGAGTAACGCATGCAGTACTAGATTAGAGAACTATCACTCTAAGACGGACCCCCACATAATTTCCAGCCTAAAATTATCTAGCTGATAAGCACTAACGCTCAATTTCACTAGTTTCCACTAGCTTGGTTTCCACTAGCTTAGAATGCATTGTCAATGTACACAGTAGAGATATTGCGATGGATCTTCCGCCCCTTTGCAGCTACTAGAATTGAAGATTGCAAGATAACTGCGCTGCGTTCTGTGTGCGAACACCCAAGGACGTGATAACATGGTTTATCAATGTCTCACCAGTGCATGTTTCTATAGTTAGTCAATGGCTCGCTGTCAATGCGCTGATGGACTTTCCGCCGTCTGCTGTCAATGAGCTGCTGCACAGGATTTTCCGTGCTGGGGGCCATTTAAGGAGCTTTCAGCGGGAAGTCCATCGAGACCAGCGGAGGCTACAGGTTTACGGAAAATCCATCAGCCTGGGCTTGAAGCCCACACGTGACCTTACCGAAAAGTGCAGCGGGAACGCCTTTGCTTAACCCCGCTGAACAAATCTCCACCGTTTCAGAGTCAGCGTATAGTGCAAGGGTCGCTCTGGAGCGGGGCAATCTAACTAGGGGCAGCAAGCATCGGAAATTAGCTGACGGGGAATGTCGTTGGAGTTCCCACCATTGGGAATTCCCGTCAGGCATGGACAGCTTATGTGTACAGTATATTCAGCGGTATCTCCGTGACATTCTGTATAGGCCCGCTGTCATCGCGGTATTGCAGTTCGTTAGGGTGTAGCATAATTTTCTCAGTAGAACAGAATAGAGTTGGACAAAGTCGTCGAATGAGTGCGTTATTACCACAATGCTAACAGCGCTCGGGCTACTCCGCAGTGGAATATGCCCCGCTAAACTCGTACCATATGGCGACAAGGACGGGCTCAGCAGGGGCTGTGGAATATACCGAAACGGGTGTCAAATGCTTCAATATGACGGTAGCGCCTAGCAGCAACCAAGTAGCCTTATTTCCGTGTTGACGTAACGCTTTGCCTGAGTATTGCATACATAGAGCAGTGGAGAGAGCAGACAACACTTTTCCGACATGGGGCCGCATCGGACATTGCCATGATCCGGCGGAAATTCCGCATGAGGTGGAAACAGAATCGACTTTAGCGTGAAAACTGGATGAGAAGCGATTGAGTAGAAGTGCAAATATAGTCCTCAGAGTATTCTTGTGTCTATGTAGTTGTATTTTCTTCCCCAAAGTCTCCTATTACCGCCTGAGTGTGAATGAAGTCCTCCGCCGAATGCCGTGCTCTCCTCGAAGGGTCGGCACGGCGTCGACAACCGCCGACGATAAAACGAGTATATTAAAGGAGCTCTGTCGCCGACAGACTCGCAGGATAGTGTCGACCAGATTTCTTTGTTAGAAACAATGCCTCCTGAAGTGTCATCGCGACGCTCCTCAGAGCTTACCGCAGGAGAAAACAGCGAGCAAAGCGAAACGACGGATATAGCATCATACCATGAAGAAGTGGCAGAATTCACCGCCCAGCAGACGGCACTTCCACAGGCATTGACCAACACAACTTCGCGGAGACGTTCTGTGCACTCGGAAAAGCCGCCCCAGTTTATTGGGTTTGAGAAGCCCCTACCGCCGTCAGCCGGAGACTCAAAAGAATATGCCGTGGACTTTGATGGTCCTGACGACCCATTGCATCCTATAAATTGGCCTACCACCAAAAAGGTCTACTCTGCGGTGATTCTTGCATATTCCACGCTCTGCGTGACATTTGGCTCCGCAGAGTACGCGGCAGCTGTCTATCAGATTGAGAAGGAGTTTGGTTTGTCACTGATTCCAGCAATGCTTGGAATTGCCCTTTTTGTCTTGGGATTTGCTGGCGGACCAGTTGTATGGGGATCGCTCTCGGAGTACTATGGGAGGAAAGCGCCTCTTTTGATTTCAATGTTTGCGTTCATTTGCTTCTCCTTCATGGTTGGTACTGCCAAGGATGCTCAGACGCTGCTCATTTGTCGATTCTTCTCAGGTTTCGCAGGCTCTGCTCCTCTGGCCGTTGTCCCTGGCGCCTTCACAGATATGATGAACCCAGGATATCGTGGAACTGCAATGACATTGTTTATCAATACAGTCATGACTGGTCCAACTGTTGCTCCGATCGTTGGTGCATTCGTTGCATACTCGTACCTCGGTTGGAGATGGACGCAGTACATCTCTGGTTTGATGGGAGGTCTCGCTCTTTTCCTTATTTACGTCTTTTTTGACGAGACGTATCGCCCCAAAATTCTGATACAAAAGGCTCGAAAGATCCGTGCCGAAACTGGCAACTGGGCGGTGCATGCTCCAGCAGAGCGCTACGAATTCGACTTTGGCCCTCTTCTCTGGAGGTCGGTTAAAAGACCAATGAAGCTCATTGTCACCCAGCCAATTGTGTTCTGCGCTGGTCTTTATGGTGCCTTCGCCTACGGTATCCTATACCTTGCATTGACTGGTTTCCCGCTTATCTTTGAAGGCAAATATGGTATGAAACCAACTATCGCACAGCTTCCATATCTCGGCATGTTCCTTGGCTTTTGCTCTGGATCGGTTTACTTGTGTTTATGGGAGTGGAGATTCCGCAGAATTATGAGGAACGGCAAAAAGAAGCTTCCATCAGAGTTCAGACTCTACCCAATGATTGTACCAGGATTCACTTTCCCGATTGGCTTGTTTATGGTGTTCTGGGCTGGCTACTATGCCAAGCATGTGCACTGGATTGTCCCGACCATTGGCGAGTGGATCTGTGGCTTCTCCATGATTGGTATCTTCATCAGTTTGACCATTTATGCTGTCGAATGTTTCATGACTGTTGCAGCTTCTGTCACGGCTGCTATGGCGTTCATGAGAGCAATTTTTGCTGCTGCTACTCCAATTTTCACTCACGCCATGTTCAACAAGATGGGAATCCAATGGGCTGGAACCTTGCTAGGGTGTATTGCTATTGCCATGAGTCCTATTCCAATTCTGTTTATCATGTACGGAGGCAGGCTCAAGAGGGAGCTTACAGTCACTATCTAAGCATCACATATTTATTTGTAAATTAATTGCATATACCATTTTCTCAACTTACTGCATGAGAGTTCCTCCCTTGAAGTAGTCAGAAACCAGGAATGCTACATCCAGAGATTGGTTCAACGACAGACGTGGATCACAGACAGTGTCATATCTCAGCGTCAGATCCTTATCTTCCAGCTCCTGTGTACCACCAATGCACTCAGTAATGTCGTCGCCAGTCAGCTCAAGATGAATACCATTCAGCTCAGATCCATTGGCTTTGTGGATTTCCAGAGCCTGGCGAAGTTCACTGATAATGTCTTCGACGTATCTGGTCTTGAGTTTGGAGTATGGTGATGTCTTAGTGTTACCATGGCATGGGTCAGAGATCCAGCAAGGACGGTGGCCAGACTCCTTAACAGCACGGATATGGTCAGGAAGCAGTCCGGCAATCTTTGAAGCTCCATAGCGTGAAATCAGAGTGACCTTACCAGGGATCTTTTCAGGATTGACAATGTCAAGCAGCTTGATGAGCTCAGGAGTTTGAGTTGTTGGGCCGACCTTGATGCCTACTGGGTTTGCCAGCCCTCTAAAGAACTCAACGTGAGCTCCGTCTGGCTGTCTGGTTCTGTCACCAATCCAGACGAAATGCGACGATGTATTGTACCATTCCTTCTTGCCAGTAGTAGGGTTGACCATGTGTCTGGTAAGCGACTGCTCGTACTCCAGCAATAAAGCTTCATGCGAAGTGAAAAAGTCTACAGTATTCATCGACGGAGACTGGTCCGCACCAACTGTCTTCATAAACTTGATGCCCTCAGTAATGGACTTGACTACAGTTTCGTATCTCTCCTTGATCTTGGTGTGCTGGACATGGTCCAGGTTCCACTGAATAGGATTATGCAGATCAGCAAAGCCATTAGACAGGGTGGTCCTAATAAAGTTGAGGGTGGCAGCGGAGTGGAAGTACGACTTGACTAATCTGTCTGGATCAGGCGTTCTGTCATTGACGTCAAAACCATTGATATTGTCGCCTCTGAAGGATGGAATTTCTCCAAGCTCCTCGTGCATCTCTGTCAGCTTTGATCTTGGCTTCGCATACTGTCCGGCAATACGTCCGATCCGGACCACAGGCTTGTCCATGCCCCAGATGAGCACCAATGACATTTGCAACAGAATCTTGAGCTTGTTTTCAATCTTGTCCTGGTTGCAATAGTCAAAAAGCTCTGCACAGTCACCGCCTTGCAGGATGAATGCCTTTCCAAGTGCAGCATCGTGGAGTTTTGCTTTCAATGTTTCAACCTCTCGTGGGTGAACCAAGGGCGGCAGGGATTCCAGCTTTTCCAGTGCCTTCTCTACAGCGCCGTAATCATCGTAAACAACGTCCTGCACAATTGGCTTGGACTGCCATGAAGTCGGTGCCCATTCCTTTGACAGTTCCTGGCGCTGTTCCTGGTTGAACGAGGTGTCGGATCTTGTGCGGAGCTTAGCGGCAGATTTTGCGCCTTCACTAGCACTGAGCTTAGGAGGATCGCTACGGATCACCTTTGGAGGCATTTCTACAATCTTTTGAAAAATTGCCAAAAGTTTGACCTGCCCGAGAGAGGTCATCGTTCGCAGCACGTGGGTTTTATAGGTGTTGGTTGAGGCTAGTCCCCTTACGGACAGCCGATGGAAGGGTTGAATAGAGCGCATTTATGGGAGGAATGGGCCGGAAATGGCCGAGGAGTTTGGTAGTGGCGATAGGTATGCCAAGATGGTGAATAAGATTGAGGTTGTTGATGAAAAACTTGGCACAACTTGAAAGCCTGGTGGATAACTTGGAAGGAGTGGGGCGCTGCCCCAGTTTGTTGTTGGCAAGAATGACTGATTCGTAAACAGAATGAGTAGTTTTGAGAAAAGTGGAGTGTTAATTGATCATCTTGATTAGTAATAATTCAGTAATTTGCTTCGCCATGCATAATCGCAACCTGGGCAACGTAGAACGACAAGCCTAGCATGGAATGATATTGAACATAGTGCACTGAATTTCTCAGAGCATGGACTATTATCTACATGAATTTACAAACAGACTAAACTACATCAGGTGTTACACAGCTAATGCCTTGGCGCACGCACCGAAAGTTTAAAGTCTAGAGAGAACAATGGAGGAGGCACCACCACCACCATTGCAGATACCAGCACAGCCAATCTTGCCGCCCTCCTGCTCAAGGACAGAGAGAAGAGTGACCACGATACGGGCACCGGAGCAGCCAAGAGGGTGACCAAGAGCAACAGCACCACCGTAAACGTTGGTCTTCTCTTCTGAAATGCCAAGGATGTTGCAGTTGGCAACACCGACAACCGAGAAAGCCTCGTTGAGCTCAAAGAAGTCAACATCTTCGGTCTTGATACCAGCCATCTTGAGAGCCTTTGGCACGGCGAGAGAAGGAGCAGTAGGGAACTTGATAGGGGCCTTGGCAGCATCGGCAAAACCAATAATCTTGGCAAGTGGCTTGAGGCCGTACTCCTTGAGCTTGTCCTCAGAGACCAGAATGACAGCGGCACCACCGTCATTAAGAGGAGCAGCATTAGGAGCAGTGATGGTGCCGTCCTTCTTCATGACGGGGCGGGCAGCTCTGAGCTTTTCCTCATTCAAACGGGTGAACTCCTCATCCTGGGAAATCTCAACATCAGGCTTGCCACGGGCACCCTTGATGGTGATTGGAGAAATCTCGTTTTTGAACTTGCCGTCGGCATAGGCCTTAGCAGCACGCTTGTAAGACTGGATAGCGTAGTCATCTTGGGCCTCACGAGAAATGGCATGCTCCTCGGCGGTGTCTTCACCAGCCAAGATCATGTGGTTCTTGTCGTAGGCATCAGTAAGACCGTCCTTGATGAGACCGTCAACCATGTTGATATCTCCAAACTTTGTTCCATTACGAGCCTGAACGTAGTGAGGGACATTGGACATGGACTCAGCACCACCTGCAATGACAATATCGACACTGCCAGACATGATGGCCTGGGCACCGTAGATGATGGACTTCATTCCCGAGGCGCAGACCTTGTTCACTGCAGTGGTCTCACAGGAGAAAGGAAGACCAGCCTTGACAGCGACCTGCTTAGCAGGGTTCTGACCAAGGTTGGCAGAGTAGACATTGCCAAAGATGAGCTCATCGTAGGCCTCCTTTGGAATCGAGGGAACCTTGGCGAGAGCGGCTGAGTTAGTTTGTCGAGCCTAACAAATAAAACAATCACGTGATTATTTCGCGTAAACGGCATTCCGTCAACATTTACTTACCCTTGACGGCGTGGGAGCCGAGGTCAACATAGGTCTGGCTGGAGAGCGAGCCAAGATGCGAGCCAATAGGAGTACGGGCAGTAGCGACAATGTAAACGGCACGAGTGGTCATTTTCGAGGTGTGTAGGAGGTGTCGAGACATCCTGAGTAATGGTGAATTTAAGTTGGGGAGCAAAAGGCGCGGCTGTGCGCGCTACCTACCGTTTATATAGTATATTGGGTTAGGAGACGCGGCGGCCGGGATCTCCGCTGCGCCACGGGCCACTTTCGGGATAGGTTCATAATTGATGACCGGGCACGGAGGCAGAGCGGCAAGGGGCATCTAAGCTATGCATTGTTGTGGTTGCGCCGTTTTCTGTACCTTGGTGCCGAGCTTGGGCCGAGGGCTGTGAATATGATCTGCTGAGAGTTTGGTAGTTAAACGGACCAGGACCAGTAACGAACAGTGACTTGTCGTCATGTTGCAAATACAACAAATTGACCTGTCACTAGTTTCGGAACTCTCCCAGTAATGGACACTCAGAAACGGTCAGTGTCAGCACCTGGCACTGCTGTAGTTGGTGGCTACAGCCCCACATATGTCAACGGAGATCCAGTAGTAGATTCGTGTCAGTACACGAGAAATAGGACGTTTCTATTGCGGTCACTCAAATAGCAATAAATCAAGAATATCTCTCAGCTTCTTCCAGCTGACACATTCGCTTTCTGGTACGAGCTTCTCCTTGACACGACGCAGTCTTCCCAGTTAGGCAACTATGTTGCCGCCGATCAGTACCAGCACAGCACTGGGGAAGATGCCTGCTTCCCGCTGTGTCGCCACAGATAACATCTTAAAATGGAGGGGGAGTGTATTCACAATCGAAACGCCGGCCTCACATCATCCCAACTGCGATTGCCTTATCACCCGCAATTCTCTATTACTGATACACTTTCCGGAAAAATTCCAGAAACCCTTACCCGGCAGTCACACTCCGCATACTATATCCATCTTTCAAGAAATAGCCATTGTCTTTTGTTATACACCAAAGAGGCCAAAGAAAAATGTCAAGCTCAACTTCACGAGCAGACACGCCCTCTGGCCAGACGTCCGCACGAGCAGAGACGCCCGTCGAGCGACACGCGCGTTTCGTTCTTGACAAGCACGTCAAGGTCGAAAACTTTAAACGAGAGGACTCCATCAAACGCTTCAAGTACCTGCTGGGGCTGACAGATCTGTTTCGCCACTTTATTGACTTCAGGGCGAAAAGCGACGCAGAGTTTGGACAGATCCTCCGCCATGCTGATACACACACTACCAAAAAGGGCAAGAAGCAGAACAGGCGGGGACGAAAGACAGAGAAGGAAGAAGATGCAGAATTGCTGGACGACGAGGAACATGAGAACCGCCTCACGGTTTACACTGAAAGTCCGTCCTTTGTGACGGGAACCCTGCGAGAGTACCAGATCCAGGGCCTGAACTGGCTGATTGCCCTGCACGAGAACTCAATCTCTGGCATTTTGGCCGATGAGATGGGTTTGGGAAAGACCTTACAAACTATTTCCTTTCTGGGGTATCTGCGTTATGTCCTGGGCATTGACGGGCCTCATATTGTCGTTGTACCAAAGTCTACTCTTGACAATTGGCAGAGAGAGTTTAAAAAATGGACACCAGAAGTGAATGTGTTGGTGATTCAGGGTGACAAGGAAGATCGTGCCAAACTGGTTCAGGATCGATTATTGTCATGTGATTTCGACGTCTGCATCACTACTTTTGAGCTCGTAATCAAAGAAAAGACGCAGCTCAAAAAGATTGCATGGCAGTACATTATCGTGGACGAGGCCCATCGTATCAAGAATGAAGATTCGATGCTCTCGCAGATCATTCGTATTTTCCACTCCAGAAACAGGCTGCTCATTACTGGCACTCCGTTGCAAAACAACCTGCACGAGCTCTGGGCTCTGCTCAATTTTCTGCTGCCAGATGTCTTTTCAGATTCTGCCGTCTTTGACCAGTGGTTTGAGGAAGGCGCAAACAACAAGGAAGATGGTGACGACGCCGTCGTACAACAACTGCATAGGGTTCTTCGTCCATTCTTGCTGCGACGTGTCAAGGCTGACGTTGAAAAGTCCCTACTACCAAAAAAGGAGATGAATGTTTACGTCGGAATGACGAAAATGCAAATCAACTGGTACCAAAAGTTGCTTGAGAAGGATATTGACGCCGTCTCAGGAACCGCTTCCAAGAGGGAAGGCAAAACCAGACTCTTGAACATTGTCATGCAGTTGCGAAAGTGTTGCAATCACCCATATCTTTTTGAGGGAGCTGAACCAGGCCCACCCTTCACTACTGATGAGCACCTTGTCTTTAACAGTGGTAAAATGGTGATTTTGGATAAGTTGTTAAAGAGACTCAAAGCACAAGGTTCTCGAGTTTTAATCTTTTCTCAAATGAGTAGAATGCTGGACATTTTGGAGGATTATTGCGGTTTCCGTCAGTACCAATACTGTCGTATTGATGGTTCGACCGGCCACGAAGATCGAATCAGCGCTATTGATGATTTCAACGCTGATGACTCTGAAAAGTTTGTATTCTTATTGACGACAAGAGCTGGTGGTTTGGGTATCAACCTGACCACCGCCGATATTGTTATTCTGTACGATTCTGATTGGAATCCTCAGGCAGATTTGCAAGCCATGGACAGAGCTCACCGTATTGGCCAGACTAAGCAGGTCATGGTGTTCCGTTTTGTCACTGAAAATGCCATTGAGGAGAAGGTTTTGGAGCGTGCTGCTCAGAAATTGAGATTGGATCAATTGGTCATCCAGCAGGGCCGTTCCACTCAGTCCTCCAATAAGCAGGCGGCTGCTTCTAAGGATGAACTGCTCAAGATGATTCAGCATGGTGCTGCAGCAGTTATGCATTCAAAGTCTGGTACGTTGACTGAGGATACGATTGAGAGCATCCTGGAAAAGGGAGAGGAGAGGACGGCCCAGCTGAAAGCTCGATACTCGGAAATGGGCATCGATCAGTTGCAGAAGTTTACAAGTGACTCTAGTGCGTATAACTGGAATGGTGAAGATTTTGCCAAAAAATCAAAAGACAATTCGTCCATGTGGTTGAATTCTTCAAGACGAGAGAGAAAAGAAATGACTTACTCAGTTGATGGCTACTATAAACACTTGATGACCATTTCAAAACCTACTCGAGGAACAAGAGCTCCAAGGCAGATTCACACACTTGACTTTCAATTCTACCCTGAACGCCTTAAGGTGTTGCAGGACAAGGAGTATGCTTATTATAGAAAGCATTCTGCATATAAAGTTGTGGAGGATGTTTCCGACTCGGATAGTGGTGATGAGAAACAAGAGATTTTGCCATTGACTGAAGAAGAGGAGAAGGAGAAGGAACAGCTGGCGTCGGAGGGATTTGGAAACTGGAGTAAACGTGATCTCACAAATTTCATACATATGTCTGCAAGGTTTGGACGTCATAATTACGCTGCAATTGCAGACTCACTCGCTGATCCAGAGAAGGATGCTGATGAAATTGAACGTTACAGTAAGGTCTTCTGGGAGAGATACAAGGAGGTAGAGGGTCATGAGCGTTGGATCCAACAGGTGGAGCAAGGTGAGGAAAAGATCAAGAAGCTCCAGATCCAGCAGAAGGTACTCAAGCAGAAGCTCGACATGTACAAGACGCCTCTCGATGACATGTCCATCATCTATCAAGCGTCCAACAATACTAAAAAGCAGTACACTGAAGACGAGGATAGATTCTTACTTTTCCAAGTGAATGAGCTGGGTCTCGACAAAGAGAATCTTTGGGAATTGGTACACGAGCGAATTCTCAAATCCTCGCTCTTCAAGTTTGATTGGTTCTTCCTGTCTAGGACTCCCATTGAGCTTTCGAGACGCTGCTCTACGCTGCTCCTTGCTGTCGCCCGTGAAATTGAGGGTCCAAAGGTTATGAAGAGGAAAAACAGAAAGCTAGAAGATTCCTCCCCAGTGGGCACTCCGGCTGCGAGCACAGCTAGGGCTAGTCCAGACGTTTGGTATGAAGAAGACGGTCCTCAGGACAAGAAGCTCAAGTCTATCAAACAGTCATAACTAGGCAATGATGCTCTCATATTTATTTATTTGCACAAGAATAGTTTGTCGTAAATACACTATAGGATAAATTGTGTTCATTACAGTTGTGCTATCCAACCAACATTTCCCATTTCCATTCTCTCATGACGGTAAGCCAATGCATGCGACCCTTCACACCAGTGTGGATGATCTCGGCTGCCTCATCAATCGGCAAGTTCTTGGCTAGGCGGTCTGCCTTCCATTCGTCTCTTCGCCTCCATACTTCTTTGACGATTCTGAATAAACTCTCAACGTTGGTCATTTGCAGACGTCGGAACTTCTTGTCCCATTCTTGAACTGCCCACCCACGCTCATCTTCTCCATCCGCGAGGGATGTGAACATCAACATGGGGAATACATGCACAGTGTATGTGCCAGAGTTGCTATGGATAGAGGCCAGCTCCATCATGCCTTTGTAAGCTAATTCGTGAGATGTTTCACTTTCAATATCTGGAACAGCCTGGTGCAGCCACATAAGCGTCGCGAGTCTATATGCCTCAGCAGTGGCTTTTATGTGAGCCAAATTTACAGTCGGGTCTGTGATGGAGGCACTAACAGAGATGTTATTTTCCCAATGCAAAAGTTGCCATTGCAGATCAGTAGCAACTGCCATTATCTGAGGAGATATCTTTTCTGCTCTCCTTACTTTTCGCACTAGCGAACATACCTTTGAGAGTAAAGGGAACAGGGTCTGTGCTGCACCGAGCATGTTGTCCACAGAAATTCCCTGGTCAGAAAACAAGTTTCGGCGAAGTACCAACTGCCTAGCTGATGGATCGTATGCTGCACCAGAATTAAGGTTAGATCCATCAGATGATATGGCTTCTTCCTCTTCGACAATGTCTGGAGCATCATAGTCATTTCGAGAAGTGATTCGGGCAATTACATCAAAATAGAGCCACGTATTGAAAAGAAATTGCAGCCAGGGAGGTAAGATATCAAACCGATCTCCAATCAGTTGAATCAAAGATGACAGAGCACCACGAATATGCGCCAAGCCATTAGAGGATGTTGAAGACCACGCCTCAGCATTGGCTAAGGAGAGTGTTGCCACAATTAAAATATCTGGACGGATAGCTTTTTGAGTCAGCCCAGAAATCAACATTGATAGAGCTCTTTTCATGTGCGCTTGACCTTCCGCAAAGATGGCGGGGCGATATTGACCCACGTGGATTTTTGTCATGGCTGCGACGGCCTCATAGACCACAGGTTGTTCCATCGCAAGCGGTAGAACCTCTTCGCGCCAAGGATTTTCCAAAACTCCATTCTTCATCGACATGACACCACATGTGTGTGTGCTCATCAACCGGAAAGTTCGTTCCTGCTCCAGAGTAAGTTCCCATGGGACACGCTGTGTCAAGAAAAGTAATGGATCCACTTCAGCGTTAACAATCTCACCGTTATAAAACGATTGAGGAGTGATCTCTTGCGTCCCAGTTACAAGCTGCGACAAGACGTCTTCTTCGTCTTCTTCTAAGAACTTGTCCAGGTCAACAATTCTCTCACTTGAAGCAAAGCGACTAGGGGTAAGAGGGGCCAGAGAAGATTCAACGAGAAGATGTGGATGAACGGACTCAGGAGCAGGCGTACCTGAATTGCTGAAAGGAAATGCATGAAGTTCAGGGAAGACTTGTTTTCTATTCTGAGAGATTTTGGTGATTTCCGAGCTTCTGTTTCTGAGACTCTGGTTTTGCGAAACGGTGCCAAGACCGATAATGTCCATGGCAGCCAGATCAATGTCAGGCAATGAATTCGGTGTAGAGTCATCACTGTTACTCTTGGCATAATTTCCCAAGGGAGAGGCCTTTGGCCGTTCTAAGTATCCTGTGGATGACGCAGGCGTGCCGGCTACGTGAAAAAGATAATCATGAGTAGGAGGTTTGGCCGACACAGGAGAAACCGGAGACTTCGCAAAATGTGTTGCCGGAAATAGGAGCGGAGGAATTATCTGTTCAGGAGGCTCATTCTTGACCGAACCTGCGGCCGAACTGGAATCCTCTGATGGCTCTTCCAAAATAAGTTCTCCGTTTTGATCCCGCAGCGCCCGTTTCAGCTTCGCAGCTTCAACTCGCTGGTTGATCTTAGTAGCAACCTTTTTCTCATTCAGCGGTCTCCAGACGAGTTTTTGCTCATAACCCTCGCAGGTGACTCTGTTTTGCTCGCACCGCAGACAAGAGGGTTTACGTTCGTCGCATTTCTGGCGCCGGCGCCGACAAGTCCAGCAGCCAGTTTTTGACTTTTTGGCTGAATTTGAAGAGGAGCGTCCTGATTTCATGGCCTAATCAGCCCAAGCTGAATCAAGTGCTATAGAATGCCGTCTTGTTTTGGTCTTGATGATGCAGGGTTTGCCCAGAGTTGTTATCAGATTTGTAGATTTGGCCGATACCGCGAGCTAGTCACATGCGGGGCGGTGTCGGGGCTTTGGGGCAGTGTGCGCAGGCTAGGCTGTGGGAGCGACATTATGTGGGAGAGACATTACGGAGATGCTTTACGTTAGAGGAAAAGGACAGTTGGGTTTGAGTGCTTGGGGAAGGAGCACTGAGTAGAACGCAGTGCAAAGTGGAAGGCGGGTGGTAATGAACTATGGGAAGGCTACGGTACTTATATGTACTCAAATGTCAGTGGTACGTGAGCGGCAGTGTGGTTGACGTAGTAATGTAAGTAGGACTGTGGGGCAGATGGAAAGACGAAGGAACAAGCTAGTTCCATGCTCTAGTACCATCAACTGTATCTAGTTTCAATAACTCCGGCTGCGTTTAGTCTGCAGCAGCTGGCTGTATCAGCAGTGCCTTGACATTATCCTTGTCGTGCGATGAAACTCCGTATAGCGTTGAACATAGTTGCGCAACGGGCGGAGAAATAATAATTGGCTACAATTGAATTCTTGAGGATAGTTCTTTCTTGGGTTTTACGGGTCTACGGATGTTTAGGCGTAGTGCCGAGCATTGATTTAACCGTTGACTGTCACTCGCAGCAGGGTCTTTGCCAAGTTCTCCTCTAGTTGGAGTCGTTTAGAGGGTGTTAGCGTCAGCGCTGATCGCAGGGTCCAACGGCTTGTCTGTCCCAAGGGCAGGGCATAAGAGGACAGCGGTTGCAAGTGCAGGGGCGGTGACGATAAAGAAACGGATGATAAAAGTGTACTAGCTCATCTGGAGATTGCTAGCCGACCAACCGACATCTCGGCTAATTTTTCTTGGAATGTCTTGGTACTTCGCCCTTTTGCACCGCCGAGGTGGCCTCGGCAGTCTTGGGCTGCCGGTACTTAAACAGCACGTTGGAACCTGCTTACCTGTCATCCCCAAACAGTTCCTAAACTGGTCCCAACTGTCTTGCGTTTCCCTTTCTCTCTCGAACTTGTCAAAAATTCATTTAGCCGCACATCGCATCTAAAACAACCAAGGTCTCTTCTGTCACGGATAATTTCCCATCGTCAAATCCCAACAAAAATTTCGATAAGCCTCATCGCAAAACGCCTTGTAGCAAACGGGACACTTCATAACGATCCCTCTTCTATTCTACTTTCAATTCACTAATCTTGATTAGTATTTGCAATGGCTCTCAAACCACTCAAGATCGCCGCCGTAGGCTCTGGAAATTGGGGTACCACCACCACCAAAATCGCTGCCGCCAATGCCCTCAAGTTCCCTCACTTGTTTGACCCAGAAGTCAAAATGTGGGTTTATGAGGAGCAAGTCGACGGCCAGAAACTCACAGACATAATCAACACGAAGCACGAGAACGTCAAGTACCTGCCGGGAATTTCGCTGACGGAGAACGTCAAGGCCGTGCCCAATTTGCTCGACGTTGTGAAGGACGCCAATCTCATTATTTTCAATATTCCACATCAGTTTTTGGCAAATGTGTGCAAACAGCTCAAAGGCCACGTTCTGCCACATACCAGAGGCATTTCGTGTCTCAAGGGTCTCGAGGTGTCCAAGGACGGTGTCTTTCTTCTTTCGGATCAGATCCAGCGAGAGCTCAATGTTCATTGTGGCGTCTTGTCTGGTGCAAACATTGCTTCCGAAGTTGCCCTGGGCCACTTTTCGGAAACCACCATTGCCTACCCTAAGCCTGACGACTTTGGCGCCGTTGCCGACCGTCAGGACGTTGACGAAGACGTCCTGCTCAAGCTCTTCTCTACCGACAATTTCCATGTCAGATGCATTGAGGATGTAGCCGGGTGCGCCCTCGGCGGTGCGCTCAAGAATGTTGTCGCCATTGCTGCCGGTTTCTGCGAGGGCATGGGCTGGGGTGATAACGCCAAGGCCGCAATTGAGCGCAGAGGATTGGCAGAAATGGTCAAGTTCTCAAAGCACTTTTTCCCTTCGTCCCACGCCAGGACCTTCTATGAGGAGTCCTGCGGTGTGGCTGATCTCATCACCTCCTGCGCTGGAGGCAGAAACATGAAGGTCGGCGCCTATATGGCCAAGACAGGCAAGTCTTATGACGTGACCGTCAAGGAGATTCTCAACGGTCAGTCTGCGCAGGGCATCATTACCTGCCAAGAGCTTCATGAGCTGCTTGAGGAGAAGGGACTCCGTAAGGACTACCCACTCTTTGACGCTGTTTGGAGGATTGTTTACGACAAATCGCTCCTGATTGAGCAACTTCCAGCATTCCTGGCACACCCAGAAGGCTATCATGCGTAAGTATTGTCTACTTTTTATTACATTTCATACTAACTAAGCGGATCTATAAGCGCGAAGCTTTAAATTTTGTCCGTGGTGCTCGCCTGAGTATTGCAAGTATTGCATTGAGTAATGCAGCTTACTGCACCATGATGCAACTGGGATATGCGCCTTGAGTTGTAAGTACAGTCTATGACGTACTTTGTACAATAGTAACAGTTGTTCGACTGAATGACTTGACATTTTATGCTTATTCGATAGAATGATAAGAATGATTATTGATAGCGTGTTTAGATAGTTTAATAGAGCATAATTATAAATAAACGTTGCCCGCAACGATGCAACAAACTACTGCAAGAGAGGATCTCTAAAATGAGGCTGGTTGTTGATGTACTTGTCACGCCTCAGGTAGACATTGTGGGCTCTCTTCTCCTCCTTCCAGGTGATTTTGTTTGCCTTAGCCTGAACAGGATCACGAGCAGCCACACCACCGCGAGTGTCTGCAGCCAAGACAGTGCCTTGGCCGTCCGTCAGCATCGGAGCAGGACGTACAGACTGTCTGTAGTATCTCTGCAGAGATCTATGGCCCACTCTGACCCCTGGTGCAATATGCAGCTCGGCACCAGACTCACTAATGTACATTCCGTCCATGTCATCTTCAAGGTCATAATCCTCATCGTCGCTATTAGCTTCGCCTTCATCTTCCCAGTCGTCCTCATCGCTGAGTTCTTCACCTTCTACAACAGTCTTTCTGGGCTTATTTGCGTACGACGAGCGGAAGTCGTAGAATCCAGAAATCTCGAGCTTTTCGTCCTCAGACTCGTAAGGAATCTTAACATGTCTCTTTGAAATCATGTGAGCGCGGATAGACTCGAGAGACTTACCCTGGAATCCACACTTGATACAAATGTTACCCAGGCCAATCTTTTCACCCATGTAGGTGAGCAGGCCGTCAAGATCAACAAGATACTTTGCTTCAGGAATGAAAAGTCCGTATTTCTTTTTCATGTACTCAATGTTCTCTTCGGTAGTGTCAGACACATGGTCGTCGACGAAGCAGACATTTGGCGCAAACTCGACTTGACGAGTCAACCTTCTCTTGTACTCTTCCTCTTCAGCCACAGAATCCTCATCCCAGTCCTCACGATCACCAATTGACGAAGGAGCACGAGAAGATGATCGGACCGACTCTGTTTCAATTGTCTCGTCATCAGAAGTTTCAAGATTCTCGTCGACAGGTTTACCGAGAACAAGTCTTTCTGGGGACACAGCACGGACTTGATCGTTAGATGGTGACAATCTTGTGGCATTGGAAGAACCGCCAAGAACGTTGCTAGCAGACTTTCTGGCCTCGGCCTTTTGTCTTTGCTCTTCTCTCTTGAGATCCTTCTTTGTGATCTGTCGTCTTGCTCCGGAATTGGCCGCATTGGAACGGGCAATATCGGCCTGCGAACGAACCTTCTCAGCAAAAGCCTCTGCTGTGATGGGAGGAAGCTGTGCTACTCTTCTCTTGAGGTTGTATCTATGCCATTCTGTTTTCATGTGTTGTCTTTGTAGATCAGCCGATGGAAAAGCCAAACCACACGTATTACAGGTGTAGTTTGTCGAGGCTGTTTCCATCTGATATGCTGATTCCATTTTAGCTAGTTACAGATTACTTGGGTTTAGCGGTGTTATATAAGAAGTAGTATGGATGTTGGTCATCGTTGCTCATACAGAAAAATTTCAGGGTTAGGGCAAAAATAAATTTATGCTCACATGACCAGAGGTGAGCTCGTGTAAGTTTGGCTAGTTTGGTGAAGTAGGGAGCATGTGGTTAAGTTAGCAAGGTTAGAGTCTTTTGTACATCTGCACTATCTTTGTTCTGGCCCCGTTCTGGCCCCGTGTCACTTTTGCCCCGAGTATATCCTGCTGTCAGGGTACTCTGGATAGAGTGATGTCTGCCAGTAGACAGCCAAGAACAGCCAAGAGATGATAAGCAAGAGGTAACATCCAGCTGACTATCAAAACCCATTCGAACCGTAATTGACCAGTTCCAAGAAGTTTGGGCTAGCAGCGATGTTCACGAACCTGCTTACGTAGGCCTGAAGCATTGAAACGCCCATTTCCTCAGGCTAACATCACTGGGGATAAGACTCGGAGTAAAGCTTCCTGTTCTTACTAGGCCTGCGTTAAACCCGAACACATAAGTCCGTTCTGTCCGGAAAAATCTCGGAACAACTCCATCATTCTAGCCCAACGTGGGCGTTATCTGGCCTTAGCCTTGTTATCCGGCCCTAGCCGTTGTTCTAGAACCCGTATCCCCGGTAGGCGTCGACCTATGTCCGAATGGTTGGACCCACCTGCCAGTACCGGGAGACCGCTCGATCAGTATATAAAGAGCAAGGTCGGCAGATTATTCCTCATCTCTAGTAACTTAAACAATGGACTTTCAAGACAAAATTATAATCCTCACCGGCGGTACCAAGGGTATTGGCAAGGCCGTCGCTCGCAAACTTCACGCTAAAGGCGCTACTTTGGCATTAGTGTACGGGTCTGACCAGAAAGCTGCTGACGAGACTGCTGCTGAGCTCAAGGATCGAGTCTTTCTCGTCAAGGCCGATCTCGGCAGTCTTGAAGCCAACAAGGAGGTGGTCGAGAAGGTCGTTGCCAAATACGGCAGAATCGATACTCTCATTAACAATGCCGCTGTTCTTGATATGAAATCACTGGAATCTGCCACGCCCGAGGCGTTTGACAAGTCCTTCAACCTCAACGTCAAGGCTCCTTGGTTTCTAACTCAGTATGCTGTTCCTCACATGCCGTCTGGCTCCCATATCCTGTTTGTCTCGACAACAATCAATGTCCTTTCTGGCGTTACGCCAAACTACGCTCTCTACGCTGCCACTAAAGGTGCAATTGAGCAAATGACTAGGACGTTTGCCAAAGATCTGGCAGCCAAGAGTATCTATGTCAATGCCGTGGCACCAGGCCCTACTGCTACAGGTCTGTTCTTCAAGGGCAAGACCGAGGAAATGCTCAACAGACTCAAGGGAATGAGTCCCTTCAACAAGTTTGGCACTCCAGAGGAGGTTGCTGATGCCTATGTGTTCCTTGTGAACCCAAACAACACGTGGGTTTCAGGTCAGACTCTGAGAACAAACGGTGCTATTGCAGTATAAACATGTAATAAGATATTAAGCATTATGCGATCTAAGCTGACATGATTGTGCTTGTCCTATTCTGACATTATGTCCAACCCCACCTCGGAGCTCCCCCTGCAGGGTTGCCACAAGCCCTGCAGTGCCGTGCGCCTGCACCCTTATCTGACGAATAACGACGACAGATCTTGCGGACTCCGAGACTTTTCCTATAAGGACCAACTTGTACTCTCTATTACTTGTCCGCAAAATGACTAGAAACGTTGTGGGTGGCTCTCTGCTAACGGAGAAGGCAGCTCCTAAACTGTCAGTCAAGAAACTGGCTTTGGCAACTATCCTAACCCTTGGATCGCTTTATGGAGTCACTAGATTAGGTTTGTTAGCTCCAGAATCTCCGTCTGTCGACCCGTCCGCTTGTCCTCTGAGTCGTAAAGTATACCCAGAAAGCTATACTAATTCGTCTCTGGATATTTTCAAGACTGAGAAATATCGCAAGGACGCCTTGGACAGATTCGTAGGAGCAATTCAGATTCCCACGGAAGTGTTCGACGATCTCAAGGACGTTGGACAAGATGAAAGATGGGACATTTTTGCAGAGTTTCACGAATATCTAAAAAAGACGTATCCTCTGATCCACGAGAACCTAACTCTTGATACCCCAAATACTTATGGACTAGTTTACACATGGAAAGGAACTGACGACTCTCTAGAACCCATTCTGCTTATGGCTCATCAGGATGTTGTACCTGTGCTGCCTGATACGGTTGATCAGTGGTCTCATCAGCCATATTCTGGCGACTTTGACGGTAGCAGAGTCTGGGGGCGGGGCACAATTGACTGTAAAAACATGCTCATTGGCATTCTGGATGCAGTTACGAAGTTGCTCGAGGACGAGTTTGTACCCAAGAGAACAATTGTGCTATCCTTTGGCTTTGACGAGGAGGCGTCTGGAAATTACGGAGCGCCGGCAAATGCTAAGTTTTTGGAGGGTATTTATGGATCTGACCGTCCATTCTTCTCTATTCTCGATGAGGGCTCGGGTATCACACAGCAGGAGGGTGTCACAATCGCATCGCCCAGTGTTGGTGAAAAGGGATATCTAGATCTGGGTATCAGCATCCATACATCTGGCGGCCATTCTTCTGTGCCTCCTAAAAACACGGCTATCGGAAAATTGGCACAACTTATCACTCTTATTGAGAATACCCCATATCCTCTATCTATCGATGAGAGGAATCCAGTTCTCGCAAATCTCAAGTGCATCGCGTCCTATTCAAAAGAGCTTCCGGAAGACACCAAGAAGGCCATTTTTGAGGCTGACTCAAAACCAGGGGCAAGGAAGAAAGTTATCAATTATCTCGAAGAGCAGGGGATAGAAGCTCTGATTGCCACTACCCAGGCAATTGATGTTATTGGTGGAGGTCTCAAGATCAACGCTCTTCCGGAGAAGGTTTCTCTGGCAATTAACCATCGTGTCGACGTGCATTCTTCTACGTCGGTTGTTATCAAGAAGATTTTGGAAAACACTAA
Organism: Deakozyma indianensis; assembly: GCA_003706415.3. Lineage (NCBI taxonomy): Eukaryota > Fungi > Ascomycota > Dipodascomycetes > Dipodascales > Trichomonascaceae > Deakozyma > Deakozyma indianensis. Next base: position 290,411 of record PPLG03000003.1, read on the forward strand.
GACTATTGCTGCACAGCACAACCTAGCTGTTCTCTGGGATGGCGATTATTACTATGGTGACGAGTCTAACGATGGTTACTTTGACGTTTCATACTACTCCCCTCCTTTAGAACCTGCTGCTGTTTCTCCAACATTTGGTGACGATGGCTGGAACATTCTCTCTGGAACCATTCGACACGTCTTTGAAGACTTTTCTAAGCCTGTAGACCCAGACTTTCCTTTAGTGGTAGTTGCGCCTGGATTGGTTGGCGGAAACACAGATACCAGGTACTACTGGAACCTGTCTGAGAGAATCTATCGATTTGCACCTATCAAATCCTCTGAGGGCGGAGGTGTACACACTGTTGACGAGAATATCACTCTGGACGCACATGTTGAGAGTATTGTGTTCTACTACGAGTACATCCAGTCTGCTTCTTTGTTTGAATAGACGCTTCTACAATTATTAACCCACCCTGTATATATTAATATATGCTATCGCCAAACTTTTATGAGACCATCAGTTCCGCCAGTAAACACCGTGCTTTTTTCATGTGGATGTGCAGCAATGCAAATTGTTGGACCTTTGTGGGCCTTAATTCTGTTCATCTTTTTCGATTTCCAATGCCAAAAACACGCAAAGCCTCCAGAGTCTCCGCTCATGACATAGTCGCCATCATACGAAAAGTCAAGCTGAACAGGATACCCTGAAGCGTCCAGGCCACTCATGTTCTTTCGCCTAACCATGTGAAATTGGTCCGTGGCCGAGATGACGGCGATTGTGTTGTTAAGTGCCACAGCAGCGACATACTTTCCACTAGGATGCAGTTTCAGTGAGGGCATTGAAACTGAAGATGGCTCAGCTAGCGTTTTAATTGGAACATTGATTCCATATTCCCACACTCTGACTGACCTATCGTCAGAAGATGACATAAATCTCAGATCCTCATCGACAAATGCTAGAGTATTCACAGCCTGCTGGTGGTGGTCATATGTTTGAATAACGTCATTTGTTCGGAGATCAATTTGTTTGATTTTGGAATTTGCAAGAGCCACAAGTGCCTCGTTTGGTTTCTTAGGATGTATTCTTACGCAGTTCGGTGTGCTCTTCATGTTTAGTCTGCTTATGCAGTGACCAGTCTCTGTGTCCCAGAATTTAAGATACTGGTCATAAGAAGTAGAAGCAAAGTGTGCTCCTGAACTGTTGAAATCCAGACTCTTGATCGTCCGCTGGTGGCCAAAGAAAGTGCGTAGATGCTCTTTCTCATGGTATACATCCCATAGCTTGATTTCAGAGTCATTACCACCTGTCAAGAGCAGATGACCTGATTTCGGGAACAGTTCCATAGATGTAAGGCCCTTTGTATGGCCACTGTAAGTATACAATAGTTTCTTTGGTGGCGAGAACGGGACCGACCCTGGTTCTGCCCGCAGATTCACATTCAAATCCTGGGGAACATGCATATACGTTCTGCCAAGATAATCGCGCAGCTGAGAACCAAAGAATTCTGTATGTTCAGTGTGCTTAACAGGTTTTTGTTCTTCTGGAATTAGAGATACCTTCAGCGGTTCTGCAGGAGCTGCATCTGGACTTTGAGGCTCTGCTTCGTCTTCACTTGAATCAGAACTAGCCCACGGATCTCCTTTTCGCTTTTTGGAAACATGACCTTCTACCACAGGGGTTCTCTTGCGTTGACTAATGAAGTTCATCTGAAAACCTGCTGCATCCATTTTGACAGATTCTGATGCTGGTTTTGTCGCTCGTTTTGCTGAAGGTATCCCTGGACCAGCGACTACGACGCTTGTGCTCGGCGCTACGGACAACGAGCTTTCAACTATGCTATCACTCGGCCTTTCTTCATCGCTACTGTCCGAGTAGTTCACCAACATAGTGCTGAGCCAGCAGTTACTGGGGGTGGAGTTATCTGAATGTCCGTACCTGGATGTCCATTAGTGGTAATAAAAGTCATTTGCCTGTCCGCTAGAGGTATCCACTACTAGTGGTGGATGAAGCCAATTTATGAAGAAGAGTCAGGGGAAAGAGAATGAGCAGCTCTAGATAATAGACCTCAGTGACATTAGCAGATCTGTTGTCCCAAACAGTGTCGGCACTGCTCTGTCATCATTCTTTCAGATCACTGAGTTTTTGTCCGTCGACACGTGACAAGAAATTTTCCACGGTCTCGAATAACCTGCATAATCGCTGCCATTTCTTGCAACTAGTAGAAAATGTCCAAAAGAAAGACACTAGAGGAACAGGAGATTGCTAATCCAGCAGAAAACACTGAGAACGAATCAGACTCGGGATCTGACGAAGAAATCGTCAACGTGGACTTTGATTTCTACGACCCCAAGGAGATCGACTACCAGGCATTTAGAAACCTTACAAGACAGTTACTGGACGCAGACAATGTCAGATTTGATATTTCGGCCATTGCCGACTTGCTTGTCAAAAGTATTGGCACCACGATCAAGACGGATGGTGAGGAATCCGATCCTTTTGCTGTGTTGTCGCTGATTCCACTGAGCGATTTGCCATCTGACCTCAAAGACTACTTTATTGAGCGCACTCAGAGCAATCCTGAGTTTAACAGAGAGCTGCGAAAGCTGCTGTTGTCGTCGTCTTCCAAGAAAGTCGGTTTCTTGTTTTCTGAGCGCCTCATTAACATGCCCACAGAGATTGTTCCCCCATTGTACAGCATGCTACACGAAGAGATTGAGAAGGCCAGGGAGTCCTTCGACTATTACCTCATTCTGTCCAAGGCGTTCAGCGAGAAGGAGTCTGAAGTTGATGCTATCGACGCTCGTCCCACCAAGAAGGGCAAGTCCACGGCTGACTCCGAGGTGTACTTCTTTCATCAGGAGGACCCTATTATCCACGGCCTTGCCGAGTACCAATGTACCTACAAGTTTTCCAAGGAGGTGCAGAACACAGACTCCAAGAGAACGTTTCAAAACTATGGAATCTATCCACTCGGCCATCTGATGTTGATCAAGGCTGACAAGCTGGAGCAACTTGCAGACAACTTGAAGGAGGCATTTCCAGCATAAAGACGCTTCGTAAAACGTCACCGCAAGCCTCGAACAGAACTTTCTCTGTCCAACACACTTGTCTCCTCCGCTTCTTTTTATTGTTACCACGTGACATACTCATCGACACTACATTTTTCAACCAACATAATCTTTCCCGTTTTGGCAATCAAAACAAAACAATCAGTCCTACAATAACCATAAACACTAGAAAGCCTCTGTAGAAATTGTAAAAGAGCAGATGTCTTTTCGCATGTATCCGACGCCACAGAAGCTGCTCTATACTCCGCAGTCGGAGCCTCGCCAACAACACTCTGCGCGACGACCCAGCGGTCTCAGAAACAGCCACTACGGAACAAGTCCTGATACGAGCAGCGCATTTCCTGTCGATTCGTTTCAAGACGAGTTTTCTGACTTGCTCTCGAAGTCTACCAGAAGTCCGCTCAAACCTACAACAAACAATGTCAACAATGTCCCGCGTAACAAGCCGTTCAGTCCTTCACGGACATTGCAGGAAGACACTACAATGCCAGTGCGGCGCCAGGAAGACAAGATCCGCGAGCAGGAAGGCGAGATCATGTCGCTGAAACTTAAAATTTATCTCATGGAGAAGCAGATCTCAGGAGATACCGGTCTGGAGACAATTGATCGAGAAGTAAAGTTTAGAGAACTGCAGAATCGCTCGAAAGAACAGGAGAGAATTATTGACGAACTGAAAAAGGAAAATGAGACGCTCAAGAAGGCCGAAACTCCAGGGAAGTACGTTTCCCCGAGAGCAAGCATTCATTCTCGTTCCGGCGTCTCCGATCTGGAGCTTGGCAGAGCGCAGAGCGATGTCAAGAGACTAACTGATCGTGTCAATGAGCTGGAGGCGGACAACCGGCATTTAAGGAGCGAGAATGCGCAGAATCAGACTGACATTGATCGATTGCAGACTGGCGGTTCGCTGTTTAACGGCAGTCGTCTCGGATCCCCGTCGTCGGCTAGAGATATGGCACGGATGCGCGACGAGATTGGGTCAATGAGTAGCTTGCTGCGAAGACTGCAGGGCGACAAGGATTCGTTATTGTCAGAGAACGAGAGCTTGAAGAGCGCTGTAGGACGCTCCAAGGAAGATGCTGAGAGACTTAGGGCTGAAGTAACGGTGGCCAACGATAAGGTCAAGACCAACGAGTATGAGCGTCTAGTATCTGTTCAGAATCACAAGGACGAAGTTCGTACACTAGAGGACAGAATTGCGTCACTGGAGAGAGTGAATGCAAACTATGAGAAGCAGCAGGCTAACTTGCTAAAGACCAAGAGTGACAACATCAAAGAAGTTATTGAAACAGAGAATGCTAAGCATGAGGAGACCCGCAAGTCTTTGGAAGCGGGCAAGTCGAAAGCTGAGGAGAAGAATAAAGCACTCGAGAAAGAGTGTCATGATCAGAAACAGCAGATTGAGAAGCTGCAGCTGCAAGTTCAAGACCTTGAAGATGATATTGCAGTCTTGCAGGTAGAGAACGAAGATCTGCAAGTTACTAGCAAAGAAGGAGGTAGAGCCGAGTATGAAGCTGCTTCGCTGAGAAGCGATTACCAAGCCGTGCTTAAAGATCTTGCCGACTCTGAGAGCGATCTTGGCCGATTACGCCAAGAGCTGTCGCGCACTCAGCAGGAGCTTGCATCCATCCACGACGAGCTGTTTGACTGTCAGAATGACTTACGTAGAGTCAAAAGCGAGAACCAACGGCTCACAGCTCGTCAGAAAGAGTGGGAGGAAGAACTCTTAAAAGCCGATAGAGACTTACCAGAAGCTAAGGACGAACTACTAAAGTGCAAGAGAGAGCTTGGCGACGTCAAGGAACGGTCAGCCAAGCTGAGTGACGAGATTGATACCTTGAAAGTGCAGGTCAGCGAAGGAAACGCTAAATTTCTTGCCAAGACTGAATCCTTTGAACAGTTACAGAGAGACTTGTCGACCAGCCGGGAGACTTATACCAACTACAAGGCAAATGTTAAAGAACGTCTGAAGCAGATCAAGACAGAGCACCTCAAGGTTCTGGAGAAGTACACTACGAGAGAGAAGAAGCTGCTGGAGCGCGTGAAATTACAGAAAGTTCGGCGCAGACGGCTGATGCAAATGAAGCAGTTTTACGCTGAGCAAATCAAGTCCCACGAGCGCAGTGACCGCTGGCAAGTCAACAAGTTCAAGGACGCTGACGTTTGCAGTGAAGTGCCTGAGTGTCGTACCTTCAAAGGCGTCGCTACTGCCGTCCTTGCCGGCGTTCGTTTACGAAGAAACCTATTTATTTAAATTAATATGCTATTACATGTTATTTGATGGCAGGATATGTCTCCTGTCGATGCTACTTGATTGTGTTTTCCAACGCCTTGAGGCGCTGCTTGAAGTCTGAGCAGATTTCCTTGATGTATCTGACCTTGGTGAACTCGGACTCGAGTTCGTCGCATTGTTGCAGAATCGACTTCATGCGATTGAGGTCGTTGTCGAGCTGGTGCAGGTCAGTAGCCGAAATGGCGTCATGACGGGCCTGGACAGAGGCAAGGGTATCGTCAGAAAGCTGCTGGACGCGACGAGTGATACCGGTCATAAGTGCGTCAAAATTGACCGCTACCTGGTGGACGTGTGCCGAGTATTCGTCGTTCTCTTCCGACTGCTCATCGTCGTTCATGATGTCCTGTGGTGGGGGGTGCGCTTGTTCGAGACCTTGTATAACCGGGTAACGTTTTTGGAGGGGGGCACTTCGTATGACTCCACTGATAAGTGGCACTAGGGTTATTCAAATGAAAGACGCGGCTCATTTCTCGGAGGTGACTCGTCACTTTTCTTCTTTTCTTCTGACGCTCACTTTCTCCCGCAAATATTGCCTCTTCTTCTCACCTTTGCTCTCTCTGACGCAACAACCAGGGTAACACTAACTCCTCCCTCCCACCTGTTATCTTCCCCACAGCCACTGGCCACCTAGAACTACAACAAGCACCTCCAGATGAGCTACACCGACCGGTTCCGGACGGACGTAGGATACACCGGCGGTAGCGGCAGCGGCACCTCGTCGAGCTCCGGCCGCTCCAGTAGAACGACTGCCCAGCGGCTCGAATCGCTTATAAACCGTGCGTGCAACCCGTCGTACCACGAGCCAAACCTGGCTGTGAACCTTGAAGTTGCCGATCTCATCAATTCCAAGAAGGGAACCTCCGCTCCGCGCGACGCTGCTGTTATAATTGTGCGTTTAATCAACTCACGAACGCCGCAGACGTCGATTCTGGCACTTGGAGTCCTCGATATCTGTGTCAAGAACTGCGGATATCCCTTCCATCTGCAAATCTCCCGCAAGGAGTTTCTCAATGAGCTGGTTCGCAAGTTCCCCGAGAAGCCGCCGCTTTCGTACACAAAGGCGCAAATGCTTATTCTCGAGGCCATTGAGGAGTGGAAAGAGACAATCTGCAAAACGTCCCGCTACAAGGACGACCTCGGCTACATTCGTGACATGCACAGACTTTTGAGCTACAAGGGCTACGTATTTCCCGAGGTTGGTCGTGACGACGCAGCGGTGCTGAACCCCAGCGATTCGCTGCGCTCAGCGGCCGAACTTGAACAGGAGGAGCGCGATGCGCAGTCCGCCAAGCTCCAAGAACTCATTCGCCGCGGTTCCCCGCAGGACTTGCGTGAGGCGAACCACTTAATGTCTATAATGGCTGGGTTCAGACAAAACAAAACAGACTACAGAGCGCGTGCTGCCAAGGATCTCGACAAGGTCCGCCGTAAGGGCGAGATACTCGAGGAGATGCTGGCGCACATCGCTCCGGGCGAGGCATTGCCAAATGATGATGTTATGAGTGAAATTGTCACTGCCCTCAAAAACGCCGTGCCAAAGATTGAAAAAATGATCAATGACGAAGGCCAGAGCGACGAGGAGGCGCTGCAAAAACTGCTCGGACTCAATGACTACATTCACTCTCTTGTGCAGAAGTACGCCCTGATGAAGTCTGGTGATCACAATGGCGCTCAGAGTGTTACCATCAGCAGTATCCCAGGCTCTACCAATGCCCACGCCGGCAAGACTAAGGATAACTTGATGGCATCCTTGATAGATATCGACGGCGAAGATGACGAGTCTGATGCTGGTTCTGTTCCAGCGCAGTCTGGTTCCTCGACTAGCGCCGTCAATGATCTCTTAGATTTGTCATTTGATGTGCCTGGTTTTGGCCAGGGCGGAAACATTGCTCTTGGATCCACTCCCTTCCTTCCCCACTCGAACATCCAGTCTCCTGCTCAGTCCACCACTCCACAGGTTGCATCTCCACAGGCTGCTCCAGCTAACCCGCTTGACGATATTTTTGGTGACATTAGTTCTTCCAGCTCACCCCGTCCAGCAGCCTCGTCGGCTCCCCAGCAGGCGCCTTTTGACTACAATGCCGCTTTCTCAGGCCTCGCTGTCAGTACGAAGTCTACGCCGGTGCAGTCCACTACTCCAACGAGAAGCAATGACTGGGCATTTACTTCAGCACCACCAGCAAGCACTTCTTCCAAACACTATGATGTGCTCGACTCTAAGCTTGTCATCAAGTTTGAGGTTTCAAAGGTCTCTGATACTGCGTTCACCGTGACTGTCCTGTTCTCTAACGGCACGGCCCAACCACTGTCCAACATTGTATTCCAGGCCGCCACACCCAAGACGATTTCTCTCAAGATGGATCCTCAGTCGTCGTCTGCCATCAACATCCCGCTGGCCAAGAACGCCATCACCCAGTTGCTGCATTTGAGCAATGTGTCTGGCCCAGTTAAGCTCAGGTGGAAGGCGAGCTACCAGATTGGCAGCGAAACCAAGGAGGAGACTGGTGTCGTTGAGAACATAACTGTATAAGCAGTGACCAAGTGTAAATTGTGGAGTACTTGAATACATGTCATTGAACAATGGCCCGGATGCAGGGATTCGGTTAAATACGATTAGCTACCTTATTCTAGACTATAACTTTCTTCTAGATCATCTTTCAGATAATAATCTTGCTCGATTATTGGTGCCTTGACTCATACCTTGCCAGTTACCTGTCAGGTACCTGTGTGGTGAGACCAGCAAGGTCTGAGCAAGTCTGGGAAGAAAGCAAAGAGAATGAAAGCCATAGTAATCAGTCTATTCTTTATCTGTAGTTCTCTGACGCCATTTGCACGGCGCGCGCTCCGGGTTTCCGTAGGTTCTACTAAGCAATCACGTCTTGTTGAGACCAACTGGCGCAAGACCACACCTCCAATTGCGGGGCGGCCCCTGGAGAATGGGTGCGATGAGCTGACTGCGATCTTGGCCGTGTCATCATCGCATCGCGTCATACGGCCCATGCGCTTGTACTTATAACCGGCCCTGCATCCTACACAAGATTGCTTATATACTGGACATCTGCCCATTTGCGCTGAGATTCCTATAGCCTAGTCATAAATTACTGCCAAACTTCTAAATCAATTACTATTTAACAATGTCTTGGGCTCAGCTTCAACACGCTATGAACGCGTTCCACATTTACGAAAAGGTTGGCCACTTTGCTGTGAGCGAGTTGGCGGCTTGTGATGTTGATGACTTCACAAAGTACATGAACAGAGCGGAAATCACACAATTTCTACCTCGCGAGATTGCGCATCCCTTCCCGCGGTCAATTGCCGAAGATCTTATTAACCAGAATGACGTAACTGTACGACACAGATCGTTTTTGCTTGCCATCAGGCTAGCCAAAACAGGCAAGCTCATCGGTTGCGTGGGGATAGAACCAAACAAGAATTATCATTTTCAAAATGAACGTGGCTCTTGTCTTTTGTACTTCTGGCTGGATCCACTCTACTGGAGATACAAGGTGCTCACATACATTTTGGCCCATCTTCTTCAACACACTCTGCCCACCATGTTCTGGGCGCAGTACTATCAAGTCCTGCAAATGAACGAAGACGAGGCGACTCGCAATGCACTATCGCACTGCAAGTTCCAGCCCGTCGGACAACATCCTGACCGTGTATACTGGCGATTCACAAACAAGTACCATCCACTTCCAACATCGGTAACGCCTAGGCGAGCTAGTGCTTGAATATCTGTACGGGAGTGTCTCCCTTAAGATGACCTTTAATTTATTTCTCTATTGTATTAATAAATATATAAATAATGCACCAGGCAGTTACTGCTGTGCTTGCTGCTGTTCAGCACTACCCGCCTGCTGTCTCGCGTAGTTTCTCAGAATAGCATTCATTTGCTCCAACGTACGCACCTGGCCCTCAACATTGACATTGTGGTGGTGAATCTGCTGCTGAGTAAAGTTCGTGGGGTTCGCTTGCACATTCATCTGGAACTGTCGATGCTTCTGTTGTACTGCGTAGTAATACCTCTGCACCTGCTCGCGAGCCGCTTGAATGATTTGTGCTTGAGAAAATCCGGCATTGTGCTGAGTGATGTTGTTGATTAACCGCAGCACTTGGTTCTGAGGACTCATATTCTGACTTCTCTGATTTTGACCTGCTGCTTGGCCACCAGCCGCGGCCTGAGTTTGTGCCTGCTGCTGTTGCAAAAGCATCTGTTGTTGCTGGTGTTGACTCAGAATTGCAGCCGGCGTAGGGGCCATTGCCGCACCCGGCATTCCGTTCACAGCCATGCCGCCAGTGCCAACCATACCTGCCTGCTGTGGCGATGTAGTCATCTGTGCCATTAACGGGGTGGTCACAGAAGGCGGTGTAGACGGCATGATTGGCGACTGTGACTGTGGAGATCCTCCTAACTGCTGTTGCTGAGCAGCGACAGCGGCTTGTTGGCGAAGCAGCTGTTGACGCTGGCGCTCTTGTTGTAACAACAGCTGAGCACTCTGAGGCCTTGTAGCCCCCTTATTCTGTCCTATCATTTGACTATGCTGCTGGATAGGCGATGAAGTGCCCGCAAGTGGTGATGATGCTGTAGGTGTTCCTGGACGGGAGCCAACTGGTGGTGGCTGACTTCCTTGCCTAGCTGCAGGCTGAGCTGCACTCTGACCAGGGGTTTGCTTCATCAATTTTTGCGCCTGGGCTCCAGCTCGTGCCGCTTGCAGCTGGCGTTGTTGAGCACTCTGGGCAGCAGCTTGTCCGCTGCCGACGGGCGTCTGCGGCATCTTAGCAACCTGTCCTCTGACTCCGTTTGGTGCGGCCGCACCTGCACTGGCAGCAAGAGCAATCTGTTGCTGCTTCTGTTGAGCGAAAAACTGTTCAGCAACGGTCTTATCTCTTTCATACTTCAACTTGGAAAGCTCAGCCGGAGTTGGAATATTGCCCTTGGTAGGTGTATCCGCATTCGGCTTTCGGTTGGCTACCGCAGCGTTTGGCTTTTGCTGTGCTTCTCGCTTTCTCATAGACTTGCGGATGGCATCAAACATTGAAGCCCATCGAAGTCGTTGACATCCGCGCTGGAGATTGTCGTAAGTAACACCAATAGGCGAAACACGTCTCTTCGTCGTAGCCTGAGTCTTTGTCGCTGCCTCCATCCAGTCCTGAGCCTGCTGCGCGTAGTGTCCTTTAAGTTCAGGTAACGTAAAGTTTGGATTTAGCTGACACCATCTTTCAAAACACTGCCAAGGAGTTCGGCGCTCCATATTTGATGCCATACCCAGATAGGTGTTCTTTAAAACCATGTGCATAGAGACGATATTCCAATTGTAGTTAAATTCCTTGGCTAGCTTTTGTAGCTTGGCATCCTCTGGGGGAAGCCATAACGTTGGCGTTCTGAACTTGATTCCTTTCACTGGGGGTGGCTGAGGTGCTCTAACACCAGTCTTTCGATGCGAATCGTGGTGGTTTGCAAATAACACAGATTTGGTCTTGTCATGAACCTTCAAGAATGACTTGTTCTTTTCAGTAGCATCGCTGGAACAGGAGTTCGACGCCTCTTCGACAACGATCTTTTGCCAGCTGCGCGAAGGATCTGGAGCAGAGAGGAACTTTGTGATTGATGTGAGTGACAGATTCTCATACTCTGAGATGTACGGATGAGAAACATTGAAAGTGTCAAGAGTAGGTAAAAAGTCATAAACCTTCTGAGAAACCTCGTTCAGAGAGTCAAATGAAAGATATGTCTTGAGAGGACCGGTGTCAGTGCCCTCAAGTCCTTTATGCGTATTAAAATCGTAATGGACTAACGTCTCTTGACCCTCTTTTAAGGTCAAATCCGCCATGCTGACAACACCCTTTGAATCTTCTTCCTCTTCTTCGTGCTCTTCCTCCGTAGTTCCATCCAAGAAATTGATTGGTTTTCTCTTAATGCACACGTTTTCCCCGGCCCAAAATGCATTCACTGCAGTTGCAATCTCATTGCAGACTGCAATCTTGAGTTTTCTCTCTTCTTTAAAGTCTGTTGCCATCCATTTTGCCTCGTCAACAAGATTATCCCAGTGAACTTTTGGCCGTAGCGGAGCCTTGAACTTTTGATGCTGACGAAGTGACCATTTGTCTGATCTCTTTAGCTCTTCAATCCTAGCTTGAACAACTGCCAGCTTACCCTCCAGCAGGGCTACCTGGTAAACGTCTGTTGTCAGAGTCTTGTGTGCTTGTGGAATGAGTTTATAAATGGGAACCGACTGGGTTGTATAGTACAACTCTGACAACGGTTTTCGAGACTGTGGAGGTTCTGGAAGTCTCTCTGGCAGAACAAAGATCATAAAATCCGACGACGAATCTGCCTTGGCTTTTTCGGCAGCTCTGGGAATGACTGTAACTTCCTCATCATCTGGAGTTTCCACTACTGTCTGCGACTCACCTTCCGTAATGGACTCGTCAGCCTTTTCGTCGATAGAAACGTCAACAGAGGCGTCAGCAGAAGCGTCAACAGAAATGTCTGGTTCAGCTGCCTCCGCCAGTTCCTTTGCTGGTTCCGGCACTTCAAACTTGACTCGCTTGCTGATAACGAAAGAAGGTTCTAGGATGAGAGAAGCGTCGTATTTTTTGCCTGTTGTAATGTCGCACTCGTCCAACACTTGTTGCAGCTTTTCCTGGTTCGTGTCGATGGACTCTTTCGTGAGCGCGGCTGCCGCAAGCGTGGATACAAAAAAAAGCGTTGATATTTTGCGTTTCCTTGACTCGACAACACTTTGGAGCTGCGACTCGCACTCATGCAGCTCTTGTGTCAGTTCAGCCAGTTTGGCCTGGGAGGCCTCTGTGCTGTCCATGAGCGCGGCTGCAGAAAGTTATGTCAAGAAGAAAGGTTTTGGGAACTGTTGAAATGGGAAGTTGTGGGGAGGAACGAACAGAAGACAAGACAGGAGAAGAGGGTAGCGAGTTAAGAATATTGAATATAACGCGTGGGGTTTGTTGGTTGTTAGAGGAACATATTTCTGTATTCAAATATTTGATTTATTGCTTGCTGTTGTTTAGCTAGTCTGACTAGGTTGATAAAGGCTCAATAAGTCTATTGTTTAGTAGGATGATTAAGTGCATTAGGTTGGAGTTGCGTTGCATTGGGAGCCGGGCATTGTTAGTCTACTCGGGGTAGTTGTTGTAGATAGTTACTGGGTGGCCAAGAGTATTGACTTCTGTTGATAACTAGGCAGGAGAAATAGTGATAAACAATCTATGCAATCTGGTCCATTTCATATCTACATTAGCTATCCGTTAAACACTTGGGACTGTCTTGTCTCTGTAGTTCAGTTGTCTTTGCTCCTGTCTCACTGCCGGTCTTAGTCCCAGCGCTAGTGTCCAGGGGCACACGACCGCCGTTAATCAACCTGGGTGGGCAACCAGACTGCCTCATCTCACTCAATACATTTGACTTGAAGCGCTACATGTACTGACAATTGACGGATGGAAGCGCTGCAAGAGAAGTGCAACAGTGTGCTGAATGCCGGCGGTCTGGGCGAAGATGAACGCATCGACGGGGTGGAGAGCATTGTGCAGGAGGAAATGGGCGATTCACTGACCGCTGTTGAGCGAGACCGCCTGGTTCTGGATATATTGTGGCAGCACCGCAATTCTGCAACATCAAGCGATACCAACAGACGCAGGGTCGTGAAAAAAGGAACTTTTGGAGGTCCAGCTCTGGCTCGTGGCCCGCTCAAGCCTCTGCCTTCTGATCCTTCAAAGCTGGCTAGCCAGGAAAAGACGCGAAAGGTAAAGATCTCTCGCGAGGAGTTTCAGGAGTGGTCCGAAGAGCAGGAAGGTGGGCAGGAGGCTGCTACAGGTTCCCCTTATGACATTCTGCGGCAGGTGCTGGGTGAGAAGGCCAAGGACTCGGACATTAAACGAGAGCTGTCTCGTAATGACTATGACATTTCAAAAACTCTGGCCCAGCTCATGATGAACGTCTCTGACAAGAAAGTCCTGTGCAAGTACTTTGTCCAGTTTGGAGAGTGTTTTAGAGCTGACTGTATGTACGACCATGACATTTCAAGTCGTATATGCAGGTACTGGTTGCAAGGAGCCTGTTTGGCAGGCACAAATTGCGTCTTTTTGCATGAAATACCAACGTCCTTACTGGAGAATATCAAGCTGGATGAGCCTGATAGCGCAGCTAGCCAGGAACCTCTCAATGTCGAGGACAAGGAAGAGTTTCCAGCTTTGGGCGCTGCTCCACTCAAGAAGAAGGCACCACCACTCAACAAACAAAGATTTGTATTCAACCCCAGTGCTCCTGCGTTTGTGCCCTTTACGCCATCTCCAAAGCCAGTGACGCTGAAAGCGCCAGTCAATCGTATTCGCATTGCCATCTCCAAACCCAGGCGGATACCCTGGGAGAATCCATCATTTGGAAGAAATGAAGAGTATCTGGCTCACCGACGTAATGCTGCTCGCCATGCTGATATGAGAAATAAGTATTTGCAGCTGGCGGTCGACTCTTGGCATCAAAATGACCCTGCAACTGCAAAAAAGTTTTCAAAGAAGGGTCAGACAAATAACGAAAAGATGATTGAACAGTACGAACTCGGCAGTGAGATTCTGCAAGAACAGAATAAAGAAAAAGACTCAGAGGCGTATTTTGACATGCATGGTTACGAACTGGAAGAATCGAGTGACGCACTAAAAGACTTTTTGGATAGCTTTGAGAAGGAAAATAATGACAATCCAAAACCCTTGTATCTCATTTGCGGTCTCGGACGATACTTCAAGAGAACCAATGAGAATATGATGAGCAAGACTGTGAAAGAGTTTCTTGACAAGTGGGGATACGAGTTCAAGGAGTTTGGAGGAGAAGATCCAACATTTGGTCGCGTCATTGGAGTAGATCCGTGGTCTCACGTTTAGCATAAGGAGAAAATCCTGTACATTAATCGTTCATTTTTAAATATTATACCTCAGCTAGCTTCTTCAAACCTCAGACTCTTTCTGCGCTGGCGAACACCGTCCTTCGCAGTAGAGGGAGTGGAAGGAGAATCCTCGGCCTCCTCGGCAGGCTCAACAGTCTCAGCAGCGCCCTGGGGAACCAGCTCAGCGGTTCTCACCCATCTTCTTCTTCGTGTGTACTTGGAGAAGGAGTCCTCGCTGGAAGGCTTCTTCCACGTGTTGTCAGTATAAATAAAGCCTTCGTCTGGACGTGGGTCAACCTTTGATTTGATGCCCTTTTTGTTGACCAAGGCGCCATCGTTGGTCATGTCAAGACGCCAAGTCTTGTCAACCCAGCGCCACTCCATGGCTGTGCCATCGGCCTCTGGCAGTTTGAAGCTGTCAATGGAAGCAGTCTCGTTCAGGAACTCGTCTGTCCAGGGAGTTCTCTCGTAAGCCAAGAGATTGGCAGTCCAGCCGATTCCAAGCCAGCGACGCTGGTTCTCGTAAAGCACGTAGACAAAGCGCACTGGACGGCCGTCTGCCGTATGGATTCCATTGACCGGGGTGTCACTGACTCTTGTCTTGTCGAATGACTTTAGGTAAGCAGTCTTGCGCTTTCCTTCAACATCGAGGCCAGTGAAATAGGAGGCAAAGATGCGGACATAACGAGATCTCCACAGAATAGCTCTCAGGGCTCTCATCTGCACCGAGTGGTAAGTGAGGACATACAGGCCCCCAATCAGCAGCCAGATTCTCGGTGATAAGAAAAAGTAGGTGATTCCCCAGTAAACTGGGGTATAAAAGACCGTTGAAGTCAGAACTCTGGTCACATCATTGGTCGTCAGAGACAGCACAGTGACCGGCTCCAAAAACAGGTTGATTTTGACTACAACATTGTTGAGGGTGTAGACGATTGAGTCCAGAGTGGGGTGAGCATTATGCTCCTTGTTGATGTACTTGCGGAACTGCAGAAATCCTGCGACACAGGCAGCTGGAAAGAGAGCGCCAGCAAACTGGATAATAGGTTCAAAGTAGAGCACAACAATTGTGTAGAGCAACACCAGTAGAAACGATTGCCACCAGTCTTCGGACGTCCACGATATCAGGCCCAGGATGTAGTCTGAGAAGAGAATGAATGGATATGCTTGTGAGAGTGCCCGTGTCACGGTGGCGGGGGTCCCAGACAGCAGCGGAGACGTTTGCTGCGGTAGTTTGTGAGCCGGCGGCGTAAACACTGCATGAATGGGTTTAGAGTCGCCGCCGACAGTGGCTGCGGCCGTGACTGAAGATTGCGCTGGGGCTGTGGCGTCAGAGCCAGACGGTGGCACAGCTTCACCAGTCGATGTCATGGAGAAGTTGCTCTAGGAGCGGGCGATGGGAGAAGGAGTTTGGAAGATTCGTTCTAGTCAATAGATTGTATTTGACGAGTCGTGTGATGAGGCTCTTTTCTGGTCGCTAACAGGAAGATTCGATTTAAATAAATCTGTCAAATGGTGATAAAATGTGGTAAATTGTTGGATGGTGGGGTCTTGCCAGTTTTATACGGGGTTTAGCAAGAGTGGGGAGAGCCACAGCCGTGGTCCAAAAGTGATATGGTTGGGAGACTCAGTCCTCTTGTCCGAGGCTTGCTGATAGCAGTTGCTTTCAGCCGAGTCAGTGTTTTAAATAATACAATACATTTGCACATAAATAATCAAGTCTATAGCATACCGAAGTAAGGAGTGATTAGGCTCAATTAGTACTGTAGAGCTTCAGTAGACAGTGTATAGATCAAGAATTTCGCTTCCAATTGCCAGCATTGAGAACAAAGGTTCGCAAGGTTGATTAGTGCTTGCCATTGAGCTTCGGGTTCTCGGCGCCAGCGGTCCTACCAGACAGGATGCCATTGTAGATGGCCATACCTTGTGAGATCATGCCGCCCATGTCGCCAACGTTGCCAGGAACAACGACAGACGTGCCTTTCTGGGCAAGCTCGCCAAATGCATTGACGTACTTCTCGGCAATGTGCAGGGCTGCCGCCTCGTTTGATCCAGGGTTCGAGCGGAAGGCATCGGCAACATACTCAATTGCTTGAGCATTTGCCTGTCCTGAAAGTCTGACAGCCTCAGCGTCACCACCAGCCTTCACAATGAGAGCTTTTGCATCAGCCTCAGACGAGATCTTGATAGCAGCTGCCTCGGCATCAGCCTTGAGACGAAGAGCTTCAGCATTACCCTTGGCCATATTGACTCTCTCAGCCATCTGTGCCTCAGAAGACAGAATCTTGGAGCGCTTCTCACCTTCAGCCTTGTTGATGGCAGATGCCTTGAGTCCCTCAGACTCGAGAATATCAGCACGCTTCTTTCTATCAGCTGAAACAAGTCTCTGCATAGAGTTCAAAACCTCTTGAGGAGGTGTGATATCCCTAATCTCATAACGAAGACAGGTAATACCCCAAGATTCTGTAGCTTCATTGATGGCAGTGGTGATGCGCACATTCAGAGTCTGTCTCGAACGCAAAACAGTATCCAAAGAAAGCATACCGATTTCGGATCTCATTGAAGTCATGGCAAGCTGAGCAATAGCATGCTCAGCATTCTCAACATTATAAGATGCCTTGTAAGGGTCAAAGATCTTGATAAAGAGGACACCGTTGATGGACAGCGTAACATTGTCCATGGTGATACATGCCTGTGGATAAATGTCCATGGCAACTTCCTTGAGGATCTTGGAGTATCTGACCTTGTCAATGACAGGAATAAGAAACGCAAAACCTGGTTCGAGGATGCGATGGAATTTACCCATACGCTCGACGACCCAGGCATGCTGCTGAGGGACAAAGTTGAACATTGAGTTGGAAGGAGTCTTCCTGGTCTTGAGGAGCGGAGCGTTGTTGTTTGAATTGGCCATAGTTAATTGATTGTTTGACTTGTTTGATGTGGAAAGTGGACGAAACGGCCAACCTTTTATAGTCTTCAGAGGGGTCGTCATGGAGCTAGTTGCTTGAGCATGGCGAAGCTAGCATCCTCGCAGCAGCCTTGGCATTAGCTCGTTCAGTCAAAAATTACACAGCCAATTCACTCATCTGATATGCAGGGACAGCGAAACGTGCTGTTGATTGTGCAGCGGATTGCCAAATTGGGGCTGGCATCATGCTCGGTTGGCGCCCGACACTCTCTTGCAAGGCTGATGAGAAGGAGGCACACGCTTGCCCGTTAGACGCCTGACATTGTGACGTCAGAGCTGAGCTTCTTTTTCAACAAGCTCGTTTGAACTCGCAAAGTGGGATTGCCCTTGGAATATTGCTAAAGCTGTTTGGGATGGGTCTGGAATATTTTTATGGCACGTCGTTTTCTTGGACTTGCCCAATTCATCAAGCGCTATTTGTTTTCAAACGAGGTTATCTCTCCCTGAGCACCTGAGCACCTGCCAGCTGGGAGACAACAGCACTGCCCAGAGCACGTTGGCCACCGCTCTGTCAACCTGGGGCGGGCAGATGGTTCTTGGCAGCGGGCCCATGATGGCAAACAAGGCAGTGAAAGTCGCGGCGTTGTCCGGATCAATATCCGGAGCCAAACATTGCGACACCAATTACCGTTTCAATTGAATTATACAGAATTAATTTACACTCGTGACCTTGACGAAGTTGGCTAGCTGCTGCCTGGCAGCTCCGCTCTCAAGACTCTTCCTAGCAAGCTGCACGCCTTGCTTGAAGCTTGTGGCTGTGCCCTCAATATAGGCTAGGGCAGCGGTGTTCATGAGAACATAGTCCAGGATGGGGTGGTTTGGTGGTAATTGGTTGTCAATCAATTTGTTAACCAATTCGGCGTTCTCCTGGGGTGTGCCAGAAGCCACGCTCTTCAATGGGTGGGTGGGCAGCCCAAAGTCATCTGGGTGCAAGTAGAACTCGGTTATTTCGCCGCCCTGAAGTTTCCATGCCTTGGTGGTGCCGGCAGGTGAGATCTCGTCCAGTCCCTCTGTGCCCCAGACGACCAATGCTGTTGATTCGGGGCGGCCTGCCTTTTCATTCAGCAGCTTGATGGCATTGATAAACACAGGTCCTAGTTCCTCGGCAAACACACCAACAATTCGACTCTTGAGAGGTGCTGGGTTTAGTAGTGGACCGAGAATGTTGAAAATGGATGGAATGCCAAGCTGTTTTCGCAGTGGGGCAATCTTTGCCATCACTGGATGGAACACAGGAGCGAATAGGAAGCAGAAACGTGAGTCCTTCACGATGCTTGGCATGCTCTCATTATTGGCTTTGGACAAATCAGATCCAAGACATGTCATGAGGTCACCGGCACCAGATGCTGAGGTGGAAGCCTTACCTCCGTGTTTGCAGACAGGAAGGCCAATGCCCGCGGCCACAATTGCCGAAGTTGTAGACACATTGAACGTGTTCTGACCGTCACCACCTGTGCCCACAATATCTATAAATCCTTCCAGGTTTGGAAGTCTCTGTAAGTCAATCTTTTTGGACTGCTCTGCCATGGTCGAGACTGCGGCCACGATCATCTCTGGCTGGTGGTCCATGTTGGTGAGTCTCAGCGCTGTCAGAAAGGCTGCCGCTTGAATGTCGGAAGCGTCTGTGAGGATATGGTGAATTGCATCTACGAGATCTGGTGCAGTCAGCGATGGAGGCTGAGTAAGCAGCTTTTTGATGTGTCCAGTTAACGACATTTTGTCCGGCTGTATCTAATGCGGGGTGTGTTGTCTATTTCTATGTGCTGGTAAATGTTAGAGATGAGCCCGATTGGAATTCAGCGAATTTCATTAGCTTTGTGACTAAATGGGCGGGCAGGCAAATGATTTTTGTCTTCGACAGCCAGCCAAGTAAATTTGTGGAAGACGATTAGACTATTCATAATTCACGTTTTTGATCTATAAATTTCCATATTTTGCTGTTTCTTCTCTTGTTGCTTGCTGTTTTCTATCTGATTTACTACTGTCCCTACCATGTCTACGTAAAACGACCACACTGCAATGTGCTGGCATATGCGTCCACTGTTTAGAGTCCCTAGGTCCATAACTGATGGACATAAACAAGTTGATGTAAACAAGCAGATGTAAATACGTAGAAACAGATAGACGTACGCAAGCAAGTAAATAGTCAAAACTCGCATATAACTCGCACTCTCTCCTAAGTGTCCCAACCCCCAAGGTACTAGCATGAAACATCCCCACAGCTCTCTTACTCTGCACGTGAACCCTTTAGCGCTATCCCTTAAAACGGTCTTCACCAAATTTCAGGTTGCTTCCTGACCAGGCAAACAAAAACGTATCGGAACGAGCAATGTCAGTTCCTCATCTGTCTCCGTTTGAAGAGTCGGAGGAGCGGTCGGATGGCTTTGTCAACGTCTCTTTGCATGGCTCACCACAGCCCAGTAGAACTGCCTTTCACAGTCACAGTAAGTATATGCTTTTGGCGGTTAGTCGCGCAATGCCTCTCGGGAAATTGGCTCTTGGACAGGTATCGCTCCACACCCTCAATCTTCTTGATTGGGCCTTGTAAACAATATGCCAAGTAACACTGAGAGCAAAGTCTCTCGGCATGAGATCTTCCAAGAGATTTCGCAAACCTAGTTCTAACCAAGTTGCATCCAACCCAGTCCCCGTCCCACAGGCAGGTTTAGCTGTCCCTGATAGCCACCCGTTTTCAAACGACATTCTACTAATGCCCCCTCCGTCGTATCCCAGTCGGTCGTCTTCTCCATTAGCACGGTCACTGTCGTCATCTCCTCCGATTAGAGCACCGTCACCCGTTCGCTCGGGTCCTTTTAACTTTCAAACGACTACATTCTCACCCTCCAAAGGAGTGCAGGGCTCGCAGCAGCGTAGAGGACACAGGTACAAGCATTCTTCTGTTTCCATAAACTTCTTCAAGGAGCCTGAAGAAAGAGCACCACTACCGATTCCAGCATCGCTCCCCATCCCAAACGTTAGAGAATGTCTACAGAGCATGTCAAAGGAGCAAAGGATTCGCAGCTGCTGGTGTGTGGTTCACTTTGCTGTTGCTCTGATTATTTATTTCATCGACTCGCCATTTGCAACGTTAAATGCTCTGTCACATTTGCTATTTTACGATGCCATGAGTGCAGCACTATGTGCCGTTGTTGATGTCCTTGCCAACTTTGACGTTTGGAAGCAGTCTTCTGTGCATCATCCCTTTGGCTTAGAACGAATCGAACTGCTCGCCGGATTCGCCCTTGCCATATCACTAGTTTTTATGGGCGGTGATATCATGAGCCATTGTATTCAGGAGATTGTTCAATCCATGTATCACGACGCTAACGGTGGTGAGGGCCATCATCACCATGGATATGCGCAGCATGGCGATCACGATATATCTTTTGTATCGATCGTCCTCAAGGTGCTCTTGAGCATAGGAGCAACCTTTGTATCTGCCATTGGTCTTGGCAATCACAATAGAATTGCCAAAATCATGTACAATGATTCGGATTTCACGTCTCTGCCGTCGATTCTTTCGAATCCTTCGCATCTCATGACAGTAACATTCTCACTGGCGATTTTACTGTTCCCAGTACTCAATCCTTCTGAATATTACTTTGTGGATACAATTATTACACCGCTGATGGCCGGCTCAATGTGCTATGTTGGCTGGACATTTGCAAAGTGCTTTGGAGGCATGCTTGTCATGAGTTTTGCCGGTGCTGACAACACATCGCAGATCGCAGCAACAATTAAAGCAAGCAATCCCAATGTTACTTCTATTGAAAACATCTCTCTATGGCAGGTACATTATGATCTCTGGCTCTGCTCCATGAGGATTGTAATGGCTGGCACTGACGATGATGAACAAAAGCTCCGTCAGGTTGCTACGGGTGTAGTAGCAGACTATATGACGAATTTACCAGAAGCCCACGGTTCGCGATGCGAGACGACTGTGGATATAGTTCGAACCACTCTTGATTGAATAATGCAAGTTTCGCTATTAGTACAGTTAATAAGTTATGGCATTTGAAGAATACCGTATGCATGTCTATAAATGTTGCAAGGGCGAGATATCACCAGTTGAAGGCTTCTTCGTAGTAGTCGACGCGATGGCCAGAAACATCAAGTGCATCACAGATAACGGAGCGAATAGTGTCGTTCATTATCGGCGGACCACAACAGACAATGGCTGCATGACTTGTGATTCTGCGCATGTACGTTCTGATGATCTTTGAAAGATCTGGACGTCCAATGTCAGGGGATGCAAAAGGGAGAATACTACTACCTACCTCAAGCGTTGACGAGCTACTAATTGAGCTTGATGAAGAGTTAATAAGACTCTTAGCAGGGTACTCCAGATTGATGGAGCAAGCAGTCGAGGCATTCTCTGAGTTCACTCCAGTCACTAGACTATCGTTTCTGGTAGCGAATTCAATCGTCATGTTGGCAAAATCACGCTCAGATGCATTCTCCATATCCAAGTCAGATGCTGAGATGGTGCCAAAAGAAGACGTGGAAGGGCTGGAGA
The DNA here is from genome assembly GCA_003706415.3 of Deakozyma indianensis. Classification (NCBI taxonomy): domain Eukaryota; kingdom Fungi; phylum Ascomycota; class Dipodascomycetes; order Dipodascales; family Trichomonascaceae; genus Deakozyma; species Deakozyma indianensis. The sequence goes on from PPLG03000003.1 coordinate 312,127, forward strand.
GACCTGATGGGATATCCAACGTCCAATCAACATCAATAATGGAAAGGTACTTTTCTCTGGGATCGACAATTGACTGATACTTCTGTTTCGCAAGATCTTCCTTCTTCTGTGATCTGTCCGATCTTTCCTTGGCGGTGCAGTAGATTTCAACCTCCATACCACAGTGAGTCAAATAGCTAATCTCATCAGTAAACGCCGCAGCCATGGAGAAGGTTCTTACCACCCAGATCAATCTTGCTCTTCGATTTGTGGGGTTCTTTCTGAGAGCATTGGCAAGGGTCTCAGCAAATGGATACACACTAGTGATTCCGATACCGCCAGCGATAAGCAAAGTTCGTGGGTAGTTGAGTACCGGAACAGTATGCCCGTAAGGGCCATCCAGAAGAATATTCACCTTGGTAATTCCGGTCCTGGTAGCCATTGCCAAGTTTGCAATATCTCTTGTCACGCCCTTTCCCACAGCACAAGCAAGCATGAGTTTGTTCTTGACAGGATGCTTGTATACAGAGAAAGGGTGCGACTGCCACATTTTGTGATCACGGAAATGTATGTACAAGTGTCGTCCCGATGCAAATGCCCATCGGTTAGAGTAATTGATCTCAATTTTGAGAATATTAGCTTCAGAGATGTACTGAATGTTGGCAAATGAGCCTAGACCAGACCAAGCGATGCGAATGAGCCTTGCAACACGATCAAAAGCCCAGATTGCAAAACATGCCCACATGCAGCGAACATAAGAAGGGCCCATGACATGAATGTGGATGTACAACAATACAGTAAAGAAAATCGCAAGGGCGATGTGAAGATAAAGAAAGACTTCGTAGTTCATTCTTCTGAACACATGCATCGCCTGAACAAAAATGATGGCACCCACAATCAGAGAAGAGACAGCACAACAAAAGTAATAGCGTCCCCAAGCAATTTGATACATGTTGCGATGAATGTAAGACAACGTGAGAAACACAGCATGCAACGTGCTGTGAAGCAGCATCATGCGAGCGGTCCATTTGTGAAGCACATTGAATGTTGACATTTGCCAGCCCGTTACCCACATGAGAAAGTTGTTTCGACCAGCGAAGAGGAATATTAGGGGGCACTGCACGAGTGCCAAAACACCTGTGCGAATACCTAGAAGACGCACAAGGTCGATTCCACTAAGCCCCTGGTAATGTATACATAAAAACAGAACATTTATGCCAAGGTAGCCTATAATCATGAGCACTTCAGCACGAGATGGTATTAGGAAGGTGATGAATTTGAAGTCCTTGGCTTGCGAATGGCTCTTTCTGCCAAACGACGGAAGTAGAATCCATTGTCTGATCTTTCTGGTGATAACGCCATCGGTGAAAACTAGTAAGCCAGTGCCATATGTCTGTAGCAGTCTCGTGATTGTTCGAAGCAGGAATATGGCTCCAAAGTAAGCAATGGTGAGGGCCCCTGCAATGTATGAGAACTGAAGATTATCCTCAAAGATGGGCTTCCAGTCTAGAGGCGACGAGGGATCATTCTGACGGTCTGCAATGTTGAACGCGCTTGCACGGGAAGCAAGCAGCAACAAGGACAGAAACCACTTGGAGGACGTTAACATCATTTCAGTGATATATCAGTGGACCCAATGGAATGGCAATGGACTGCAATATAAAGGATCTGCAGAGACATTTGCACAGCGTGCTTGCAGTTGTATTATTTACGTATGCCTAGCCTCAAGCTGGTAGAAAGTGGCCTGAGCAGGCAAACTTTCATTCATTTCAGTCCAATCCGGAAGTATGTGGGCTCAGAGAACCCACTCACTGTGCTTCACAAGTTGCCTTGTTTGGTAGGACCCTTCAGCTGGGCGGCGCCCTCGAGGTCCACCAGCTGTTCAAGACTGTGCGCCAAGTGGCCACCGAGTGGACGCCAAGTGCAATGAACCCATAACCTGAAACACTGGTTCTACAGTCCTCCTGTAATACGCTTTTAGCGTCACTAGCGGGCGAGTGCAATTAGTGTCAAGACCGTGCTATCTCGCGCACTTTAACGAGTGCAGTTCATGTTGCAAGCTAAATGTAATATTCCTGCGCTGATTGTTCAGAACCGTTCAGTGCCAAGAGCGAGCCTGTAGCAAGATATCGCTTCATGGAACACTTCTCTTCAAGACGTGGAGATCTTGCAGATCTTCCCATCTCCGGATATGGGTGGGTCCAGGCCAATGCATATTTAGACACTTGGCCAGTGGAGCCCTCTGCTCCGCAAAAACGGTAGATGGTGGAGCTAGCGCGAAAGAGCGGTACTCCGCAAAATCCAAAAACAGTTGTAGTTGTTCCGACGAAAATTTTGGCATTTGTTTGATGCGCAGATCATGGACGACTGTTACGACTGTTGACGCACCAGAAGCGTCGATGCGTTAAGGTATTCTCGATGCAAGCCTCGCAGACGACAGAGGGGTGCGCAATGCAACAGATAATGTGCAGGTACCGAGCAAGTCACACGGCCAAGAAAAACAGGGGCTCCCAATACCAGAGAACTGAGGCGACGATGCCAAGAGCTGTGGAGGTTATTTTTGGGAGACATTGACGCTTCATTTCACTGAAATCGTTTCATTCTTGGATTAAATATTCCCTTCACCTTCACTATCGCTGTGCTCATTCATTGCGCTCATTCCCAACAGTGTCGCGCGCCAGCTGCGCTCCACCTGAAATGGTGCCGCGCGAAATGACAGCTGGGAGCAACAGGGCCTGAACAAACTCACCAACGGGATGAGGCGGAAACTCAAAAGAAGAGTTGAGGGTGGCCAAAGTCATTTTTTGAGTTCAGCGGCTGCCAGGACCCGCCTCGGCGACAGATTTCGACTGTTTGCGTCCTGCCCAGGGAGACTGACGGCACGCGAAAAGTAAAGACATTGTTCACAGCTGCCTTACATTCTCCGCACTGGCCCCACAACTGAGCTGTAAATGTCGTCCACTATTCGGACTGCCAGCCAGGAAGTAAGTAAAAATGAAGTAGAAAATGACAGGTCGAAAATAAATAAATGACGTGTCATTTACGGTGTAAACCTGTCAGAGAGAGATTCCAGGAACCCCAAGAAACTTTAAAGCGCCGCCAAGCTCCTGAATGAATAGCCAAAAAAATGACACACTGCCAAGGAGCTAGGCCGTTCAAAACAGGGAAACGTTCAATGCAGCGTGGGTCTCACATATCTGCATCCAGCGGGCGCATTCCGTCCAGAGAGGCAGGTCCTAAACACTCTAGTGTCTTTTTGCAGCGGTCAACCGAAAGCAGCACATTACAGAGAAAAGACCCAACAGTTGGTACGGCAAGCTCCCGAACCCAGCTGTTCCCACTAGCCACTCTCAAGTTCCTCAATCCAGCGATCGCTAGTTTGCGCACGCAGGTCAGCAATGATGTAGACATGTAGACAATGCACGAAACCTACCAATTGAATGCTTCTTCGTAGTAATCCACGCGGTAGCGAGACACCTCCAGAGAATCGCACACTGCAGCTCTCACACAGTCGTTCATAACTGGCGGGCCACAGCAAACGATGGCCACCGGTCCGGTGGACCGACGCACGTATGACTTCACAATTCCGCTCAAATCCGGTCGCTTCTGGTTGTCTGATGCAAATGGTAGCAGACTACTTCTCGTGCCAATTGTGCTTACCGTAGTGGCGCTGGTTATTGCAAATGCATGAGCCGCTTCTTCCGTCGGCACGTCAGCCTCGTCTGGCTGCTGAGAAGTAGATTCGGAAGAACTTGTATCGAAACCCATACCTGAACGCCAAGGCGCGTTCTTAGCTCCATTCCTTGTGGGCTTTGTCGTGAATTCGATGGCCATGTCGGAGAAATCAAACTCGGACGGGCTAGGGTCAAGTTCGTTCACCTCAGGCAGTGTCTGTCTCTTTGACACTTTCCTGGATAGTTTCCTGGAGAACTTTCTGGATAAGCTTCGAGACAGGCTTCTAGCAACTTCGCCGAAGCCTGTCTCGTGTTCGTTGACCAACGTATTGGGATATCCACTGGTATCATTAGTGGAAATGTCGAAGATAGGCGGAATATCCAGAGCCCAGTCCACGTCTACAACACTCAAGTACTGTTCCTTCAATAGCGCTTCGGACTTCGGCGATTCTTCTTTAGCCGTGCAGTATATCACCACTTCCATACCGTTGTTGGTAAGATAGCTGATTTCTTCGGTGAACGCAGCAGCCAACGTGAAAGACCTGACAATCCAAATGAGCCTCGCTCTCCTTTGTGTTGGAGCCTCGCTGATGGTCTTGATTAAGAGCTCGGCAAGTGGATATAAAGAAGTGATACCAATACCTCCTGCTATCAGCAACACCCTAGGGTAGTTAAAAACCGGCACAGTATGTCCATACGGCCCGTCTAGAAGAACGCTCATTTCTGATTGCCCGCTTTGAACAGCCAGTGCGATGTCCTTGGTGACACCTTTACCAACAGCACAGGCCAGCATCACTTTGTTGGTGACAGGGTTCCGATAAATTGAGAAAGGATGGGATTGCCACATCTTGTGACCACGAAAATGAATATAAACATGTCTTCCAGCAGAGAAATTCCACCTCTCCGAGTAGTGGAGCTCCATTTTGAGCACGTTAGCTTCCTCAACGTATCTCACACTAGCCTTGCAGGCACCAGACCATATGATTCTGGCAATTCTCGCAAGACGATCAAACGCCCAGATTGCAAAGCAAGCCCACATGGGATAGACATACGAAGGACCCATTACTCGAATGTGAACGTACATCAGAGCAGAGAAGGCAGCAGCCAGCAAGATGTGGAGGTACAGGAAGACTTCATACTGATGCCGTCTAAAGATGTGCATTGCTTGAATAAATATGATAGCACCGACGAGCAACGAGGCAACTGCGCAGCGAAAGTAGTAACGCGTCCAGGCGTTTTGGTACATGTGACGATGCAGGTAACTAAATGTCAGGAATACTGCATGGATAGTGCTGTGCACAAGCATCATACGGGCTGTCCATTTGTGAAGCACGTTGAAGGCGGACATCTGCCAGCCAGTGATCCACATTAAAAAGTTGTTTCTACCGGCAAATAGAAAGATGAGAGGACACTGAACCAGAGCCAAAACGCCTGTGCGAATACCAATAAGACGAATGGCATCAATACCGGTGAGACCGTGAAGGCGAACGCATAGAAAAACAGCATTGAGCACAACATAACCAGTAATCATGAGAACTTCAGCCCGAGTAGGTATCAGAAAAGTGATAACTTTAAAATCCTTAGCCTTAGAATGACTCTTCTTGCCGAGCGATGGTAAGAATATCCACTTTCTAAGCTTTCTGGTCAAGGTGCAATCAGTTGCAATGAGGAAGGGCATTCCATAGGTCTGAAGCAATCTCATGACGGTGCGAACTAAGAACATGAGACCAAAGTAGCCAATAGTGATACCACCGGCGAGACAAGAAAACTCGAGGTTGTCTTCAAAAATAGGTTTCCAGTCGAGGGATGATGTCTCATCGTTCTGACGATCGGCGATGTTGAACGCCTGTACAGAACTAACAAGGAGCGGGTATACGCAAGACGTTGTCAGAAACCTTGGGAACATGGCAATAAGATTCTAATTGATTCCTAGCAGGTCTATGAGAATCATTTATACCTTGAGCGAGATGAAACTCAAATCTCAGAAGGTCAGATGACTTCGGCAGTGTCCTTGAACAACCATTCTTGGCGAGACTCTGAAAGCGGAAAATAGCAGATTCTAATCTGAGTCTATCTTTATCGCTTAGGCTTGTGCTGCTTCTCTGCCGCTTCCTCAAAAGCAGAGCTAGCTGAGGTGTCGTTGAGGTCTGAAGAGGTCCGCCAAGGGAAACAAGACGCATGGAATGTAGCCCGGGGAAATGCCTTTGGATCATGATGAGTTGTCCTGAACAATGGCATGATTTGGATGTTTCATGGAAATCTCCAGCACTGTCTCTGAAAAAAGCGACACTCTGCTTGGCAAAGTCATCCTCGTTCTTCATCTCATAATTGACCGCCTGCATGTGCCGCAGCAAGTGGCAGCTAGACGTTAAACGTTCCTATTCTTGGCAGCCTGTGGACTTATCAGTCCAATAGGGCATACAGAACATGTTTCGTCAAGATTTTAAGTTGGTCAGCATATGACGGAGCGGAGTCCATGACACTCAACACTCCTCAAAAACCACAATAACAAACTTCGAGAAACTCCTCACAATGGCCATTGTGGCATAGCGCACTAAAACGCCAGATGCCCTAGTTGGCTATCTGCCGATAGTGATGCACTCGGGGTTCGACCTGTCAAACTCAACTGACAGCATCTGTCCACAAGGGGGTGCAGTTGTGTAATTTCCAGCAACCTAATGCAATGTTTAGCATGAGCTAAGAACTCCAGCTGCAAAGCACTAACTCTTTATAATTTTATATACTGAAGCGTGCGTTGTATGATGACAACGAATGCCAAGCTATGAATGCATGTGTATTTTGGAAATATCGTGGAAATACAGTTTTCAAGACCTTTCATTTGCAATGGAATTTGAATTGCTCCCTCCTACCTGTGGCCTAATCTTAGTTGTATTTGCGTTATTTAAACAGTGTGGTTGAGACCTATGAAACGGCCTGGTGTGGAACCTAAATTCCGGCACCAAAAATTCTTGCCATGAAAGTTATGTGGCATGACAGCCACTCGCATAGCGCATATCGCTGCCTGCTATTGATATATATTTTTATCCAGAGTTCTCGATCTAAAAAATGCTCAGAAACCTTCGATATAAGTGCGCATCAGATCGTACCCGCCGTTGCGTTCTTGTGATCTCCCTAACTCCGCGCCAAGTCGCCAAGGTACTGGAACCGGGCAGCCAAGAGCAGGCTAAGTATTGTGGTTGCTCTCCACAAGGCCAGCAGGTAAATAATTGATATACATAGCGATTGTTTGTAAATAGCTATCGCTAAGCCTCAGTATTTGTGGACACGACCAGCGCTCAGCTGGCCCTGTCAACAAGGGCTTGTGGAACTCCATATATAGACTTCGCATCAAATACTTACTAGATTTTTTGGAACCATGGCAACCAATAAAGAGTGGGCTCATCGAAAATTGACTAGCGAATCGGTCATTCTGTTGTCCAGCCCTCGCTGCTACCCTCATCGCCTACAAAGCAGCCATCTTCTCAACCTTAATCTGCTCTTTAATGGCATTTCTAATCTCTTCAGAGAGGTTCTCATAAAATTCCTCGGGTACTTCAGCAAGTGACACTGTCGAGCCAAAAGGTGGTTCCTTAATGACAGTATCAATTACTAGTGCTGCAGTAGACTTGTTGGTCTTAGACAGTCGCTCCCACTTCACCTCTGTTGGCTGCGTATTCCTTGGCAAAAATGTTAGGCCAGTGTGAACCTCCTCAAACCCCTTCCAGGTCTGCTTTCGGCGCTCTGCGATAGATGTGTTGTACTCGGAAGCAGCCTTGGCATGCTCATACATCCAGTTTTCGTCAGTGACAACGATCTTCTTGCGTTTGGAAAGGTCCTTATTATGGCCGACAAGTGAAAGGCCACCGCCCATTCCCAGACCCATCAGTGGCAGATCGTTTCTTGTCGGTTGTGAATACTGGTGGTACACCGACGACGCACCATGCCATGCGACGTACTGGTTCTTGTTGTAGGGCTCACCATCCAGTGGTAGCTTGTCTTCTGGATCGGCAATCTGACCAGGTCTGTAGCCCTCAGCCATAGCCTCCTCTTCGTAATAGTCGTCTGTAACTCTCTTACCCCCGATGATAATCTTGGAGCCAAACTCACGGAATACTGATCTCGCAGTTACAATGCCAATCGTTCTACCTTTATACGAATGAGGGATAATGTCACGTTCAATCAAGTCAAACTTTTCCTCGTCGTCTAGAACCACCTTGTACAGCTTCTTGTGCTTCTGAAACAATAAATAAGAGTCTCTGAACCCCATGCAACGCGCCGGCTCAGTACTCAGCATGTACAAACGATTTCCCTTTCCAAGGACCTTGAAGGTTCGTACACGAAAGTCGCGATTTCCTATAAGCTCGCCAAATCTGTTGATTTTCTGTTCTCCTGCCGGATCCTCTGGAAGTGTGTACTCGTCGTTCACAACATCGTAATGCTGGCCAGAGAATTCATCGTAGAGAATTGAGTTTACAGCGCCCGTGGAGACACGTCCGCGGCCTCTCTTCTTTGCTGATGAGCCGTAGGTATCGGCATCGTCCACATCTTCCTCTTTGGAGATTCCCAGAGCCTCGCGAGCGAGTTTGGCTTTGTTCTTAGATCCCGGTGGACGTCCACGGCGCCGTTGCGGTTCATCATCGTCATCTGCAATGTATTCTTCATCATCGTCGTCGAGGTCTGCGGGGGCAGGCAAAGGATCCGCATCAATGTCCGCCTGCTCAGTGCTGACATCAGCAGCAGGAGTTTCCACCACTTCTTCTTCAATCATTTCGACATCTGGCACTTCTGATTCCGTTGTTCCACGGGTCGAACGCCGTCTAGACATGTTTATTATAGTTTCGAGATGGTCTTAAGATATTACAATGTTTAGTCGTTGATGAAAAGTTCGAGTTGGGATGAACGCTGTGTGGTTAGTTGATGGGAGTGAAGCAGTTGGGTGAAAAGGGTAGGGACTAACTAAGGCAGCACAGCAGGTGGGAGTTAACTTTGAGTTCCAGTGGGACAGAAATGGCGAAGATAGGAGCGTGACCACTAGATAGTGGGAGCAGCCACGGTAGATGATGGAAGAGAGCAGAATAGAGCTAGAAAATGAAGAGTAAATAGCTTCTGAAGAGCTGGGGAGTAAAAATTTTGGATAACTGTCAAAAGCATTGACAGGTTCCAACACAAAGTCATAATCATACATTCATAAATATATCGTCGTCTACGGGAACTGGAACTGGGACACTTGCTTGTCCTCCTTCGCTCGCTTCTTGCGAGCCTTCTTCTCCTTCTCCTTTTCTTTCTCTCCTTTTTTCTCACTAGTCTTCTTGCCCTTCTTTGCTCTCAGTAATGACTCGAGTCTGAAAGATGCTCCATCTTGTCCGTTTCGAGGAGGTTCAAGCTCATTCTCGGATCCTCCATGCTCACCATCGGATGATGGCGAATCCAAAACGTCGTCAGTCTCAGTCAGTGGCTGGCGCACAGAATGACGCGGGCCACGGAAAAATGGATAAGAGGATCGTGGAGTTCCACTCCTGGCAGCAACCTGCGACACCGATGGTCCAAACGAATCAGCCAGCGACGAGCGGAAGGAAATTGTTGACGGAGTTCGGGCCAGCGATCTCGTCAAAATAGCTGACACCTTCTTGTCATACAGCTGAGGAATAGACTCGTTACCATCGGCACCAATAGAGCTTTCTGTGTTAGCAGCCGAGAGCGAATGGGTATGCCCTTCTCTGCGTGAAGACGATACATTCCTCGATTCTTTCGCAAAAAAGTTATCAAGATTATCAAGAGTAACCCAAATATTGCTCATAGATCCATCATTCTCTTCTGGCATCAGCAAAGAATCAGTAGGCTCAAGGGTAGAGCTGTAATCTTCCATCTGGAACTGAACGTCATCAGACATGATAATTTGTTGAGATGCAAACTCATTGGGATCCCTCATGGAACCACTGGCCACACAGGAGTAGAATACGGCATGAACATTGTTTCGGGTCCGAGCAGCCGTCGCTGTCGGCAAAGGCACCGACCATCCACTTTCTCCTGCAATACCATAAAGAGCAGCAGTGTTTTCATATTCGCGTTTAAAGTTGGATGCCGTGGAGTCCAATTGTCGACCAGAACTGTTCCTATTGTCAAGGGACATTCTCAAAACATGCCTGTCAAGCTCAGAGCGGCAAATGGTGATATTTTCCCCCAGAATCTCAAGTGCTTCCTGGCCATAGCTAGTCTGCAGAAGTAGCAGTAATGGAGAAAATAAATCTGCACCTAGATCAGCAAATTCCTTCCGCTTCCAATCAACCAATGGGAAAAACATCTTCAGGATCTCCAAACATTCCTGCTTGACCCAACTGTGTCTGTTGCTCAACATTCTCATAAGCAAAATGCAAATATCACAGTCGTGCATTGGGAAATAATTTGCCTGAATAGACTGAACTGACTGGTTTAAGAAATCCTTTTTAGTTCTGAACCTCTTCTTACTGAAAGACGTCAGAATACGGCTGAATCCAATTCTGTTCTCACTGTCATAGATTGCCTTAAGTGCCTCTGCTGACTCAATGACATCATTAGGCATTTCATCTAAATCAAACGCATGCAAGTATCGAGGCAGCTGCAAAATGAACGCATACATCGAACGATTCTGGTTGCAAACGATTTGACTCTCACTCAGGGTGTTGAGCTTGTCAAGAACTCGTATTGTCATATCCCAGGCCGTCGCAGAGGTAAGACCCTTAATAATGACAGCTTCCAAACCATCAAATGTACCTTCCCAGCTGGTGGGAAATGCTGCAATAAGCATATTAACGATCTCAGGAACGTTCAAGTCAATCTTACTCAAGTACTTATCCAAACCAGACAGAACTTCAATAAATTCCCTTTCATTCACGGTTGAGAGAGATGCAACAATAGCCCAAAACAGCTGCGGAGTCTGCAGCAGCTGCTCCGGTTCAATTTCAGCAACAATAGCATTGACAGTCATCAATATTTGCATGGAGAACCCTTGAATTTCACCAGCTGGATCAGAAATAGTGTTCGCCAAACGAGTCAACATGTCTCCAAGTGTTTGCGGGTTGAGGGTGTAGAGCAGACATCGAAAAATCTGGAATGAGCGACACGCAATATGTCGTACAGAACAAGTAGTAGCCCACTGAAGAGCAACCTGAGCCCACTGCTCCTGCAGAGACTCAGCGGCCTCCCCTTGATTCTCAAAATAAGATAGAACCGAGGATACCATTTGCCTCATTGCCAGTGGGGTCCGCAAGCCATCAGAACGACGACCTGCACCTGTTCCAGCAGTGGTACCATTCGCTCCCAAAGCCATTGCCTTGCGATGAGCGCGTTCGGGGTTCAGAGTATCGGCTCTTAAGTCATCGTAGTGCCATGTTGACCGTCCATCCTTCTTCCTCAAAAGATCACAAAATCCATTCTGGTCTTTCCGAACAAGGTGAATGAGCATCTCTCGCGCTTGGGTAGCCACGATAGGTTCATAATGATCCAAAAGTACAAAAGAAGCTTGTAGTACAATAGGCAACGCTGCCTCTATCTGGTCTTCTGATGTAACCAAAAGATCAACCAAGAAAATGAGAGACAGTTGTCCACGCGAGAAAGGAGACTCATTCACTGACCACATTGTTGAGAGATCTGCGACATACGGGAACTTCCCAGAATCAAAATTATTAAGAGTTTGATGTTTTTTCTGCTGAGGAATCATTGATCGGGGCTCAAGGTTGCTTAATAACTGCTCTGCGAGATTAGCACCTGCAGCAGTAAGACCCAAATACACGATAATCTTTCTGCAATGCCCTACAAACTCAGCATGGCGGCGCTCGAGTGAATTTCTAAAGAGAAACTGAACAACAGCATTCACATTTCCAGAATATCTGCCATTGCCAAGAGCAACCCACAAAGCTTCTACTTCATTTTGCATCTTGTCACCCCAAACAACAGTAATTTCAAAAAGATTAGACAAAACCATGGTAGATGCTCCGGACAAACCATAGCTAGACTCTGATGATGCGGAAGTAGTTGTGTCGGTTAGCTCAATAGTTTGCATCCAAGGTAGGAGAACGGCCAGAATATCGCGTCTGCAAGTATCATCTACAACATGAAAAAACATCGTCAGCTCGGAAAATACCATAAGTGCTTCGTTCGGATGATTCTGAGCATACTTAGAAGACAAATGAAAAAGTGCTCTCTTGTAGACCGCCAAAGAACCAGAGATGATATTGGCATCATGCTCTGACACTACGCTAGAGTTCCAAAAGCGCTTCTCCGTCGCCTTGAGGAGAGTGGACGCCATCTCACGAACCTCTTGATCGGGGTCACCAATTTTAAACAAGCCCAAGCAAACAAGTTGACGGACTTCGAACTCAAACTGCGGCATCTTCTCCACCAGGTCAACGATGACAGAAAAGTAAGCCTTTGCAACATGGCTTTTTTCTGCATCACTGCTTTTATTGTGATCTCTGTAGCAGTTGGCAATGGACTCATCGACAATCTGCCGGATATTAGGATTGGCCAGCAGAAGATTCAAAAGTGCACGCTTACCTATTTTTACCATGTCTTCAGCACCAGAGGTGATTGCAATGTCAACCCATTTCAAAAGACTCTCCACATTGAATTCGACAGTCGCACGTTGGCCCTTCTCCACAAGCGGTTGAACCAATGGCCCATCGCATAATACAGCCATTGCAGAGCCGGCTGCAATCTCTAGAGACCTAATCTGGATCTCCATTGCCGCTTGTAGAAGATTTGGGTCCTCTTTTGACTTTGAAACCTCTACTTTCTTCATGTGGTTCATCCTCTCTCTGGCACGGGCCCAATGAGCACCCATACCGCACCACTCTTCGATCAACGAGAAGTACTTCATACGTGCAGAGAACGGCAGTAAGGTATCAGCATCAGGTCTTTCATGAGTAAGCAGCTTATAGCCCTCGTAGATATGCTCCACAAAACCACAGAAATGAGTGCGTAACTTCTGATATCCCCACGACAGCTGGACACGATTGTCCGATAGATGGTGTCGCAGTATGTCTGCAAAGGCAATATTTGTCTTAAAGAACCAAATATCTTCATAAACTGGCTTTTGTGTGAGATAATGCGAGGTTTTCTCAAGAACATGGCTCAGCTCAGTGATTGTTCTTACTCTCCGATTAAACGCTGCCTCCGCATGACCACCAGGAGTACTTGAAATAGTGGCACCAATTTCTTCTCTCCACTGATTGAACGCGGGCAAGACACATTCGATAAGAGCCCGATAAATATTGATGTTGATAAATGAGAGACCCGTGAGAATTGCATGCCTAATAACCGAATGATCAAGCGACAACAACGGAATGACCATGCGAAAAACAGATTTAACTGAGGTGATCTTCTGGTGATGGATAGTAATTTTCTGAGCCGATTTCTTCCTGTTATGCTGCTGAAGAGTGTCAGGAATATGAATCCTTTGCTCATCAGTGAGGGTCAAGGTAGCGCAAGCAACAATCAAGAAATTTCTCCACTGCTCGACTACACGATCAGCATGGGTCTTCATCGGATGGTTGATGGAGGAGTTGACAGACATCAGAGCAGCGTTGCGATTCTCAGCGAGATCAAGAATAAAATCGTGCATCTGCAGAAGGCGAACACAAACAAGACTTCTACAGTGTGCGACAGGAATGGGGTATTTTTGGTGACATTCCTTAATAAGTTCTGGAAATGCCTTCAACCACAAGGCAGTGTCAACACCATAGTCAGACTCCGCCATTCTCACGAGATTCTCCTTCTTTCTTCCTTGCAATTTGGCGACTCTGCTACGCTCAGGCACAGACAGTGTGAAATTGGGTTGAGAGCGCTTAAGAAGTTCTGAAATATCGGCAGTTTCTAGAAAATGAATAAGTCGTCCTTCAGCAACCGATCGCTCATTGGAATCCTTATCAAACTTTGTGCAGAGGGCCAAAATACGAATAGCATGCTGTCTGACCTCTCTGTTAGGAGAACACAAGAAGAAAAGTCCGTTCCCCTCTATCTCTTCCACAGTGGTCCACATGCTAGGAGACGTGTCTTGCCTGTCAGCAGCGATAGAGGCTGTCCAGTTTTCAATAATTTCTGAGTAAAGCCATACACATCTGACGAGATTTACGTTCGAAGTATTGTCAGAGGTAAGAAGACGCTCATCTGTTCCAAGCAGCAACTTGGTGTAAGAAGAGATAACAGATTTGTGGTCCTTAACGCTCAGCAAAGACTTGATAGATGCAGATGCAATATGAGAAAGCCTTGGGTCGTAGTGCGACAAGTTGTAATAGAGAATCTCAACAACCTTATGTAGAGAACCGGCAGAGGTAGAAACAAACCATGGCAGTGTCTCTAACGTCAACGAAAAGAGATTGGCAAATGACGTCTTTGAGATGCTATTGAAATCCAGTGAGGAGCTACTGCTTGAAAACGGAAATGATGATGGCAGAGATGCAGCCAGCTGAAGGTTACTCCTGGAGGGACCAAAAGCGCTGGAAGAAGTGACAGGTGGATTCCCGCGCTGATCAACACCGAGCTGATTGTTTAGTAGACCGGCTAGTTTGCAAAAAGCTCTGCAGTAAAAGGCATGATATTCGCCAACAGTACCTGTCAGATTCTGATGCTGTTCAGGTAGTCTAACAGGTTCATTTGCAAGTGCGACCTGCTCGTCATTCTCCAATGGCAAAAGCGGTGGTTTCTCTTGTCGTTCCAAATCACTCAAAATAAACACCAAACCTCTAAGACAGATTGCTGCGCGCTCAGGCACGATACTTTCGGTAGACACCAAAAGAACGTCTTGAATAGTGGCGGTCGTAGAGCCACTAACTGAGCCCACGAGCAGGCCAGGGAGCAGATGCTCCAAAACAAACTGAATATTGTTATGGCCGATCGTACGAATAATGTAGACAAGTGACAGCTTCATCAGGACATCAGTAGAGGCTGTAGCCCACAGTTTTTTTGTGCCGCTGAAAAACAGACCCTTAGTGACATACTCAAGCTTCTTTACAGTCGCATTGAGAGAATCTGTGCATCTTGTAGTGTAAACCCAAACGAGGCGCGATATGCCTGCGCAAAAGACTCCTCGGGTTGGCTTATCTTTGATTTTGTTTTGCTCGCGCTCAAATAGAGAGAGCCAGTGCTGAGAAAAAAACTCAGTGGGGGCTACACAGAGCGCAGTGCAGGCAAGAGTGAACCCTGCGCGCCAGTACTTTGGCTTCGACATGAACTCGAGGGCTGAAAAATAAACTTGTTGCACAGATGCGGCCCACAAGGGATGGTTAAACTCTGCATTTCCCTTTGATGCAGGTGGAAGCAGCATTTCTGCCAAAACATCAGCATAGGCCAAGCGCACCTGGTTATTTGTCGTACGCGCAAAGAACTTGGCCAGGGACTCCAAGAGTTCTGCAGACTCGTCAAGAGCGTCCATGGGATACACCTTGAGCCGGAGATACTTCATTCCATGTACAATGAGCTGCGTTTTCACCTGTGGAATAGAATTTTCTTTCTCCAAGTCTGCGACAAAGCGATCAGCCACCTGGGCAAAGCGAGTTTCCGACATTTGCCCTAAAAGACGAGACAAAAGGTTCCAGTTTGCACCTCTGATAATGGAAGTCGAAACCAGCGCTGGATCTGCAGACTTAAGTTGAGTATAAACAATCTCGAGCAGTTTATCTGACAGATCATTTGTCGCTACAGCGGCGTGTGCTTGCTTGACAACCTCCATGAGGACTCTGCAGAGGACGTAAATTGACAGGACAGACTTTCTGTCTGCCTCCTGCAGTGAGTCAGAATAGAGCTGATCTGGAGCAGCCTTGGCCTGAGCGGCATCGCTCTTTTGCCGCCGCCAGTACATGACGGAATCAATGACGATACCGGGCAACCGGCGGGCGAGGTACCCAAGAGATGCAATGACCTGGTCGAAACTCGGATCAGCGCCGGGCCCGAGAATGTCTGGAATGGGGGGTTCGTCGTTCATGGGGAACTTCATGCAGTCTCCAATCTTCTTTTCAGCCATGCGGACAAACTGCGTGAAAAACACATGCAGAGCATACTCTGCCAGCTGATTCTCCCCCTGCTGCTGGGGCTGTGAGGCAGAGACGGCTCGTACCGGCGATACATCGGATGATACCGGTGGGGAGAGCAGTGGGGCAGGGGAGAC
This sequence comes from Deakozyma indianensis, assembly GCA_003706415.3. Taxonomy (NCBI): domain Eukaryota; kingdom Fungi; phylum Ascomycota; class Dipodascomycetes; order Dipodascales; family Trichomonascaceae; genus Deakozyma; species Deakozyma indianensis. The sequence continues at coordinate 327,919 of PPLG03000003.1, forward strand.
CGCCAAGGACTCGATCGAGGGGATCTCAATCATGTTGAATCCTGCGGTTGGAGGGGCTTGCTGGGGCGGCGGGGCCTGCCGTGGCGGAATTGTGGGCACAGGAGAGACAAGTGGAACTAGCGGAACTGACGGAACTGACGACGGTGGAGATCCGTTTGGTCCATTGGCCTGTGACGAAGCGTTCGGAGTCTTTGAGTACGTGGTCGCAGCACGCGCCAGGCGTGGTGATTTGGCGGCCAGCGAGTTGGATCGGCTGAGAGAAGCATTTGGGAGCGAGCGATTGCGATCATGGTCGCCCGTCCGGCCGTAGCCAGAGCCGTTCTGGCTGTTACTCGCAGCTAAACCTTCATTCATACGCTTTACAGTATGAGGAGAGAAGCAGTGCTCACGTGCTTCCTTTGGCATTTCACTCAAACGCAGGGAGGGCTGGGCAGGGGCTAGAGGGTAAGTAAGGGTGGGGTCAGGGAGGTGCTCTGACAATGACAGGTCAGGCTGGGTTGGAAACTCCAATGACGAGCCGCAAAATGACAAGTCACAAACGATGGGTCACAAAGCGACGAGTCTCATTTTTACCAGCGGTAAATCGGTCCTCATTTGGATTCCATCTGGCTCCTCTGACCTGGTGTCTGTGGTGGGGCCTGGTTACCACTAGGCGTCGAAGTATTCAGATGCAGCCGATATAATTAGAACAATTATGTGCAATTCGCCGTTTCGTTAGCTTTTTATTATCCAATTGTCTTTATTTCTCTCTTGTAGTTTCTTCCAATCTTTTTGATGCTTTCTGACTTCTCTCCCCTGTCTCCACTCTCTAACCATCCCCGCTCACCAATTAGCTAGTAACTCCGCAAGTAACTCCTACGCTAGCCTCCAGCAACTCCTGAGTACCCGATAACTCCTTAGTAACTCCTAGTAGCCAGCAACAACCCAGTAACGAATAACGTCGTAGTAACCACCTAGAAACTAATCTGAAAGAAAGTAATATACAAAGTGTTAATAAATAGTTATTTCTCTATCTCCTTCTCTTTTCACGTCCATTGTCCATGACTGCTGCCGCTCTCTTCTTCTCCTGGAGCTTAGCCAGGAGATCCTCCACCTGAACCGTGTCCATGGCCTGGGTAACGTCAATGGCTGTCTTGATGATTCTTAGCTCTCCCTCAATGATTTCTTTGGCCATCTCTGCCTTCTCGCCTTCCCGAACTTCCTGTGGGTAGTCCGCCAAGCGCTGCTCAAGGGCCTCAATCAGTGTCTGCTTGACCTGTTCAGTAGCCTGGTACTCCTCAGCGTACTTTGACGTGATCTTCATAATGCTCCTGGTCTTGAACTCAGTACCAGAAACCGCCATCAACTGCAGACAGAGAAGGAGGCCAATAGAAATGGGCTCTGTCTTTCCATCTACACCAAATTCCATTTCTTCAAACTCAAACTCGTCGTCATCTTCAGCAAGTTTGTTGTGCAGTGAGACAAGTTTCTTTGAGTCGGTGTTCAGAGCTTCCGCAAATGGGGCATACAGAATGTCTATAGGTACCTCTGCAATGTCAAATTCATTTCCACCCTGCTCAACGTAGCCGTATTTACGCAGCAAGTCGCAGTTGGGGATGTTGCCGTAAGTGTTGTATACCTGTCCACCGCTTGGAATATCCTTGACAGCTCTCATTTCCAAAATCTCACCTTCATCGTAAAGATGTGCATTGCACAATTGTGTGTGTGCGTTCAGAGTGTCAGCCAGAGGCACCATTGCCTTCACGTACTGGTTCTCTTCAAAGTCAGACTCGTCTTCCTCAGGCTCATCTTTCCTGCTGACGTCAAAACTGTACGACATGATCAACGACGCCATTCTGTGATAGTTGGCCAGAGAAGTATCGCACCCCTCAAACACCTCAGGAAACCTCTCCACGATTGGAAAGACCATGTCGTAGTAAGTGGCTTCTGCTTCCTCGCTGCCAATCTTTGAAACTACCTGGGAACCATCCAACAGACGCAGCTCTTCCTCACTCCAAAACATCAACGTGGTAAATGTATGGGGCAAGACGTCAAAATACGGCTTCCACTGTGGCTCATGCTCGGCTTTCATCAAGTACATTGTCAGAGCACTCCAGTCATCGACTTCGGCAAGATCAGGAATCTGAGCTCTGAAATCGTCTGCATTGTCAATAGACATGACGGCATTGCGGGGGATGGAAAACAACAAGTCTCCTTCCTTGATATCCTTAACTGCAACTACTCCTCTGCCCTGATTCTCGCTGCGGTAGTCATGGACGCTGAGAGAGTCAGAAACAACGACGCCACGAGAACGCAGCCATGCAACAAAAGCTTGAGAATCTTCTTCAAAGGTCATTAGAAAGATAGAAAGTGATGCACACACTCTCCATCTCTAATCACTAAAGATTTTATTTCGAGTGTCACGTGACAATATATTTTTTTTTCTTCAAAATTACTCGCTTTGAAATTTCCAGTTTTCATCAAGGAGCATAATGACGGATAGAAATATAGTGGAAATACACGCAGACAGAGTGTCAAACACCACGGCCACCGATTACCCCGGCCAGTGGCCTGGTGAGGACAACTCCTGGGACCTTGAAAAGTTTAAATCAAACTTCAAGATTGACGTAAAGCACAAGTCTCAGCTTGAAATGAACTTTGACCTCATTGGCATTGACACCTCTATTGCGAATGCCTTCAGAAGAATCATGATTGCCGAGGTGCCGTCTGTGGCAATTGAGATTGTCGAAGTTCACAACAACACGGGTGTGATTCACGACGAAATTCTTGCCCAGAGAATCGGTCTGGTTCCCGTTAGAATCGACTCCAAGCACGAGGTTGCGTTTTATGACAAGACTCTTCCTCCTGAGGACAGGCACAATGATTTCAACACTTTCATCTTTTTGCTGAATGCAGTCTGCGAGCGTAAAAAGGGCAAATCGGGAGCGCCTGACGAGCTCATCAATGGCTCCATTTATGCCAAGCATTTGAAATGGCACCCGTTTGGTCGCCAGGAAGAGTGGGACCCGCAGGATGTGCAAATTTGCAACCCAGACATTCTCATTGCCAAGCTGCGTCCAGGTCAGCAGATCATGATCAGAGCCATGGCAGTTACTGGTGAGGGTCACGACCACGCCAAGTGGTCACCGGTTGCAACCGCCTCCTACCGTCTGCTGCCAACCATCACCATTACGGATCCCAACGGTATTTCCGGCGAGGAGGCCAAGAAATTCCAAAAATGTTTTCCCTCTGGGGTGATTGAGCTCGACGAGCAAGGAAAAGCAGTAGTCGCTGACGCCAGAAAAGACACCGTTTCGAGGGAGGTGCTGAGACACCCAGAGTTTCAAGGACGTGTTAAATTGGGCCGCAGACGTGACCACTTTATTTTCAATGTCGAGTCCGTGGGCCAGCTGGATGCCGATGTCATTTTCTTGCAGTCAGTCAGAATCCTCAAAGCAAAGGCTACTACTCTTCACAAGGCTCTTTATGGAAGCGAGCCATAAAGGCTCTTTCTGGATTCTGTTTTGTCCCAACTGCTCAAAATGCCGAGAGCCCAAGCATCTTACACTTGCCTATCTAGGCAACTCCTCTATTTATACTCCCATAGACACAACGACCCCGTAAACAAAACCTTGTATAATTCTCTGGGCATATCTATTTCTGAGTTTGACAACGTTCTTCTTTCATACACTAGAAATCATCGCTCGTGAATCATGCAGAAAAAGGGAAAACATGCTGTTTATATCCAGATGGAGCAACTAAGGTTAGCTCTCAACTCTCTTCTTCTTGTCGATATTGATGACACTGAGGGCGATAATGTCCTGAAGCTGGCCAAGTTCCTACAGACTGAAATCGCCTGTGACTCGTCCATTTTCAGATTGCCAGCACATCTAGAGAAGTATGATGCTCTGGTCGCACACTCCTCTGCATCCATGTCCTCCTCTTTTACGGCTCCATCTGAAACCGCTGGACTGTTTTCTCGTAGAGTCATACGAACAGTTGGCTCGTCTTCAAGTCTCACGTCATCTGCAAGAACAGGAAGCAGTGGTGCTGCTTGTTCTGCTGGCTCTGAGGCAGATCGTTACTCGTTCCTCCGCCAGTCGCTAAAAAATGAGTTCAAGTCGCATGTTCTTGGAGAGCTGTTCTCGTCAGAAGAAGAGACAAGTGACACTACTACTAGCCGTGGCTCAGAGGAGGGCTATCACAGTTTATTTGCCGCACCCTTGAACGTTCCACATCCGGAGAAGCGAGAGACAAGCATCGAAGAGAACGAACAAGAGCTAGACAGTGAGAAGTCATTGAAACCACTCACACTGGAAGAGATCCAAGAGAAGCTTTCTCTAGGCCACAAGCGCATTTTTCTGCCAGGTAGAGGATGGGTCGCCGCTAAAAGACTCGTCGAAGAAAACAATCAGGGTATTTTGATGGAGAACTATGAGAAAGCACTTGCCAAGTATAAATCACAGCGTGAATCAGAAACTGATGACAGTTTGACACCATCCGTGCTGACCACCGAGTCTCCCAAATCGCTTACGGGATCAATCAGCGACGAGGAACCGCCAAAAACAAAGCTATTTGACGGCTTTAGCTGCTTCCATACGTCTCCAGATCAACATATGTTTGACAAATGGACTCCTGGGTATCCTGTCAGACTGCAATTTTGATGCTGTAGCTATTCGATTGTGTACAATCTCAATAAATTAACTATTCTAGTGCTCATAATAATATTCTAATCTGCTCATGAGAGTAGGAATGATCCTGCTCCCTCGTAAACAGCCTTGAGTAGTTGCTTCTTCATCACCTCTTTCGATGAGTACTCTGGCAACTTTAAATAGTTTGCACATGTCATCACACTCGGCAAATAATCATCTGAGTGCAAAGGAGATTCTGGATCCTTTCGCACAATCGTAAACTGTGGTCGTAATGCTTTGAATCCACCAGTGGGAAGGTTCGGAGCACCAGTCATGAACTGTAAGAAAGCCTTGCGTTGCGACTTTTCAAATGAAGCAAGAAGATCAACAAAGTCTCCAACAAGCGCAGAGGACTTGGAGTATCCGTGGTCCGCTTTAATAGCATCCATTAACGTCTCACTTGACCAATCTTCCTGTCCTTCACCAAAGATACCTGTCATTTCCTCTGGAGAGAAACAGCCCAGATCAGCATATGGAAGGACAACCGAGAACCCTTCCATGAATTCAGAAATCTGACTCTTGACACCGTCATAGAGAGTGGCTTCAATCACACGACGCACATACTCTTCTACATTGGAAACGGAAACAGCAATAGAAACGCCATTAGGAACAAGCTCATATTCGCTGTAGCCGGGCAAGGTAAAGTCAAGACCAATAGTTTCCAATGTATTGTCATCCAACACCGTAAGTTGTTTAAGTGACTGTGCAAGACCATCGTCAACCACGCTCAGCAGGTTCAAAGTGGCCCAACTGGAAGGAGGTTCTTCTGCAGCAATCTTTCTGGAAACGTAGAAAAACACAGGACTAAAATTGATATCGGTAATACGAGAATCAATCATCGCACGTGCAGTAAACATACCAAGAAGCTTGAAGAAGTACAAATGCTTTCTACGACCATGAGTCTGCAGCTCTTTCTCTGTCAAAGGACAAGGAAACAAACCCTTCGGTGCGTCAAAATATGCATCTGTTCCATCTGCATTCTTGTAAGAGTTTGAATATCCAGGGTGCTCATTGTCACGCCAGAGTCTATACTTCTTTTTGTAAAACGCTCTGGAGGCCAGAGAATAGAACTCAAGAGTAGGGCCAAGGCCTGTTCCTTCTTCATCGAAGAATTCGACCTCAAGAGTATATGGTGATGAGCCACACTTCTCCATCACCTTGAACACATTCTGCATAATAGAACGACGAGAGATACGAACCTTTTGCCTCATTGGACGCCCTATTGGGCGCTGGTTATTCTGAGCATTATTTCCAGGCGCACTACCTCTACCTGACGGACCTCGAGACCAGCGCGGCATGTTTCGGGAGTAACCAAATGATGTAGACTGAAGATGCAACAATCTGGTCTCCAACGGGAACAGGAAGGGGTAGTTGAACAAAACGGCACCTACCCAATCTGGCATAATTCCAGAGGCAACAATGACAGGCTCATCAAGTTGCCTATTGAGCTTTGCAGTGAGCTTGGAGTTGATGAATATTGACGACAGCTCCGAAGAGAGCTTGGGGTTGGATCCAAGTCCAAATGCAATCTCGTACAGTTCTTTTAACAAGCGCACAGAAACCGAAAACATTGGGTTCCTGCCAAAGGTTGCTTCAGTCATGACAGGACTCTGGGTTGGCTGTTCTGGGGCTTTGAAGACATGTCCGTCAGGAGCCCGCCTGTATTTCACAACGAACGACATAGACCAGCATTTGTGCAGCATATTTTCATGCTCTGTCTGCTCAGTGTTTCGATAAACAGCTCCAAATACAACATCATCTTGACTGACATCTTGACCATTAAGAGAGAAAATGTAGTTATCATTTTGGTTAGACCTGCCCAGAGTCTCAAAGATGTTGCGGCCACCTCCTGATTGTGCCCAACGACGGAGAACTCCTTGGAAAGCAGACTCATTGCGTTGAAGTTCGCCACTAGCTTCGTTCGCAGCAGTCTCTTCCGGAACCTCGCTTTCGCGACTTCTCGAATCTCTGTCAACATCCATTCCGTCAGAGTCCTCATCCTGATCACGCACTTCAATATCTTCTCCGTCATCCTCTCCATCATCCGTATCATGAACAGCTTCCTCAATTCTTGCCGTTCCATCACGCATGCCAGCACCTCCTAACAGAAGACGGCGAACGGCAAAGCGGGACTTAAGAAAATCCTCAATGATCTTAAACGTGGCAATAGCTTGTACATTAACTTCAAACTCTTGATATTCAGAATGGACCTCATCAGGATTTTCTGCAACCAGCCTTAGGCGTAGCTGACGTGTAAGGCTAGCACTGGCGGACTTGAGATCACCATTGCCAAGAGTACGCACTTCGAATGTTTCCGACTGTGAAAGTGTTTGTTGAAGTTTTCCAACCAGATCCTCAAACGTCGCAAGATCAAATTGGTCAATAAACTCCCTAGTGTATCCATCCTTGAGAACCTCCAAAAGTTCTCGGTAAATGTCGCTGTAAACAAGCTCAAAAGAAGAAACAGTCGACAGTACAGATGCTAAGCTCTTGAAGCTCTCGGAAACATCTTGTCTCCTTTTCAAGTTTGCAGCGATAGAACGCAGTTGTTTAACTGTCTTTGATTCTCCAAGCTCTTCAGGGTCAGTGCCAAAGGCATGTAATGCAGTGGATGCGTATTTGGCAAGATCACCGCCTTGACTGTCGACAATCTTCCTAATCTCAGCAATGGCTCCGGAACGAGATAATGCAGTTCGGTATACGGTGGGCATACGACTTAGGAGGCCTGAGCAAATATGTAAAGCAACAGTGACCTCAGCGTTACTGTCCCGCAGAAACAAGATGGAGGTAAGGATTGCAGAAAGACTGATATTTGACAAAACAGACTTGACCATATCTGCATCTGAAATGCTCTGGATAATCTTATCCAAGGTCGAAAGGACGCGACATCGGACAGTTGGCTCGACACTGGCTGAATAAATGTCTATAAGAAGAGAGCATGAGGCCTTGAGAAAGCGAGATAGTTCTTGAGGTTTCTGTAACAAAGCATCTGCTCGTTCTTGTGTCTTTTCACTATTGAAAGTGTCCTCTGCAGAACATGCTGTTTGCGCATGCTCATCTGAGCTCTCCATTTCTTCGTCTTCGTCTTCGTCTTCATCACCGTCCTCATCCTCTTCATCCTCATCAATATCATCATATTCTTCTTCCTCATCATCATCATCTTCATCCTCCTCTTCTATGCTGGTGTTTTCTGAAGCGGCTGATTTGAGAATATCATACGTCGAAGAATTATAGGGTAGGATATCAGAGATAATGCTTAGAGAAGTCATGATGAGAAGCTTGTCGGCATGAATTAGAGACTGCACAATGGAGTTGTCTTTTCGCATTTCAGAGTTAGCGTCTCCGTAGTATGGAGCGTGATGAGTAAGAAGCTGATAGACAAGATCACCGATATGCTCTTCAACCAGCGTGCAGGCAAGCTTTGTGGAAAACTTTGCAACAACAGAAACAGTCTTTAGTAGCTCATACCGCAGCGAATCAGAAGTCGTAACGTCCGGGGAAAGTTTAGCCATGAGCTTTGAGATGAGCATTGGCGAGATGGCCTCTTCGTACTCGGGACCACCAACAGCAAACTGTTCAACAATCTTGCAAATGCACGTGCACGCAGATTCAGAGACTTGAGTATCGTAGTTGCCCAAGATTGGTTCCAGAGTAGGAAGTGCGTCCTTCATTTGCGGATACGTAGACTTTGATATGCTTCTGCAACAATCCTGTGCGATGCCCAGGGCTGTACGCTGGACATGAATGGAAAAGAAATCCAGAAATGCAAGAGCTGCAGTGAACCCGCCTTGTTGAACAACGGCCTTTGGAGACTCCGCCGAGATGTTTTTGAGGGTCGAGATAGCTTCTTCTGCAAGATCGATGTACTGAATGTCGAGGAGTCGTTCACAAAGAACCGGAATAATACCCGCCTGAATAGCGGCGGAAGCCGCAGAAGGAAACTCGTAGATGAGAGATCCCGCATTTCTGCATGCCAGCAAGATGATTTCGGGGGAATTTTGGTATACTGGATCGGCCATGACCTGGACCAACTCTGTGCAAAACACTTCGTATGGAAACATGGTCATTCCTTCGCAGGCAATCAGCAGCAAGTCTGCAAGCTCTTCCAGCGCTGTCATGAGCAGAAACGGATCGTCACGCTGACGAAGCACTTTGAGAATAGACTTTGATCTTGAGGAAAAGCCAAGAGACTCTGCAAGAGGGCGAAACAAAGAGTTTGCCGCTCCCGAGATGCGAAAGGGATTATGAGGATCAAACTCCTGCTCGTTATCTTCCTCTTCTTCTTCCTCTTCCTCCTCGTCTTCTTCTTCGTCATGGCACTCGTTATCCTGCTGTTCTTCCTCTGAATCGCCACCGTAAATGTCAGAGTCGGCGTGCTGGTATCTGCGGAGCGTGAGATCACCATCGTCCGATGTCGCCGCTTCGTCTTCTGTATCGTTGTTCTTTATTGCGCCAAACATGTTGCTGCCAGCAGGTGGGTGGCGGCGGGACGAGTTGGACACCTGTTCAACCTCCATGAGCGAGTGCTGATGCTGCAGCTCCTGTTCAGAGGCCGCAGACCGCCTCTTTGATTTTCTTCTTCCCTCAGACGGCGGCATTTGAGTGTGAGAGGGTTGGAGAAGCCAGATGTGAGAAGGGTGTTTGAGACGCCGGCCTGCAGGGGTGGAGAGTAGTTAGTTGGGCGGGGAGGCGAGAAGGAGAAAAAACAGAGAGCTTGGGAGGAAACGAGAAATGCGTTTTTGTGTTCAGTAGCAAAGGTTTTCGTTTCCTGCAAAGAGCATGTGCGACTTGCGCAGTTCCTCTTGTTGCTCACTGCTGATACTAGCGCAGGTAGTTATCAACAGAATGACCAAGTCAACGGAGCCAGATCGGGCAAGCTGGGAAAGAACCACTGAAGGGAATTTACGTAATATATTGACTGGATAGAAGCTAGTTATGGGTTCCGCAGATTTGTTTCGTTTTCTGTGAGATTCTCGCTGACACGCAGCTCCTCCAGCTGCCCTAATCACCACTGATAACCTCAGTGTGCGTGTATCTGGCTCATTAATTTCGCAGCCTTGGCTGAGCAGGCGCTTGGGAGGTTGAGGCAGAGCTAGCCTGTGGGGCACGGTGGATTTTAGGAGGGCAGAGCGAGGGCAAGTGGACTGTTTAGCAGATGTTTCAAACTTGTCTGATGGCTTGCATTGTCTGAGTTTTCCGAGGCTGTGTCTGGCAGCATGCAACGCCAAAGAAACTTTATAAAAAACTATTAGTTTCGCATTCTATATTGTCTCACTCTAGGCGCCTGCCATCACTATCTTAACAACGATCGTCTCAGTCTAATGCTGACCGCATCTCTGTGGCCTCACATAACCAGTTGGGACTTAGCACGACTCGGAATTGGGGCTCTGCGTGTTTGACTATTCCTCTGGGACATTACTAGTCCGACTCCCACAGCTATTCCTCATCACCCAGCTTTCTGCTGGCTAAAAAAATAGCCGCACAACTTTTCACCTTCACATGTCTCGAGGTGGTGCTGGCTGGGGTCGTGGCCGCGGCCAACGCAACGGCCTGCCAGATCTAGGCTTCCAACCCACTGAGGAACGCACTCACGATCTGTACCCTGAGCGAGTCGGTGTTCCCCTTGCCTCCACGCCCACAGTGCAAGAACGCAAGTCCGCGGCACAATTTATGGCAATCAGACAGCATATCAGAGACGGTCCGTTCTTTACTGGCTCTCTTAGTGCTGCAAAGGGAAGAAGAGCACACGTCGCTGTGGAAATCGAAGTTGTAGGCGATGGCATTAAACGCTACACTGACAAGTACATTACAAAACGAAAGATTGGAAGATCGATAGATGAGCATCCCTACATGCTCAAATTTTTTCCACAAGAGTTGTTGGAAACAATGGGTGCAAAGAGTGGAACTAAAAAGAAGGGAGATAAAATTAATTTGGCCAAGTTTGAGGCAAAGCTGTTAGAAGTGGCTACGGAGGAAGGAGAAAAGGAGAATCAAGAAGAGGCCGAGGAGAGCCAAAACTCCGACAATGATGCATTCGATGACTATGACGATGACGACTACAACGCTGAGGGTTACTTTGACGACGGAGACGGCATGGACGACGATGGCGGTGGTGACGACGAGGCCTATTACAATGGTTAGGTGTACAATGTATCTTATTTATATGACAATAAAATGTCTAGACATGATTGAATGCAAGAATTAGTATAATGCAGTTACCTGGGCCCGCGGCCAGGTTCGTAATACAAAATGTGGTCCTCCTCATCAAAGCCCCCGTATTCCACAGCGAGGTACTCTTCGCGGCTCATGTTGAGAGGAATCTTTGGAGGAGGTGGTGGTGGCCGTGTCTGCAGCCTAGTCGCAGTGCGCAACACAGAGTCGCCATACCCGTCATTGATTTGCTTGGAAAGGTCCCACTGACCTTCTCCCATGTAGCCGCCAAGACCAGGAACTGGTGTAACGGCATCGACGTCAGGGAGATTGAATGGGGTAAAGTCCGGCTCCTGTGCATAGCTGCTTTCAGCAAGCTGATTGCTGCCTGCTAAACTAGAGCGTGCAGTGCCGTTGCGAGAGGGTCGTTCAGGCGAGGGCGTGGAGTGCTGAGAGTGAGATGAGTCCATAAAGGAATCGGCGTTAAACGGAGCAAAGTCGTCATCGTCGTCATCCTGCTCAATATCTACTCGCGGAGGTTGCGCCGGCAAAGAGCCCACTGGCTTTCTCTTTACTGGCCTGTGAACCGGTACATCTGGAATTTCCGGTAGAGCCAGTCCCTGTGCGTCAGCCACAATCACAGGCTGACCGTCTGATGGGGGTAGAACGGGAAGTGACCTGCCCTGGGGAAACTTTAGCGAATCAGGGACGCCGTCCTGCAGCTCCATAAACTGATTATTGAGAAACTCACGAGACTGTGGTGGAGGCGTCGGCGTCATCATTGGCATGCGCACAACTGGGCTCGACGCTGCACTGACTGAACCTGGCATGATTGGCAGTGGCCGTCTGTCTACAGTGGCCTGCGATTCCATCAGATAAGAGCTGCTGGAGCTGCTCATAATCGACATTGAGGCCATGGATATGTTGAGCTCGTGAACAGGCACCGGAGGGGGATTCTGCTGTTTCTTTTTCTTCTTTGGTTTCTTAGGGAGTGTCGGCTTTGAAGGATAATACGTCATTTCCATGTAAACTTCGCCAGCAAACTTCTTTTTGTACTTCAATTCATGCCACTTGTCGTAGCCCTCCTTTGGCTTTGCATTTAATGCCGGGGTCAAGTCAATGATACAGTCGCCAATGAGCTCTGGCTTGTTTTCATTCTCGTCCAGCACAGAGAGCTTCAACGTGCGGTACTCAGATGTTTCTCGAATAACGAAGCGGGCCTCGTGATCCCAGGAAGGAGTCTGACCACCACGACGGTCAGTCTGAGTTCTCTGGGCATCGTGATGGATTCTGGCAATGCAGTAGGGGTTTTGTTTGCCGAGAGTTCGTCGATTAGGTAGGTTTCGAGCTTTAGTGAAAACGACAATTAAAGTGCCCTGGACATCTGGTTCAGACATTTTCGCTCCGGGGTAATATGGAACTGGTTGAGGTTGTGCAACTTCTCGTGGTGGAAGCAAATGGTGCTGGAACGTCAGGTTCTTTCTGGCTGAGTCCCAGTTTGGCTTTGGGTAAACAGAGCTCTGCTGCACCGCCCTCATTTCCTTAAGCTGGCTGAGTTGTGAGTGATTGTGGCGCAGAGTGGGTCCTCTAAGAGTCCTTTGGGAAGCGAGTGCCTAGGCGCGCTGTTTGAGGCTACTGTGGTGTGGAGGGGAGATGGGCAGCGTGATTTTACAATATCTGGGTAAAGTGAGTGGTAGGACGGTGGGATCGAACAAGCTGTGCAGAAATGTGCTGGGTTGGCATGGCTCGCGTTTTATGCACCCGACGGGCACCAGCTATGTTGCTGCATGCAAATCGGAATGGCTGTGCTGTATTTTGATGAAGCCCGTTTTGGAGGCTGTGTTTGGGTCTGCCTGGGGTCAGCGGCCGGGCAAGGAGAATCGGCGCTAGCTGCTACCGGACAGTTGGGACAGCGGGGGTTAGGGCAAGAGCCAACTATGATAAGTGAGTCAGTCGAATGCTCAGACTCATCAGTGGAAGAAAATAGAAGGGCAGGAAACGAGTTAGAGCTCTGTGGAATAATTCAGAATCAACCGGCTATAAGTACTACAGGTTTTTCCGGATCCAGCGGGTACGCTCGAAACATGGCCGGAGACAGTGCATCTGCTCCTCAGGACCCACTCTGCCATGTGGACTCTGCAGTAAATGAACCAACGGTTTAATGTCGTCACGGAACTTTGAACATACTCTGTGGATCTACATAATGAGCAGACTCTGCTAAATCACGCACGCTGCAGACTGGCGATCTCCCGCATCGCCAACAATAATTCAACAGACAGGGAGCGGCCCAAGATCTGGGCCAAATGAAGGGCTGTGCAGACAACTCTCTTGGTATTGACAGGTGTCAGACTTCGTTTATGAACACAATTTTTACCACCACAACACTACGAAGGAAACAACTCACATGAACGGCATAAATCACATCTCCTCCAGATGTCAACAACTGATCGCCGCCGTCTACATTCTTCCCATCGCAGATTGTCGCCCGTCTCCAAAAGTCATCATCATTTCCCAATTAGGCAGTCCGTAAACACACTTTCCAAGAAATTCATCAATCCATATATACCTGCGCTCCTGAGTGGCCGTCCTTCCATTTAACCTTCTCACTTCCTTTAGTTTTTCTTGCTCTCTTCTCCAACCTTAATAATGCACGAGCACAAGGCTTCTGTGGCTTCCGTGGACTCCTCGTACAATATTAGACATAATCCGTTTGGAATCCACAACGAGGACGGTACTGATCTTTTGCTGGCCAAAAGAACAGTCGTCTTGCCACTCTCGCACCCAGAGGATGCCCCCATCATTCTCAGAAAGCGCCAGAAGAGCCCTTCCTCCGATGCCTCCCGTGCCCGCTCAGACCACAACCCGTTCCGTCCGCAGTCGCTGAATGAGAAGCGGGACCACTCTCCTACTCACATGGACTTTAACTTGCCCACACACTTGTCGGACTTTTCTCCCGAAAGTTCTCCAAAGTTTGGCTCGCTCCTGGACGCCCACGACCTGGATCTCCCCATCTTCGAGAAGCTCGCTGTCGAACACCGCACAGCTTGTGTCAAGTCTGAGACTCCAAACATTGAGGAGTGTAAAGCAGAGTTCATCCATAACATATCTCTCACCAAAACAGAAAGCCATGGCGATCAGCTGGATCTGACCAACACAGTTTCTGCTTTGGATATTCCTCTGGCTCGCAAGGGTACAATCTCCAGTGCATCCACAGCCAAGAAGACTGCCTCTAGCACCTCTCCACTGTTACTCAAGAAGGCCAGTGTGGCAAACCTCAAGGATGATCCGTTGCTTGCAACCCCACCCGATGCGTTTGTTCACAACACTCTTCTCAATCACATTTACTTTTCCCCATCCGTTGGTTCTGCTCAGTACTTGAGCGAGACAGAATCTTCTGCGGAACAGTCAAGATCTGGCTCAAGTTCTTCACAGAAATCTCCCATTGGATCTTCGATTCCTGAAGACACAGAATCTATATATGACGCGGAGGAGACTGGTTCTTCGCATCTGACCACTCCCGAGACGCTAGGATCATGGGACAATGCTGAGGCTGACTATGCAGTTGACATGTCTTCTTCACTAGCACCATCTCCAGAGCTTTCCCCTCACGATCGTGGAAGACTCTTTGTACGCATTTTGTCGCTTCGTGATGTCCATCTCCCCAACGCACAGGGTCGTAACGCTCAGTTCTGCCTGTCTCTCGACAATGGTATCGAACGCGTAGTCACGCAACCACTGCCACTACTCTCTAATGACGCAAAAATTGATCAAGAATTTGAGCTCATTGTGTCTGACGATCTCCACTTTTCTCTTACTGTGCACGCCACCGTCACTCCGTTGACACCACCAAAATCACCTAAAGCAGTGGAGCGCGAGCAGCAGAAGGAAGAGAAGGAGCGACGGTTTGGAGGATTATTTTCATCCCCTAAAAAGAAGAAAACCGTTGTCAAGGTGGAAAAGCCAAAATCAAAGACTCCACAGCCTATTGACTCTTGGCAGTATGTGCTGGGTCGTGAAGGCGAGTTCGGTAGATGCTATATCGAGGAGAAACAAATGGAAAGCGAGATTTATGGATGTCCTAAAAAGTTTAACATGTCGCTCATCAACCAATGGGCAACTGAGATTGACAGAAGAGAGGAAGAGCCCGAGAGAGATCAAAGTGGCAGTTTAAAGAAAAAAGACAAGAAGAGCATGCAAGACATGAAGGCAGCGGGACCTGCAATTATCAAAAAGAAGCCTTATAGAATTGGTGGATTGCAGGTAATGCTCATGTATGTTCCTCGCCGATCTCGCGATGAGGAGATGCCAGAAAGCTTGGATGACGCTATCGCGCAGCTCAAAGATGCTCGGCAAAACCGTCACCGCTCCTTCGCGGGATTTCTAAGTCAGCAAGGCGGCGACTGCTCGTACTGGCGACGACGCTGGTTTACTATCTCTGGTACTGATTTTATTGGTCACCACGAGACGACGCGCAGAGCCCGATTCACAGTGGATCTGAATGGAGCTAAGCTAGTGGACTATACAAGAGACGGCTACGACTCGTGTCTCTACCCGGATCGTGCCTTTTGTCTTCTTCTCAACAATGGACAAAAGGTTACCTTTTACGCTGACACAAAAGCGGAATATGACGAATGGTTAGAGATTATTGGCAAGGCCTGCAACTCTGGCCGAAATGAACGATGGACAGACCTGGTCTTCCAGAAGGAGGACATGGAGGCGGCAAAAATGTCTTCAAGAAGACCAGCGAACCAGTACCAGCATCAGTAAACTTCTTTAGCTTAAGAAATAACTTATTATATTTTTAGTACCAGATAGGTGAGCTTCGAGCAGCCAAGAACGCCCTGACGACGAAACGGGGTGCGCAATCACTCGATGAGATTCCAGAAATGTCAATAACAGCCGAGCCCGGGGTAAATTATTATCAATTGTGCACAAGTTTCTCCGCTTTGCACTGACGTATGCCAATAACGCCCCGCCTGGCCGTTTCTGTCAACATCGATTGCAGTCCAGCACGCCTCCCCATAATATGATTTTCTAGCCATGTGGCGAAGCAGGTTAGAGGTATAGAGTTCGGAGGTTATTACAAGTAATTGTAGCTATCAAACCTGGGCATCCGTCTATAGTCCAAAGCCTTGACTGAATGCCTTTCATCTACTGATTCAGTCTCTTGTTCTCTCCTCCTTGGCGCCTAGAACGACGTTGCCTTCCTCAGCCCATATGAGACAGAACTGGGCTGTGCTCCTTCCGGGAATATTGACACATAAGGGATGGGCCTGGCAGGTGCCACTCTGTGTGGCAATAATATAAGTGTAGTTCGCTGATATCCCTTGTCCTATTTGCTGTCCGCTGTTTTCTGTCAACTGCTCTCTCAATGCTCAAGATGCAGCCATCTGGCCGCGCTACGTTTTCTCTCTACGACAATGAGACAATGTATGCGCATCAGAGTCCAGCAAGTCCCCCGCCGCCATTAGACTCTGATTCCGACCCTGATGTTATCGATGAGGGCATGGAAGATGATGGCGATTACTTGTTACCAGAGATCAGGGCCCAGTTTCTGCGTGATCCGTTTACCTGTCTTTGTTGCGAAATCGACGACGATCTACCTGATCATTTGAATCTAAAGCTTCCGTGCATTCATGAAAAGCGGAAAAGCCTGCAATACATGGCTTCTTTGTCGTCTCTGACAATTTTTGAGAGCAACACCGACACCTTGAAGGAGGAGGAGAAAGCTGTAAAGTCGCTTGGTGAACGCCTGAGTCTCCTCATTGCAAAAGTTCCAGACGTAGAAAAGAGTCTTGAAGAACTTATCCAGAGGTACGAGCACGTTATTTCCTAGCCTCGTCACTCCTAGATTCATTCTTATCCTATTTATTTCTTTCCTTACAATACATCCTTTTTCTCGGTGTAAAACACTGTTTCATTTCCAATAAATACAATCTATAATATTAGTTCATAAACAAAAACTGCATGTCATCCGGCGTCAGCCTGTTCAACGCACTATCATCGCTTTCAATAGTGGCATGCACCATGTTCGCCTTCAGTTCTTGAAGTTCCATAATACGAGACTCAATGGAATCCTCAATACAAAGACGAGTAATCTTGATAGGCCTATGCTGGCCGATACGATGCACTCTATCTCCAGACTGCCACTCTACTGCAGGATTCCACCAGGGGTCTAAAATGAATACCTGTGACGCCTCGCAGAGATTCAGAGCAACACCACCGGCTTTAAGCGACACCAAAAATACCTCTACTGCGGGGGTTTCCATAAAGTGGCGAATAATAGAATCTCTTTGAGTAGGAGACATTGAACCCTGTAGTTTCACAGTACTGAATCCAGCTCTGCGAAGTCTCCACTCAACGAGATCCAACATGGAGGTGAACTGAGAAAATACAATAGACTTGATGGTCACTCGATCAGATCGCAGTTTAAAGAGCTCTTCTACCAGTGCTTCAATCTTGGTAGATGATCTCCATCCACCAGTCATATTGATACGGTTAACAATCGAGCCCTTCTTAACCTCTTCAGCGTCCATCTGAAGTGCCGGACCATTCAAATCAATGCTCAACGGAACGTGACAAACTGGACACTGAAGATCTCTTTCATCACCTGTCCATCCTTCACAATACTCTCGAATACACATTCTGCAAAAAGTATGATGACACTTTGACCTGATAGCCTCTTCGGCCTCATCGTCACAAATTTGGCAAACCAAAGAGTTGACAGTTTCACCAGCATCAACATGACGGCGAAGCACTAAATCGGGGTGATCAGCAATTTGGCGCATTCGAGTAATGAGGGTAAAAATGTTGGCATAGTTGTTCAAAACGACACCGTCACTAACATAAGTGTTGAACTTTCGAGTGGAGTTCGAGTAAATTGAGGAGTACAGATCCTTTTCCTCTTCATTGAAATAATCTCTTCGAACCTCCACAATTCGTGGAGGCAAACCCAAATCATCGGCCCTCTCTACTTTTGTTCGTCGCAGCATGATTTGCTCCAAAATCAAACGTAAGCGCTTCATCGCAACACCGCCCATTCCTTGCGTACCCAGCTTTTGAATATGCTTGAGAAGAGAGAAATTGAAAAAGTTAGAATGGTCCATTGGTCTATGACCACAGTCATCACAGGTCCTTCTATTAGAAAATTTCCAGGATAAAGACTCACAGTCACACTTGCGACAAAAGTACTGTGCAAAAGGTTTGACTTTGAGAAATCTCAGAAGCGAGTATATTTCGCCGATTCTATTCTGAAGAGGCGTACCAGATAAACACAGTCTGTATTCAGACTGAAGCAAACATACAGCGATAGTAGTGCTTGCTTGACGTGCTTTAATGTTGTGAGCCTCATCCAAGATAATACGGTGAAAAAGTGTCTTGTGAAGTGCTGATGGAACCTTTACCTTTTCGCCTTTTCTAGTCAGACCTGACACCTGAGCACGATAAGAAGATTCAACGACTGCGTAGGTTGTCAAGACTACATCGTACCCTTTGATAGTCTTTGGCCTATTTGTGCCATAAAAAACCAGCACCTTAAGCCTATCACCAGTATGCGCAGCGATTTCATTCCTCCATTGCATGATGGCGACAGTAGGAGCGACAACCAAAGTCGGGCGCCCATGAGTGTATTCAGGAGTATCGGCCATGAGCAAGGCAACAGTCTGGATCGTTTTTCCCATTCCCATCTCATCTGCAAGAATTCCTCCCTTGTAAACTGATACTTCCTGCTTTTGCAGCCAGTTAAAACCCTCCTTCTGGAATGGAAGCAAGGTCACACTCATTCCCTCAGGTTGCTCAATCTGCTCGGGAATGATTTTTGGTCGATCCTGCAGTTCCTGGTAGACAGTTTCCAGATGTGGGTGGTGGGTATAGAGCGCCTCAGTCATACGCTCTTCCATTGTTCGCTTAGGTGCATTCTTCTTTGCAGATCCCTTCGCAGCTCTCTTACGCTTTGGCGCTTTCTTTGGCTTTTCTTCAGGCTCCGTCAATTCCTGCAATCTCTCCGTTTCTTTCACCAAGTTGTCGTACAAAGCAGTGAGATGCCTTTTCTGGTCTTCTTCGTCTGCCCAGGTCTCCTCGGCGCAGTCGTTAATTTCACTGTTGATCTGCTCGATTCTGCCAAGAACTTCCTTGATCACCTCCTCATTGTTGACCACTTCCCCGCCGTTGATCACTACCTCCTCGTTGTCTTGAGCAGCTTTCTTCTTTCCTTTGCTTCTGCTCCTGATTGGAACGTCGTCTGACTCCGAATCAGCACCGTCAACGAGCTCAGAGACATCAACCATTCCTACTGAACTCTCTGAAAGATCGCTATCGTCAATGTAAGACAGTTCTGATCCACTAGACAAAGGCGACTCTGATTCCGACAGATCGATCACCGGCTTGTCATTATCAGAGTGTTTGCTGCTGCTAGCTGCAGAAGTCGACCATGACACATCAACCGTTGATGATCTAGATCTGCGAGAACGTGTGACTGGGGCCTTCTCGGTTTTTATCTTTTTCGTTGCAACAGGCTCTGACGCTTTTGATCTACGGGATCTTTTCACCGGTGCCTTTCTCACAAATCCAGCTGCGTTAGTTTAATTCTACTCAACAAAAAAAGTTTCACTCACCTCCAGTATCTGAAAACTCTTCCTCACTGCTAATCACAACGATCTGAGGCTTAGCCATTAGTCAAAACCTCTGACCGGTCAGAGAAGAACAAGGAAAGCAGTTGGGAAGAAAAAATGGCGTCTTTCTGCTCGAGGCGATGATGGTGGCGACTATTTCGTGTGTGTTTCGAGGTGAGCTTAATTAACTTGCCGAATTAGGCAGTGTTGCTTAATCGCCGTTGTGGCAGAAATTACTCATTACTAAACAAGGGTAATTGATAAATACATTCTTGTAACCTATTTCAGGTAAATTTGTAGCAACTTAGATCCTCTGTGTCAGTCTGACTCGACGTCCAGGCCTGCTTGCCTGCCTGCGCTTCCGCAGAGCGTCAAATCTCTTCGGAGTCAGTGACTTCAGCTGAGGGCGGTAGGGAGGGAATCCCTGCCCGATATTGCATAGGTAGTGGAGGAACTGCGGGAACGAACGGTCGTATCAAGTGACCCTGAAGGGCCGCCGATGTGTTTTGACGTTCCTGTTCTTTCTTTAGCATTCTGTAGGCCGGCTGATGCAGCATTCGAATTTTGGTCGCATCAAAGGGTTTCTCACCCTCGCTGTGGCCTGGCGCTGACTGCTCGTCTTGTCTCCATGTAAACTCGTCAAACTTCCAGTATGCGTTCAGAGGCAGTAGAAGGTTCCATATAGGTAGCGAGCACAAGTACACCAGCATCCATGCCACGTGCGAGACACTGTGTGCCGTAACAATAATCAGCAGTCCAGGCAGCCCTAGAATCGCCATCAGCATAAGCAATGGTATAACAGGTAATGGCAGCTGGTGAACCCAATTCCAAATCGTGATTCCAACCAGATACATTGTGAATCCCAGCGCTGCCGGTAAAGTTAGCGTGCCAATGAGCTCAATAACAACGACAAATTGCATACTGCAACAAAGAACTCCACAGAGGTCTGGGACAAGAACTAGCTCAAAGAGATTGTGGACTGTCGAATTGATCCACCGACGCCTCTGGTCAAGTAGGGCACTCAATGTGGCCGGCACCTGCGTCTTGCAAACAGCCTGAGGAACGAACACCTGCTTACGTCTTGGAAACGTTTTCAACATGAGTGTCGTTAGGTAGCGATCCTCTCCAAGAAGTAGGAGGTTCTTCAAGTGAAGAGTATCCACAGTATTTGTGGAATATCTCACTACAATATCTGGGTTTGCCAAAATAGGAACAAAGTATCCTGGCTCTCCTTTTGGTGCTTTAATCCTGTACATGCAGAAGCAACCTGGGAGACATGTCACTATGCCAAAAAGAGACTCAAACGATTTTGTGAGATGATGTGAGATAAAGTACTCGAATACTTGAATGGTAGTCACCCAGCTCTGCATCTTGTTTCCAATCTGAGTCTCACCGCAAACCCCCATGATTCTGTCATCCGATACAAGTTTGTTGACTAGCTGCTCAATAGAATCTTCCAAAAGTTCGGTATCCGCGTCCACCATGAGCACTGCTTGATACTCTGTGGGACGTCTGCCGCTGACGTCTTGGATTGCCAGGTAGAGCTCATTCTCCAAATCAGTCATACGCTCATCGAATAGGACCTTTTGGAAAAAGCTCATGAGAATCACCTGTGAATCTCTCTTTCCCCTATTTCCTGCCTTTTTCATGTTTTGCCACTTTTCCTCCTTGTATCCTCTTTTGACAATGCAGATCATAGGCACTTGCTGGTCACGACCTTCCGCAGTATAATAACCTGTGAACACTTGAGCTTGATTATGCCTCAAGGCACCTTTGGCCACTGACGTGTAAGAGTAATGTGGTGCGTTGAGAGGATCTTGCTTGACATCTCGCATCATCTCAATCACGTACTGCCATGTATCCTGAGGCACTGCCCGCTTCGGCTCAACTGGAGTTGATAGGAGAGGAGAAACATGTGGGAGTGTGCTTGCGCTTCGTCTGTCAAATTCTGTCGATCCTATGGTTTTGGAATGTAATGCTAGCTCTCTCGAACTGACGCTTTGCCGCGGTGTACCTCGTGGTGTACTTCTTATACTATCCGCTACCGTGCACTCTTCCTCTCTTGATTGAACAGCTCCATCACAGATAGCAATGATGAGCTTTTGTTGATATGATGACTTTGCAATGGAATCCAAAGAAATCTGGAGTGCTGCCCTTCCTTCCGAATAGCAGGTAAGTAAGCAGACAATTGGTATTTCCGTGACTGACTCTTGCTTACTCTGCGCTCTGCACATCCACTCATATGTCACAGCCATGAAGAACTTGATAATCACAATAGAGAGGATAAAGATCAGAGATGAGATTAGCATAACATGAGATGCCAGACATCCTACAGACTCTGTATCAATCACACCAACCTTGCTTATTTCCACTGCACAGTCCCCTGCTCGTTTCCATTGTCTGGATGTACCCACAGTAAGTGAGCGATCCATGAGATCTTGGCCGCTCAGCAGAGTTCTTAACGGTTCTTGTATCTGCCATCCCATCGACAACAGAATTTCGACTCTTGAAATGTCAATCACATTGCCAAATACCACCTTTAGGTTGTTGTCCTTCTTCAGATCTGACCATCGATAAAACACGTCAGCGTACTTTGGCATTTGGTAAAAGTTACTGCGCGCATCGAGCGGAAGGTGACAGCCGTAGTATGGAGACTTCATAGCGTCTGCAAATAGTTGGTATGGATGAGGACGCAGCGGGGTGTTGCTGACGGTAGACAAGGCATCACTTCGGTAGATATTTGGAGACTCCCGAAGTTCGCCAGAGCGCATCAGAATCTTGCATGGAAAATAAAACGCTACTTCATCGTCTACCATGGGTGCGGTGACATTTTCCCCAGGCAGTATAAACTCCTTGCATTTATGATTGACGTTTTGAAAGAGGAGTGATCCATCAGTGCCGCCAATGTGCGTCGTCTTTGTAAGAATAGAATGACGGTACTCATCGCCTGCAGGTGAGATATGAGAGACCTTTGTGAGATTGAAAAGAGCCCCGTGTATAATCATTGAATCGTACGGAACATCACCATGGTATATTCTGTACTCGCCATTGGAACATAGGACCTGCCGAAATCCAAACGTGAAGAATCCAATGGTGGTGGACAGTAGCAAGATGATTGAGCACAAGGCAATCTTCTCTCTCCAAGCTCTTCTCTGAGACTCATCTTGAAATCCTGCACGCTTTAGTATTGCCGATGGAATAAAGGCAGTTACCAGGTATGTGTATATTCGCCAGAGCATATATCCATTGTCGTTGACGGAATGTGCCTGCTCTTTGTGTCCAGGTTCATCGCTTATGCTCTCAAAATCTTGTTCATCAAACTTTGTAGTCATCTTCGCCGACGAGCCTCCTTGAGCTGACGGTGATGTGCCATGATCGTGAATATCGAGTTTGTCTCCTTCAATACCGTGCAGGGCATGCATTGCATAGTGGTAGTTTCTGCTCCGTGGATCTATACGGCGACAAAAGGACGGAACAGACTCTGCTGCTGAGTTTCCCGATCTCCCTGAGGAGGAGTGCCGCCCGTCGCTCTCAGACATTGTGGGGACTGGAAGAACTGGCAAGTAGGATTACAAAAGCCAGGAGGCCGCAATGCGGTCGCCATAGCACTGACTGAAAAATCTCAAATTTTCTCTTTTTCCCTTGTTTTTTCCTTGTCTGTGGCATGGCTCAGCGCTCCCCACTGGAACCAGCTCCAAGACACTGTGTAAGGCAGACCAAGGCAGTCCAAGACATGCCTAGATTCTGGCACTTGGCAGAGTGACTGACAAAAAGCTTTGCGACTGAAAGAACACTACAGAAACTACAAAACTATACAACTACAAAAGAGAATTATGTCCAATACCCCAGTTTGAAACAATATGTCTGTTTCAGCTGCATGGGACCCTGCATTGTGTCCCCAAGGTGTTGACGCACAGAATAGCTCCAGACACAACACATGGTGGAGTACTCCACATCACGCGCCCTATAACAAGAAACAGAGTGCCGCGGCCAGAACTAGACTCTTAATTTTTTTTACCTTGACTTAAGCATTTGTTAAATAAAATGGTTATTCCAGTGTGGGTTGACTGCGACCCAGGTCATGACGATGCCATTGCTTTGCTGTTGGCGTCCTCTTTACCGTCCTTTGATCTTATTGGCGTATCTACAGTTCACGGAAACTCGTCGCTGGAGCACACTACAAGCAATGCAATCTCAGTGTTGACTGCTTACAATGTGCAGGGAGTGGGCGTGTATCCTGGTGCAGAAAAGCCACTACAAAGTCCGCTGTGTCAAGCCGGAGACATTCATGGAGAGTCTGGACTGGATGGAACTGCATTACTACCAAATCCGTCTTTTGAGCCTGAGGCTGATCATTCGGCGGTCGATGAGATGGCGAGACAGATCCGAGCATGTTCTGGCAAGATTGCCATTTGCGCTACGGGGCCGCTGACTAACATCGCAAATCTCATTGAACAGCATCCAGACGTGGTGGATTCTATCCACTACTTGTCAATCATGGGAGGCTCCTTCGGCTTTGGTAACAAGACGAAGTATGCAGAATTCAACATTTACGCAGATCCAGAGGCCGCTGCTATCGTCTTTGGCAATGATAAGCTGGCCTCCAAGATTCTGCTGTGTCCGCTCAATGTCACACACAAGGCCATTGCAACAACAGAGGTACTAAATCAAATACGGACAGCTGGGGCACACACGAGTGGTGTTGTCACACCGGTAAGGCAGATGCTCTTTGAGTTGATTACGTTCTTTGCTGACGCATACAAGAAGGCTCAGGGATTTGTGGACGGCCCTCCAGTTCATGATGCCTTGACAGTTGCATCCCTGCTACCCTTCTACGGCCTGTCACAACAACTATCTGTACGTTACGAGGAAAAGCATGTTGAGATCAAACTGACTGGCGAAGAAAGAGGAGAAACTGTCGGTACCGATATCCAAAGCAGTCTCAACCATGAAGTGACACCAGGAGCTGTCAAGGTTATTCAAGATATGGACTTTTCTGTTTTTTGGAAGCTATTGTACGAGGCTCTTGAGAATGTGGACAAGAAGACAGCTGATCTCTGAATGGAATCTTGCACAAACTAATATCTATCGCCAATGAATATAAAAAATAAAAATAATACTAGAAATAAATTATCTTGCACAAATATAGCATTTTGTTTCCCTAAAGATTGCATTAATATCATCATCATAAACGTGTTCGTCAAACGTCTTGGTCAAAGCAGCGTCATGTCATATTCATGGTCCAGTAGTCCTTCGTGATATCTCCTTCATCCGGAAAGTTGACAAGCTCGTCATAGTCCCATTGGTTCTCAAACTTCATTCTCTTATTTGATCCCTCGTCCTCAACCTTGAAGCTATCAGCTTTATCCTTATCAGCCTCATCCTTGACTTCCTCCTTGTTCTCATCCTTGGTGGCACGCTTGGGTTCTTCTGGAGGAGTGAACAAGGTGATATCAGCCATCTTGACACATCCCAAGCTCTGGAATGCTGCACGAATTACCACTGCTGGAACACCAGTCCAGCTATTAGAGTACTGACCACCCGAACCATCTTCTTGCACAGATCCAGCATCCTCACCAGACTTCGCAAAAGGCTGTGGAGTCCGTAGTAGCAACGAAGGCGTCAAACTCTTTTGGTTTTGTAGAGAAATCTTGGCATCACCAGCAGCATGTTCACCAGAATTGAGAGCTTCAGACAAACAAGCCGAAAAGTATGCAAGCGGGTTCGATTGGGCCAACTCTGCACGCTTCTTTGCCAGTCCGCGAGCCTTTTCTTCCGCCAAGTCAAACTTGGTATTAGAGCTAGCCATCACCGAAGGAGAACCTGCATTAGGTCGTGGAGTAGGGAGTCCCAAAGTTGCATCAGGAGACGCCGTGGAAGCACCTTCAGTATTTAGCTTTCTCTTACGTGTTGGAGGAGCCTTGATTTGATCCGCAGTGATTGGTGGTTTCATATGGCTCTGGATCTGATCACCAGGCAACTGAGCAGGAAGCTGAGCAGGAGACTGCTTCGGAGTACGACCACGAGCAGCCACTGTCTGTCTATTCTGGCCTGCCGATAACCTTCTATTAGCTGGAGCGGCGGCTGCAGACTGCTGCTGCGCCATTTGGTGCTGAAGCTGAGGAGTAGGCATCTGCTGAAGTTGAGGGGACGTTTGCGGCTGCATGGATACAGGTGACTGCTGCTGAGACATCAAGATTTGATTATGGAGTTGCATCTGCCGTTGCTGCTGTTGCAAAAGAAGTTGTTGACGTTGGGCATTCTGGGCCATGCCTGGATTCAATCTGTTCTGCTGATCAGCAGTAGTAGCTTGACCATCTGGAATCACCACGCCCTGACGTCCGTTCAGCCCATTCACAAACATGTTATTGTTAATTGGAGAGGGGCGTGCCTGCTGCTGCGGAGGAATAGTGGCCCTCTGTGCTTGCATACCCGCAAACTGAGCATTATTTGGACGCACTGGCTGAGCTTGACCTTGACCTTGTTGTTGTTGTTGTTGCTGCTGCTGTTGTTGAGCACGATTTTGAGAACTCTTGATGGCCTGGGTGAATCGAGTAAAGTATACATCGACTTGGTTCTTCATCCGTTGAAGCTCATCAGGACGCATAAGATATCTGCCCTTGCCCTCGTACGCGGAAACAACAGCCTCGCCACCAGTCTTGAGAGCATAAAACGTGCGTGCACTTTGTGGATCTTTGGTCAGGCGGAAGAATACGTTAGCAGCCAGCTCGATACGACCCAGCCTCTTTTTGAGTTCCTCCACCTTTTCATGGAAGACCCGCTTGTCATCCGCAGAAAGCTCATCTGTATAATCAGTAAGTTCCCAGGGTCTCTCTGCTTCTCTGACAATACGCTCCCATTGCATCCTCTCCTGGTCACTCATCGGTAGAGTTCTGTCAAAAGACATCGCCTGAGCCCGTGCTGGATTCATGCCTTGCAACTGCTGCTGTTGCTGCTGTTGTTGCTGTTGAAGTCTTTGAACAGAATCTTGCTGCTGCTGAAGAGCCGACGGGTTCTGACCCTGAATGCCAACACCAGGTTGCTGCTGCCGTTGATGTTGTTGCTGCTGCTGCTGTTGTTGACGTTGTTGCTGTTGTCTCTGCTGCTGTTGCTGCTGCTGCTGCATCAACTGGTGCTGCCTAAGCAGGGCCTGCTGGCTGGCGGTCATATTAGGGTTGGTGGTAAGAGGATTCTGACCGATGCGGTTAGCAGGATTTTGAATACCAGCTTGGCCAGTCGACATTTGGCGCATATTCGCTTGCAGATTCTGAGCAAGCATGGGATTGCCCTGGACAGCACCTTGAGGAAGCGTATTCTGTCCATCTTGTTGTAACTGCTGTCTAGGCTGCTGCGGTGTTCCTTGTTGGGCGGCCTGCTGGCCCTGCTGGCCCACTTGACCTGCACCCTGCTGCTGAAGTTGGCGCTGTTGCATCTGGCGGTTGGCAGCCATTACTTGCCTCAGCTGCTGGAAATGCATATTGCAAAAACGTTGAACGTCAGACATGCTAAGCGGGCCATTACCGCCTTTGCAGAGCTCAATCAACTGGCCCCAAGTTCGAACAGAAGGTGGCAGTTCAGGCATGGCACTGAGAATCTGATCAGGAATGTGAAGCTGGGTCATGATTGTGCGCATTTGCATTGCAGCCGCGGCCTGGCTTGTAGGAGCCTGTGGCTGACCAGGCTGCCCTGGATGGGGCACTGCTTGACCTTGCTGACCTTGCTGACCTTGCTGAGGCTGAACTGGCGCATTACCATTAGTTCCAGCAGCCGCAGCCGCTGCAGCCCGACGCTGATTCATTTGATGCTGTTGTAACATGAATGCACGCTGCTCGGGAGTGAACTGCGCCATTCCTCCGTTTGCTCCAGCACCTGAACCGGCATTATTCAACAAATTGGAAGAAGCATTATTCATATTCATATTCATGACCCCGTTCATGCCAAGACCCATATTCATATTGCCCAAATTTGCATTTCCCATGAGGTTTGAGGCCTGGTTCAGAGTCTGGCCAGCTGCTCCGCGCGCTGCACTACCCTGAGTAATGTCTAGACCTCCCATATTAGTGCCCAGTAGAGAGTTCATTCCGGCATTCATATTATTGAGACTGTTGTTGGCGGTGCGTAAGTTGTTCATAATCTCTGCATTCCCGGCATTTGCATTGGCTGCGCCGCCCATGTTCATATTGTTCATCATCGAGTCGTTGCCTGCAGCTGGCGCTGCTCCTCCGGCAGCACTCTGTAGTTGTTGTTGTTGTTGCTGCTGCTGCTGCTGTTGCTGTTGCTGTTGTCGTTGCTGAACGCGGCGCACATCAATCATACGCAGCTTTTCGTTGGCCTTTTGCTGGTACTGCGCACGACTGCTGGACTCGTTAAGCGCGGTGTTTTCGAGATTCTGAGCGATACGGAGAATGCGCTGCTGGTCTGTGGGCTGTCCGTTGCGCTGCGAGAACAAACGAAGACGCTGAACAAGCTCGACCATGACCTTGTGACGCTCTTCGTTGCGCAACTCCGTCTCATGCCACGGCCGTCCTGTACTTGCTGGACCGTTTCCAGCGTTCTGCACCATGTTGCCCATGTTGCCCATGTTGATGTTGCCCATGTTTCCCATAGCGTTCATATTGCCAGCCGACATGTTTTGCATGTTTTGCATGTTGCCCAGGTGTCCCATGTTGATGTTTCCCATGTTGGGCATGTTACCGTTCATCTGGCCCTGGTTGAAGGACATTTTTACGATGGGTCAAGAGCTGTCGAAAAACTGTTTGTAAAACTATCCAAAAATGACGGGTCGAGCAACTAGTCAAGAGAGAAGTAGCTGATCTGGGTGCGGTCCCTGGAAGTGTGCGCTGTTTTGACGAGACAGAAATGCTCTTTGTACGATATTCAGAGCCTCTTCGCCCTGGGGTTTGGTGACGCCAAGTGACGGGATGGGTTTTTGGGTGGGTTTGAAAGGGAGATGTTAAGTGTGGAGAGGGGCGGATGTCTTGACGGGGTTACACGATGAGACCTGGGATGATAAATTACAGGTTTGGCGTGGGAGACCACTGTCTCAGGGCTTTTTTGGGGGGTCGGAGGGGAGCACCGGAGTCTTTGGCAACGGCAAGAAGAAGGTAAATTTTGCGTGCAGTTTTCGGACTTGACTTGATTTTCTATTCTCTTGAATACTCTTTGCCCGACTGCCTGTTGCTTGTCGGCTTGTTGTGTTGGAATGTGTCGTCTAGAAGGTACCACAAAATGGCATAACGCAGTGTTTCGATCCAGCGGTTTTTGGGGGTGGGAGCATTAAGGCGCGGTAGCGATGAGATAAGCAGCTGACTGTCATAAAAGATGAGCGGTGCTTAGAGGGCCGCTGGCAGCAGGCCTCCAGCACCCATACGCTCTCGTCGGCCTTGTCTGAGTATCTGGCGCCGCTTCGGCTGGCTTTTTCGGCATGCGAAAAACCAAGGCGGCGGAGCTGCTAGCGCTGATTATTTGTCAATAAAGGTCGAGCCGTTCGCATGACAGCAACGTGCCGAGTATATTTGGTAGTAGAGCTCAGCCGTATTCTCTAGACTACTCTCTAATTTAAGTGGTATCTCTGGCTCAGCTGCTTTGTCTGTAGCTGCTTGTGCCGGCGCCGTTGCAAATCCCTATCGCATCATGTGCAGATACGTCAAGCCAAGATGCAGCCCTGACAGCGGAGAGTAGAGAGAAAGTTGACAAAAAGAGGTGCAAAGTAGTTGTAGCAAAAAAATAGAGAAACAATGAAATTTCTGCAAATTTGTTCACTCCTCAGCCTCCCAGATTTTTCTGTCGGCCGCTTGCTCTCCAGCTGATCCCCTGACCCTCCAATTTACAGTTGTGGACCCCCAACGCCTAAACCTGACAATCGAGCAAGCCATCACCTGTCCCAATGGCACCGTAAGGAGTGCGCAATTCCTGGGCGACAATAGGTGAGCCGCGGGCCGGGCCAAAACCTCGTCCGAGCGAGGTCATCCTCCGAGCGAGGGAAGAGTCGAATTGTCCACTGTCATCAGAGCAAGGCATTGGCGCCAAACGAGGAGTCAAAATGAATCGTGGATCTTAGACAAGACGTAGATTTCATATCTAGACCTGAGATGTATCATAAACATGGCAATTGCTAATGTCGCAACTGAGTCGCACACGGAGTCCAAAGTGCTACTTCATGACACTTCTGTGCGTGGCATTTGCCTTTTAATGTAAATGTAAATTATATTTATGCTAGTCTAGCAGGCTGCTCTACTCTTCATCATCAGTCTTAGGGCCACCACTCTTGGACTGCACCTGGTTGTAGCTGGAGAATGGGTTGGCGTTGACCTCCTTAAGGAGCTCGTTGGAAGCCTCCTGCCATTCCTTGTTCATGGTTCTAGACTCGTGAGCAAAGAAAAACTTGGACAGAGACA
This sequence comes from Deakozyma indianensis, assembly GCA_003706415.3. NCBI lineage: Eukaryota > Fungi > Ascomycota > Dipodascomycetes > Dipodascales > Trichomonascaceae > Deakozyma > Deakozyma indianensis. The sequence continues at coordinate 357,745 of PPLG03000003.1, forward strand.
GCAAGGTCAGGGCGCCGGCGAGAGCGCCAAAGACACCGTACCAGATCTTCTTGGCGTCACCTGGTGCGTGAACTGGCTTTCTTGGGCCCCAAGAGCCGTAGGAAATATACCAGGCAGCTCTCTTCTCCTCTGGGGTCAGCTCACCCCAGGAGCCCTTTTGTCTCTCGGCGAGCTGCGAGATAATGTCCTCACGCTCTTCGCTGGACATGTTTTCCCATCTCTTTTCGAGGTTGATGAGCGATGGGGTGGACATGGCGCTCACATTGCGTGTAGCGCGAACGCCGACTCTGGTAACCAATGGGCGAGAAGCACGAAGCACTGGGTTAGCATTTGGAGTACAATAAAAGTGTTGTTTTTGTGCCGCTAAGTTCTTATCTTGGCAAAATGGTGAAAGGTCGAGAAAAGGGTGATAAATGTCGCCAGAAGGTTGAGAAAAAGCCTGTAAATGATGATGGAGGCGTTGCAAAATGTGATTACCCGTTTACACTGCTTTGCACTGCTCTGCACTGCCCAATTATCTATTGACAGCCGGAGAATAGATTTTTCACAGGCACATTGAACGTCACACTAAATCTCCTGAAACCGCCTCAGTTGAAAAGACTTTCATTGCGTTGAGAACTGCACCGTCACTAGCACCAATTTCTGCTCTTATTTTTCTTCGCCATAGCGCAATACTTACTGTTTTATTGTTGTGCTCTTTATAGGTGGAATGGATAGTGAAAAAGCTCGGGGCCAGTCGGCGTTGGCCAAAACCAATGTCCCAACTAGCCAATCACAAAGTCCAGCAGTAAACAAAAAGTGGAATGATATAGACGGCGGGAGGGAGCCCTCCTGCAGGAAGTTTTGGGAAAATGAGACTCGGATATGAAGGTTGTTTGGAAATGGGCAGAGATGAGCTTAAGATTTTGGTTTAGAGCGGTGCATACAGGCTGCCTCTGATTGGTCTGTTCTGGACTGTTATTTTGACTGATTGCTGGATCTTGTGGTACCGTGGATCTCGTGGCAGTTACTTACTCACGGATTATTACTGACGGGGTCAAGTGGGACTCCCTGGGATTAACTAGGTCTACCCTCATCCCAACAGAGATACGGTAGGGAATCTCAGAAAGTCTACAGAATAGTAGTCTAGCAATATCCATACAGACGAGGCATCTATCGCACTCAACTCTATATACAATAGACAGCTGACAAAACACTCGACCACTATAGCTGCCCGCCTGATCACTTGTCAGAATATTATTTGTACAAGTAACCACTTACCTCAGTCTCCAAGGTGAAGCTTATTTTACGGGGTTGATGCGCGACTAAATGACAAAGCGCGCGTGGACATATGGCAGACACATAGCGACTTGCAATGCATTCCCATCTGAAACTGTCTGTGATGAGCTGCTTCATCCTGCCTGACCCGCCCGTCTCTTGTGTGTCCCAACCAAACATGGCAACGGGTCTCGCTGCCTTAGTGGCCAGTACTGTACCCACTAGAGATCGGCTGCCAGAAGATGATTATTCTCAAGGGATTGTTCCCCCAGAGCTGTCCATGCAGAACACGCCTGGAGTTCCTAACAAGACCCACTTCCCAGGCCACAAACGCCGGCTGCACAAGCATGCCTGCGTCAGCCCTGGTTTCTTGTCCGCCCAACAACAGACTACGAGTCTCACTCCTCAGCAACTCAGCACCTCAACGTCACTGCCCAGCTTGTCTCTTCACGGCCTACGCCTCGCCAAGCCCAGCTGCCCAGCTACACGCTCTCAAAAACCCACCGGCTCCTCCCAAAAATCCGTAGAACCGGCAACCCCACGTCAACCCCTCACTAACGTTCCACATCTCCCTTCTGTACTTACTGCAAACCTGCACCCTCCGCCAGCCCACCCTCTTTTTTTTGCAAGTCCTTTATCTAGCCCGCAGCTGGCCCCTCACTCTCCAACTGCCAAAAACACACACACAGGGTTCGGTCCGACCCTTTTTTTCTAGTCCAGTTCGTTGTATATCCAAACAAAGAAGGCAGCAAAACCCACGCAGTTTAATGATTAAAGAAAAGAAGCGGCCGTCCTTTCACATTCTCGATTCAGACGATGAGGGCCCTTCTGACGCTCCAGCGCTACAACCTTCTCCCATAGCCACATCGACACAACAGCACCATGTAATGCCTTCAATGCGACGTCAACTCTCGCTTTTGCATACTCCAGCTATAGTCACGGCAGACTGGCTCTCAAAGTACGCCAGAGAGTCTTTGCATTCCTTCTCCTTTGCCTACAACCCGCACGGTTCGGTCGCCGCGAGAGTCCAAATGCTGAAGCGATCTCTGACGTATCTAAAGGATAATCCGGCCGCGCTCAGACAACTACAAAAATCAGGAGCCTCCATCATGGACTGGGCAGCTGGCATTTCGCAGGAAGCTTCTGCTCCTCCGTCGGCGACGGCCTTGCGTTCCTCTGCCTCATCTGCTACGCTTTCCATGTTGGTCCATCTGACATCCAAGAAACGTGTCGTTTCAGAATCCACATCAGAAGAGTCTGATGTGTCGGAACTCAAGAACCAGGTTCAGGCGATTCTCGATCTTCTCAACACCGTTCCAAAGAAGAAGATTGAACAACCTTCCCCGCAGTCCGGCACTCACGCGGGCAGTAGAACAGTGGAAAAACTGGGAAGCAGCGCGATTCGCTCTTCTTCTCGATCTCAGACTCGCGCAGTCTCAAACCCCCCTATCATTCTGCGGCCAGAATTCGCTCCAGAACAGACCCCAAAGCTTGTCAACCCGCATTCAACGTCAAAGACAAATCTCCAGGCAAACATCCTCAACGCTATGGCTTCTCCATACGTCGACAATGCCTGGCCCTCAGGGATGCATAGAGTGGCTTCGCTCTCGTCCGTTCCAGCTATTCTCAACAGATCACTTTCATCTCTGTCCCTTGCGGGCACCGGAGCTGCTGGCGGCAGACGATCGCCAGCTCACATGGGACTCATCCCAAAGGCACAGTCTGCAGCTACCCAGGCCATCTTTTCAACATCCCTTGACGCGCCCTTTCAGATCCTCTCTTCTAATGATATTGCGTGTCTCATCCTAGGAATGTCTCAGGCTTCAATGCGCTCTTCGCATTTGCTGGACTTTGTCAAGGATCCATTCAAGTCCATTTTTACAGAGAAGTTAGCGCGCATTTCTGAAGACAAGCAGTGTGTACTGTGCGGGGAGGTGACGCAGATTGTCAAGCCTAACGGTCACCAGTCTGTTGGCTCAGTCTGGGCAAAGCGGTCCAAGGACTCTATTATCTGGATGGTGGAGGAAGTAATCGTAGACAACACCGCGCTGACGATCAGCCAAGATGGTCAGGAGATTACCCACGCAGAATCTGGCCAGGTTATTGAGTTTGATGAGCATGCAAGGAAGGCTTTGATTACCCGCGGCCTGTCGTATCAAAGCCTGCCAATCAGCAGCTCTGTTGATGACGAGGGTAATGAGGGTATTCGCATTCCATGCTTTGCGGTACGTGATCCCATGGAACAGAGCAAGGCAACTAACATTTTCCTGCCACACATTTCTGGTCTCATTGTTCTAGACTTTCCGTCAATGACAATCTTGTCAGCCAACAAATCGTTTGCCCGTCATCTTTTTGGCGTCTCATATGAGCAAAATGAAGATTTGATAATGGAGGGCGCTCACATTGACAAATTTCTGCACAACTTCTCACACCACTTTTCCAGGGTTGCTGAAGTGTGTAATCTAGATAAAGACAACCTCGTATCGGGCACTGTTATTCCTGAGCAAATGTTTCGAAAAGTTGCAGCGACATCCTCTGAAAGCAGCCTTGTCGACTTTGCTGACACCCCACCGGTGGTCTTTGCCCTTCATTCTGACGGTTCCCTGTTTGCAGTTGACATTCAGCTTCGTATTGTCACTCCTAACCTCTTCACTGTCTGGATCTCCTACAGTCGAAGTTCTCAGACTCTGACAGCGGCAGACGTTCCGTCACAACTAGATCTCAAGAGAAAGCTTTCGCATACATCTAGTACGACAAGCTCTAGAGAACGCAGTGGAAGCATGAGGCACCAGTCTGCTAGTAGCAGCGGTGCTTCTTCAACCGCTTCTTCCCCTGTTACGCCACGGACTTCCATTTCGTCGCTGTCTGAAGTGACCAATGGTAGAGCGCAGCAGTCCCCTCTAACACCTGTAACAACAACGCCGCTACAAACAGCCAGTACTCTTGGCGCTAGACGGCGCGAGAAGAAGATTTCTGATTTTATTATTACTGAGAATCTCGGAGAGGGTGCTTATGGAAAGGTGCTCGTTGCTAAGGAAAAGACTGAACCCGAGGCGGTTGTCATTATTAAGAGCGTGTACAAGAGGAGGATTCTTGTGGATACATGGACGCGGGACAGGAGACTGGGTACGATTCCAAACGAAATTAAAGTGATGTCTGTGCTCACTGTAGACTATCCGCACCGCAACATTGTGCAAATTCTCGATTTTTTTGAGGATGATGATTACTACCACATTGAAATGGAAAGGGTTGGCTCGCCTGGAATTGATCTTTTTGACCTGATTGAGGTCAAGCCAACCATGACTGAGGTGGAGTGTGGAACTATCTTTAAACAGGTTGTCGACGCTGTTGCACATCTCCACTGTCATGGAATTGTGCATCGCGACATCAAGGACGAGAACATTATTGTCAATGAGGAAAACAACGAGGTGAAGCTTATTGATTTTGGATCGGCTGCGTTTTCCAGACAGGGCCCGTTTGACATGTTTGTGGGCACCATTGACTACGCTGCACCAGAGGTTCTCGGCGGGCAACCCTACGACGGGCGGCCCCAGGATGTGTGGGCGCTCGGCATTCTTCTTTACACCATGGTGTACAAGGAGAATCCGTTCTACAACCCCGATGAAATCATGGAGGGTGATCTGACGCTTGAGCCGATTGTCTCTAGCAAGTGTCTGGATCTCATCAGGGCGATTCTCGTCCGGGACCCGCCACGGCGACCAACGATTGAGGCCATTCAAGAGCACGAATGGTTTGCATATGTGGAGCAGAGTGCGTAAAAAATCTTGTAACGTTAATATTTATTAAGCATAAAAAAAAATATACTTGTAATGCATTATTCATTCTTTGTCCTTCATGGCTCGGCTATTGCGCCGATGTGAGCGCAGGACCTAGGGCTGAAAAAATGTGGGGGAGGCGGACGACAGCTCGCACCTCGGTCCTAATTCAAACCTACCGACTACACATACAGAATGGAAGATTCGCTGACGCTGAGCACGGGCACGTTAGGAGGAGCTTCAGAGTACTCAAAGGCAGCCAAGCTTTATGTAAATCGGCAGTTTGTTGAGGCCTACGCCGTGCTATGTCCGCTAATTAAGTCTACACAAGGAAATCAGGCTAAGATATGGCAACTTTATCTCGCGACGCTTGAAAAGGAGCCGAATTTGGATGCCACAGAGTCTCTCTGGAACTCTGCGGAGAAGGCCTTTGGTTCCTTTTCGTCGATCCCCGGCGATGTCGCTGTAGGAATCGCCAAAGCCCTTGCCGCTCGGTTGTCCGGCACTTCGCTGGACCGATTGTCAACGACAATCACAAAGTACGCAGCTACAAGCAATGACGAGACGATTGTGAGGAAGCTCACGGATGTCTATGTTTTTGATGTTTTGGCGGAGCAGGAGAACTGGCAAGTTGCCAACGAGCTGGTGTCGAGCTCCTCCATCTATGAACAGGACAGAGAGCAAGTGCAAAGCAAGCTGAGCTCAATTAAACAAGAAAAAGCAGAGGCCAAGAAGATTGCCAGCCAGAAGTTGCTGCGGCAAGTTTCAACGTCTCGATCCCCAGAAATCATTGAAAGTTCTTCCAGCGAGGGCCTGCCATTGGCATCGCCATCGGCCGACGTTCCAGTTAAAAGCAGACAGGGCATTCTTGTTGCGTACTGGAAGGACTATCTGCAGAGGGCACTGGCTGGTTCCAAGGATATAATCTCGCTCATTATTCTGTTGCTGGGCGTCGTTTCTATACTGTCGCTTAAGAATGGACGCACTTTGGCCAAGAAGGCGCTCGTTGTTGCCTGGACAAAGCTGAAGCAGACGGCTGGAATGGGAATGAAGGTGAGCTACGTCTAGGGAGTTACGTCTAAGGCATTTTTGCATACGATTGTACTTGTAGAGATTCGGAGATAATTGCATACACATAGAGTTAAGCTCTTTTACAATAAATAAAACTTGTGCCGTCGCCAAGTGAAACAATTTGCTGGAGTCGTGCGCTACGCCTACGATTAGACTCGTCCAGATAGTCAACCTTGGTCTTGCCGTCCAGCAGCTGGAAACGCTGTTCATCAATCTCTAAAGGTTTAGGTTGGGCAACAGTGTTCTTTTTGCCATTGCCAAGCTGTCCAAAAAGATTAGCCCCCCAGATGAGCAGGTCGCTAGAAACGACAGCCGCAGTATGGGTTGAGCCAACCGCCAGTTGGCTGACACTCAAGCCCACTACTTTTTTGTATACTTCAGAGTACTCAATCAGGTCTGAGAGAGACTTGATCAGAAGAGGCGAGCTCTGAGAGTGGGCAAATGAGCCAGTACCTAACTGGCCGTGAATGCCACTACCAAAGGAAAACACTCTATTGCTTTCACCACTTTTAACCTCGAGGTACGAAATGGAACCACCAGCATAAACATTCTCCACAATCGCTTCCTTGTCGTTGACCAGGCGTGGCACATTAAGGGCAGTCGGAACAGAGACGAATTCAGTCTTTGGAGCAAAAGGAATGGCCAACTGGCCAAAAACGTTTTCACCAAACACCAGAGCAGCGCCAGCTTTGGTCTTTACCAGAGAGTGATAAGCGCCAGTAGCAATCTGATCAATATTTTCGAGCATTTTAATATGATGCACTGTGCCTGGACTCGGGGCACCTTCAAAGTGAGAGAATCGGGCAATTCCAAACTGACCACGGGAACGAGACGGAGTTTCGCTTCCTACCGATCCAGAGAGTACCCTACCCAAGGAAGTTAGAAGCAGCAAATGTTCCTCTCCGCACTTGATGTCTGTAATGTACTCTGAATATGACAGATCAGGAAGCACCAGAGACGTCATCTTGGCAGGCTTCTGACTAGTCCACAACCAACCGGAGGTTTTCACTTTGTCCTGCAAATTCCACACGAAAACCTCTTTACCAGACTTTGGTAGAGCGTAGACGCACTTTCCGTCCACCAAGGCTGTCTTGACAATTTTGTGACCTGTCAACACCGTTGCAGGCTCGTGCGTAGCATCCCACTGGACAACATTTCCATTGTCCAACACTGCAACTGCAGACGTCCTTGCAATGGCCAGATCTTTGAGTAGCTGACCCCTGAAATGAGCAATCTCAGTTGGAGCTCTGATGGTCTCCGGACCACCGCGAGAGATGATTCCAGAACCGTTGAATCCCCATGCGAGCACTGTCGGCTGCCTCGGCTGGCTTCTGTCTGCAACCAGAGAGACCGCGGCGGCCGTTAATGCCAATGTGCGAACTCTTGACATGTTTTGGAGAAGAATATTTTGTTTGCAGATGACAACTTCCTATATAGGCAGGTGTCACGGGCATAAGACGTATAAATACGGGGCGTTGCTCCTCTGGGATCAGTGTGTATACTAATTAATTACATGTATCTAGTTCTTCAAAAAGAGCTCTTCCAGGATCTTGAGGGTGTCAGCCGGGCTGCTGACAGAGTGGCCAATGGTTCTGGAGTCTGAGTAAATCTCATAGTCGTTACCGCCCTTGTAGGTCTTGTCACCGAAAAAGTGAATGTTCTTGAAGTGCTGGTCCTCAATGTGTCTCAGACAGTACGTCTTGTCCCAACCAGTGGGGAAAACGTCAAACGAGATCTGGCCGCCAATGGAGTAGGTCAGGCCCAGGTCGGGGAATTCTTTCTTGAGCGCCTCAACCATGTTGTGACGAATCTTGTGCTTGAGGTCAAACTGCTCGTACTCGAGACGCTCGGCAGTGGAGGCGTTACGGCCAATGGGCGAAACATTGATCATGCCATTGCGGAACTCAATGAAGGTACCGCGGCGCTTGGGCAGGTCCAGGTCGGCCAGGTAGTGCAGAATGAACTTGGCAAGCTTGTTGTACTTGTCCTCGCCAATCCAGTTGATGAAGGACTGCGACGCAAGCTCCTTGCCAAACTTGTAGGCAGTGAGACCGTTCTCGGAAAAGCAGTAGTCAAACATGCTGAGCACGTCGTCGCCGAGCTGCTCCTTCTGCTTGACAAGGTCAGAGCCGCCGACAAAGCCAATGGCGCACTTCTTTCTCAGCTCAAACAGAGCCTGCTTGACGTCGGCTGTGATTTCCAGACGGGCTGGGGTAAGGGTTCCATCAACGTCAAAGAGGCAGATGGTGTCTGGGAGGGGACGTTCAGAGAATGGAGTGACAGTCATTGTTCGAGGTGGTGGAGGAAAGATTTCATAAAAGTTTCAAGGGACACGTATTGCTTCGCCGGGGTTCGCGTACTGGAGGGTAAGAAGCGTTCCACGTGCATGACGCCAAAATGCAGATGATGGGCACAGGAACGGAAAGGATATGGGGGAAAAAGGACTTTCGAAATGGAATGAGCGAGTCCGTCAATCAATTTTAATTTTCTGACTCTCCCCTTCTCACTTCTTTCACCTCCTCCCTGTGCCCTCTCTGCCCCTGTCATGCACTACATGCGTCAGTTTCTCCGGCATGCACAAGACCCAAAACGGATAATTGAGCTCTGGTAAACTAAGAAAGTCTTTAAATTCGCTGGCGCAAGAACCAGATAAATACGTAGTTTTCTCAAGTAGCTTTTGTAGCTGATAAATACACGACCTTTCTATCGGCCATTTCGTCTCCTAGTTCTCACCTCATGGCGTACTGTCCTTGGTACTGTGATGGATAGCCAAACGGCGGGTATCGAGCTTGCTGGTTTGGCATTCCGTTAGACGACGTTCGTCGGTGCTGCGGTGGAGGTGGAGAGTGTTGCGGTTGTGGGGGCGGAGGGTGAACATAGCCGTAGTAAGGAACTTGCATCGACGGCATCATTGGATAGTTGTAGGGAATGTAGTATGGAGCAGGAGGGTTGGGACCTCCGTGCTGGGCCACCGGAGAATACTGAGGATGTGGCGGTCCTTGCTGATGCATATCCTGTCTTTGCGGTTGTTGATGCATATCCTGTCCTTGCGCTTGCAGTGCTTCGTGTCTTTGGCGCTGATCGTCGTAGTACATTGGCACATACGACATGCCCGGCGGTGGTGGCACATGATATCCGGGCTCTCTCTGGTAGTACTGTTGTGGTGCACGACTCCACTCTTCTTGCTGTAGGGTAGGAGGTGGTGGTGCTTGTCGTTGTCCTTGGTCTTGATGCGGTTGTGGTTCTTCGTATTTGATGAGTGGCGGCAGAGGTTGTCTTGCGGGTTGTTGGAAGTGCTGTACATCGCTCTGCCAATTTTCTATCGTCTTTTGGCGCTTGTGGGTGCGCACAGCCGGCGGTGGACCGGGATTAGGCGTTGATGCAATGGGGTTGGCCTGGACAATCTCTGGCTCGAGTTTAACGGGGACATGGACGTGGATCGGGCGGCTGGTGAGCTGCGCAGCGGCAATTAGTGCGTCTTCGTCCTCTTCGTACTCTTCTTCGTCGTCAATTATCTCGTCTTGCTCTCCTCGCTTGATCTCAGCGACATCGTCTAGCTGAACAGCCTGAGACAGTCGCGGAATGGGCAGAGACGAACCGCCGAGATTCTTTGCGACACTGCGACTGATTTGAGCGACAATTTGGGGCTCAACACCCGACGCTCGTTCTTTCTGTAGTGCCACGTACTGGGCCATGACCTGCGACGTCATCCGTTGCTTGAGTTCCAAGCGCTTCTGCAAATGTTCTTTCCAGATGATGACCGTCTCTGCCTGCGACATGCGTTCAATCTGCGCCAGGGAGTATTCGAGCTGTTTCGCGAGTTGCACCTTGTGCTTCTCGACCTGGGCGTTGGATTTGGAGGAAAAGTTTACTAGCTGTTCAACGGGCTGGCCGCTTGCCAGGGCTGTCAGCAGCTGCTTTGCGCGCTGCGCTCGAGCCGCGGCTAGTTCTTGTGCGATGGCCTTGTACTTGGCTGCCAGCGCGGCCTGCTCCGCTTTGATGGCATCGAGCGACTCGTCGCTCTCGTTGGAGGTCTGTGCGGGCGGAGAAGTCAGCGAGCCCGTGAACATGGCATCGCTGTCGCTGGCGTCTCGCGACGTTGTCTCGTCCACGGCCATTCCACCGACGACGCTGCTGTCGTTCGGCTTTGGCTCTGCTAGTAACGACATAGCCGGAAGCACGACAGGGAGAGAAAGGGTTGGCGGTAAGAGGTTGTCGTGGGTCAGAATATGAGGATTAGGTAAGCGGGGTGTGTGGAGGACGGTGTGAGAGTGTTCTACGGTGTCAATTCAGCGCAGAGTCCTTGTATTTTGGTTAACAAGCACAATTTGATCAGCGTGCTCGAAATGGTGAGGAAAAATGCACGGGATATGCAGCCAGCTGCCGCAAAAGTAATTCCGCTGGTGGGGTGGGACCTGACGGACCTGAGCCTCGTGAGCGAGACAGAATGGGGCTCGGGGTTTTGTGGCGGAGGAGGGCCCTAGCGAATGGTATTGGTCGACTGCCAAGTCGATTCGCGGCTCAGTTTGTCTCTTTTTTGCTCCCCTCTACTCCACTACAAACGCTCCAGGTCCGACAGCAATCAGCAGTCGCCCGCCTGCTATCCGCCGTGCGGGACAGCCTAAAACCCCGCCCAGAGCGTCACTGATGGACTCGGCAGAGGAGTGGCCAAGCGGCGAAGTAAAAAAGCGAATATGGCATCTGTGCACAGTCTCTTGGAGTACCAACGGACTCAGTGCAAAATGACTCGCAAATCTCTCCACCCGGCTCCTACGCCGCACTCTCCGTCAGCTACTCCGTCACGCTAGTGGCCCTAAACAAGCCACTGGGCTACCCGAGCAGGGAAAGTGCGTCTCAAACTGACAGGGCAGAGCGGCGTTCGTGAGGCGGCGATGGATCACTTTGCAAAGTCGTTTCTTCAATTCGCAAAAGTTTCCAAGGCTGCCCTGCTGGCGGTCTGCTCTCGCCTGACTTTGCTGATTTTGTTCCATGCGGTTGTTCCTCTGTTGCTGTCTGGGGCGCTAGTACATGCTTAAAGCAGGCCTGCGCGTCGAGACCCACCGAGACTGCGAGCCCAGATCCCTGGACTCTTCAGCAATAGCAGAGGCATTTAATGCAACACCAGAGTGCCAGTGAAGACTACTTTTTCTTGTTTCGGCAAATTGAACAAGTCCTCAGCGCGCTCCAGAGTCTGGTGGCACATCTGGCGCAAAGCGAGCAGGCGTATGCAGGTCTCACAATTTCAATAAAGAACAAACGAAATGTCTCACCGACTCGTGTCTCTAGAAACCGTCATGACTATGCTGAATAGGCTATAAATTGACAAAAGCGTTTATAAAATGGTATAAAATGAGGATAACAAGGGCCAGAACCTCATTCCTCTTTGCAGGTACCTGTTTACTATACAAGGCGTTACTCTCGTAGCTGACTCGTGCATGTTCCGGTTGCTCTCATCACAATGAAGGTGGTCAGCTAGGGGTGGTAACGAAATTCAACTGGGAGTTTTAGTGTTGACAATTAACTGACAAATCGACGTCAGTCGACAGGTCATTTTTTGTGTCCCCCTCCCGCGCCTGCTTATTACTTGCGTTAGCGCCAGCGCCCTCATCAGCAGATGTGCCAAGGTTAGTTGTGGCATGTGAGTTGTGAAAGGTCTAGTGACAGATGTATTGAAAGCTTATTCAATGTATTGAATTATCTGATTCGTTGATTGATTGCTTCCGTTGTGCAATTGATTCCTTGTTGCTGTTCTAGGCAGCCCATGCAGCCACCGCATCGTCATGTTTTTAGAGCTTAGGCAACCACAGCATCATCACCTTCACGACTCGTTGAGTATTCACTTCGATCTCTGTTGAGCTCTCTGGAAGCCCCCTACCCCTCTGACACTCTAAATAGTCGACTACATACAGTAGTACTGTACTTGCACGCTGCATCCCCGTAGATAATGCAGAAGTGCAGAAAAGCAGTGCTTCCTCCACAGAGTAGTATTGCAGATGCAAAAGCACAACTCCAGAAGCTATAAATACAACGATCGCATTTTCCACTTTATGTTACAAGATATGCTACGTCTCCTTGTCGGGATATACCGGCTTCCGACCCCCGTTGATAATGCAGGGTCCACATATCGTGCGTCTTGGCATCTTGACATCTCGATGAATACTATAAAACTATGTAAGAATAAAGTCAAGAAGCTGGTACAGACGCTATCACTTTCGGTGGCTGTCTCGTCTCCTGTCATCATGTGAAGCTAGATAAGATGAAAGATACGTCTACAACTACCCAGTTCCTTCTTATAAGATACCCCTGCAGCCATTCTGAGTCTACAAACTCGGCGCAAGTGATGTTTTACATCATCCCTCGAGGAAATCTCACCAGTAATGGTATTCATAGTCGTATTTGCGTTGACTCTGGTCCCTCACTATAGCCCTGTTCACATTCTCTTTTGTCGGCTCAGCGCGGCACTGAAATGTGCTAGCTGCGACCAGCACGAAACGTTACGATAAGCGCCAGGAGCCAATATAACACCAGAAACTTCATATAGAATCATTAGCAATATGTAATAGCCGGCTAGCTCCAGTGCTCTAACTGCTGGACAGTCGTGATTAGATTGCATGATCTGTTGGTTGGAGATGCATCATTCCAGCTGCCTAACCTTAATTGTGGTGTATTGTACAACTACGAAGACTATCCGCTGGATGCTTCATTGGCTTTTAGTAGTTATCTGAGACAGCACAAAATCTTGTTTGAATGTGAGCAAGATATGCGCAACCTTGTAACGTCATTCATATCTCGGAAACAATGTAAAACAATAAATACGGATACGGGTTCTTCAACACATCGTTGACCGATATCTTGGTTACCATAGCATCATCAAATGCAAACCACTGAGTTAGTATAATTCAAACTGTTAACATGCCGAAACACTTACCCTTCCATCTCGCGTTTTCATCATACAAGTATAATGACCCGTATTTAACGAGCCTTGGTGGCAGACAACACCAAATAGTTCGTATAACAGTTTTCCAGAACTCTTGCTAGTACTGCGAGTGTACTTAGCCATGTCCAAATAGAGCGGAAACTCTACTGGCGAGTCAATTTTAGAAGTACTACCGTTCTGTAGATGCTGAAAGCGTTTCATCTGTAACGTCAGCACTGCAGGCAGTAACTTTACTGTAAGACGTTTCTGAGCCGATCGTGTAGCATTGCAGTGACTACACGAGTAGGATGAGATCTTTTCGGGAGAAGTGAATCTCTGTAAGCACTTTTCCAGGCTGGCTTGGCCCTTAATCTCCAGGGAGATATCAAGCATCGGATCAACAGTAACAGTTGTCGAGTCACAAGTCATGCATTGAATTTCCGACTGCAGTTCGCCATTAAAGGATCGATGAACAGGACAGCCACAGTTAGAATCATGCTCATACTCATCGTCGTCCCCATCTGAGTGACAAGAATGCAATTCATTGAGCAGGAACTGTAGAAACTCATGAGCGTCCTGCTCAGATGATCCTGACAGCGAGCGTTTGATCTTTGCAGCCGTTGTGAGAAATGACGTTACGCCCAAGCCTTGAGTCTCGGCTGACGAGTAGACAGTGCAAAAGACTTCGTCAATGCAGCATGCTAGACAGGGATCTCTCGAACAATCTACACGGTCGTGACTGCCAGACAAGAAATAGTTTCGAACGATTGGGTTATGCAGTAAAGCTTGTAGTACAACCGACATGAAGCAGGTAGCACCCATATTGTACAATCCTCTGATACCAGTGGTAGCCTGGAACGGAGGCCTTACGCAATCAAGGTCCTGGGGAGCGTTCTTTCCGCTAATGTCGTAGTAATCAGCAACATACTGAGCACATGAAGAGCACCAAACGAGGGCTAGATCACCAGATGACAAATCGACAGCCAGTTTGTGACCAGAAACCACATGATGAGGCTTTTTCAAGTGGGCAGCACAGGCCGTAAAGTCGCATTCCAGGCATGCAAACACAGTAGAAGAAGAGCAAACCTGGCAGAGCAAACCCAGCGATGATTCTGCCTGTTGGATTGCCAAGCGACGGGCGTCAGCGTACGACGACGCAACGTTTGACGGCTTCGTCGGGGACCACAAATGCTGACAGGGTAACAGTTTGTTTGTCGTCATTTAAGTCCTTTTCAAGTCTGAGCTAAAGATTCTCGTGCGTTCCTGACGGTTGGACACAATGTACCTTTATGTCTGCAGGTATTTCCGTAGTGGGAAAATGTCAATAGGAGTGAGCAGGAGAGTTTTGCAAGCAGAGGAAGGGGAGGGGGGAGTGCGAGATATTTACGAGTATTTCTTCTTGGTTTAACACAAACTGATTGATTTATTTACATTTTTTGGGCTAATCTATGGATGTTTACTAGTTGACTGATTGGATATAAGTCTGCTGATAGTTTTCGTGGAGACATTATTTAGCGGGCGTATAGTCTCAAGTGAAATTTCGTTCTTCCTTCATTCGTAAAATTTGTATACAATGGATGAGCCTGTAGAACATGTAGAAACGCTAGACGACCTCACGATACGTCACAAGGCCGAGGAGAAGGAACTTTTGGCCAAAATCACCAACCTGAAAAAGTCAGCTGGCACAAACAAGAAACAACGCAAAGAGGCTAATCGCAAGGCGGAGCAGCTAGAATGGGAGCTCAGACAGCGTCATGAAGATGAGCGAAGAAAGCTGGAAGGTGACGATGACGACGTTCTCACTGCTGAGCAGTTGCTGGCACAGATTGAGCTGGATCAGAAACCGGCAGAGACTGAAGAGCAGGAGACACAGCCTGCTGAAGAGTCATCAGATCGTCCAAAGCGTAACAGGCGGAAAGAGAAGCTCGCGAAACGCAAGGAGGAAGAAGATAGGATCAGAGCAGAAGCTGACAGTGAGGCGGCGGTGCAACCTGATTACCAAAAGATGGAGCAGGAGAATCTTGACAATATCTGCAAGATTAACGAGCTAGTACAGTACTCTATTCGTCCGGACGGCCACTGTTTGTTTGCATCTATTAGCGATCAGCTGAAAATTCGACATGACAGGCAATTGTCGATCCAAGAGCTGCGTTCGATGGCAGCTCGTCACATCATGGCGAACCAAGACAAGTTTGCACCGTTTTTGTTTGATGAGCAAACAATGACACTGCGT
The DNA here is from genome assembly GCA_003706415.3 of Deakozyma indianensis. NCBI lineage: Eukaryota > Fungi > Ascomycota > Dipodascomycetes > Dipodascales > Trichomonascaceae > Deakozyma > Deakozyma indianensis. Next base: position 372,998 of record PPLG03000003.1, read on the forward strand.
GAGATTGAGCCGTACTGCAAGGAGCTTGAGACTACGGCAATGTGGGGTGGCGAGATGGAGATTATGGCATTGGCAAGCGAGCTCAATACTCCTATTTACATTATGTTTGCTGACAGACCGTTGATGAAGATTAATGAGGAAGCGGATGCTAGTCCGCTGAGAGTTGTTTACTATAAGCATTCGTTTGCTCTTGGTGAGCACTATAACTCGCTGAGAGATGCCACTAAGGAGTAAACTAGCATTAATAGAAATAGAAACCTACTAGATTGTATATACCTTTGCGTCGGCAGTTTTGTCCAGCACATCGGCCTTTTTGAGAATACCAATAGTCTTGTCCACAAGAGCAGCCTTGTCAATGGTAGCAACGTCCCTGACAAAGTGCACAGTCTTGAGCCACTCACGGGCATCCTCAGCACTGTAGTCGAGGTTGGTGGAAATGTACTTGACTGCCTCATTTGGGTTCATGTTGAAGAACTCAATGCCCTGGTTGATTGCTCTGAAGAGCGACTGGAGCTGGGTGACTCCGACAGCGTCACTCAGCATGTTTGTGGACGCACAAATGACCCAGGACGGCCAAGGAGTGTAGATCTGACCAATCTGTTTGACCTCCTTGGAATCGTAGTACTTCTTGGTCGTAAAGACCTCCCACATGAAGGCGTCACTCGGAGTGACACTGCCCTTGTGGTTCACGCCGTCTCGCAAGTTCTTAAAGTCATTGTGGATCTCAAACTTGTAGGGCTTTGTCCAGCCCTTCTGCTGAGCCAATACGTAGGGCATTACATAAGAGCCTGAGCCAATTCTTGAAATTCCAATTGTCTTGCCTTCGAGCTCGTCCTCGGACGTAATGTCCTCGCGGTCGTAGCCGGTCGTGATGGCCCAGCAAAGCGGGGACTGCACGTAGGTTCCAGCGATTTTGTACCAGTCGGCACCTTTGCCAATGCCTGCGACAAAGGCCTCAGTCAGACCGATAGCAACGTCAATTGAACCGTCCTTGAGAGACTGAATCAGATGGCCAGATCCCGAGGGGAAGGGAACAAACTGGGGTTCGACATTGTTGGCAGTGTAGTAGCCCTGCTCTTTGGCAAAAAACAAGGGCGTTGAGAAGTGTTCGGGAACGTAGCCTACCTTCATGATTGTCAATAAGTCTCGATTACAGGTTTGTGGTTGACGTTATTAAGCAACAAACCTCCTTTGAGTTAGTGCGCAGAGAAAAAAGAATGCGTCGGCCGGGAATCGAACCCGGGGCTAATCGATGGCAACGATTAATTTTACCACTAAACCACCGACGCTTGTTGAGATTGATTGGGAGATTTGGGATGGACTGCGGAGAGTGCCAAGCAAGTGAGGTTGACACGTGACGCACGCATGGGTCCGAAAGCAGACGATGCACATGCCAAAAAACTAGATCTAGGAGGGCGCTCATGTTGTGAGAACCATTTTGCCGGCGAGCCGCGGTAGAGCAGCGAGAGGGTGTGGTAATTGCAAGCCTTTGGCCGTACACTAATCTGAACTGTCGATCATATCGCAGATCGGCATTTCTTATTCTCAAAGTGTTTGGCGTTATTGCTTGTTATCTACCTTATTGGAGCTGGGTGTGACATCATCGCGCCCTTGTCAACACCACCTGGGTCAGCCGACTCAGGACCAACAACAGGACTGGACCTTTGTAAACTGTTCAAAGATCGTGAAGCACTTTATTGCTCTTGTGATTCCAACGAATCTCAGCTCGCAATCAGCTCGCAATCTGAACCCATCACCATGTGTTTCCCGATTAGGAAATGATATTGATTATTTGGAGCTGACCTGGCGTCGCAGATAGCGCCATGACGGCACGATATCGAACATTGTGGGCATGCTATTGGCCGCTGGCGCTGGACTCTGCGCAGTCGCTGCCCCCTTGAAACACGCCACTGTGTGTTTTGGCCGATTTAGTCACTGGTCAGCCCCATCGCTGTCGCATCCCCCACACTGCTGTAACAAGAGCCTATAAAAGGAGGCCAAGTCCCCAGCGTCTCTGATGCCTCTTCAGTTTCACTTTTGTGCGCAAACCAGGTGGAAATAAAGGGTTCTCCCGCCAGTGCCCTTAGATAGCGTTCCCCCATCTGTCCCTCCTCTCTCCATAGTCTGTTTTTTTTTGAATAAATCCCCCCTCCGTCGATTCGAATCCCGCCCCCAACCACCATGGGAATCAGAGTCCGCAACTATCTGGAGGACGATAAGTGCATCTGGGGCTGCCGCACCTGCCGCTCCCACTTTGCGACCGACAAGGGCCTCATCTCGCAGAACTTTCGGGGCTCGCTGGGCGACGCCTACTTCTTTGAGGTTGTCACCAATGTCACGGCTGGCAAGGTGCACATGACGTCGATGCAGACGGGCAATTTTGACGTACGCCATGTCTACTGTAAGCGCTGCCAGACCCGCGTAGGCTGGACCTATGTAAGTGCCATGAAGGACGACCAGCAGTACAAGGAGGGCAAGTATGTCCTGGAGCGCAAGCTCATTGACAAGGTGGAGACAAGGTCGGTGGAGACGGTTGACTGACTCACCCGACTGAGCGGGTCGGGCCATCTGGCTCGCCCCCCTCGTGTCGATCCAACTGCATCAACTGGTTTCTTCTAGTTTATTTATTCATTTATTTGCGGCCCATTGCTCATCAAGGGCTCCCTCCGGGGCGTTAGCACTTCCATATCAATATCTATCGACTTGCTGGGCGAGAGGCTGAGGTAAGGCGAGAAACAGCCAAAGAGACTAGAACAAACAAAAAACCAAAGAAACGAGCCAAGAAACAACAATATTTAAATATTGAAAATGACGTACTTCCTTCTTCTTCTCGACCCCTGTCGCTGGGTCACGGGCCGTTGTGAAGAGGCACAGAGTGCTTTGAGAAATCACCACTCGTAGTGAACACATGTTCAAGGCTTGGAAAAGGGCCTTCAAAGAAGCGTGCGCGAAGCAGGCTGCTGAAGACGCCAAATGGTCATCTATTCCAACCTCAAAATACGTGCATGCCCTTGTAATCTGCTATGTCGCAATGATTCTTGTAGTCTCTATCGGCTTTAGACTGCTGACTCCTGGGCTTTCTAGCCTTATCCAAGCCGGCCTGGATCATTCGCCTGATGCAGTGCGATCCCCATTGCTGGTTGATGGTGCGGTTGTCAAGGCAATGTCCTTCGAGGAGCACAAGCACAAGCACAAGCACAAGCATGCCAAGCGCAAGCATGCCAAGCACAAGTCTTTTTCAGTGGATGCTCGCCCTGCCAAGTTTGGTCCCTTTACTGGCGTGGATGTTCATCCATTCAAGGTGGTCGATTCCCTCGCATGTAACCCTTTCCCTGAGGGCTATTTTGAAGGCAAAGTGGCCCTGGTTAAGCGAGGTAACTGCTCGTTCTACGACAAGACCTTGAACCTGCAGAAAGCAGGAGCGGCGGGTGTGATTGTTGGTGATAACAAGAACGAACCACTGCTTGTCATGACCAAGGAAAGTTCTGAAGTTGAGACAGTTCGGATTCCAGCGTATTTTGTTTCCAAGGAGTCTTTCAAGCGTCTCACACACACCAACAAGCTTTCCATCTCTGTATTGGCGATGGGCGCTTATAACGAGGATCGTATCAATCACTTGGCAACGACGCTCATTTTATTAACTACTTCAGTGCCTGGCTTCTGGTGTTTCTTGTCATATTATATCTCGTTGCGCCACGCTGCAATTGCGAGGCATGCTGAATTGCTGGCTCTTGCTGATGAGCAGGTTGGTGATATAGAAGAATCTGAGGAACAGCGTCTTCTTGAGCGAGAGCTAAAGTGAGAGGTGTCAACCTACAGGTTTGACTCCAAGTATGTATTATTTTATTTATGTGGTCATGTATAACGATTAAAGTTATGAGTGTAAACACTATTGCCAAGCTGATATCGAGCTGTCGAAATCTCATGCATAGATGGGGGCCTGCAAGGTGACTGATGCTTCTGCCAAGAACGAACTGACGTTTCACACGTGCATTGGACGTGTTCCGAGGTAAGATGACTCGGCCCAGGCACAATCTGGCCACCTTGTGATGGACTCTCACTTGACGTGCGCAATCTCGCCGATCAGGGACCCTTCTAGTTCCGCATCCCGGGTTTCTCTGGGCACCCTCTCATGGACACCCCCTAGTGGTTAAGACTTTCCCGCGATTGTTGGCAGACAAAATAACAGATAATCATACCACGTACTATTCTTTATATAGAAACTGAAAGACTGAGCCCTCTGGCTGTGCTTTTGGCGTTGTATTGCCGCGGTCATGGCAGTGCCAGTTAAACTTCCCTAATTAGTCTCACCTCGGAGGCCATGCAATGGACCCTACTAAGGAATCATCCATAGATAAATAGCGCTTGTTTCCAGATATAATTGTCTCTAGAAAATGTATGAATCTGCCGTCTTTGATACCCTGCCAGCCTTGTCTGACTCGATTGCCTATAACATTCACCGCGAATTTGGTGCAGAGATGCACATTCTGCTCAACAATGTAATGCCATGGTCGCCCGGCTATCCGGACAAACTCACACATGATCCGAGTCATCCAGAATATGGCGCCTGGTGCCGATATTACGAATCAGTAGATACAGAGGTTTGTGAATCTGACGACTTATCCCAGGCGAGTTCTGAGACAGGTTCTGAGACAACCCTGGCTCAGTCCCCTGCCCCCAAGCATGACAGAAAGCCAACTGAGCTTCATCACACCACCGAAAGAGCACCACCGTCCGCTCTCTCGTCATTAGTGAAGTACACTCTGTTGATGCCCCTATTCAAAGCTTAGATGGCCAGTGATGATTTAACAAACGGTTTGCTGGTCAACCCATTTGCCTTATAGAGTATCTTTCAATGTTTCTTTTTGAGATATCTTTCCTATTTATCAAACTGAAAATTAATAAAGTTAATACAGTGTCCAGAGTAGCCCTTATAAATTATAGTATTTACATTTTCATATTTACATGCAGTGCATCTACTGCTCCTCAGGATGGTTTGGCTTAACCACCAATTCACCATGATCAACATGGATATGGAGGTCCTCACCACTCTTAACCTGTCCCTTGATCAAGTACATAGCCAACGGGTTCAGGAGCTTCTTTTGGATAAGTCTGTTGAGTGGTCTGGCACCGTATTGCCTATCGTAGCCATTCTCCGCAAGCCAGTCCTTAGCCTGAGCAGTGACATCCAAAGTGATTCTACGAGACAGCAGACGTTCCTGGACTTCATCAAGTCTAATGTCAACAATGTTTCTCAGTGACCTGCGAGAAAGTCTGTTGAATACAACAACATCGTCCAATCTGTTGATAAACTCAGGTGGATAATATGTCTTCATCGCACCAAGGACCTGTTCCTTGGCAGCCTCAGACACTTCATCGCCTGGAGATTCATCGTGGATCAAAATATCTTGTCCAATGTTGGATGTCATGACAATGATTGTGTTTCTGAAGTCAACCTTGCGACCTTGTGAGTCAGTAAGATTACCCTCGTCAAGAACCTGCAACAGCAGTTTAGAGACATCAGGGTGAGCTTTTTCAAATTCGTCAAACAAGACAACGGCGTATGGCTTTCTTCTGACAGCTTCGGTAAGTTCACCGCTCTCCTCGTAACCAACGTAACCAGGAGGCGAACCAATGAGTCTTGAAACAGAGTGACGCTCTTGGAACTCGCTCATATCAAATCTCACCACAGCACCTTCATCATCAAACAGGAACTCGGCCAATGCCTTTGTGAGTTCTGTCTTACCAGTACCAGTGGGACCCAAGAACATGAAGGAACCAACAGGGCGCTTTTCATTCGTAAGGCCAGCACGCTGCAAGCGGACGGAATCAGCTACTGCATGAATAGCCTCGTCCTGACCAATAACACGTCCCTTCAATGACTCTTCCATATACAAGAGCCTGTCCTTCTCACCTCTCATGAGGGACTGGGTCGGAATACCAGTCATGCGCGATACGACCCTGCCAATATCATCGCTGGTGACAGATTCATGCAGTAGAGAAGATTCTCTTGAAATTTCGCCTTCTTTAGGCAACAAAGCTTCAAGACGTGGGATGGTAGAGTACTGAAGTTCGGAAGCTCTGCCAAAATCACCAGTGCGTCTAGCAATCTCCAAGTCAGTTCTGGCTTGGTCGAGGTTGACCTTGTTAGCCTTGATCTCTTCGATTGCCTTCTTTTCTTCTTCCCAAGTTTCGTTCAAGCTCGAAGCTTCACTCTGCTTCAGCTTGAGAGTATCCTCGAGTTTCTTCTTTCTTTCAATGGAGATGGGATCTGTTTCTTTCTTGAGCGACTCCAATTCAATCTGAATCGTCATCAAAGATCTTTCCAATTCTTGAATGGCATCAGGTTTGGACTCGTGTTGAAGACGCAGGGCAGAACAGGCTTCATCCACGAGATCAATGGCCTTGTCTGGTAAAAATCTATCAGAGATGTATCTGTTGGAATACACTGCGGCAGTTACAAGAGCCTGGTCAGTGATACGCACACCGTGATGGACTTCGTACTTCTCCTTGAGACCACGAAGAATGGAGATCGCATCCTGAACAGATGGCTCCGAGACCATCACTGACTGGAAACGACGGGCCAGCGCAGCATCTTTTTCAATGTACTTGCGGTACTCGTCAATTGTGGTAGCACCGCAGCACTGGAGCTGGCCACGGGCTAATGCAGGTTTGAGCAAATTGGAAGCGTCAACTGAACCCTCGGACTTTCCGAGACCCAGAAGAATATGAAGTTCGTCGATAAAGAGAATAACCTTGCCTTCTTCGTTCTCAATTGCCTTGAGAACCATTTTTAGACGTTCCTCAAACTCTCCTCTGTATTTTGCACCGGAAATCAAAGAGCCCAGGTCAAGAGAAACGACTCTTTTGTGTTTGATGGATTCTGGCACTTCTCCTCTGACAATTCGCTGTGCAAGACCTTCAATGATGGCAGTCTTACCGGTACCAGCCAGACCAATTAGCGCTGGGTTATTTTTGGTACGTCTACTGAGAATCTGGACAGTTCTCTGAATCTCCTGATCTCGTCCAATGACCGGATCAAGCTTTCCTTCTCTTGCGAGCTTGGTGAGATCCACTCCAAACTGCTCCAGAGCATTGTCTGGAGTGGCACCTTCCTGGAACTGCATTCCACCAGGCTGCTGACCACCACCAGGCATTCCAGCGTAGCCTCTGCTACCAATTGTGCGGTTGACGATGGTTTGAAGGGCTGGTGCTGAGCGCAAAGCAGCTCTTTGAATGAGCAATGGGCGTCCTGCCTGGAGGGCGCGAGTAGATATGGCACGAGCGTTCGATGCTCTGACCAATGGTTTAGCATTTCTTGTTGCTAGTCTAATCATAGTGTCTGCTCCTTCAAGGAACAACGGCCCTCGGGGAAGACATTCTTATATACCTTAGGACTTTACTGCACAGCCGTGCGATGGAGAGTGGTGAAGCTGGTGGGAGACAGATGGACGAAGGTGCTGGAAGATTCTGGTCCATGACGGGAGGAGGGTAGGAAGCTGAAAAGAAATTAAAAGAGGGGAAACAGTGGCGATGGATACGGCCAAATAATTTGATTTCCCCCGTTTTTATCTCGGCTGTCGACTCTGTGGAAGTCCTGTCGAGCCTGCCGTTGGAATGCACGAGAACAACGATGTGGAACAGCAAGCTCAGGAGACAAGAGGAGATAAGCCGAGATAGCCGAGTGAGACATGAGATGAGACAAGAGATGAGACACGAGGGGAGGTTAGAGCAATGCTTGGTGTGCTCAGGTTGTCCACGGCAGCATTACTGGGTTGAGTGATCTGCTCTCTACTGTACTCCGCCGCAGAACATCAGACACAAAGATATGCACAGGCAAGAAGAGGCAACGCACAAGACAACCTACAAACAAAGGTCTTGAAAACTACTTTGTTTACACGCTGCTCAAGTTATTCGTTCAACTATGCTATCTACTAGTTAAGGGTATGAGTTCTCAAGTCTAAGGTAATGTAGAGACTACATGAGTATGCGGGACTCTGCAGCATATGCAAGATAGGGCACTGTGCATGAGCGCTCAACTATCAACAAGAATGACAAAAATCGTGCAATGGCAATAATAAACAACAAAAAGCTCCCTTTGAGCATTGCAAAAATCAATTGACTACTTTTTGGTCCATGCCAAGCCTTTTCTGAGTCAAGTTTTGAGTATCAGCAAATCCACGCCCTGATGCAAACACCATCAACAGCCTCACACGCCAACAAAAGATCTGTTGTATATCGCGTCCAACCACGTTTACAGCAGCACAAAAAATGTGCCTCAATTGGGGGGACTCTCACCTCCAACATTCCTTCGCTTGGCTGATTTTAGTTTGTTTACCGTAAACGGCAATTCAGCGCATCTCTCATTCTGCGGAACTTAGCGTCACCTGTCTTGTGATAACATGCCAAAACAACACATGCAGCACAGAGCCGCGTTGTGACGGAGCGGACATAATTAACCATGGACCTAATACCGAGCCAAAAAAAACCTCGAGTCTGGGTACTTCACGCTCTTTGCCTTTCTTTTTTGTCCAAGCCGTAGTCAATATAAAACTCCTTCTCCTCGTCTTGGCCGTGTATCCGCATGACGTGTGTGAGATCAAGCACGCCTGCTAAAACTGCCCCCCAGTTTATATATCAACACAGCGGGTACTTTTAAGACAAGTGCCACACAGTTCTCTCTTTAGTTTTGTAACTTTAACTCTCTTCACTTTTTCCACCAAAGAACCGCCCCGTTAATTTTATCCTTGTAAATGGCTGCAAAGACTCCTACGAAGAAAGCCGCTGCTGCAAAGCCCGCCAAGAAGGAAAAGGCCGTCAAAACCTCTGAGGCAAAGGTCGTCAAGTCCAAGAAGCCCGTCTCTGCTCATCCCGTCTTTAAGGACATGATCTCCGAGGCCATCAAGGAACTCAATGAGCGCAATGGCTCCTCTAGACAGGCTCTCAAGAAGTACATTGTTGAGCACTACAAGCTAGAGGCCAACCCCACTTTTGAACATAGATTCAAGTTTGCTCTCAAGAAGGGTGTCACGGCTGAGGAGTTCCTCCAGCCCAAGGGCCCATCGGGCTCTGTCAAGATCAACAAGGCCAAGAAGACCCCTCTGAAAGCAATCACAAACACTGCCGACAAGAAGCCCGCGCCAACCAAGGCGGCTAAGCCTGTACCAAAGGCAAAGCCCGTGACAAAGGCAAAGCCAGCGGCCACCAACACTAAGACAAAGAGCGCAGCGGTCAAGACGGCAGCGAAAGCCAAGAAGACACCTGTGAAGAAAGCCGTCAAGGCATGAGTAAGTTATGGTTCTGTATGACGTGCGTTGACATGTCAACTGCTTTTTTTGTATAATTTTGATGATTTTGTAGGAATTTGGACTCTTTTTATTTGCTGGATCGCGTAGCCTTCTACTGGCTAGTCGCCAACGTGCGCACTCGTTCAACCAACTCCTGGTCGACAGGTTCTTTCTTCACAATCATGTTTTTGAGTGTCACAAGATCTCCAAAGTGCTCACCGCCAAAAGTCTTGGTCAGTGTCGCAAGTATCTTGGGTATAAGTTTTCCCGTACTGCGCACCGCGGCAAACTCGTCATGCTTTTTGAACCACTCCTCGCTCCATTGGATAGTGACGGCAGCGTGAAGCAGTTTTGCGGGATCTTTAGACTTTTGTGCAACTCGCCGCAGCGACGACAGTATCTCAAGATACTGGGCTTCCACATGCGGTGGGTGGTTGCCGATAGCATCAATCAGGGACGCACGGAAATCGTCAATACCAACTTCCATCTCCTGCTCTTTCAGTCCATAGTTTTTTATACTGTACTCAAACATCTCAGTCCCCAGTGCCGAGTTTTCGTAACCACTCTCCTGCAGAGACTTGATGCCATTGACGTATACCAGGATGGCTGAGAGATTATCAACGTTCTTCTGCACAGTGGCGGGTACGACAATACCCACAACTGCCGCATCGTACGTGACCTGCAGTTTATCTGGCCTGCCAGCAAGAGCAGTCAGGACAGCTCGAGGCTCCACAAATGCAGTGAATAGTCTGGTCAGATCGATTTTTCGAGTTACTTTGCGAACCCGTGTCGCGATATCTTCATCGTTGCAGTTCAATACCGACACGCCAATATCGATAGTTTTAGCGTCTTCCTCAGCAAGGCGATTAACAGCATCTGCAATACGGCCCTTGAGAGTTTCTTTGAAGCGGTCGCTTAAAAAGTACTGAGACTTTGGCGATGCAATGCGTTCTGGAATGGAAAATGATTCAAGCAGCTGGTTACGTGACACCATGTCGTTAATAGCCTGCAGATCGCCAGCGAGATCCACGGTAGCATCCACCAGACCATCTTCCTGAGTCTGCAGAATTAATTGCTTATGCACCTTGTCAACAAATGATTTGGTCACCAGTACTTCCCTCAGCGCAACAAGAGTTTCCCCTGTTTGCGTCGTGTAGTCGGAGATGAGCTGGCTCCGCTTCTTCGTTCTGAGAGCGTTGACGACGTCAACAGACTCTAGAGGGATCAATCCGTTTGAGTGGAGTGTCTCAATCACTCTTTTCTCAGAATTAGCAATGAGCTCACGAGAATAAAATGTTCCCTTCTCCAACGAACCATGTAAATCCTTCAGCCATAGTGGAATGCTCTTTAAAAACACATCTCTGTGAGAGTCAGAAATCTTGAGCGAGTCAAGATAAACTGGTTCGTCAGCATCTTTCAGCTGGTCAACAACAGCCGTTTTGATCTCGTCAAGCTGACTCGCCTTCACAATCAAACCGTCAAGCATGACGAGATTCGGTAGTCTCTCAACTAGATACCGGACAACCACCATATTAGTATTATGCAACGAACAAAAGTCAATTGAAAAAACTGGGGATTCTTCAGCTAATGCATGTTTAAGGCTGCCAAGTTCGTTTGCTGTGTAAATCGTGTCTCCGTCAACAAACTTGTCAGTCACGTTTTCAAGGATGGCAGTAGTAACTTCTCTCTTGATTCCGGCATCATTGGACAAAAGTCCGATAGATGTACGACCCCCTCGTTCCAGCTGCTCTTTAATCCTTCTCTCAGCTTCGATTGTCGTCAAAACCTCAGAGTCGGTGATGATCAGTTCAGAGTTTTTCAGCTTCAGCTGAGAAGCAAACTTCTGTATGAGATACTGCGCATCAGATGCAGAAACTGACGCACCCGCCGCGCCGTCGGCGTTCGCAGCAAAACCGAACCACGACATTTTCTCTTTCTTCTTCTTGTCAGCAACAGGCGTTGTCCAGAACAGGGGGCTTCCCGATTTTGCTACTTCGAGATCTCAGCCGTGTCGGCGATGAGCCTGCAAAGCGCATATTCCGTAAAGTACATATATCTTATATTGAATTGTTTACATCAGTGGTGCCTGTAGAACATCATAGATAAGTAAAGAGCCTTTCTGTTGCTCTCGATTCCTCAAAATATGGGTCGTCATCCCTGCCAGTAGGTTCTGTGCGTTCAGAGTAAGCAGGTACTCTTCGACCAGGGTTAGGGCAGGCTAATAGAGACGGAGAAGCTTGAGAAACTTCGGTTGAAGAACTTCGGTTGATGTTGGAAGATCTTGTTAGCAGTGCTTTTGACGTGTAATTCCATATTCTGCTATTCCCTCTATCTGTTAGGAACTCCGGATGCAGTGGGCGTGTTGAGATCCGTGGCAGACATGATTGATCCAGTCGTGAGCAGAGCTTGCGAACCATTCTGAGACATGGATTCAGACAATCTACCGGGTGTATTTCTGACGTTTCTCATCTTCAGCGCTTCTCTGAATGACCAATAGCCGCGAACCTTTATCCAATTGATCGCTGACAGGGGTCAAGGCGGGGAAAAGTTCCGACTCGAAGGGTAAGGACTGAAGAGGAGAACACAAGACTCATCAGGACTGAGGAGTGGGCAATCATCTACCCCGTGGCCCTGTGACTTCCTCAGCAATAATACCTTCTTCAGACAAAGTTAAGCATCCGCCGAGGACCACCCCGCCGGCCATAATCCGCCGGCCCTAATCCGCCGGCCATAATCCGCAAACTCGACTCTAGCGGGTCTAGCTAAGCCTTTCTTTGAAGGCGAAAGGGGGTAGAAAAGTCTTGGCAACAATGAAGTTGAAGAAACGACAACGCCAAGAAGACTAATATCAATGAGACGCTGGCATGAGACTCGGAGACCATGATTCAAGTGCCTGCTCTAATCTTGTTTGGCCGTTGGCTTGCGCTGTTGCCAGTGTCAGGGCCCTGATATCGCCCCAGCAGGTATAAATACCACACTCTTGGCACAGGGCGCGACTGGATGGTAGCACCTGAGGACAAGTTAACACGCATTTCAATATGCACAGGTTAGCCCTGATTGTTCTCGTGATGAGCCACGGCCGTGCATCCCCGCACCAGCCACGAACAATGTAGAAATGAGGGATGGGCTTCTCAGCAGGGCATAGGTTTATGAAAGAACAGTTACTCTTCCCTTGTGCTCTCCGCAGCGTGACCGATTGCGAGTTCCTTATCAAGTAGATGATCCACCGTGGATCTACCGCACTGGGCTATCGTTTTGCTATCACCTTGCATTACATCTTGGCATCTTGGCATCTTGGCATATGCTGGAGGGTTATCTTTGCTTGGCTCGGTAAACTTATATCGTCTCCCGATATCCTTTGTTTTGTTTGCTTGCCTTTAAAGATGCTCGAGTTCGTCTTCAAATGATCTTACCGTTGGTCCTTTCTCCAAAATGTCTGACACAAAGGAAGTAATACACGAATCTGGCATTCAACCAGTCTTCTCTCTCACCAAGGAGAACATTGGATCCCATGACGATTTCCATAACATCACATCTGTTCAATCGCCTCTTACAGGCAAGATTGTTGAGATCACTAATGATGTTGATGCTGCAATGGCTTATGCTATGAACAGTTCTGGCGTGGAATGGACACCTGAAAAGGATAAAAAGCTGCTGAGGAAGATCGACTTTTACCTTTGCCCCATCTTGTGCATGTCTTACTGTATGCAGTTTATGGATAAGACCTCGCTCGGGTCAGCCTCCGTAATGGGTCTCAGAGAAGATTTGCATACGGTTGGAAGTCAATACTCATGGCTGGGGTCAGTGTTTTACCTTGGATATCTTGTTTTTGAGCTTCCAGCTGCTTATCTACTTCAACATTTCCCCCTAGTCAAGACTCTTTTTGTGTTCACTACTTTATGGGGAATGATTCTCTGTCTGCATGCGGTGCCCGAGTACGCCGGCATGGTTGCACTGAGAACACTTCTCGGAATGTTAGAATCTGCCATTACGCCTGCATTTGTTCTCATCACATCACAGTGGTACAGAAAGGAAGAAACGTTTATCAGAACGGCCAGCTGGTTCGCGTTCTGTGGTGCAGGTAGCATCTTTGGAAACGCCATTGCTTATGGTCTGTACACTCATGGAGACAATTACTCCATCAAAGCATGGAAGCTTGTATTTGTGATTATTGGACTCATGACCATTGCCTTTGGCATTATGCTTGTGCTTCATCTTCCTGACATTCCAGTTAAGGCTTGGTTCTTGACTGAGGAGGAAAAATACTTGGTGGTCGAGAGAGTCAGAGTGAATCAACAAGGCTTTGGTAACAAACACTTTAAGAAGAAGCAATTCATCGAAGCGATGCTTGACCATCGCACGTGGCTGGTATTTATCTTTGGTTTCCTAATTGATGTGCCTAACGGAGGATCAACTAACTTTGCCTCCATTCTTATTGCAGGTATGGGTTACGATACCAAGGAGACACTTCTTTTGACTATGGGCAACGGAGCAGTAGAGCTAATCTTTTGTCCAATGTTTGCTTTCATAACGCTTGTGCCTTGGTTGCCCACTCAGCGACTGTTTTGGGCCACAATAGCCACAACGGTGACACTCATTGGCTCCGTGTTACTAGCGTATGGCCCTAACTCTGGCTCAAGACTCACAGGCTATTATATTCTTGGTATTGCACCTATTGGCATTAGCTGTCTGTTATCTTGTTTTGCTTCTAATGTTGCTGGTAGCACTAAGAAGGCCACTGTTAATGCCGTATTTCTTATCGGTTACTGTGTTGGCAATCTTGTTGGCCCGCAGACTTTCTACGAGAGCGAAGCGCCCACTTATCATTCTGCTACCTCTGCAATGGTGGTCTGCTACGTATTAGCCATTGTTACGCTTATGTGCTTGATGGCATCATACTACTATGACAACAAAAAGAGAGATGCGAGAAAGGCCGAACTGATTGAAAGGGGAGAGTACGTCAAGGTGGAGAACATTGAGTTTGCAGATTTGACTGACAAAGAGAATCCCGAATTTAGGTATGTTTTATAAGTATATGAATGGTGAATTTCAAGTGCTTCTTTGAGAAAATGTCAAGAATATATCCCCGTAGTGTACCTTAATCCGTTGACATCCTGAAAGTATCTTGGGCAATCCTTGCCATGCCGTGAGACTTCTCTGGAAAAGTGCTGCGACGACAAATGGACACTGGTTAGATCTTTTCGCCATAGCTGAAGAGATTCCATATTCAGTGCCTCATCGTCATTAGTTATTGATATTTTGTTGGAAAGATCCAATCGTTTTAAGCGGCCATCATCGCCATCCTCTATGGAGTGAAACTTTACCAGCCACGCATAATACTGCCAGAACTTGGAGTACTTTTCTAACCAAACAACTTTTGCACAGTCAGGTGCTTCAAGATATCGCACTGATCTCTGACGGCAGATCCTGAATGTTCACTTTTGAACAGATTATGAATTACTAGACGCTAAGATTCGTGAAAGATGTAATGCATTCAATTTTGACAGATTTAAAGTCACAGACAAATAAAGAGATCTACGAACCTAAGGAACGAGGGAAACGGCATTTAAACTAGTTTTGACGGCTTTCAAAATTGACTTCACGACTGTCAACCCACCGCCATGTATGTTGATACTGCCTAGTTGGGACTATCAGTAAACGCGGCAGGTGGAGTCGCAAACGGCCGAACTTTGAACTGAGAAAAAGCTGGCAAATGACAAAGTAAAAAATGGAACGGCTATTTTACTCGAAGCGGGCTAGTGTCCTAGCTAGGCGTTCCCCCTGGAGATCTGTCGCGTTTTGTTTATCCGACTGACGTGCGGGGTGGGTCGGGTACAGTCTCAGTTTTGCAGTCAGTAAATCTGAGCCAGTGAATAGCTGACGACAGTGCTCGTCTTGCCAAATTTTCGAAACGGCGTCGGAAGCGATGTCAGAAAGCCGTCGCAATGGCAGTGTCAGCTTATCACTGTACTCACATTGCTTATCGCTCTTGGCTATCAACCCCAACATCTGAAACAGTGGAGCTCCGCGAACTCTACTAACTCAGGCGTTGGCTAAGCTTTTTCGTGCGAAACCAAAACAGGTAGCAATCTCCAGGCTAGACTGATAGCGCGGCCTTCTTGCACGACGCTCAGTAACTCCGATGCAAAAAGTTCGACCTTGATCTCTCTCAGGGGGGATCAACGGCGATTCTGCTCAGTGACAACGCCCGAGTTTGTGACTGTTCATCTTGAGCACATTATTCTTGTGGCAACGACCGTTGAATCTGTGAATGGTAGTCTCTGCAGCCATGCAAGGTCGTTCGGGCATGATCGTTCTCGTGATGGTTGCGGCCGCCCGCACTCAAATGAAGAAGAATGGAGTTGGGAACTCGAAGCTGAATTCTCTGTTGAGTGCAGCTCGATCAAGAGAAAAAAATACCTTCTCGTGTTCCTTGGCTCTCACTTCTGAGATGGAAACAAGAATCCTTACCTAGAACGGCCCCCCTTTTGGAGATGTGGCCCTGCGTTTTCACTTGCATGCTCCATGTCGGCTGCAGCTTATCCTGTGTGACTTGCTGTAAACCTATGTCGTCTGGAGAGCTCCTTGTTTGCGCTCATCGCCTTTAAAAGATGGCTACTTGGCCCTTGCATACTTTAGCTCTCCAAAATGTCTGCCGGTAAGGACGCTATTCATGAAACTGGAGTAGAGCCAGTATTCTCGCTCACAAAGGAGAACGTTGCCCCAGATGGGGGAGTCCATACAATTACCTCTGTCCGATCTCCTCTCACCGGCAAAGTTGTTGAAATCACCAATGATGTCGATGCGGCAATGTCGTATGCCATGAACGGTGGTGTGCAATGGACTCCTGAGAGGGACAGGAAACTTCTGCGAAAGATCGACCTTTATCTCTGTCCGATTCTGTGTATGTCTTACTGTATGCAGTTTATGGACAAGACATCGACCGGTTCTGCTGCAATTATGGGTCTTAGAACTGATCTCCATATGGTGGGCGATCAGTACTCGTGGTTGGGTTCCGCTTTTTATCTTGGATATCTGGTGTTTGAACTTCCTGCTTCTTATCTGCTACAGCACTTTCCGCTCGTGAAGACGCTTTTTGTCTTCACCATGTTGTGGGGAATGATTCTCTGCCTACACGCTGTTCCTCAGTACGCTGGAATGGTTGCTCTCAGAACAATTCTGGGAATGCTGGAGTCTGCAATAACCCCAGCGTTTGTGCTCATCACATCGCAGTGGTACAGGAAAGATGAAACATTTATTAGAACTTCCATTTGGTTTGCTTTCAACGGAGCTGGTGGTATTCTAGGAAACGCCATTGCCTACGGTCTTTACACCCACGCAGCTGATTACTCCATTAGGGCGTGGAAACTTGTATTTGTGATTATTGGTCTCATGACCATTGCCTTTGGCTTTATTCTTGTGCTTCATCTCCCTGACATTCCAGTTAAGGCTTGGTTCTTGACTGAGGAGGAAAAGCACCTGGTGGTTGAAAGAGTCAGAATCAACCAGCAGGGTTTTGGTAACCGACACTTCAAGAAGAAGCAATTCATTGAGGCAATGAAGGATTATCGCACCTGGCTGGTGTTTATATATGCTTTCCTCAGTGACGTTCCCAATGGTGGCACCACTAACTTTGCCTCCATTCTTATTACTGGTATGGGCTATGATACCAAAGAGACACTTCTTTTGGGCATGGGTAATGGAGCCATCGAGCTTGTGTTGTGCCCCGCATTCGCTCTACTGACACTGATCCCTGCCTTTCCTAAGGGCAGATTGTTTTGGGCCATTATCGCAACGATTGTAACTCTCGTAGGAGCAGTACTGCTTGCATATGGTCCAAACTCCGGGTCAAGACTAACCGGATACTACATCATCGGTGTCTCTCCTGTTGGATTTATTTGCTTGTTGTCTTGTTTCGCTTCTAATGTTGCTGGTACCACCAAGAAGGCCACTGTGAATGCGGTGTTTCTCATTGGTTACTGTGTGGGCAACCTTGTCGGTCCGCAGACTTTCTATGAAAGAGAAGCGCCCACTTACCACTCTGCTACCTCAGCAATGGTTGTCTGCTATGTGCTCGCTGTTGTTACGCTTATTATCATGAACATATCATACTATTTCGACAACAAGAAGAGAGATGCGAGAAAGGCTGAACTGATTGAGAAGGGGGAATACATCAAGGTGGAGAACATTGAGTTTGCAGACTTGACTGATAAGGAGAATCCCGAATTTAGGTATGTTTTGTGAGTAGATGAATTGTGATTCCTAGTGCTTTTATTTGCAATTACGTAAATTCATGGCCACATCGCAAGTGTGTCCGTTTAACACGCCTCACACCGTTGACGACCTGAAAGAGCAATTTTTGCGATATTGAGATCCTGCCAGAAGGACAAGTTCGGGTGCAGAAGTTCCTTTTCAAAGTGCTACCATTTATCGTTCGACATGCCATATCTGAAGAAAAGCGTCAGTGTACGTGCGTGCTCCCTTCTTTGCGACTTAACGTTTGACGTCTGAGGCGGCTGATTTAAAGAGTCCTAAAAGCTAGGGGAACGAAGATATGGGTAAATGATTTGGATAACTTGCAACGGTCGGCACGACCCTGCCAATCGCTGTCATGTCTTTTGATCATGCCTAGTTGGGACAATCGGCGCAGACGGCAAGTGGAGGAATCGCAAAATGCCGTACTCTCTGTTCTGAGAATATGCTCGCAGATGAGAGGAAATAAATAGTTGCTTTACTTGGCTACTCTACGGAAAATGGAGCGGTGGCGGGGCCGAGACTTGCCCCCTGCAGATCATACGCGTCTTTATCCGGCTGACATGTGGGGTTGAAAATGTGGGGTAGGGGTCGGAAAAACAGACAGCAACTTGAATAGCCAACGAGAAGTGTTGAAAAACTCGTCAGAAAGATCCTCAGAGGGAGACTGTTTCGGTCCTTTCGATGAACAGTTACAAGGAGTGTGAAAAGACGCTCATTTTTCTCCGCGCAACATCGGAAACAGTGGAGCTCCTCCTTCCCCCGCACAATTAAGCATTTGCCAAGCTTTTTCGCGATCCAAAACGGATGGCAAAACTCTGCTCGGCTAGAAGGGCTGCGGAGTCTTTTGGACGGTATTCAGCAACTCACACGATAAGCCGTATCGCTTATTCTCGGGTCGTGACTGTTATCAGCGATCCAGAAGAACATTCACACGTCCAGTTTTTCTCAAGCGGCTTAGCCGCGACGACAAGACGGAGCCATCACGTCGGAGTTTCTCGGCCCAGCGAAGAGACTGCGGGAACGACCCGACGAATCTGGGGATAGTGAGTTAGTGCAAGAACCATTTTAACAATGCATGGTCGGGCATGAAATTTGCCGTGATGTGTTGCCGACAGTTCCTTCTCTACGTGAAGTGCAAATGGCCAGAGTGAAAACTGAGTGTCTTCGCTGGCTGCAAGGCCCAAAATGAGACTAGTTCTTAGAAGGCTTCTTGGCGCTCAGCCAACAAGCTTCTCTTTACTAGACGTGCCTTTTTGGGTATGGCCCTGCATGTGCATACTCCGTGCCGGTTTCGCTAGGGTGACCCATCTTGTATGATTTGACGCGACGCTGTGGCAATTGAAATGCCCTACCTGCATCATGTCGTCTTTAAAAGGAGTCGCTTCTCCCACGCATTCTTTCCCGCATTCTTTCCCTCTCCAAAATGTCTTCTAATAGGGACACTATCCAAGAGCCTGCCGTTGAGCCGGTCTTCTCGCTCACAAAGGAGAACGTTGCCCCAGATGGGGGAGTCCATACAATTACCTCTGTCCGATCTCCTCTCACCGGCAAAGTTGTTGAAATCACCAATGATGTCGATGCGGCAATGTCGTATGCCATGAACGGTGGTGTGCAATGGACTCCTGAGAGGGACAGGAAACTTCTGCGAAAGATCGACCTTTATCTCTGTCCGATTCTGTGTATGTCTTACTGTATGCAGTTTATGGACAAGACTTCCACTAGTGCTGCAGCAATTATGGGTCTTAGAACAGACCTCAAGATGGTGGGCGATCAGTACTCGTGGTTGGGTTCAGCCTTCTATCTGGGATACCTGGTGTTTGAACTTCCTGCTTCTTATCTTTTACAGCACTTTCCGCTCGTGAAGACGCTTTTTGTCTTCACCATGTTGTGGGGAATGGTTCTCTGCCTACACGCTGTTCCTCAGTATCCTGGCATGGTTGCTCTCAGAACAATTCTGGGAATGCTCGAGTCCGCAGTAACTCCTGCATTTGTGCTCATCACATCGCAGTGGTACAGAAAGGATGAAACATTTATTAGAACTTCCATTTGGTTTGCTTTCAACGGAGCTGGTAGTATCATAGGAAGCGCCATTGCTTACGGTCTTTACACCCACGGAGATCACTATTCCATCGAGGCTTGGAAACTTGTATTTGTGATTATTGGTCTCATGACCATTGCCTTTGGCTTTATTCTTCTTATTCATCTTCCTGACCTTCCAGTTAACGCTTGGTTCTTGACTGAAGAGGAAAAGCACTTGGTGGTTGAGAGAGTCAGAGTCAACCAGCAGGGTTTTGGTAACCGACATTTCAAGAAGAAGCAATTCATTGAAGCAATGACGGATTATCGCACCTGGCTGGTGTTTGTATATGCTTTCCTCAGTGACGTTCCCAATGGTGGCACCACTAACTTTGCTACCATATTGATTACTGGTATGGGCTATGATACCAAAAAGACACTTCTTTTGGGCATGGGTAATGGAGCCATCGAGCTTGTGTTGTGCCCCGCATTTGCAGTACTGACGCTCGTACCTGGCATTCCCAAGGGCAGATTCTTTTGGGCCATTATCGCAACGATTGTAACTCTCGTAGGAGCAGTACTGCTTGCATATGGTCCAAACTCCGGGTCAAGACTGACCGGATACTACATTATCGGTGTTTCTCCTGTTGGTATGATCTGCTTATTGTCTTGTTTCGCTTCTAATGTTGCTGGCACAACCAAGAAAGCCACTGTTAATGCCGTATTTCTTATTGGTTACTGCGTCGGTAACCTTGTTGGTCCTCAGACTTTCTACGCAGACCAGGCGCCCACCTACCATTCCGCTACCTCGGCAATGGTTATATGCTGGGTGCTCGCTGTTGTTACGCTTATTATCATGAACATATCATACTATTTCGACAACAAGAAGAGAGATGCGAGAAAGGCTGAACTGATTGAGAAGGGGGAATACGTCAGAGTGGAAAACATTGAGTTTGCAGACTTGACTGATAAGGAGAATCCCGAATTTAGATATGTTTTGTGAGTAACTAATAACTTTTTCATATGTTTTGTGCACACGGGGGTATTTTACGTATGCAGAGTATTTGTTAATTGTACATGGAGATTAATGTTCCCGATACCAGGAATGATGAACGAGCAACGAGTCATGAGTCTCGTAGATAATCCTTGCCCCTTTCCTTCTTCCTGATTTACAAAACCATTTCCGCTGCTACGGTGCAGGAGATTAAGCAACAACGCAGTTATTGAGATGTCACTGAAATCACTGAAATATCTGACAATGCCTATTCCAAAAATGGCCAGATTTTATCCACGGAGCATTGCTTAAGTTTCAAGGTCTCATGCAACCTAAAATCATTCATCAGCTTGAGTCAAGGTTCTCTGGCCTGTTCTTCAACAAGTGTGTGTACGATTTTAGCACACTGCGACCATTTGCCCCAAGGATAGTCTGGAGACCAAGTTCTTTCGCCTCTCCAAAGGACATGATATTGACTGGAATCAGAACCCAGCATATGTTGAGAGCAATCATGAGTGCCCAGCAGACGACGATTATTACAACCATGTGCGTCACATCATAGATGAATGAGTTATCGACCTGGAAATCCCAGAGAGGGACCATTGATGTGTCATTGAGCTTTTGTGTCATATTCCTCAACAACTCAGGCAAAGTCTGTGGTAATTGTGTCGATGTCCTCTGCATACTTGAGAAAGTCACCGGAGCGGTGGCAGATCCGTTTCCAAGCTGTGCGATTTCTGTACTCATAAAGCTGAACACGGCCACTGTCAAGGCACTGTGACTCCCATCAGTGAAGCCAAGAGAAGATGAAGAGAAGACTGATAATGAAGTGGTTTTGTACTTGTTTGGAAAGCTGAGCCACGCAGATGACGTTTCATTAGTGCCATTAGGGTAAAAGGTAGTGTTAGTTGCACTAATGTCGTTCACTACTGTCAGCCATTGATCTATCGCTGATTGCGAGTCTGCCCAATTGACGGCGGAAACTATAGACGAGTTCCATCTGATTACTGCCATAGTGGGATCATACCCTTCATAAAATATCTGGTCTACGCACGTCACACATAGGCGGTTTGTATCTGGATTCACTGTCATAATAGTTGTTCCGAGATTAGAATGCAGTTGGTTATTCCATAAATTGGAGTTCCGATTAGCGTCGACGTTGATAAGGATCTTGGATACTGTCTGAAAGCCAACGTTCACCGCATTGGGAAACAGCACGCTACCATCATAGCGACCCGGTACAATACTAACTGTGAAATTTGCCAAATCGCCTCCACCTGCGCCATCTAGATAATACGTTGAGCTTGGCTTATCGACTATTGACGATCCGTTGAAGGTCTGGTTGGCGTTGAAACCGCTGCTGAATTTGGAAACTGAAGTATCGAAGAGACTGAGCTGGCTGAGGTCAGTGAAATATTTTTCAGCAAAGCCTGCAATGTCGTTGCCAGACATTGGGCCATGGTAGTTCTTGTGGATATCAGAAAGGTAGATGGTGTTTGGCTCAGGCATGCCGCCTTCAATAAAAATGTGCGCAAGAACAAAGACGGCAATTGTCAAAACCGTCGCTATAGCACAAACTATGGTGTTTTCCCTGGCAGTCTTGCGGTCAGCTCTGCCAGCAGCTCTCCATGGTTTGCGTTCTTTGATGTGCACGAAGGCGGTGCCAAGCACTTCATTAATCATATTGTAGTGCTCGAGGAAAAACGCATGTCGCGAATTGAATAGTAACGGAATCAGGTAGAGGTTCGACGCCGCCATAAGACAGGATGTGATGCTGACCGCCACCATCACACCGTTGACCTTATAATTGGACGTGACAACGCGATGTGCCCATTGCGAACCATTGTCCCCAGTGCAAAGTGTGCAATTTCTCATCTGAGAAGAGGGATGATGTCTCAGATGGTTAGAGGTTCCCTGTGGAGACTGACACCCGTTGTGGACATCACATGGTGGTGCACTTTTGCCGTAAACGAGGTCGATCAGAGGTTACACAAAGGAAAATGCAGTATGAAAGCGTGCATCACGCTACGGATGCCTATAAATATTTCAGACTTGATTGGATATGCTCTTTGGTCATTTCTGGCACATTAAACGGATTTGGGGAACATAGTTGAAATACTAGAAATAGTGTTGTAGTGGAGAGAGACGAGGAAACAACGTGGTATTTAGCAATAATTCAATGGTGCTCAGAGCTTTAGAAGACTTTAATTTGGACTAATCGTCAACAAATTCACAAAGATGCGGTTCTGGAATTTATGGACACAGCTGAAGCACGCTCGTCCAGTACGATTAAACTCGATGCCTAAGAAATGCAAGAAAGACACAAGCAATGTCAGCGATATTAAGTATTGGGGGTTATAGAAAAGTAAATTAACACATTGAATCTGCCATGGCGCCCTCTTTCCTACCAAATATGAGAAGTCCTGTATCTAGGAAGGTGTACCTTCTCCGTCTTGCTTCGACTCGGTGGCTGTAGTATACAGCAACCTGTTCACAACCTTCATCTGGCTCGGGCAACTTTCTGTCGTTTCTCAGCCAAATACATAGTGCTTGCAACTACAAACCAGGTAAGCATGTGAGAGACTACTGTGGACTTCCTACAGACCTTTAGGTTCTATATAGTCATTTGATTACTATTTAATTTATCACCGTATTCCAATTCCGACCTGTAAACATGCCCAGTGGACATCCCCCGATCTCATCCTGGACATGCACGCCGCACCTGCATTGGTCCTTCTTCCTGTTTGGGTAAAGTAATTGAACTCCCATTTTCATCGCGTACCAGACGCGTTTCTTCTTCACCATCCGACTCAGCGACATGGAAGACACTCAAGACTCTCTGCTGCAAAGCAGACAGCGCAAATTCGCCGAGTTTCTCAGCGATTCCGATGCTGCAGCCAACTATCCTGAGCAAATCCGCCAAATGTTGACGAAAGGAGGCAAGAGATTGGTTGTTTCGCTGGATGATATCAGAGAATACGACCGAGACTTTTGGAGAGGTCTGCTCAACACTCCTACAGAGTACTTTCCCGCTGCCGAAGCGGCCTTGGCTGAGATGGCCGCGGCGCTGCACGATGCTGGCCGTCACAGAAACATCCAAGGAGAAGAGTTTTTTGTGGGTTTCCAGGGCTCGTTTGGCGACCACTACGTCAACCCGCGCACCATCCATGCCTCGCACCTTGGTAAAATGGTCTGTATTGAGGGCATCGTCACGCGGTGCTCGCTGGTGCGCCCAAAGCTGATTCGCTCGGTGCATTTCTGCGAAGACACAAAAAAGTTTCATGCGCGGACATATGTCGACCAGACAACGTCGTTTGACGCCGTCAGAGCCTCTTCGACTATCCCTACCCAGGACGAGGAGGGCCACTACTTGACGACCGAGTACGGCTACTGCACGTTCAAGGACCACCAGTCCATCTCGATCCAGGAAATGCCCGAGAAGGCACCGGCAGGTCAGCTGCCACGATCCGTCGACATTGTCATGGACAACGATCTCGTTGACGCTGTCAAACCAGGCGACAGAGTGCAGATTGTCGGAATATACAGAACGCTCGGCGGCGGTAGCAATCAGTCGTCGACCTTCAAAGCAGTACTGCTGGCCAACAATATTGTTCTGCTATCGTCCAAGGGTGATGCTGGAACACTTGCAGTGAGTTCCATTTCAGAGAGCGATGTTCGAAATTTCAATTTGATTTCGAAAAAGCCTGGCGTCTTCGACCTGCTCGCCAACTCCCTTGCACCTTCCATTTACGGCTTTGAGCATATCAAGAAGGCAGTTCTGCTAATGCTGCTGGGCGGTCAGGAAAAGAACCTTGTCAATGGAACACATATCAGAGGAGATATTAACATTCTCATGGTCGGTGATCCATCGACAGCAAAGTCTCAGATGCTGCGGTTTGTTCTCAATACTGCGACACTGGCCATTGCCACAACCGGTCGTGGCTCCTCTGGTGTCGGTTTGACAGCTGCCGTGACACATGACAAGGAGACTGGTGAACGAAGACTCGAAGCCGGTGCCATGGTCCTCGCCGACAGAGGTGTCGTGTGTATTGATGAGTTTGACAAGATGAGTGACTCTGACAGAGTCGCGATCCACGAAGTCATGGAACAGCAGACAGTCACAATCGCCAAGGCTGGTATTCACACTACTCTCAACGCCCGATGCTCGGTGATTGCGGCCGCCAATCCAATCTTTGGACAGTATGACAAGAACAAGGATCCAACGAAGAACATTGCTCTTCCAGATTCCCTGCTCTCACGTTTCGATCTGTTGTTTGTTGTCACCGACGACGTGTCAGAGACCCGCGACAGAACCATCTCGGAGCACGTTCTGCGGATGCACAGATACCTGGCGCCAGGTGTCGAAGAAGGTACGCCAGTTCGTGACGGACGAGGTGTTCAGCTCAACAACATGACTGTCACTTCTCGTGATGACAACAAGGACCAGGAGGCTGCCAACAAGGTTTACGAGCAGTTTGATGAACTTCTGCACGCTGGCGTCAAGCATCAGGCTGATAAACTCAATATCGAGCCACAGGTGCTTGCCATCCCTTTTATCCGCAAGTATATCCACTACGCTAAGACACGTGTCCATCCTCAGTTGCGTCCAGAGGCTTCAGAGTACATTGTCAAGACTTACTCTGCACTGCGAAACGATGACTTGGCCACTGGACAGAGACGAACGTCACCAATCACTGCCAGAACTCTCGAGACGTTGATCCGTCTGGCTACAGCACATGCAAAGGCACGCTTGTCATCTTCTGTTGATGAGGAGGATGCTGAGGCTGCTGAAAATATTCTCAGATACGCCCTGTTTAAGGAAGTCAAGGAAGTAGCTCACAAGAGAAGACGCAGAACACCACCCCCAGAAGGCGTTGCCGACGATGAAACCGATGAAGAGGTTGACGTTGTTTATGATGAGGATCTTGAAGAGGCTATCGATGATCTTGATAGAATGGAGGTGGAGACCAGAGCCCGCCACGGTATGGAAGAGTCCTACAGACCAAGAGCAGTCACTGCTAGACAGCAGGCTATCGAGAAGCGACGCCAGGAGAGCGAACTGCCGTCATCGGGCTCGTTCGTTGGTAACATGCCGTCGTCCATTCCGCCAACAATGAGTTCGCAGGCTGAGGAAGGGCCCCTTGCCGAAACAGATGATGTATCTGGACAGCTGGAGGTTTCCAACTCACGACTGGCCAGATTCTCGTCTGCCGCCGGTGAAGTGATGGCCCACAGACTTGACGAGAGTGGCACGATCACCGTGGAGAATCTGATTATCGAAATTAACAAGTTGATGGAACCAGAAGAACTTTACTCTGAGGTTGAGGCACAGGCGGCCCTACACAAGATGCACGAGGATCAGAAGATCTTTATCAGCGACGGCGTTGTGTACAGTGTTGTATAATGCTTTTTTATTCTAATTAATGCGAGGTATTTAACTTTTTTTTCCACATAGAAAAGGCGTACTTGGTCGCTCCAAAGTCGTCAGAGCCACTTTCCTCTTCGTAGAAGAGACGCTGAAGATCAGTTTCTAGAAGTGCATACATCTGAGCTCTAATATCTTCGTACTTGTTTCTCAGAGGCAGTTGCAGAAGTAGAACACCGTCGTTGGAGAGAACAACGTCTACCGTTTGTTTCAGCCATCGAGGATGATCTGCAGAATAAATAGGATCAGACACTAAGACAGTGTTGAATTGGCGACCGGCAAAAGTATCTGGTTTGGTCCAGTCAAGAACTTCCACAGTGCCACTGCTCAGATTTCTGTCCACATTGACTTGCAAGTTGTCTACAATTTCTGGCAAGTCAGTGAAAGTAACGTTGTAGCCAAAGCGGGCAGTTACAATACCGACAAGCCCTGTTCCAGCACCAAGTTCAATAATTGGATTTGTTAATGGCAAAGTGTCTTTTGATGCAACAATGCGCTTTGACATGACAAACGAAGAGCCCCAGGTCTTGAGACCCAAATTGTCAGCTGTCAGCGACGGCTCAACCAGCAGCACAGGATCAATGCCTTCTATTTCTATTGATCTCGTCATTGTCGGTGCCGCGGTACGTCCACATCGCTCGGCCATTCTCAATGAAGCCTGAGAACGAATCTCTTCGGCATCATCCTCATTTAGCCAGTCCAGAGCAGACGCAACGAGATATGTGAGCCAAGAAAACAGACCTTCTAGTTCTACAATAGGTCCTTCGCGATAATCCCCGAAATTAGTCACTTTCTCGGGCTCGAACGCTTTGAGAGTGCTCAGCAGTATCTCGGCCGACGGTTTTCGGGCCAAAATAGGCAAGTCTAGAGCGGACGTAATCTGACTCATTCTTATGCAGTGGAACAAAAAAGTGCAAACCTCTGCAGCGGTCAAAGGGCCTACCCTGATCGATACAAACCGACAAGCCCGAAGTCAAGTTTACGCCAAGCGTACAGCAACAAACAACAGGCGAAATTTTTAGTGTCCGAAACAGGCAAGGCGTTTAATTTTACTTAGTGAACAGAACAGCGATCTGAAAAAGAGGAGTTTGAAAGAGAAAATGTTTCAATATTGGGAAAGGTGGCAGTAGTTCACAGATTTTAAAATTCTTCGTCTTTTTTCGTCTTTTTCTCGCGATTTCACCGTTGATTCTGATCGTCGGCCGAAATCGGCCGCCATCGTTTTGGATACGACTTGGCGCCGCCCCACGCCGCCTGCGCCGCTAGCAGCCTCCCAAACGAGCAAATTTATCAGATCAGAAATCCATCAGATAAGTTCCCATCTCTCACGACACCCACATCTTTGACATGAGCGCAACCAACCAGCAGCGTAAGTAATTTTTAGTTTACTCTGATCTTTTCACGGGATTGCCATTCTCTGATGGGTCAATTTCTGGCCACTTACTCTTTTTGTCTGATGACTATCATTTTCATCAGATAAATAATCTGGCCAATCAGCGTTGAGAATTTCATCAGCACCCCTTGGAAATAACTAACCCAGAGCTCAAGCCAAAGAACCCTCTGCCAAGGCTAGCACCGCCTCTGGATGCCACTAAGACGTCCACTTGCTCGCTGTCCATCTCCAAGAACTGGGTTGTGCCACCCAGACCAAAGCCAGGAAGGAAGCCAGCTGCGAATGCCTCTGCCACGGCCTCCAGGCGCAAGGCTCAGAATCGTGAGTCACAGAAGGCCTTCAGAGAGCGCCGTGCTCTCAAAGTTGAAGAGATGGAACTGGAGATGGAGAAGCTGCGCGCAGAATATGCAGCACGCGAACACGCTCTCAAGACTGAACTGCGCTCTTTGACTGTGGAAAATACAAAGCTGCGAGACCAGGTTGATGAGGTTGACATGGCCAAGACTCTTGTTCACAAGATGCCACATTCGAGGTCCTCTTCTTTCTCGTCAGTTTCGTCTGCTCCATCGGTTATCTCGACCGTTTCGTCTGCTCCAAAGCAAGAAGAGTCCATGGAAATAGACTTTACTGAACAATTCCGCAAAAAGTCCGTGCCGCTTCCTCGCCGGACGTCCAACTCGTCAGTGGTTGGAATGTCGCCGCTTAGCAAGCCGTCTCTGCTCGTACAGTCTCCTCCGTCGTCGCCAGGTCGCGGACACGAAGAATTTGATGCTTGTGGTTTCTGTACAGAAGGAACTCCATGCATGTGCAGAGATTCCAATCTCTCGCTTCCCCCTTTAGTGATGCCACTGTCTCCCATGTCTCCCCAGCTGGCCCCAGTGCTTCACCCGGATCCCTCTAGGGAGAGACATATTCCAGATCGTATGTTGGAGGCCGCAGACAGAACCAATTCTGTTAAGGAGGATAAGACGCCTGAGTGCACGGGCAATCCTGGCAACTGTCGTCAGTGCCAGCACGATCCCATGTCATCGCTGTTTTGCCAGACAGTGGCATCGCAGCCGCAGACATCGATGCCCACCAACCCCAAGGCCTCTTTCATTCCCTGTAGTCAGGCCTACCGCACTCTGGCAAAGCACCAGCAGTTTATCCATGCAGACCTCTCTTCGTTAGTGGGTCGTCTGTCGACCAAGGGAATGCAGGTTGAGGTGAACTCTGTAGCCCGTGTCTTGCGCGAACTGGACAGACGATTTGCCGTCGAATAAGGTATTTACTATACCATGGATGATTTATTATTGTAATTTACCTCGGGTCGGGTTCAGCTTTAGTTTTGTATATACTAGCTAGGCTAGTGGTTGTTACGCAGTTAAAATGGATTACTATTTAAGTGAATCAGGGGTCAGTGACAGGTTGTCAAACAGATATTGTACCCCATCTTAGTAGTTGATCACTCTCCTAATATTCTCCAGGCTACTGGCTGTCCGATACTGGATATCCACGACAGGTGGTGCTTCGAGCACAACAGTATAAAACGTCAACACCAACCGTCACAGCTCACTAAACGAACCCGCTCAAATCGTCTCTGGATTCAATCAGATCTCTGACTGACTAGACCAAAACGTAAATTCTGTTTCGGTACCTACTGCTTTGACCTGTTTTAGGCTCGGGCTTTCTGGTAGAGACATGCGTGAGCGGGGTCCAGAACAAATAGTGATTCATAGTACTTCGTTTCTTACCCTGGAGGTTGTATCTGTAGAAACGATGTCTCCAATGGCACGGACATTAATTTGTAGCGTTTTGCGAGTTTAGTTTATAAGGTCCATTAGTTATACTATTTACTCGTTACTGTCTAGTTGGTTTTTTAGTGGGTTTATTAGTGGATGTGCAGCCAGGAGAGTGCAAGAGTGCCTGCGCAGAGTCGCTTGGCATCGGCAAGGGTTTAAGAAAGTAGCAGCGGTTCTTTAACTGCAATTGTTTTTCTCGTCAAAATCTCTCATCTTCCAGACTATTCGACTTGCAGGAGTCACGCGCCCCGAAACCTGTGAAAATGAAAAATTCCACCTCTGGCAGATTCAACTCTTATCAGGAGTCGTTTGCCCTGCGTTTTGCCGTACAAACCCCACACAAAAGCTATAGAAAAAGAGCAGCAAAGTTCTCCTAATCACATAGAAGCATAACTCCGGAACCATGACCGACGTTGAGCACAAAAACGCTGGAAACAAGGCGCTTTTGGCCGGAAACTTTGACAATGCCATTGAAGAGTACAGCAAGGCCATTGAAATCAACCCTAAAGTCGAGGTATACTTTGCCAACAGAGCCATGGCGTATCTTAAGACTGAGGCGTACGGTCTGGCGATTGCAGATTCGTCCGAGGCCATCAAGCTGAACCCTGACTACGTGAAGGCATACTACAGACGTGCGACCGCCCAGATTGCCATCATCAAGCATAGGGACGCTCTATCGGATCTGAAAATTGTTGTCGAAAAGGCTCCTAGCGACAAGGGCGCCCGCGATCGGTTGATTGAGTGTCAAAAGATCATTCGCCGCCTTGCATTCGAGAAGGCCATTGAGGTCGAAGATGTGCCTCTCATCGCGGACACTTTGGACCTGAAATCAATGTCTATCGAGGCCGACTATGACGGAGAGAAGTTGGACATTGAGTACGACGGTGATGGCAAGGTCACTGGTATCAACATGACTGAAACGTTCATCAAAGACATGATTGCTCGCTTCAAGGAGCGCAAGCTGATTCCTAGAAAGTACGTCTTTGCAATTGTTATTGCGACCATGCGTGCCATCCAGAAGGAGCCAACGATGGTGGAGGTGGACGTTGAGGCTGGTGAAAAGATGACTGTCTGTGGTGATACTCACGGACAGCTCTTTGACCTGCTGCGCATCTTTGAGGACAATGGCTACCCGACCGAAAAACACATGTATTTATTTAACGGTGATTTTGTGGACCGTGGCTCGTGGTCGACTGAAATTGCCCTGCTCCTGTTCAGTTACAAGGTTCTCTACCCAAACCGCTTCTTTTTGAACCGTGGAAACCACGAGACCGACGATATGAACAAGGTCTACGGTTTTGAAGGCGAATGCAAGGCCAAGTACCAGTCGGAAAAGATCTTCAAGGTCTTTTCGGAGTGCTTCACTGCCCTGCCGCTTGCGACCCTGATTGGCAGCAAGTACCTGGTTCTCCACGGTGGTCTCTTCTCGGACGACGCTGTGACTCTCGATGATATCCGAAAGGTCAACAGATTTGCCCAGAAGCAGCCTGGCCAGCAAGGTCTCATGATGGAGATGTTGTGGACTGATCCCCAGGAAGAGCCTGGCAGAGGTCCATCCAAGCGTGGCGTTGGTATCCAGTTTGGACCGGACGTTACAAAGAGATTCTGTGATGCCAACGGCTTGACTGCTGTTATCAGATCTCACGAGGTGAGAATGGGCGGATATTCTGAGGAGCACGATGGTCGTCTCATCACTGTGTTTTCTGCTCCAAACTACTGCGACTCTCAGGGCAACCTTGGTGCCTACATCAACATTGAGAGCGACTACAAACTGCATTTTGAAACCTTCAAGGCCTCTCCTCATCCAGACGTGAAGCCAATGGCCTATGCATCATCGCTTATGTCGTGATTGTAACTTGTAAATTTATACCTGTAGCATAATATTTCTCGGTAATTTGTTTCCCCGATTGACTTCCAGTTGCGCCAAGCCCATTCTAGGTAGAAAGTAAACGAGAAAGAGAAGAGAACGAGAAACAAAACCCCGCAAAATCAATAAATACACACAAATTCGTGAATCGCTTATTCCCATTTCACCTGACTGTTCCTATTTTGTAATCATTCTCCAAACGGTATTCTCACCCTGAATGGACAACACCCAATATCGCATATATAAGATC
Organism: Deakozyma indianensis; assembly: GCA_003706415.3. NCBI lineage: Eukaryota > Fungi > Ascomycota > Dipodascomycetes > Dipodascales > Trichomonascaceae > Deakozyma > Deakozyma indianensis. The sequence goes on from PPLG03000003.1 coordinate 404,267, forward strand.
ACAACAGTAAGGGTTAAAGAGGCGCTACTTTGACAGCCTTGGATTCTGAACATCACAATGGGTAAGATAAACCGCTAAAATAAAGTGCATTGACGACGTTACGTAGAACCATTGATTATGTAAATTGTGACATTGTCTCCCTGGATATTCCCTGAACATTTCTCCTGTACCTTTAGGTCTAACCTCATGGAGATAACAACAACAGCGTCAAAGTACTTGGTCTTATAAACATTTCTAACATTAGACAAAGACGTTCTCAAAGGTCTTTCTGAGAAGTTTTACGATCGGCGTAAACAGGCAGCCGAGGTTCTCGAAAACCAAGTGAAAGCACTTGTTGCTCAAGGAGATTCTGAACGGATCAAACTTATCATAGACCAATTGTGCCGCGATTATGCGTACGCTGTTCATCATCCAAATGTCAGGAATGGTGGTCTCATTGCGCTTGCCGCTACGGCTATTGGCTTGGGCCAGAATGAACTACCAACCTATCTAGAGGACATTATTCACCCAGTGCTCGCTTGCTTTGGCGATCAGGACGTTCGTGTTCGCTATTATGCGTGTGAATCTATGTACAACATTGCAAAGGTTGCAAAGGGCGAGATTCTTCTTTACTTTAACGAGATCTTTGACGCCCTGTGTAAGCTGGCAAGTGATACAAACTCCTCTCTAAAGACGGGCACAGACATGCTCGACAGACTAATCAAGGACATTGTGGCGGAAAAGGCGTCTACTCATGTCTCTGTCATTCACAAGACGAATCCTGCAGATACAGAGATCTTCCCAGTGATTGAGCAAACTGACGAGAATGGTGAAGTCGATAAGAACAAACCTGTATTGGCAAATGAGCAGGCTCAGAATCCGCTGTCATTCTCTTTGCCAAAGTTTATCCCGCTGCTTATGGAAAGAATCTATGCTATTAATCCTTCGACACGGTTGTTCCTAGTGTCCTGGATTACTCTTCTGGATTCCGTGCCAGATCTGGAGCTTGTCACATATCTGCCGTCCTTCTTAGGTGGATTGATTACTTTTCTGGCTGACCCTTCAAATGAAGTTGTTGTCGCAACTCAAGCTTGTTTGACCCGGTTTTTGAACGAAATCAAGCACATTTCAGAAATCAAAGCCTTGAAGGCTAATCCGTTGCCTGGTAGTGATTCAAACGACGTGCCTCTGATCGAGCACAATCCTACTCCGGACACTTCTATTAATGGCGCTATGAAGAGCCTTCAGTTGTCTACACCCACGATAGGACATCGCAGAACACGCTCAGCTCTTCTCATGGAAGGCGCTTCGGGCGATCCCGCGAAGCTGACCTCAACAGCAACATCAGCACTTTCCGATTACATGGATGACAATCTTGTTCCGGCCTCTCCGCTTTCCTATCAAAGTGGGCGCTATATACCTGGCCAGGACGTGTTTATTGACTTCGATAAAATTATCGAGATTTTACTTTCTCACCTGGACTCTTCCTACGAGAAAATTCAACTCACAGTTCTCTCCTGGATTGAAGTGTTGATGGATCTGTCACTGGACTCTCTATTGCCATATGTTCCAAGGTTTCTCTCAGTGCTACTACCTGCAATGGCGTATGAGGGTGAGGAGCTTTGCCATGCTGCTGAAAATGTGAACAAGAAGCTGCAGGACTTGATTGTCACTCTTCCAGAAGACAATCAGTATTTAGACTACCCCGCTGTAGTAAACTCTCTGACTCTTCATTTCTTGAGTGAACAGGAGCAAACTCGAGAAGCCGCCTTTGAATGGCTCATTCTCCTGCACAAGAAGGTGCCAGGGAAGACATTGGCTATCAATGATGGTACATTTCCAGCTCTCCTCAAAACACTATCAGACCCTGCAGAGATTGTTATCACCAAGGACTTGGAACTCTTGGCGCAAATCTGTTACAATGCTGATGACGAGCACTTTTCCTTGTTTATGGTTAACCTTCTGAACTTGTTTTCGACTGATAGAAGGTTGTTAGAAACGAGAGGAAACTTGATTATAAGACAGCTATGTACGTCGCTCAATCCAGAGCGCATCTATCGTACACTATCAGAAATTCTTGAAAAGGACGAGGATATCGAGTTTGCGTCCATCATGGTGCAAAACCTAAACAACAATCTAATTGCAGCGCCAGAGCTGGCAGATCTCAGGGCATCTCTACGGTCATTTGACACACACTCTGGAACATTTTTTGTATCGCTGTTCAGATCGTGGTGTCACAATGCCATTGCTGCACTGTCGCTATGTCTTTTGGCGCAAACATACGAGCATGCCTTCTTGGTGTTGCAGATAATGGTCGAGTTTGAAATCTCTGTCAGTCTCTTGGTGCAGATTGACCGACTGGTTCAATTGTTGGAGTCGCCGGTGTTCTCGTATTTGCGGCTTCAGCTGCTAGAACCGGACAGATATCCTTATCTCTATAAGTGCTTGTATGGAATTCTGATGGTATTGCCACAGTCTACGGCGTTCAACACTTTGAAGAATCGTCTCAATGCCGTGTCGGCTATTGGATACGCACATGTACCTACCCGGAAGAACACAAACGCAACAGCGACGACTCCACAAGCGCGGGTGCGAATCGATGACAGCAAATGGCAGGAGCTACTAGATCGGTTCCGCACAGTACAGAAACGGCATCACGATAGTCACCAGACGACGCTTTCGAGACATGTCAGGACCGAGTCACAGTCTGCCGCGAGGAAGCCATATGTAACTGTCGCTGAGCCGGTGAAGCAAGTTGCTACGACGAAACCAAAGACGCAACAGCCCAAGCCCAAAGGTCGAACAACGTTCAACTTTGCAAAGCGGTAGGTAAGCTAAAACCTCATAACTTCATTTATTCGTATGCTACAGAAACCTATTCCAGATAGGCAAACTACTACCGAAAACCCTAGGACTTCTTGCCAAAGATGCTGACCTTGCGACCAATCGAGGACATGGAAGAGCTACGGGAATCAGCATTCAAGGATTCCCGCTCCTTCTCAGAGTAAGTTGGACGCCTCTTCATATGCTGCTTAGCCAAGCGGCGATATTCCATGTCTGAGTTAGTTGAATCAGAGTGCAGTAGATACACGCGGCACGATGCGATACTTACGATTCGAAATCTTGTCAAAAACGTTCATGCTTATCGTCAGAGTAAGAGTGATCAAGATGAAGGAACTGACCAAAGTTTAATCCATGGGCCCTGGACGGTCCTGCACTTATCAGGTGCAATTTGGGCGCCCCACTTTGAGCATTGGACATAACGGCTCATGGATTAGAGTCGGGACTGCAGCGTAAAAAGCAGAGGTTAGGGGAGTAGGTGTGAGCTGAGCTTTGGGAGCATTTTTGAGAGTAAAAAGGGCCCGTAGAAGTCGGTTTGATTTGCAAAAGTTGACTCGTCAGTAAATGACCTGGCCGGCATCGGAGTTAGCTGTTGAATGGTCCCGACATTCATTTCACGCGCGTGATTTGTTTTTGCAATCCGCACATTCCGCTATGCGCAGCTCGCTACCACCACGCTGGCGGACTGGCAATAGCCGTGCATCGGTGATTTTTCAGGGGCAGCCCCTGAGGTCGCAGAGCAGAAGCGAATGTAGCAAAAGAGTTTAAATGAAGGAAACTAAATTAGTTCAAGGATGGAATTTTGATTCTCCAAAGTATCGCAGCCGCCAGAGATCAAGGGGAGCTTTCGCGACACTAGGCATTTTGGCCGCCCTGCCCCACCCATTTCGGTGCATGCGGGAATGCGTTTTCCCAAATCTCGAAAGTACGGCAAAATTAAGCTTTCCTGGTCTCTCGGCACGCCTCCAGAAGAATGCTTGGAATGAGGAATGCGACTTGTCTGGCGTTGCGGAAGATTGATCATTATCTTACTGTTTTGTTTGTTCACGTCGCGTGGAGCCGGCTGGCTGTATGCTCACGAACCCCAGTTCATTCGCGCATTAAACGCCCAAACATGCGTACCACGGACGGGTCCAGAGCCGACTGCTAAGCGTGAGACATGGGCAGCCAGCAGAGGGCAGCCAGCAGCGGGCAAGCAGGGAGACACCCTGCGGTGGACACCCGCCAACGAACGCCCACCCGTCACCACTTGTGGACGCCCATATACGGACAGAGCTGAGACGACTCAACTAGCGAGCGAGAATCTGGCCTCTAGCGCAGAAATAGAGATCTCGCAGAGCAGTGCAATAGTGACTAGTGCTGACGCCCTAAAACCTGCGACGTGTACTCCAATTTTACTGACGGGGATAGCGTTGACTGACGATGGTTCATTGTGTGTCGGCTCGTGTGTAGCACGCTACGCACTGTCTCAGACGACCGGAGAGGACTCACGCTGGAATCCAATTGACAGGCAGTTGGGAGCTGTCGACCGCCAAGGGGCAAGGCTGGGAGGGTGGATGTACGGGGTTAGTACCTGAGTCGCGGTGGTAAGCAGTGATAAGCGTCGGCAGCACTACCAGGGCTAGTAAATGGCGATTTAGTTTGCCGTAGATTGCGTGTCCAGGGGTCCACGCCAGCGGTCTGTCATCGTTTGTCATTTGCGGCAGATGCAACTTGGCGATGAGCCTATCATTATCACCGAAGGCCATAGCCTGTTGACAAGGATGCAACGAGGAGGAACCACAACGGTAGATGTCAGTAGAAAAAATAGCCGAGAATAGATTTTATAATTAGTCAATCGCTGGCTACCTGGCCGCGGTCTTTGCGCTCACAGCCAGAAACCCTTCCACTGGTACAATCTCATGATGGCCGCAACGCCTGAGGCTGCAACACGCACGGCCAAAGCAGTAGGATAACATCACATGGTGGACCGAGCATCAGCACAACCCAACTCATATAAACAAACAAGTCTCCGTAGACCACGTAGTCCGTATATCACCGTATATATTTCTGTAAAGCGGTTAGCGACAGAACCCCACACGACAAGACATGTTTGCGAAACTGGGTGCGTCGTTCGGCCAGCCGCCGTCGTACAAGCGCAAGTTAACCTATGACTTTGGCGATGTCTTGGGTGCAGGCACCTACGGAGTCGTCAAGAAGGGAGTCAACAAGCACACTCACGAGGAGGTCGCCATCAAGATCATTCTCAAGTCCAAGCTCCGCGGAAACGAGCAAATGATTCTTGACGAGCTCAAGTTTCTCAAAAATATACATCACCCAAACATCATTGCTTTCAGAGACTGGTTCGAGTCCAAAGACAAGTTTTACATTGTGACCGAGCTGGCGGTAGGTGGCGAGCTGTTTGACAGAATCTGCAACTACGGCAAGTTCACTGAAGAGGATGCAGGGCGCTCAATGGCCGAAGTCTTTTCGGCAATCAAGTACTTGCATGATCGTGACATTGTTCACAGAGATCTCAAGCCAGAGAATTTGCTTTACGTCACCAAGGACCCCCACTCGTCGCTGGTGCTAGCAGACTTTGGCATTGCCAAGCAGCTGCGCTCCAAAAACGATCTCATTCTCACTGCCGCTGGCTCTCTCGGATACGCCGCGCCAGAGGTTCTTATGGGCCGTGGCCACGGCAAGCCTTGCGATATCTGGTCGCTGGGTGTTATCACCTACACTGTCCTGTGCGGTTACTCTCCGTTCCGCTCAGAGAACCCGGATGACTTTTTGGCAGAGGTCGGCAATCAGTACGAGCCCATTTTTAACAAGCGCTTGTGGAAGCATGTCTCTGAGGAGGCCCGTGATGCCGTCCGCGCCATGCTCCAGGTCAGCCCCGAGAGACGTCCCACCATTGACGAACTCCTGGGCATGCCATGGCTGACGGCCAATGTCCACAAGACGGAGGATCTGTTGCCCAATATTCGCGAGGGCTTCAATGCCAAGAAGAAGTTCCGCTCTACCATTTTGGCGGTCATGCTGCGCAGAAGAATCGATGCTCTTGGTCTGAACGACTCTGACGAAGATGACGACAGCGCCGTCGAGTCCAGTGTCTCAGAGTCGTCTACGGGAGATAGCGCGCATCTCAGTGCCGGCAGACCAGCCAACAAAAGACGCCCCTCTTCAAAGCTTTCTGACATTGTAGACATTGCTGTCCTTGCAGCTGCCAAGGACTAAATTACGTAGCGGTTTTTATTAATGACACGACTAATTTGTTCAAAGTTACAACTTGGAGAGCTTCGCAGGAGTCCACTCGGGCTCGCGCTTCTCGGCGAACGACATGAGTCCTTCTCGTACATTGTCCATGGTGTCGACCTGGGAGCAGAGCTCGTCCATGTCTGGATCAACATCAAGAGCGTCTCTCTGCGACATTCTAATAGAGGTCAGCGAGGCCTCGACAGCCTCTGGAGAACCCTTGGAGATCGCCTCAGCGTACTTCAGGGCTCTTGGCAGAACCTCGGCGGGAGTGTCAACGACAGCATTGACAATACCCCAGGCCAGAGCAGTCTCAGCCGAGATGGGCTCGGCTACACAGGCCAGTTCAACAGCTCTCTGGTGAGACAAGACACGGGGCAGTCTAACCAGAGCACCAGCTCTTGCAGTGACGCCTCTCAAAACCTCTGGAAGTTGCAAAGTAGCCTGCTTGCATGCAACAACCAGATCGCAGTTGAGAAGAGTCTCTACACCACCGCCAAAGGCTGAACCATTCATGGCACAGATAATTGGTTTTTTGGTAACTCTCTTGGAAAGTCCCATGAAACCAGAGTTTGGCATTGCGGCCAGCTGTGCAGTCTCAACACGCTTCAACCAGTCCTTCAAATCAGCACCTGTGGAAAAGAACCTGCCGCTTCCTGTGATGATTGCGGCCCTGATGTTTTCGTCGTCCTCAAACTCGGCCCAAACCTTGTCCAGATCGTAGTGCATCTGGATGGAGACGCAATTGCCCTGCTTTGCGCGGTCAAGGGTGACGATCAGCACATTTCCTCTTAATTCAGTGGAGAAATCTGGCATTTTTGGCTGGTTGGTTTGTGGACAAAAAGTCCGTGCAAGGGCGGACCTTATATTTGTGGGGTAGGCCGAAACCTCGGGGAAACTGGGCGGGCCTCGGGAGAATAGTGCCCGTCAGACCGTTGGGGTTGATCAGTCGAGGTATAAATGCTTGAGACTGGGCGTTGGCAGTTGGGAGTTTGTTTCAGTCCATTGTCCAGTAGCAGGGACTCAGAAGAAAGCACTCACAAGTGCTCAAGTCAAAAGGACTTGGCACACACTGCAGCGCTTGGGCCGTAATGAGGGTACGGTCAGGTATCACGGAATTGGCAGAACTGACAGACTGACAGGCTTATAAAGACACGGACTGGCAGAATCTTGTGCACTCTGGAATGCCCAACGATACCTGCACACAACTAACAATTACATAATCTAGTGAGTACGTGACATGTAACTGTTCTGCTGTTGAACAAGTTGTCTGGTAGAGCGACAATCTAGAGTGGGAAGCCACTGGAATTAAGACTGGGAGTTGGACATCAAGCAGTTGACAGTTCCTTTCGATCTGCGGCTGTTACATTGCATAATGCACAGTCTTCAACAAGGACCTTGTAGGTGCATTTCTGGCCCCTCGGGTTTTCCGTATTCTCACACTAAAGGCTTCTAGCGGAAACGCAGTCGACCTTCTAAGCGTTATGGTTGCCCACTTTGCACGCGCAGCCCAACAAGCAAGCCCCACAACAGGCGTGTCCTCGAACACGAGCTAACTCCATAGCGAGCTGCCGTGGCAAATCCACAACAAAGAAATATACCAGGTGATTTCCAGTGATTTCAAACGCCGCCAATTTGAACAACTGCTAACTTTCCCAATCCTGACTTCCCGACGTCTCCGCTGCCGCTGCTGCTTGCCACCAGGCCCTATTCTTGTCTCACTCCCAAGCCTGCCCCATGAGGAGAATTGGGTTACAACAAGGATACACTACGAAAGAAGCGACACAAAGTTCACGATAAGCGTTGCTCCAGTAAAACCGTACAAAACAGCAGTAAAACACCATCACACCTGCAAACTCATCAATTCGCAAATACCTGCCCATAACAGCAGGCCAATTCCTAACCCCACCCAGCTTCCCCGCTGTCTTACTTGTCCCACCTCCAAACCAACACACGCAGCTGCTGCATCACCACCATTGCTTTTTCCCCCATCAGCCCATCACATTGTATAAAAGGCCCAGCTCATCCCCCAATTACTTCCTTACCCAAATGTCGTCGCCCTACACGCTCTCCCGACGATCCTCCTTCTCGCAGGAGCCCAAGCCCAGCCGCCATCAGCGCTCCTACTCGGGCGTCACGCCCCGCGAGCTCAAGGCCATTGATGCCACCATTCCTCTGTCATGTCGGAACACGTGGAAGAAGTTCTCGGTCGGTGAGTTTGAATCCAAGGATGGATTCCAGGCCGAGTTTGTCCGCAACGTTGAAACCACCCTTGCCAGATCGTTGTTTAACTGTGATGAGCTCGCTGCCTACCAGGCCGCGGCCGTCTCCGTCAAGAACAGAATGGTCACTGGCTGGAACAAGTCACAACAGCGCCAGACATCCCAGGACCCCAAGCGTATCTACTACTTGTCTCTGGAGTTCCTGATGGGCCGCTCCATGGACAATGCGCTTCTCAACGCCGGAATCAAGGACTTGACGGCCAACGGTCTTGGGGACTTTGGTTTCCGCCTCGAAGATATTTTGGAGCAGGAGAACGACGCTGCTCTGGGTAACGGTGGTCTGGGCCGTCTGGCTGCCTGCTTCGTCGACTCTCTGGCCACCACAAACTACCCAGCCTGGGGCTACGGTATCCGTTACCAGTACGGTATCTTTAAGCAGCAGATTGTCGACGGCTACCAGGTCGAGCAGCCAGACTACTGGCTCACGTACGAGAATCCATGGGAAATCCCACGTTACGAGATCTCGGTCGATGTAATGTTCTACGGCCATGTCCGTTCCGCGCATGGCGACTCAGCAAAGTCGTCCATTTGGGAAGGCGGCGAAATCGTTAGAGCTGTGGCCCACGATATGCCCGTTCCGGGTTATGATACTGAGAATGTCAATACTCTGCGTCTCTGGGCTGCCCAGCCAAACAATGAGTTTGACTTTGACAAGTTCAATGAGGGTGATTACCAATCATCGGTTGCTGACCAGCAGCGTGCCGAAACCATCTCTTCTGTTCTGTATCCAAATGACAACTTTTGGAGCGGAAAGGAGTTGCGTCTCAAGCAGCAGTACTTTTGGGTCGCTGCCTCGCTTTCCGACATTCTCCGTAGATTCAAAAAGACCAGACGTCCATGGAGCGAATTCCCCGAGCAGGTCGCCATCCAGCTCAACGATACACATCCAACCCTTGCCATTGTCGAACTGCAGCGTCTCTTTATCGACAGAGAGGGTCTTCCATGGGACGAAGCTTGGAACTTGGTCACCAGAACATTTGGCTACACTAACCATACCGTACTTCCAGAAGCTCTCGAGAAGTGGCAGGTTGAAATGTTTGAAAACCTGCTGCCACGCCATCTCCAAATCATTTACGACATTAACCTCTTCTTTTTGCAGCTGGTTGAAAAGAAGTTCCCAGGCGATAGAGAACTGCTGTCGCGCGTCTCCATTGTTGAGGAGTCCACGCCCAAGAATATTAGAATGGCCTACCTTGCAATTATCGGCTCTCACAAGGTCAATGGTGTCGCTGAACTGCACTCTGAGCTCATCAAGACTACCATCTTTAAGGACTTTGTCAAGATTTACGGCCAAGACAAATTTACCAATGTCACCAACGGTATCACACCGAGACGTTGGTTGCACCAGGCCAACCCTGCCTTGTCGGCGCTGATTGCCGAGAAGCTGGGCGGTTACAGTTACCTCAAGAACCTTGGCATGCTCAAGGATATTGAGAAGTTTGCTCACGATAAGAATTTCCAAGACCAATGGATTGCTGTGAAGCAGGCATGCAAGGAGAAGCTTGCGTCTCTGATCCGCAAGCAGAGTGGTGTTGACGTCAACACTAGAGCCTTGTTTGATGTCCAGGTTAAGCGTATCCACGAGTACAAGCGCCAACAGATGAACATTTTTGGCGTCATTTATAGATACCTTGAGCTGCTTGACAAGGATGACTTGAAGGACGTTGTTCCAAGAGTTTCCATCTTTGGTGGTAAGTCTGCTCCAGGCTACTTTATGGCCAAGACCATTATCAAGCTCATCAACGAGGTTGGCCGTGTTGTCAACAGCGACGAAAACATCAACAATGTATTGCAAGTTGTCTATGTCGCTGACTACAATGTATCCAAAGCCGAGATTATCATTCCTGCCTCTGACATTTCCGAGCACATTTCAACTGCCGGTACTGAGGCCTCTGGTACTTCAAACATGAAGTTTGTGCTCAACGGTGGTCTCATTGTGGGTACTGTTGACGGTGCCAACATTGAGATTTTCCGCGAGATTGGCGAGGACAATATCTTTTTGTTTGGCCATCTTTCTGAGGAGGTTGAGGACCTGAGACACAAGAACAGATACGGCTCTGTGCAGCTCGACGGCAAGCTCAAGAGGGTCTTTGAGGCCATTGAGTCCGGCCTGTTTGGTGATCCGGAGATTTACAGACCGCTGCTGGAATCTATTTACCACGGCGACTGGTATCTTGTTAGCGATGACTTTGAGTCGTACCTCGACGCCCAAGCCAGAGTTGATGCAGCCTGGAAGGACAAGGACGCGTGGGTGTCCAAGAGCATCACTGCTGTTGCCAACATGGGTTTCTTCAGTTCTGACCGTGCTGTTGACGAGTATGCCGAGGGTATCTGGAACATTGAGCCATTGAAATAGAATTGAATACACATATTGTTATGCAGGAGATATTCCGGTGTGCATGGCTCCGGAGTAATGATCCGAAATGAGGCTACCTGAGCAGCGAAGAGACTCCAAGGAATCTCCAAGGAACCAGAGGATCAAACGAAAACAGTCTCTTTTCACCCCGCAACTAAAAATACATTTAATGTCTCACAAGTAATCACCCCGCCTCTCATAGGCCACGCTCCAGACACGCGATGGTGGGCCTTTAATAAAAAGACAAAAAAGACGCTTGTCCGTATCGGTACAACGCGTACCAAGAATCCGCAAACAAACTAAACTAGTTCACGTACACTTTGAATAACTCCGTAAAAACGAAAACAAATGTCCAAGGTATTCCCCATCATTTGCGGCGCCCAGTCCTACGACTGGGGTAAACTCGGTGACACGTCGGCGGTCGCCAAGTTTGCCAGCAATGCCAGCAAGGACTTTGTTGTAGATGAGAAGAAACCGTACGCTGAGCTGTGGATGGGAACCCATCCTTCAGTTCCCTCCAAAAACGCTGAAACCGGCGAGTCGTTGCGTGACATTGTCGCAGGTGACGAGTCACTTCTTGGAGAAAAGGTCGTCAAGACGTTTGGCGCTGGCGAATTGCCTTATCTGTTTAAGGTTTTGTCGATCAGAAAGGCTCTGTCTATCCAGGCGCATCCTTCCAAGGAGCTCGGCGCCATTCTGCATGCCAGAGACCCCAAGAACTACCCGGATGCGAACCACAAGCCCGAGATGGCCATTGCCGTGACTGAGTTTGAGGGTTTCTGCGGATTCCGTCCTCTGGAAGAGATCTCGGAGTTTCTCGATACTATTCCCGAGTTTGAGGAGCTTGTTGGCGGTCCTTCTGCAGCTCAGAACTTTAAGGCGAGTGTTGCTGGGTATGAGCATGTCGAGGAAGGCACCAAGGAGGATCTTAATAACCGTGAGGCTCTCAGAACTATCTTTGACAGTCTCATGAACTCGCCTGCTGACAATGTTGCTGCTGCTGCCGAGAAGCTCGTTGCCAGAGCCCAGAAGGAGGGCAACGCCTTTGGCGGTGCTGCTGGCGGTGACGATCTCGCAAAGCTGGTTGTGCGCCTGAACGAGCAGTTCCCCAAGGATATTGGTCTCTTCTGCGGCTGCCTGATGCTCAACTACTGCACTCTCAAGTCTGGAGAGGCCATGTTCCTCAGAGCCAAGGATCCCCATGCCTACATCTCTGGTGACATTATCGAATGCATGGCTGCATCTGACAACGTTGTGCGTGCTGGTTTCACTCCAAAGTTTAAGGATGTCGACACTCTTGTTGATATGCTCACCTACTCTTACTCTCCTGTTATTGAGCAAAAGATGAAGCCTCTCGAGTACAAGTACGCCCACGGCGAGAACAGTCAGTTTATTTTGTACGACCCACCAATTGCCGAGTTTGCTGTGCTCGAGTCGCGTATCAACGCTTCCACTGCCTCCTACGATGCCATCGACGGTCCCTCCATCTTTATCGTCACTGAGGGCGACGCCCAGGTTACTGGACCAGATGGCCATGCTTATAATATTGTCAACGGCGGCGTCTTCTTTGTCGCAGCCAACACCCCCGTGAAGGTGACCACCAAGAGCACCAACTTTGTGTCCTACCGAGCATTCTGCGTTGTCTAAAGTAAATGCAACAAGAACTATAATAAATATATGGCTACAGTACTACTCGGCGGCCTCCGCCGCCTTCTTAGCCTCAGCTTTTCTCCACTTGAGAATTCTCTTCTTGATATCGCCGGCAGACTGTTGGCGAATGTTGATCTCCTTATCCCACTTCATGGCCTCGTAGTCGTCTCCGTGCTTCTCAACCAGCAGCTGCAGCCAGTACTTTTCTCTGTCAGTCTGGTACACCTCGTTGGATGTGCTTGCAGCAGCGGCGGCTTCGAGCTCTTCGACGGCCTTGGTCTTGGCCTTGACAGGCTGCGACAGTCTGGCGTCTCGCTCTTCCTCAGTCTCTGCCTGGCCGTACTCGACTCTCAGCACATTGCCGTCATCGTCTCTGATGATTCTGGCTTCGTTTTCGCCGAGTTTCTCCTCGTCAGACTCTTCCTCATCCTCCTCTTCGCTGTCAGAAAGCTCTTTCGCAGCTCCGCCGGTCTCCTTTTCAACGTTGGCAAGCAGACCAATGTTTTTATAGTTCTGCTTGACGGTAAGCTTCTTGTTCCAGTACTTTTTGAGCACTGGATCGGCAATGTAATTAACTCTGGTCTTGTCGACCTTCTTCTGCTTCTTTTTGATGATTGCAGCTTTGGATTTCTCCAATCTACGCTTTCTAATACCGCGAGGCATGGTTAGTAGTTATCTATTGAGCACTTGAATATTTCACAGCATCAAAAAAAAATTTTGAATTATGTCAGCAGCCCAATATCGGTGGGATAAGACAACTCTATAGAAGAAAGAATAAAGTTCATGCTAGCGTATGTCTCGCTGCTGGTCATTTATCATTAGCTATGCTGAGACATTATTTTTACTTAACTCGTGGAGACATTGCTCATTAAGACTTACTGGACATTGCAGTCTGGAGCGTCGCCGCCCTCGTCTCCGCCAATTCCAAGCATGCTAGACAACTGCTTGTCAGTGACTAAGTCCGGTGGTGGTGACCCCAGAGTCTGGACTTGCATCAGTAGCTCAGTAAAGTACTGCTTCGTAGGCTCGTCATTGTCCTTGTAATCGGGACTCTCGTACTTCTCAACAATCTTGGTAAAGAGCTTTTGCTGCTCCAGGTATCTGTCGAGATCTGCCTTTGCAACCTTCGAGTCGGAAGAATTCTTTTCCAACCATTCGTCCAGCTTGTCCTTCATATCCTTCATTCCCTCGTACATAATCTCCTTATCTGTGAGTTCTTTAATCATCTGTTGAATAAACTCATCTGGATCCCCAGAGTCTCCGCCAAGCTGCAATTCCTTGAGTAGGTTTGCCAGCATGTCGTCGTCCAGAGATTCGTCGCCAAGGCCTGCGCCAGCTGCTGGTATGTTCTTTTGCTCATTGAGTCTGTTCATAGTCTGGGAAATGGCAGACTGCAAGTCAGCAGGAGCGACAGTTCCTGGCGGAGCCTTTGTGCCGGATGCCTGAGGAACGGATCCAAGACCTGCTGGCCCTGCCAAGTCGCTTGACAGACTGGAAAGGAGCTTTTCCAAGTCCTCCGGTTTCATGGGCGCATCGTCTATTCCTTGAAACATGGACTCCATATTAGCCTGCAGTTGCTTTGCAAATTCATCGTCTAGTTCTGGAATGTCACTGGTGACTTCGTTTTTCACACTATTATCGGTCTTTTCCTTTGGTTTAGATTCTGTAGATGTTGTGGTTTGCTCAGTTTCCTGGGCATCAACGGTCGTCTCGTTCTCGGCCTTTGGTTCTTTCAGGATTTCGTCGGCAAACTCGTCCAGAAGATCATCCAAGTCAGAATCGTCGCTCATTTTTTAAGGTGCACTTGGAGTGTAGAAATGAGAGTTAAGTGCCGAGGTGTGAATATGGGGTAGTGGGACTGTTACTGGGGAAGTGGCCGTTGACCAGTGAGCTTGGGAGTGTTCAGGGGATGAGCGACGTTATGGGAAGGGGGTTGGGTGCTGGGTGCTGATAGTTTGGTAACTAACAGATGGCAAGGTGTAGCTAGACTGTTGGGTAGTACAACTGGCTGTCACCCTTTGAACAGCTGGGCAGTGAGACAGTTGTGTCTGGTTTCACACTTGACTGTGGTGAGAGGTCAGGTAGCGGAGTTGGTACCCAGACCAGTTAGACAGAGGCAGTAAGGAACTGCGGATATGGAGTAGAGCAACTCCAGGAACAAAAAGTATAAACAGAATAAACCAAATAAATGCAGTTGCTGTCAAAACTGCACCGTCAATATTTTCACTCTACTCTACATGCGATATTTTTAATTGTTCGCCACAAGTACCTTACCACCAGAGCTCACTCAGCCACGCTTAACTGCGCCAGCTTGACGATGGGCATCACGTTGTCGCTCCAGGTCACTGTCCAGGGATATGCCACTGACGGACGCCTCGTGGCTGTGCGAATATAAAATAACCTGTTCTCCCAGCGTCTTTTGATTTCTTCCTTTTCTCTATACTCTGCCTCTTGCATCCCTGGATATCCTACCTCTCCCCAGCCCTATCCTAATCTTATCCCACTGCCTACCCCCCCTGCAGGGAACTAATAACACTCCATCATACATCACACAACGCAACAATGAAGAAACTATTTAGAAAGCCAAAGGAGATGACGCACGAAGAGAGCGTCGACTATCTCAGAGAAAAGGGATACCGCGTAGATAGCGGCTCCAGTCGTAAAAACAAGTTTGAAGCATTTGGCAAGTACGCTCGCGATTCAGCCAAGACAAACGCTGCTGTTTATGAGCCCACCACAAGTCAACCTGCAGGAGATCCATCGAATCCATACGCCGCAAGCGGACAGAATCTTTCCTACGGAGGCAACACTGCACCACCCAAGTCCTCAAATCCATACGCAGGTGGTTCACAAGGTTACGAAGCCGGGCAGAGCTCGAATCCGTACGCCGCATCTAATGGTGGACCAAGTTCAGGATCGAACCCTTATGCATCGCGCGGTGGAGCGTCCAATCCATATGCTGCGTCTTCCTCTAATCCGTACGCTACGAAAAGAAACGATCAGCCCGATGAAGAAGTAAGTGCTTTGAAGAGTGAGCTTTTCAAGGGTGCAAAGGCAGGAGGTGCCGTCGCTGCTGCCAAGAGCAGTGCTGAAACTGCGCCGCCTTCTTACTCCTCGAGAAATCACTTTTCAAATTCAGATTCAGACGATGAGCTGGCCCAGCCTGATTTTCATGGCCCTTCCGAGCCAGAGGAGGAAATCGATTCAGAGGAGGAAGGTGTGCAGACTCTCAAAAACGAGACAAAGGCACTGCGATTCGAAGGTATCAATTCCACTAGGCGTGCGCTGCAAATGGCTGAAGAGGCTGAAGCGGCTGGAAGAAATACAATTGGAATTCTTGGAAATGATGCAGATACTTTAGCAAGAACTGAAGAATCGCTTGAGATTTCTGCAAATAACCAGCGCATTGCTGAGGAAAAGACTCGTGAGCTGAAACGTCTGAATGCGTCCATTTTCCGTCCAAATGTCGGCAATCCATTCAACTCGAGAGCCCGTGCTCTAGAAAAGGAGCGTCAAATCAAGACTCGTTACGAACTTGAGAAAATGGACCGTGAGGAACGCCGTAAAGATAACTACGATGCTCAGCAGCGTGTAATGAATGCGTTGAACGATGGCCGCAAGCAGCCGTCGGAGCTACGACAAAAGTACACTCAAAAGCCTGATCGCAAGACCAACAAGTACATCGGTGAGGACGGAGACTCAGAAGACGAGGCTCAAGAAGACGAAATTGACTATAACCTTCAGCAACTAGGAAGTGCTGCTGGTCGGTTGTCCAATATGGCTAAGAGCATTGGCGTGGAAGTTGACGCTCAGAATGACCGCATTCAAAGAATTGTCGAAAAGACAGACAAGGTTGACACACACACAGTGCTCAACACGTATCGACTAAATAATATCTAGTTTGAATAGTGCTAATCATCCTATTCTATCAATAAATAATCTAGCGCTTGACGACCGACGATGCAGAGTACAGAATTACCGAGCACAAAACGACTACAAAAATGGCCACAAACGTTGTGTCTATAGCTTCGGGTTTGCTTGAACTCTTTTTGGACTTCTTTTTGGAGTTTGCGAGGTGGCCACCCATGGCTCTTGGAGGCAGTGGTTTAACCTCCGACATGTCGAGAGTGGCTTCTGGGCGAGAGGCATGCTTTTCCCAGTTTCTTCTGTTTGCAGGGTCTCTTTTGGAACGTACAATGTCGGCGAAAATGTCGAGACGTTTGCTCAGACGGTCTTCGTTCTCGGGATCAAACGTCTCGCCTTCCATGTTTGTGTAAATGATGGAGATGAAGGGACTCGGCGTCTTGCGGATAGTGTTTTTAAGGAGCTCGTCATTTTTGTAGAACAGCGAAGGAAGCGTCATTCGCTCCAGATCCAAAATAATCACGCGCGGCCTGTCGTCGTTGTACTCTTCAATAGGATCTTCCTGGTTGAGAGCGTTTGCTCGAATAATGTCCGCACCACACGACTCGACAATGTACTCCACCAGCAAATTCAGATCCAGCGGTTCATCCAGTCTCGGGAAAGAGCCAATTGTGGCGGCGTTTTTGAGGTATTGTCGAAACTGCGTCCACTTTGGATAGGCACCGGCTTCGAGACTCTGAAAGTCCGTCACTTTCACGCCAGGCTGAGAGACTATGATGTAGGTCTGCGAAGCACAAGCGTCAATCATGTCGAGCAACAAACCCTGAGCTTCGACCGCAGACGTGACTCCACCACCACGGTCTTTACGAATCTTGTCGATGAGGGGATGCAAATCAGGCAGTTCCTTGTAACTGGAAAAGACAAGTGGGAAGGTTGTGAGCTGGTTGCAGAGCACTGCAGAGAGCAAAGTCGCTAGAACAAAAAGTTTCATTTTTGTGTCGTGGTCTTAGCGTCTAATGTGCTGATTCTTAGTTGCTGGATTTAGCCTTGATTACGTGAAATATCTGACAGTATACGCATAGCCAGGAATAGAAATAGACATGACGTACCGTGATGCGGACCTTTTATATTACTAATATTTACGAGATTTTAGTGAAGTAACCATGGAGTTTAGCAGAGAACAGTGGCGGCATTTACTGGAGATATTTCAGGTACTTAGATTGTTGGCGATGAGGGAGTCTAGTGATGAGGTGAGATTCGAGGGGGAGCGGAACGCTAAGTAGCTTGGAGAGTGCAGGGATGAATTCGGTAAAGTCTGCTGTTGACTTGGGAGCCGTTTCCAAATTAGTGAAATAGCACTCCTTAAGTAGGGAGAAGGCTTACGAGTTCATTAGTACAGATCGCCGCTATTCAGATGAGATTATTAGTGGAGCAGAACGCTGCGCATCTCGCTGTTTCATTAGTGAGCAGAACGCCTACGGCATTCTGCTGCGTCTATTACTATACCTCTTATATTATGCAGTCGTTGAAGACAAAGATTTGTCAGGTTTCTAACGGGTTGAACGTTAGAAATAAATAATCGAGCAGTGCTCTATATACAGCCTAGTACTTGAGAGTACGTGGCTTCTCCCAAGAGTTCTCCTGGTTGGTAAAGTGGCCGTAAGAGGCAGTCTTAAAGTAGATTGGACGAGCCAGGTCAAGGTCTCTCACAATCACACCTGGACGCAGGTCAAAGTTCTTTCTAATAATCTCAACCAGCTCGGTAGAAGAGTACTTAGAGGTGCCGTAAGTGTCAACAAAGATGGACAGGGGCTCGGCAACACCAATGGCGTAGGAAAACTGAACCAAAGCACGCTTGGCAAGACCAGCATGGACAAGCGACTTGGCAACCCAACGGGCAGCGTAGGCAGCAGATCTGTCAACCTTGGAAAAGTCCTTTCCGGAGAAGGCACCACCACCGTGGGCACCCCAACCACCGTAGGTGTCGACAATAATCTTTCTACCAGTGAGACCGGCATCACCCTGGGGACCACCAATGACGAAACGGCCAGATGGCTGAATGTGATACTTGGTGTTGGCATCCAAAAGATCGGCAGCAATAACCCTCTTGACAATCTTCTCGATAATTTCCTTACGCAGATCCTCGGTCGAGATCTCGTCAGCGTGCTGGGTAGAAATGACAACAGTGTCGACACGCAGAGGAATGACGGCACCACCCTCCTTCTGGTACTCGACGGTGACCTGGGTCTTTGTGTCTGGTCTGAGCCAGGCGAGCTCGCCGGATCTTCTGGCAGCAGCCAAAGCGGCGTTGAGCTTGTGAGAAAGGACAACAGTCAGAGGCAGCAGCTCGGGGGTCTCGTCAGAGGCGTAGCCAAACATGATACCCTGGTCACCGGCTCCGAGCTCCTCCAGGGCCTTCTCGTAGTGCAGACCCTGGGCGATATCTGGAGACTGCTGCTCAATGGCGACAAGAACATTGCACGTCTTGTAGTCAAAGCCCTTGTCAGAGTGGTCGTAACCAATGTGCTTGATGGTATCACGGATAATCTTCTGGTAGTCGAGCTTAGCACGTGTGGTGATCTCGCCAAAAACCATAATCATACCAGTCTTGGCAGCAGTCTCACAGGCCACCTTGGAGAGAGGATCCTCCTTGAGACAGGCGTCAAGAATAGCGTCAGAGACCTGGTCGCAGATCTTGTCTGGGTGTCCCTCGCCGACAGACTCGGAAGTGAACAAAAAGGTTTCCTTAGCAGCGGTCATTGTATTTTGTATTTTTTGCAATTTGGAGGAAATTGTGCAGCAAAACTTTTGGGCGCGCAGCGGGACTTTTATAGCATTTTGGAGGCACTGTCCAAAATTTTCAAAATGACGCAAAAAAGCATGTTGGGAGCCACTTGCACGTGAAAATCTCAAAAAACGTGGACTTTCACGTTCACTTGGGACCCTCAATCGCACGCCCAAACGGGCAACGGGTCGCTGGCATGTGTCAACGAGGCACGTCATGTCACGTAAGGGATCTTTTTGCTGAGCCAAGGGCGAACCATTCTTGGCCCGTGCGCGTTCTCTTCTCTAGCTGTCCACAGCTCTCTCAATTCAGGGGTAGCTGACCAAGTCCGGGGGCGGCCGCCCAAAGGTTCTCGGCGCAACGGCCCCGACCCTGCCTAGAAAAAATATAGTACTTTGAATATACAGCTACAACCATCCAATGGCATCCCGTCCGACGACTCGGTAAACAATCACTTCGCCGGTCGTCAGATCATTCAGCTTGAAACTCTCGCTGCTCTTGCCCCTCTTCGCAGCATCTGCTGTCCGCATCTTGCGCTTCGAGCCATCCCACTCAGACACAACGGACAGGTGCACTCCATCACTGCCAACATCAAGAGAATACTTCTGGTGAAGTGATCCCTTGTGTCCCTGGAACTTGGCTCGTTCAAATGCAACAATGTCTCCCGGGCGGATCTCCTCCTCTTGTTGCACGGACGAGTTGGCATAATTTCGGTATATAGCGTATCCGCATGCCTGATCCTTGCCGACAACAGGAACAGCTCCGTGAATAGCATCAACAATCGATTTGACACTGCCTGCTGTGCCAGCGGAGCTGAGCACTTGTTGACCAAAGCGCGCGTGCGCTTGCAGCAGGGCCTCCTTCTTAAGTCGTGGAGCAGGCACAATCTGCTGTGAAATGGCCGCAGGCTCACTGCTAGAAAGAATAGCAGTGATGACAAGCTGTGAGTAGTCTTGGAACAGTACATAGACATCGGATATAGTAATTGCCAGTCCAGATCTTCTCTCCACGTCATAGTCCTGTCTCTCGGCAATAACATCATTTCCAAGCTGAAGTACAGCCTGGGGAAGTGTGCTGTCACGTTCATACCACAAGTCGTGGTTATCGACCTTGATATACGTTGCCAAGTGTCTGCCGTCATCCATTGAGTTCCTCACAGCGGAGCGTGGCGAGTCAAACGAGTTGCCACGACCAAACGACAGAGAACGTCTCAGCCCTCCAGTGGCTGGAGGAGAAGTTGGAACTGCGCTTGGTGCTGGAGGCGTCGATGTAGGCGCCGCTGGTGGCACAGCAGGAGGCGCTCTTGGTGGTACAGAGGCTGGGAGTGGTGGCGCCGGAGCATGCGGTGTGATTGGAATCTGAGGTGGCAGAGGTGGTGCCTGGCCATGTGGTGGCTGTGGAGCTTGCGGGACGTGAGAAGGGATTGGAGGAATCTGAGGCGCCTGCGATGGGATTGGGGGGATTTGTGGGGGCAATGGAGGCGCACGGTTCGATCGCAATGTTGGTGACATGGGAATAGGTGGTGGAGGTCCAGATCTGGGAACTGGAGGCGAAGAGGTAAACTCCGAGTCCCCATCACGGCCAGAGTCCTTCACCGTATGGCCCCTACTAAGGTGAGGAGCGTACCTAGGAACTGGTGGTGATGATGCAATAGTTTCTGGTAGAGTTGACGACCTGCCAAGTACCCGCGGGCTCGTTGGAGAACCCAGAGGAATAGGTGGGCGCTGTTGCTGCGCAAACTCTGCTGATGCCCTGCGTTGATGAGTAAGAGTATTGCGTCGGCGCTCATCTGGCTCGGTCATCTCGTCGTCACCAAATTCATCCTCGACTTCTTCATCTATTTGCGAATCGTGAGGTTCAACAGAATCTCCAAAGTTGCGAATTGTCTGGGTGTCGGCCGATTCAACAGATTCGGCCATAGGGTTCTCGCTGTCGACATCGTGGTAGGCAGCCTCAGGATCCTCGGACTCCGTGACACCATCCGAACGCATGTCGGGTCGCATCTCAGATTCGGTACCTTCAATATCTGCATCAGACTCTTCACGCTGTGCCATTCCTGCCTGCCTGCTTGGAGTACCTGGTGGTGCCTGAAGGTTTAGAGCGGCGAACTCAGGATTTGTAGGCAGTATTGGGGCACCCTGTGGTGCCTGTTTAGTAGTAGGCTCCCTTAGTGGTTTGGAATCTAATTCGGAGTGTTCCGGAATGTGCCTAGGAAGTGCTGGGGGTGAACGTCCTTCAGTAGGAACAGGTGGAGGATGAGCTTCTTTGTGGGCCGTAGGAGAGCCAACTGTTGGAGGCAGAGGCGGAGATTTGAGAGCCTTTGGCTCATCATCCAGCTCTTCATGCTCGTGCTCGTCTTCTTCTTCTTCTTCGTGTTCCGGAGCAGACTTCTTTTTGGATCCTCCGCCAAGACCCATACCGAATGGCATTGGCGCACCAAACATGCCTCCCATTCCACCGGCACTGGAAATCTTGGCCATTCTAGCTCTAAGAGCAGCCTTGTGATCGTCTTCGTCCTCTTCCTCGTCCTGTTGATTTGCCTCCTCCTCTCGTTCCTCGGGGATGTCAAACTCGCGGTCATCGTGTGGTAGTGGCTGACCCATCATGGGAATTCCGCGCTGTGGTGGACTAGAAACTGGAAGTGGTTCGTTGTCGTCTTCGTCGGCAACAGAAATGTCATGTTCTGCATCCCCAGCTGTCGATCCGACTGAAATTGTAGAATCTGTAGTGGCCACGCGCCTGATAGAGTTACCGGTGGTCTGATTCTTGAGAGAGTTGCCGGTTGTCTGATTGGTGAGTGACTCGCCGGTGTTGGAACGCTTGAGCGACCGTGCCGACTCGCCGGTTGATGATTTCTTTGACTTTCGCTGCTGCGCGGCCTCCGTACGTTCTTGTTCTTGTTTCTGTTGCTCCTGGAGCATCTTGATACGTTCCTTGAGCGACATCTTGGGACCCTCGTCTTCTGGCTCTGGGTCATTGCTGTGCACCACCGACTCTGGCGCCGGCGGCGCCTGTTTGCGGGCCGGCGTCGAGCCGAGAGACGGTGGCACGTAGGAATTGCGCCAGCTGTCAAACTTGTGGGTCTTTGGCTGAGCTGGAGGGGACGTGGCGGCATTCGGAGAGGTCGCTACAAAGGCACCCGGAGCATGAGCGGGGGAGGCCGCCGCCGGTACAGCAACCGGAGCCGCCGCTGGCAACTTGGCGGGGGACTTTGCGGGTCGTGGGGGAACTTCCTCCTTTGCGGTCTCTTCAATTGTCTCTACAAAGTTGCGCGGGAAGATGCCATTGTTGCCGTTGAACTTGCCAGAGTACCACTGGTCGTCTTCGACAGCAGTGACGGTGATTACATCACCGGGCTGGAAGGGCAGGTCGTCGTCGTGCTGAGACTCAAATGCGTAGAGCGCCTTCACCTTGAAAGGAACAGCGGCGCTTCCAGACATTGTGTTGTGAGCAGGAGCAGGGAAGGAAGCCAGGTATCGGAAAGGTGAATAACGGAAACTACCCCAGAAGATGAGTGCGGGACTATTTGGAGGGCTGGGAGGATCACAGCCACGATTACATGGGGGTGACCATGTGGTTGAGTGCTGCTGGAGCTTAAGGTGCGAGAGCGCAGCTTTGAGGAGAAAAATTCGGTGCCGCGCTCTGTCAGATCTCGCTAGGGTCCATTAGCTTCTACGGACCGTTTAGTGTTATAATTGCAGAAATTGCTCTTCTTGTCGCTTACTGCTCCCTTTCTCTCGTACCTGGCTAGCGGGGAGCAACTAGTACCCGTTTGCGGTGCCAAACAAAATCGCTATCGCCCCACAAGCGCCCAAGGCAGGAGTAACGTTTGAAAAATTACACGTGAGGACTCTGGTCTGTTGGCGCTTTGTGAAAGACGTTGCAACAGAAACGACTCGAAACTCTCTTGGATCAAAACGTATCACATACGTCATATAACCTGGTACGGCTGCCACAAGCGTTCGTGCAAAGACTACTGACGCACAACGCCCATAAAAGAACAGATACGATAATAGAGTCTTAAAAATGCATTAATATATAACTTGCGTGCTGACCTAGTCGTACGTCTTGATCCTCACACTCTGTGATTTGGTAGAATAGAAAACAACAGTATCTTGACCCTTGGAGACATCATATGTCACGTTGTCAAGAATCTCACTCAGATACGCCCGTTGCGACTGCGCAATTGTCATGACAGTTCGTCTCCATTCCTCAGGGTCCAGCGATGAGCTCACAATGGCATCCAGAACGTTATCTGTAACGTCAATGGCATACACGGGACAGTCACCAAGGCCCTTGAAAAAGGTCGAAACTTGCTCTCGGGCACGATCCTCAGTCTGCCACTTTGTCCGCTTCTTTCCACCTTTCTTGGAAGCCCTGTTGTCACTGATAACTTGAACATCACCCACTGCACCACCTACAGATCCACGGTGTTCAATCTCTGTGGACACGACAGTGGCAGCAGGACTCGATGGATCATTGCTTGGAGTACGTCCATGGCGATCGTTGGTAAGATTCTTGTTCTTGAAGAAAGATCCGACTTCTTCGGGTGTCACATCTGTGTCAAATTTGTTTTTAATATCGCGAATGCGGATGCATTTTTGATTCGCCATTGATGAAACATAATGCTGCTTCACCACCAATACGAAAGCAACCTTTTCACGCTCCGCCATCTTCAAAAGATTTTCAGACGAACCTGAGTCTGTGACCAGGTCTGCTCTGATGCCACGTCTCCAGAGTTCACATAGAATGTCAAGGCAAATTCCTTTATGATGAGTCACATTGAATGAACTGACAATCACATCGCACCGAGAAATATTTTCAAAAAGGTCAGTCTTTAGAAGCTGGCACTCCGCTAAGCCTTCTACAGACAAGTTGAAACCGACACCTCCAAGATTGGCTGCGCCCACTGGACGATAGTCTTTCAGTATCTCATCATATCGACCACCTGCAGCAACAAGCGCGCCATCCTGGTTTGGTCCGACGGCTTTGTCAAGCAACACAACCTGAAACATGAGTCCGTAAAGGCGTGGATTATAATACGACAGCGGTGCCAACACAACCTTGGACTCATTCATCACCTTCATTTTGCGCATGATTGTGAGCAACGAATGCAATTGATACAGAGCATCATTCGGGACATTGGAACCCATAAGCTCCACCAACCGCTTCTCCATCGTACCAATATCATCGCTGAGTGCAAATGATTCAAGGTCCGTCAAAAAGGTAGCCGAAAGGCCATGTTGATTAATTAACTCCTTCTTCACCCTCCTGGTATTCACAGAGTGCCCCAGCTGTCCGTGCAGTTGCAATGCAAGTTCCTGGTCCCGCCTATCAGTAAATCCACACTGACGTAGAATAGAATACAGGATGTCGGTATGATTAATTTGAAAGACAACGAGAGCCTTATCAAGGCCAATAAGGCGATGCATTATATCCTGCAACACTCGCAATACCTCAGCGTCATGATAATAGTCTGGACGAGAAGAAACAATATCAAAGTCAAGTTCCAAGCGTTGCAACGGATGAAATCCGTTCTCTGCTGGCTGGAACACGCTTCCCAAGCTATACACTTTCTCATGTCGAATATCGGGATAGTTAGCCATGGATCGAGCCAACGGGAGTGTCAGATCACGCGGCAGTTGAAGTACTTGCCCTGATCTATCAAGTAATTCCACGACTTGCCCCATCCTGTCGGTGTCATTAGATGCATAGTAAGAGCACACAGGAAACAGTTGGGATCTTCCAGAATACATGGTAGCCCCGTGCATCTCGAAAACCTGGAAACTCTGCTTGATGACCTCTGCCTTTACTAACTCGCCTCCTATGCACTGAGGCTTACGGCCAAGACGGTCATAAATACCACGCTGCGTCTCACTCGCCGGTCGATTGAAAAGAACTTCCGTCACATCACGCAGCCATTTTGAATCTTTCTCCAGCGATCTTAAGACCTCTTGCATCGACTCATCTCTCCCCAACAGTGGGATCAACCCGGATGATAATAGCTCTTTGGCGCTTGGGCGCTTCTCGGGATCATGTTGCAGCAAAGTTTCAATGACTTGCCTTTCAGTACCCAATTTCTTGGCGTTGAAACTTTCTGGAAACTTTATCTCCGGTGATCGAAGCGCCGTAATAATGTTGTAACGCTCCATGGCAGTACCTAGTTTGAATACCATTTCAAAAAATATGATGCCAAGAGAAAACATATCGACTTTGGAATCATACTTAGAGCTCGTGCCGACCTCAACAGCAATGTACAGCCCTGTTCCAACATCTCGCGTAAGATCGTCGGTCGCATTAATGGCCATTGCAGAACTCTCTTGAGTCGACGTCAATTTTGGAACATCTGTGACAATAGATTTCGCAAGACCAAAATCACCAATTTTCACATTCTGATGCTGATCAATAAATATATTTGTCGGCTTCAAGTCTCGATGAATAACATTTTCCTTGTGAATATAGCTGAGGGCCTCGAGAATCTGTCTGAACAGCTTCCAATAAGTCTCAGGTTGCAGCCCATCTTTGATGTAGTCATTTAGTGTCATATTCTCACAGTATTCCATCTGGATAAACAAACAAGTCGTGGGTGGCAGTCTGGTCACAGGAACGGCTCTGCTAAATCGATTGCGTCTAGAAACTGAGGGCGCTCTATTAGCTCTTCTAGGCGGCAAATCAGACTCCTCCTCAGTTTCTTCTTCTAATCCAGAATCTTCAGTGTCTCCAAACTGAATGTAAGGGCCTTGGGAATTGAACAAGCCCGAATGCGTTCTGGAAAGCGGAATAGATAGAGAAAAGGACCTGTCCATAAAGTCGTAATCGGAAGATTCAGGTTGCGAACTCCCAGGCTGATCAGTACTGTAATCCACGTTAGAGCTGCTAGCTTGTGGGCTTTCACTATCAGACTCGCTGCTTGAATCATCGCTCGTAACTGCGCTTGTTTGTTTCGATGAAGAAGGGCTCCTCACTATTCGGCGCCTACGCGCAGGATCACGAGGTTTCGTTGTATCGTCTCGCCTCCTATTGTTACCTCTTCTCTCTGGTTCCTCTGCTGGACGAACGGAAGCACTGCTCCTAGTTCTCATCTCGGGATCGCTTTCTATCCAAGCTGCGTAGTATCTCACAACGAATTGATGGTTTAGACGCGACAGAAGAACTACCTCTGACGAAATGCTTTGAATATCAGTAACCTTTGCTTGAATTTTCTTGATGGCATAATAGACACCGTCCAGCTTATGCCTTGCCCTCACCACTTCTCCGAAACCACCCTTACCCAGGACAGCAGTTTCCTCAAAATCAGTCTGATATCTCGAGACATTTTCGGAAACTGACGGTTCGCTGGCAGAGCCAAGAGAAGGACGACGAGTAAGAGAAACAGTTGATGATCTTAAAAATGCAAAGGAAAGCAGTTCCGTTGGCGAAGGCCGTTGTGCTGATTTCACTTTGAATAGCGCATACAAAAAGTCTTTCACGAAATCTGGGTGCCCACATGCCTTTATATATTCCTGAGGCGTTGCGTAATCATTGACGACTGATTTTCCGTCGATAAGCTTGACAAAAATAAGGCCCAGGCTCCACACATCTGACTTTCTGCTCAGCGTTGGATCTGGAGCTGGCCATTGTTGATAGTTATAGCGACCTTCTTTGCTGGTATCCAGAGATGAGCCGGAATTGGAGCTCTGGCAGTCGAAAGAATGAGAGCCGTTCATCTCCAATAATCGCTGACCTATGGTGGCTCGCGAGATTTTGATTGATGATTCTCCCAGCTCCTTGTCTCTATAGAGTAAAATGTTATCCACTGACAGAGATCCATGGACCAGACCTGCCTTGTGAATAGCCTCCAAACCTTCCAAAAGCTGAATCATCCAGGAGCGGGCGACCTTGAAACTGACAAAATCAATGGCATTGAGAAGATCATTGATAGAACCCATCGGTGTGTATCCGGTCAATATGTAGAGCTTTCGTCCGTCTTCATTATTGTCAATCTTGTGGGCGTAGGTGTCCACCACATTCTGGTGGTGGATATGCGAAACTGCTTCGAGATCCTTCTCGAGGTCCTGTATTTGAGCCCTGGCCGTAGGTGACGTCAGCCAATACGATCCCTGCAGTGGAATTTCTGTCAGCAGCATGAGAAGATCATCCTCGGCCTTTTGCTGTGTGTATGGTTTGACAATGTATGCAGAGCCGAGGAAGTCTGTTGGAGTAAGGACCTTTCCATAGACGGTGTTGAATCTGACAAAACCCAGTGACCTCTTCTTTACTGTTACAACCTTGTCAAATACCACAGGGTTCTGGTTTGCACCAACCATAACTACTTCATTTGAGTTTGCCAGAGGATCCAGAACACTCGGCGCCAAATCAGCCTTTGGAGCGTCCGCGCTCTCCACCAAACCCTGCATTTCTTGTAGTTTCCTCTCAATTGCTTGACGCTCCTCATTTCGTTTCTGCTCCTTCTCCTGTATTAGCTTTTCCTTTTCGTGCTGCTTCTGGATCTCTTCTTTCTGTAGGCGCATTGTTCTCTCATCTTCCAAGGACGTGGTCAGCAGCGATTCCTTGTGTATATCTTCTAACATCTCCATGATGCTGACTAAAATGTCGTAAACCATTTCTTGTCCAACCAGCCCAGCGGCAGTTTCCTTGGCAGTTTTTCTCAGCGCTTCAACATCACGGGGCAGCAGGTTCTTGACCGCCTTAACCTGCATAAGCGGAAGGGAGTTTGGGTACGTTGCGGTCATCTCAAAGCTGGCCCTGACAATTGCTTCATTTGGCTCATCAGAACGCAGGATAATGTCAAACTTGGGGGAGGGGAACTTCTTCCAGGCGCTGCTTGGCGCGGTGTTGTCAATGAAATCTCCGGCGTATATCGCCTGCAAAGCATCTACTTCGTTTCGCTGAATTAGTTCGTAGTCCATTTGCAGTAATATGACATTATGACAACGTGGTTGTTTGTTGCTCAGCTACGAGACGGTTAGGTGCAGATGTCAGATTCGTGGGATATTCGCGGAGCTGGGATGTAGGCGACTTTGTCGAGGAGATGAGAATGGATAGAGGTGGGAGAGTTTGTGCTCTGGGAGTCGGGGTAGAGAAACCTGGGTTAGGGCTGCTAGTGGGTTGTAAAGTGCTTCTATCTTGTCCGGTTGTGACGGTCCAACAGACTACATTGTCTTACTGTCTCCTCCCGTCTCGCACTCTTGCAGCCTCTCTCATTGCGGCTAATCCTCGGCTGCAGCCTAGACCCATGAGAACGTGAGTCAAAGGGTATACAAGGTATATGTACAGGTATATGTAGTCAATTGTAGCTGAATAAGAGTGCGAGAACACGTTAGAAACAAAATACTACAAAGCTTTGTCCAATTCTTTCACACTCTTTGAACCTGCTTCATCTGTCTTAGACAGATCTCGATTATAGGATAACCCATAACGACAAATATACTGTATTGATATCTATGTCCACATGAGCAAGTCTCTGCTCAACTAATCAAACCAACCCAAAGCCCCATTTTCCTATAAGTCAACCTATAATGTCATTAAAACACCCATGGTCTCTTCGCGCCTTCTTTAACCTTATCACGGTGCGTCAAGGTGGCAGCAAAGAGCGTCAAAACAAATCCACCAGCATTTAAACCTATAGTGACAGTAAAACCCTTATGGTACTTCGGCATATCCGCAGCTGACCACGCAACAATAGGCAGCCAAGCGCTAATAACATAGGCAGCGTTGTTGGTAATTGCAAGAACGAGATTTCTCTTTTCGTTATCTGCTCTAAGCAGCGAGTTAATCCAAGAAAAGAACAATGGCTGACTCCAGCCCATTGGCACACCGACCAGGAAATAAGCAACCCAGTGTGCCGCTCGCGGCACATCCCAGATGGACAATATGACACATCCAATCAATTGAATGATAGATGCAATGGCAGTGAAGATCCAATTAAACCCATACAGAGCGTCTGCAAGCCAACCTACAACAAGCCCAAAGCCGATGCCCGCACCATTAACAGCTGTGGGGTAAACATTGTACTTGATTGGAGTGTAACCCAAGCTCTTGAGCCAACTTTGGAATGTAGGCTGCATACTGGCGTTTGCAGAATTGTAAGCGAGAATGAAGATCACTGGGAAAACATAGATATGCCAGGTAGAGAAAACACTTTTCAAGACTTCCAAGTTGTATGGCTTTCTGAAATTCGCTCCTATTCGTTTCCGCCGCTGCAAGGCGATCTTCCTGTCAGTCTCGTTCAAATACCAAGAAGTAGTGGTCTCTGGAGTATTTGGATTTGCAAGCATTGTGTAGATAGCGACCGGGAAAGAAATAATGCCATCGATAACAAAGAGCCACTTGTAAGGAGTCAGTCTCTTGTGCGAAAGTGATTTGTATATACCAGCTTGAATATAACCAGTAACCATGGATGCAGCAGTGGAAGCCTGCATAAGGAGACTAGCTCTCTTCGTCAGCTCATCCGGAGAGTACCAAGAACCAAGCAAGTACTGAACACCTGGGAAGAAACCAGCCTCAACAAAGCCGACAAAGAATCTTACGGCATACAGACCTTGTTTGGTGCTGCATGTAATTGTGAGAATCGTCAGAATGGCCCACAGAATCTCGAGACCACCGAGGTAGTAGCGTGCTGAAACGCGATGAAGAAGCAAGTTCGATGGGACTTGGCCAATAATATAGCCAACTGTCCACATTGTTTGAGTATAGTTAAGGTCCTTTCCCTTCATATGGAGATATTCCTGCATACCATTGATATACGCCGTATTGATGTTGGCCTGATCCAGTGTCTTGATGAAATAGCCAAGCATAATTGAAGACAGGAAAAAGAAGTCAAGCTTCATAAGAAACTTCCTCTCTTCTGGAGACTTATCGACAGAGTCCCAAAGAACCTTGGCGACTCTGTACTTCCAAGAGGTAACTTCTCGGACTGCAAAATCCCCGTTCTCGTTGGATGATGAGCTGGCAAGCTCAACAGCATTCTCATGCACACTTTTCTCGAGATCAGTGGTAGAAGTCTGGCTATCTTTCTCGCTCATTCTGACAATGTATCAGAGGCTACTGTCGATCCAACCATCCCTAGCAGGATTATTTATATTTCAAACTCGAGAGCTCGCAAAGTACAGAGCGGACCATATGGCGACACTCTGTGCAATAGCGTGATATCCGCTAGTATCGACATCTGGTACTGATATCTGGTACTGACATCTGCTTACAAACTGCCCGACAAGAGCAAGCAGTGTTTGAGTTCATACAGAACACATCTTAATCCAACAGGAAGAGACCAGCATGGCAATTATTGAACAATCAACAAGCAATTTGAATCTTCTCACATGCCGATCTACGGCCACAAGTATTAGTCCCATTCTTTAACTTCATTAACTGAAAGCCGTTATCGGGAACCGTAGTGCTGGTTGGTGTCACATCACGTCAGCTCCGCGCAAGATCACTGAGAGTAATAGGTGGCCTCAAAGGAATCGGTACCAAAATAATGTAAGTAGATAGATTTGAAATTGAAAACTGTTTGTGTAGTCTTGTCGCTGTTTCGAATAGGACAGTTCTGTATGACCCTTTGTTTCCCCAGTTTGAGACCGGCAGTTCTTGTCTCAAGACCCTTGCAGCCAAAATTGATCGCTGTGTCAACTAGTGGAAGAGCATTAAGGTGCCCTCCCGGGTTTCGAAAAGATTACGATTATTAGCCGCCGTTACTGCACCTGACGCGTTGTACGAAGCAACTATATTGTACCTGCCTATTA
The DNA here is from genome assembly GCA_003706415.3 of Deakozyma indianensis. NCBI lineage: Eukaryota > Fungi > Ascomycota > Dipodascomycetes > Dipodascales > Trichomonascaceae > Deakozyma > Deakozyma indianensis. The sequence continues at coordinate 435,002 of PPLG03000003.1, forward strand.
GGGAGATAATCTAAAAGAGTCCGGTAAGAGTCCGACTAGCAGAGTCATTCAGAAGAACTATGACAGAGACTATATGTACTAATCTAAGGCTACTGGGCGATGTTATTAGGCTTGTTTGGGGAGGCGATGAGGATGGAAGGAATGGAAAAAGTCAGAGCTTGGGAGTCGGCGTTGAGGAACCTGGGCTAGAGATTAGACCTATGTAAGAGTGTAAATGCACTTCTGAAACTAGCTACACATAGTGCCCATGCATTGCCTTGGCCAGTTCTTCTCAGGTTGTTTGGATAGCTTCACCAATCTGGGCGATATTAGAGCTCAGAAACTCATAACGACAAAATAATGTATTGATATCTATATCATGTTGAACAGAGAAAGTCTCTGACCAACTAATCAAACTCATAGCCTCATTTTCCTCATTTCAAATCATGTTATACTTTAAAACACCCATGGTCTCTTCGCGCCTTCCCTAACCTTATCACGGTGCGTGAAAGTGGCAGCAATCAGAGTTAAGATAAACCCAGCAGCATTCAAGCCCACAGTTAGACTGAAACCTTTATGGTACTTCGGCATATCCGCAGCTGACCACGCAACAATAGGCAACCAAGCACCAATGACATAGGCAGAATTGTTTGTGATGACAAGCACGAGATTTCTCTTTTCGTTATCCGCTTTAAGCAGCGAGTTTATCCAAGAAAAGAACAACGGCTGGCCCCATCCCATTGGCACACCAACGAAAAAGTAGGCAAGCCAGTGTGCTGAGGTGGGTACGTTCCAGATGGACAAAATGACACATCCAATCAATTGAATGATAACTCCAATGGCAGTGAAAATCCAGTTAAACCCATACAGAGCGTCTACAAGCCAACCTATAATCAGTCCAAAGCCGATACCGGCACCATTAACTGCTGTAGGATAGACATTGTACTGGACTGCAGTGTAACCCAAGCTCTTGAGCCAACTTTGGAATGTAGGCTGCATACTGGCGTTCGCAGAATTGTACCCGGTAATGAAAATCAATGGGAAAATATATACATGCCAGGTAGAGAAAACACTCTTCCAAACCTCTTTGGTATACGGTTTTCTGAGCGATGCTCCGATTCGTTTTCTCCTTTGCAACGCAATCTTTTTATCAGTCTCATTCAAATACCAAGATGTAGTAGTCTCTGGAGTATTTGGATTTGCAAGCATTGTGTAGATAGCGACCGGGAAAGAAATAATGCCATCGATAACAAAGAGCCACTTGTAAGGAGTCAGTCTCTTGTGCGAAAGTGATTTGTATATACCAGCTTGAATATAACCAGTAACCATGGATGCAGCAGTGGAAGCCTGCATAAGGAGACTAGCTCTCTTCGTCAGCTCATCCGGAGAGTACCAAGAACCAAGCAAGTACTGAACACCTGGGAAGAAACCAGCCTCAACAAAGCCGACAAAGAATCTTACGGCATACAGACCTTGTTTGGTGCTGCATGTAATTGTGAGAATCGTCAGAATGGCCCACAGAATCTCGAGACCACCGAGGTAGTAGCGTGCTGAAACGCGATGAAGAAGCAAGTTCGATGGGACTTGGCCAATAATATAGCCAACTGTCCACATTGTTTGAGTATAGTTAAGGTCCTTTCCCTTCATATGGAGATATTCCTGCATACCATTGATATACGCCGTATTGATGTTGGCCTGATCCAGTGTCTTGATGAAATAGCCAAGCATAATTGAAGACAGGAAAAAGAAGTCAAGCTTCATAAGAAACTTCCTCTCTTCTGGAGACTTATCGACAGAGTCCCAAAGAACCTTGGCGGCTCTATACTTCCAAGAGGTGACGTCCCGAACTTCGTAATTCTCGTACTCATTGGATGATGAGTTTGAAAGCTCAACACCAGTCTCATTCACGTAAGGTGTATTCTTCTCAAGCTCGGTAACAGAAGTCCGGCTGTCCTTTTCACTCATTCTGGTAGGCTAGCGGACGTCAATGTCTACCCAGAGAATCCAGATCGGCATTATTTATACAACTGCAGCCTCGAGAGCTTCCAAGCAGCAAATAAACCATATGGCGACACTCTGTGCAATAGCGGAATACCCGCTGGTATCGACATCTGTGCTTACAAACTGCCGGATAGCAGCATGCAGGGTGGTGTAGTGTTCATACAGAACATCGCCTAGCTCCGACAGAGAGCGACCACATGACAGTTTTAAACAATCAACAAACAATATGAATCATCTAACAAACCAAATGACTCTGGATGGCATTGTCTCAATCTTCACCTTACAAGTTCAAAAGCTTGACCGAGAGATGTTGTGCTGGCTGGTGTCAAATCACGTCAGCTCCGTGCCAGATCACTGAGAGAGCGCAATTGTCGGCCTCAAAAGAAGCAGTGACGAAATGCGATGTAATTAAGCATGATTTGAAAATTGACTCTTTGCTGTTTAATTTGTAGTTTGTTCAAATAAAACTGTTTTCCTAAACCGTTTTTCCCCTTGTTTGAGATCTGCAGTACCTGTCTCACATCGCCTTGAAGCTAAGATCAATCTCTAATTCAGACGGGGAGTGGATAAGCGTTCAGACGCCGCCTGGGGCCTTCGAACGGATTACTATTATCAACTGCCTGCTGCAACTTGCGCAGAGTACCAGGCAGCTATTGTACCTACCTCTCACAGGAGATGATCTAAAGAGTCCGAAAAGAGTCCGACTAGCAGGGGCCGTTTAGCACATGTAAGACAGAGACTACTTGTACTAGTCTAAAGCTATTCGCGACGCAACCACACACACATTAGTTCTCCTCAGCCATGTCTGGCTGCTCTCCGTTGTGGCCCATCACGGGGTAATTGATGTGACCTGCATGCTGCGGATGCCTGCACTGGTGTCATTTCACTGATGGTTGTACAATTGCCGGGATATCTGGTTCTGCAGCTCGGTGGCTACACGACCGCAGAAAACCTCAAAGTCATCGTCAGAGATGCATATCTGTAAGAATCAATGGCGACACAGGTATTAAGCGACTGTGGGACAGACCAGCGCTGAGCCCGAGAATCGTTGGACCCAGACCTGGAGCCTTTGGGATGTACGTACGGATGCTAAATATTCTGGCCACCGCCATCTGGCCAAAAATGCCCTGTTCTGGGCACCCAGTAACGGACAGTTCCTACCAAAGGAGTATAGAGTTATACGGGACTGGAATATGTGCAGTTGGTGTTTCGTTCATGTACCCAAGATTCTCAAGTCATCTATTCTAATGGATCACTTTTCTATGATCACCTCAACCAAAAATCTCTATTTATCAACTCTCTTGCTCTTGCGGTGCTTACCCAATACACCTCTGAACCAGATCCAAAAAAAAGGCTCAGCACCCAACTCCTTACAAAGTAGATAGAAGGGCCAGAAGCTAAGGCTGTGTCCGCCACATTTCTGTAATATTGGCGCAGGAGATACTACGTGTAATCTCTTGTCGCCTTCGTCGCCATGATAGGAGACTTGACCAGATCTTATCGCGGCCAGGCAGACTCATACATGCCAATGGATACTTTGCATCAGGATAAGCGGCAACGCACGGAAACGACAAAGCCGACTCAACCAGCCAAATCCCCTGTGAGCCTGTTTAATCTTTCGTCTAAGTCGCAGCGCAAAAGCGTCGCATCAGCGCCAGTGGGTTTGCCGCCAGTGAACTTTGAAGCGTCAACGGTACTACACAGAGAAAGTGTTCCTTCGTCTCCGGAGAGGTACCATCGCAGGAGCACCCTGACGCGTGATGAATTGGCTGGTTACAAAGCTCGTTCAGTCGTGGACGTCACTGGGATGTCGCCAATCAGGCAACGAACTACAAAGGGCCAGAGCTTGGATAAGAACGTGGTGGCACATACGATAGATCTCTCTGGTTCTGCAGAACCGGTGAGGGTCAGGAAACCTCTGGTAACTTATTCGAAGCGCAACAATAACGTGCCGATCAGCAACAGGCGCTCAGCTGTGCAAAACATGATTCCCTCAGTTACTGCAATCAAGTCGCTTCAGACTAAACCCAGAACTGTTGAGACTAGTGACCGTTTGCCGTCTATCATGAGCACCAAACCCCTTCCTGATGGGCCTAAACATTTAAAGACCACAACTCCGTCTGATCAGCCAAACTCTACGCATACTTCACCATTGCCTGTGCGTCAGGCAGTAAACCCCCAGCATATATCAACAACACCTACAAAGGTTATGTCCGAAACGATTCCAGCAATCTCCCCGTCTATGGGGAGCTTACCCGGGGCTCAAACCCCTTCTACACCCCAGCGCGAGAGAAAGAGGTGGACTCTCTCGCGATTCATGGAGAGACATTACGGCGATCTCTCTATTGGCAGCACCTCGCTCGATCCCCGGAATCCAAATGAAAATCTGTCTTATGAGTTTTTATACAATGACAAGATTATTGTTGTTGGCGACAGCAAGATGGGGAGTATCTACTCTTTCTCAGACCTGGAAGAAACGATTGTCTTTATCAAGTTGAAAAAATTCGAGTCTGTCGAATACCAATCAAAGGATGCTGACAAACCGGCAAGGATTGACGCTCTTATCTTTGAATTTAAAATTGAGAGCGATCCATTTAGTGTTCAGAGGAAGCTATGGCAAAGATTAGGCAGCAACTCGGCGCTATTGGAAAAAAGACCGCTTCCCAAGTCCAAAGAAGATGTTGAAAAAGCGTTCTCAGAGTATGTCCAGAAATCTTCTGCTCGTTGTTTGCGGTCACCAAGAATGACGAGGGATGTGCAGAAGTTGGACTTTCTTGAAAACACCTCATCGCCAATGCCTATGCTACGGTCGTCTGTTCGCAAGCCACCGGTCGTTTACAAAGGGCTTCAACGGAACTCGACCTTTGATAACCGTCCCATGACGATTGCTGACAGCGATTTCCAACGTCTACGGGAAAAGCAGTATTTGAACGATACGGTTGTAATGTTTTTTCTACGCTTATTTTTTGAGCTTGCGCCTGACCTTTCTGACCATACAACGAGCCCGTCGTATGTGATCAAAGACAGCGCACCTTCCGATATCGCTGATCAGTGTGTGCTGCTTGATACGTTCTTCACCACCAAACTTTTAGAAGGAGGCTATGAAGCTGTGAAGAAGTGGAATGGTCGCAGGGACATTTTTTCCAAGAAGATTGTTATTGTACCTGTACACAGTGATAGCCACTGGTATGTTGTGATACTTTATAATGTTGGCAACATTCTCAACCGCAAGAAGCTAGCCTCTGAGAGCAACGCTGGAGAGGTGTCGCCTAGCCCTGGCAGAACAACGACAATGAGCGCTATCGATCCACATGCAGTATTCGGGAAGGACAGTCCTGGAAACGGCAATTTCCTTTCAGACACTGCCAGTGTGGACGCTCTTGAAATGTCAGATTTAGCAGGAGAACAGGACGAAGTTCTGAGTGATGATTTGGTTGAGAAACCAGTTGAGGTGCCGAGAGTGAGCCCTTTGAGTACCTCGATTTCTATCCCTATTGAAATGGCAAGTGATGACCAGGAGGTTATGCCAGAACCTCGAGTCTCCACCAGATCGGCAAGCAGGGCCCCAAAATGGTCACCTCGAGACGTGTATCCGAATGATGATCCTACGGATGATTCTCCTTGTATGTTTGTGTTTGATTCTTGGAAGGCCCACCAGACTATGGAAATCTGTGACGTGCTCAAGAACTATTTGGAGGAGGAAGCACGGTATCGTAAAGGCATTGAGATTGACAAGTCTCAATTAAAGTGCTACAAGTGTGCTGTTCCGCAGCAGTCAAATTCATTTGATTGTGGAGTGTATCTGATTCACAGTGTTGAAAGGTTTCTGAAACATCATGAGGAGATGGCTCCACTGTTGCGCGCGATTCCACCAAAGAGAGGCTCTAGCAAGCTGACAAAGTACTGGCGTCACAAGGACCTTCCAGGAAAGAGACGAAAGATGAGAAGTGTTCTCTTGAACCTTGCTGATCAGCATGAAGATACCAACACCCCAGCACCAGATGATGTGTCTGTGGTATCGGACAAGAGTATGGTGGATGATGACGACGAATCGCTGGAAGTTCTAGGCGTGAATCGTGTAGGCGAGAAACGTGTAGGAGACTTTCGATCGAGGTAGTTTATTTAAGTATTTATTATTTATTTCATTGAGAAATTCTCAGTTTTTAACTGCTGTCTTCACCAGGCTAATGCTAATGCTCACGCTCATGCTCATGCTCAGGCTCCTGGCTCAAACGGGAACCCTCGCGCTGTTCGGGGTGCGGCTGTCGACCGCGACAACCGAATAGGGTTAGGGTTTAATACCCAACGTGCTGGGAGCTAAACAAGTTGGGGGTTTGCGTCTTCCCATTTTCTTCCTCCTGCCCACCACTTTTGCTGACAGTGCACGCCGCGCTAGTGCTAATGTGCAGCGGCTGTATGTTGGACCAAGAGGTGGGGGCGCGGTATTGTAGGTGTCGTCTTGCAGACGTGTACACTACGATGAACCGCTAGAGGTTTCTGGAGGACTGCCACTGCAATCGTTGCAGGTGGCAATTGTTTGCCCGTGTTGACAATGTGTTTGATTATAAGACGCGCGTTTATTTGCATATTAGTACTGTCTTTGCAGTCTTTGATTGCTTAGATGTGTTCTAGAGAGGGCAAACGCGTAGGCGAGCGGTATTGGACGCGAGTAAGAAGGATACTCATGAATGTTCTGAAACACAGACATTCACAGTGTTTGTCAGTGGATCGATGCGTTGGTTTGTCTTTGTTGAGCCGGTCTCAATGGCAATGGTTAATTGAGCAGGAGCCCTGAGGCGCTGAATTTTGACGAGTGTGGTCCTTGCAGGACTCTCTTGTGATGAAATTTCATGTTGTCCAGCTTTCTCATGCTCAAATAACGTTGCAATTGAGCGTAAACTGTCGGGCACAGCGTGCCCTGAGTGGTGGTGCCCATATAGATGTGTAATTGCGGAAGAATTTGGAGAATTGGTGAGATTCTGCCAACACTGAGCCGCCCGATTCCAATAGTCTCAATAGTCTAATTAAAGAGCGTTTTCCGCCACTAGAACCACAGCGCCTCCATTGCTACCTCTAGCCCTGCTACACCCGGCCGTATCCCGTGCTGCTGTCGTTAGTCGCCGCGACTGCGCTGTTTTTCCCACACTTTTTACATCCAACAGCAGACGCTGGTTTTTGCCCTTGACGTGAAACGACCAGAACGAAACCTGAGCGGGGCATTTTTAATAAAAAAACACTGACGTCTCAAACGTTTGCCTAACGGACTGCCTGTCTATTTGTTTGCTGTTTGCTGTTTGTTGTGTTGTTGGCGCTGTGCACCACTGTTTCGCAGCACTGTTTGGCAGCACTTGACGTTAACAACGTTGCACTTACCCTAATCGCAAAGACAAGTCATATTTTGCATATAAAAGAGCATGACGTCCTCTCCAGAGGATATGAACGCTGTCGGGGCCTCGTCGGCCGACACCAAGAGAGCCGCCATTGCCCGCCTGTCAAAGGCCGATGCCCTCATCTTTGAGGACAACCCGGAACTATACGGACTGAGACGGTCTTCGCGAGCGCATCTTCCTGCACGCTCCATCTATGCCGACAATTCGTCGGACGACGAGGACGCGCCAAAGAAGCGGCGTCGTGCCATCAAGCAAATCTCGTCAGATGAGGAAATCGACGCCGATGAGACTGAAGACTCGGACTTTGAACAGACTCGATCCCGTCCACCAAAGGCCCAGCGCAAGAAAACCGCAAAGCGTGTCAAACGTGAACATGGCGAAGATACCCCTGAAGGATACTCCTCGGCTATGCGCTTTTCCACCAGAAACTCAAAGGTTGTCAACTACAATGTCTACGAGTCGTCAGAGACAGACTCCGAGGATGAAAAGGCCGGCTACACTTACACGACTCCTAGTGCCGGATTATACGTCACAGAACCCGAGAATGCAATCGAGGCTGTCCTTGATCACCGACTCAAATCGGGTGCCAGGGAGGGCTCGGACATTGGCGACGACTATGAGTACTTCATCAAGTGGGCTGGCTATTCGCATCTCCAGGACACGTGGGAACCCTACTCGTTTCTGCGTAATAACACCAAGGGTTGGAAACGTCTAGAAAACTACGTCCGCCAGTACATTGTTTTGGATAATGAGATTCGCAATGATCCTGCCACTACCAGAGAGGACATTGAGGCTATGGACTTGGAACGCGAACGCCGCAGAGATGAGTATGAGGAATTCAAGACTGTCGAACGTATTGTTGCCTCGCGCAGAGTGTCTGAGGATGGTGTCGTGAAGCAGGAATACCTCATCAAGTGGAAACGTCTTTATTACGACTCATGTACGTGGGAGGATGCCAAAGAAATTGCAGACTTGGCTCCCAAGCAGATCTTTGCATTCCAACAGCGTGCCAACTCTAAAATCTCTCCGGCCTCTTCCACGGTCTACTCCCATAATCACAGGCGACCACGTTTTGAAAAGTTGATCGCTCAGCCATCGTATGTCAAGGGTGGTGAGCTGCGTGACTTCCAATTGACTGGTTTAAACTGGATGGCCTTCTTGTGGTCCAGAAACGAGAACGGTATTCTCGCCGATGAGATGGGCCTCGGTAAGACTGTCCAGACTGTAGCATTCCTTTCCTGGCTCATCTATGCTCGCCAGCAGCATGGTCCCTTTTTGGTGGTTGTTCCTCTCTCTACTGTTCCTGCTTGGCAAGAAACTTTTGACCTTTGGGCTCCTGATATTAATTACTTGATGTACCTTGGTAATACTCAAGCACGTCAGATGATTAGAGACTATGAGTTTTATGGTACCAACAAGAAGCCAAAGTTCAATCTGCTTTTGACCACATACGAGTACATTCTCAAGGACCGATCTGAACTAGGCAGCATTAAATGGCAGTTCCTGGCTGTAGACGAGGCCCACCGTTTAAAGAATGCGGAATCGCAACTCTATGAGGCTCTTAGAGAATTCAAGGTCGCGAATAGACTTCTCATCACAGGTACTCCTCTGCAGAATAATATCAAGGAGCTTGCTGCTCTTGTTGATTTCCTAATGCCTGGCAGGCTAGAGATTGACCAAGAAATCGATTTTGAGGCGCCAGATGAAGAGCAGGAGGCTTATATCAAAGACCTTCATAAGCGTTTGCAACCTTATATCTTGAGACGTCTCAAGAAGGATGTTGAAAAGTCGCTGCCAGGTAAAAGTGAGCGCATTTTGCGTGTCGACATGTCTGATATGCAAACAGACTATTACAAAAACATTATCAGTCGAAATTATTCTGCATTGAATGCCGGTGCCGTCTCATCCCAACAAATGTCTCTGCTTAATATTATGGCCGAGTTGAAGAAGGCTTCCAATCATCCATTCCTGTTTCCTGGTGCTGAAGACAAATACTTGGCTTCTATCGGAGCTGCTGATCTGGATCGTCCGTCCCGTGATACTATTCTACGTGGTCTGATCATGACATCTGGTAAGATGGTTCTTCTTGATAAGCTGTTGGGAAGACTCAGAAAAGATGGCCACAGGGTTTTGATCTTTAGTCAAATGGTCCGCATGTTGGATATTCTTGGTGATTATATGTCTATTCGTGGCTATTCTTATCAGCGTTTAGATGGTACGGTCCCTGCTGCTACGCGACGAATTGCTATCGACCACTACAATGCCCCAGATTCTCCTGACTTTGTGTTTTTGCTCTCAACTCGTGCCGGTGGTCTGGGTATTAATTTGATGACTGCAGATACTGTCATTATTTTTGATTCTGATTGGAATCCACAAGCTGATCTGCAGGCAATGGCAAGAGCACATAGAATTGGCCAGAAGAAGAGTGTGATGGTATACCGTTTTGTTTCTAGAGACACTGTAGAGGAGGAGGTCCTTGAGAGAGCAAGGAGGAAGATGATTCTGGAGTATGCAATTATTTCTCTTGGTATCACTGATAAAGGTAATAACAAGAAGGGTGAGCCTACTGCCAACGAGCTAAGTCAAATTTTGAAGTTTGGTGCCAGCAATATGTTCAAGGCAACAGATAACCAAAAGAAACTGGAAACCATGGATCTTGATGATGTTCTTGACCACGCAGAAGACCACATTACCACTCCTGACCTGGGTGAATCGCATCTAGGTGGTGAAGAATTTCTTAGACAGTTTGAGGTTACTGACTACAAAGACGATACTACATGGGATGATATTATCCCTGCGGATGAGCTGGCAAAGATCAAGGAAATTGAGAGAAAGCGTGAAGACGAGCGATTCCTCCAAGAACAGATCTCTATGGCTACACGTCGTCGCGCTGCCGTCATGTCTGCTACGAATACACCTGAATTGATGTCGGATAGTGATGGAGAGTCGAGTGGTAGGAAGAAGAAGAAGGGTAGCAGATTGTCTGCTATACCATCTGGTGTCGATGAGAATGTTCTAACCGAAAAGGAAATTCGATCTCTGTACAAAGCAATCTTGAGATATGGAGATGTTAATGCCAGGTGGGATGAGCTTTCTGCTGATGGTACGTTGCCGACCCGTAAGCCTGAATTGGTCAAGGTTGCCGTAGATGAGTTCCAGAGAATCTCCAAGGAGAAGGTTGATGAGGAGATGGCACGCCGTGAAGAATTGTTCAAGAAGGAGCAAGAAGAACTTGAACAAAAGAAGGCGCTGGCGCTCAAGAATGGGGAGGAGCCTGTCAAGGTGAACTCGTACTTGTTGAAGAGAAAGGAGAAGAAGGCTATCCTCTTTGACTATGACGGAGTAAAGGGCCTCAATGCTGAACTAATCTTGCAACGTCCAGTAGAGCTGAATTTTCTGTCTCAACTTATCGGGGAGACCGATACCAAGTTTAGAATTGCTACTCCAGTTAAGGGAGTAAGTGGTTGGACATGCGATTGGACTATTGAGGATGATTCTATGCTGCTCGTGGGAGTTGTCAAATACGGGTATGGTTCATGGACTCAGATCCGAGATGATGCTACGCTTGGATTGCAAAACAAAATCTTTTTGGAAGAGCACAGGAAAGAAAACAAGGAGGCAAGTGCAGCTCCAGCCGAGGGTGAAAATGGCAAGGCACAACCTTCCAAGAAAGTACCTGGTCCTGTTCATCTTGGCCGACGTGTAGATTCTTTGATTGTGCAGTTGAGAGAAGAGCCAGATAGTAAGGGTTCTGCAGCTACCAATGTCAAGAAGGAACGTGTGAGGGAAAAGGCAACAAAAGCAGGTAAAGCCACAAAGGTTAAGCCCGAAAAGGACAGTACCAAGGTGAAACAGGAGAAAGAAGGTGCTGCGCGCGTTCGCAAGTCTGGATCACCAGCTGTGGGATCACCAAGAGCCAACTCGCCAGTTGTTAGCAAGCCCAAGGCTCACAAAGAACACAAAGAGCGTAATGGCAAGGCCGCATCTTTGCCTCCCATTCCTGTGCCGGCGGGTCGCCAGTCTATTGTTCCTATAGAGCCAGACGGGGATGCGCCCGAGTATGACTCGATGGACGAGGACGAGTGTCGCTCAATCCTGCAGCCGATTCGCAAAAACCTGTACAACCTCAAGAGAGACCACTCTGCTATGGACAAGAACGAGCTCAAGAAGCTTCTCAAGGTTGAGCTGATTACAATTGGAGACTTTATTGAGAAGTACTGCTCTGGAACTGGTTCCAACGACAAGCAGAAGCGACACCTTTGGTCGACGGCGAGCTACTTCTGGCCGCGCAGGGTGCCATCCCAGAAGATCCGAGACATGTATGAGAAGAAGAAGAGCAAAGACTGAACGGTATGATTTATGATATAATAATTTAATTGATCTTTATGTTGATTGGATGGGACTTGAGGAATTGAATCGCTGAGGTGAAGTGCCTGGACTGGCACTTGAGGCCAACGAGTACAATTGGAAATACTCAATTCTTTATTTACTATTTAACTCTGGATTTTAATGACTTTTACAGACTAGCGATTTGCAGAATCTCGGACTTTCATAAAATCCTCTCATATTCCTTAAATGGCGTTGATCGACAAGTCGTTAGTGTAGTTGTCTCGATTTGTGAATAGCCAATGTCAAGGGTCCGCGGAAGCTACTCGACCAAGACTCGTCACTTTGACGTATCAATTCAATTGCAAATGTTTCAATTCATCAAATATGTTTTCGATACTGTTGAATAATTTTCTTTTTTTTAGAAAATCGTAAGTACGCAGTCCTCAAGCGACTTGTCTGTGACTAGTCACTACTCGTCACTTGTGGTCCTTGTCCCCCCTGGTCACTCAACGCGTTCGGTGGTTTTTCCTCACATGCACAGCCGCACCCTGCTATATGAATAATTTTTTGTTCAGTGACATTTCTCACCATCACCAATCGTTTGATAAATTTTTTTCTTTTCGACAAAAATTTAAAAAACCGGCACCAGCGGACTGATTCTTTAATAATCGTACCTACGTCGTTTGTTGAAGATCTCCTTCGTTGAGTTATCAATAAAAAAAACCAAAAAAAAACCCTTCACCCCCTTTACTCCAAACCACAAAAATCCAAAAAATGACTGACGCTTCAGTTGCTGCTGCTGAGAAGGCTCTCGAGAAGCTCTCTGTTGAGGAAAAGTCCACTGAGCCCCAGACCGAGGAGTCTGCCGTCCCAGCCACCGCTGGCGAGGCCGACTCTGCTGCGTCTGACAAGGCCGCTGACTCTGCTGCTTCCAGCGGCGAGTCTTCGTCTGCCGCCAACGCCTCGCTCTACGTTGGTGAGCTCGACCCCTCGGTCACCGAGGCCATGCTGTTTGAGATTTTCAACCAGATTGGCCCCGTAGCCTCCATCCGTGTTTGCCGCGACGCTGTAACCAGACGCTCGCTCGGCTACGCCTACATCAACTTCCACTCTGCTAACGATGGCGAGAAGGCCCTGGAGGAGCTCAATTACTCCCCTATTAAGGGCCAGCCTTGCAGAATCATGTGGTCCCAGAGAGACCCCTCGGTTCGCAGATCTGGACAGGGTAACATTTTCATTAAGAACTTGGACCCAGCAATTGACAACAAGGCTCTTCACGACACCTTCTCTGCCTTTGGCAACATTTTGTCCTGCAAAATCGCCACTGACGAGTATGGTAACTCCAAGGGATATGGATTCGTCCACTACGAGTCCCCAGAGGCCGCTGAGTCGGCCATCACCCACGTCGACGGGATGCTTCTCAACGACAGAAAGGTCTACGTCGGACACCACATTGCCCGCTCTGACCGCAAGTCGGCTTCCGACCGCCTTCTCTCGTCTTTCACTAACGTCTACGTCAAGAACCTCGACCTCTCGATCGACCAGGCCGAGCTCGAGAAGATTTTTGGCGAGGTTGGTGCCATCACTTCGGCATCGCTCGCTGTTGATGCCGAGGGCAAGTCCAAGGGCTTTGGCTTCATCAACTTTGAGACCCACGAGGCTGCCGCAAAGGCGATTGACGAGCTCAACGACAAGGAGATTAGAGAGAAGAAGCTCTATGTGGGTCGTGCCCAGAAGAAGTACGAGCGTGAGGAGGAGCTCAAGAAGCAGTACGAGGCTGCCCGTCTTGAGAAGCTCAACAAGTACCAGGGTGTCAACCTCTACGTCAAGAACCTTGACACCTCCATCGATGACGAAAAGTTGAAGGAAGAGTTTGCTGCCTTTGGTGAAATCACCTCGGCCAAGGTTATGACTGACGAGACTGGCAAGTCCCGTGGCTTTGGCTTTGTCTGCTTCTCTACCCCAGAGGAGGCCTCCAAGGCTGTCACTGAGATGAACCAGCGCATGGTTGCTGGCAAGCCTCTCTATGTTGCTCTTGCTCAGCGCAAGGACGTTCGTCGTTCCCAGCTGCAGCAGCAGATTCAGGCCAAGAACCAGCTCCGCATGCAGCAGCAGGCCGCTGGTGGTCTTGGTGGCCAGTACCTGCCAGGCCCAATGTTTTACGGCCCAGGCGGTGCTCAGCAGCCAGGTTTCATTCCTCCTCCAGGTGCCCGTGGTATGATGGGTTTCCCAGGTGGTAACCCACAGATGATGATGGGTCCTCCTCGTGGCGGTGTTCCACCACCACCAGCTGGACAGTGGGCTGGTCAGCCTGGTCAGGGTCAGCAGCCACGTAACGGCCAGCAGCCCATCCCAGGCTACAACATGCCACCTGTTCAGGGCGGTGCCTACCCCCAGGGTTACCCCCAGGGACGTCCTCAGCAGGGCGGCCGTGGCGGTTATCCTCCAAGAGGCAACCGTCAGCAACAGCAGCAACAGCAGCAACAGCAGCCTCAGTTCCAGTCTCTGGGTGAGGCTGTTGAGGCTGCTCCAAACAACGAGACCAAGAAGCAGATCATTGGTAATGCTCTCTACCCTAAGATTCTTGCTCACGAGAAGGTCCAGGATGCTGCCTTGGCTGGCCGTGTTACTGGCCAGCTTCTGCAGATGCCAAATGAGGAGCTCATTCCTTTGGCCGACAATGACGCTGAGTTGACTGCTTTGGTTGACGAGGCTCTTGAGGCCAACGAGGAGGCTTCTCAGTCTGAGGAGTAAGCGGAGCGCGAGCTCTCTCAGCAGCACCCGAGCGTGCACGTTATGTCTGTAGTATGGGAATTATGTGTCGTTAAAATAAATGGTGATTGGATTATTTTGTTTTTCTTGTCAATCTGTGTTATCTTATCTGTTGATTAGTTGCGAGTGAGTTGGTTTGAAATGACTGTTTGAAATGTGTTTGTATTTTGTGTTTGAGAATTGACTAGGAAACATGTCCATTAAATAGATTTGCAAAATCAAAACCATTACATCTCGACTTCTTTTCCGTGCTGTTTCATACTGGCCTCCTACGGTTCGCAGCAGACGTCCTCCCATACACACTCGAAATAGACCATACATCACGACACCACCAAATGCAGGTTTGGAAGAGTAATATTCTGTCGTTGTCGAAAGACATTCGAATCACGGAATGGGTGGGAATGATTATGGTCCTTCTGGTCGACATCATTCTGGAGTATCAGAAACCCCATGAACGCCTCTTCTTCATCAATGATCCTGCCATCTCATATCCAATGGCTAAAACGGAGACGGTCTCGTCTCCATTGTGTATTCTGCTGGCTGTGGTTATCCCAGCGTGTATTCTTTGTACTATATGTTTCTTGGAGCTGCTTGGCTTTCACGTCGCTGGTCTTGTCTCGTTTCAGACTCCTCCTACGTCGGCCAACAATGTTGGCTTCAGAAGCCGTCTGCAGTTTTTTAACAACTCAGTTCTTGGTCTGGCATCGTCATTCATTATCAATACTTTCACCACCAACTTCCTCAAGTTGACTATTGGCAATATGCGTCCGGATTTCCTTGACAGGTGTCAACCTCAGGCAAACTTAGACCCTCTGAAGCCATATACATCTGCAGTGTGTACAACGTTGAAAACGAGTGTTTTGATTGAAGGCTACAAGTCGACTCCTTCAGGTCACTCGTCTACGGCCTTCTGTGGCCTGTTTTATCTGGCACTGTGGCTGGCATACCAGTGGAATCTCATTACACCCTCGAGGCGCCAGCCCCTCCCCAAATATGTGATTGCCGCAGCTCCTGTATTTCTTGCCGCGTTTATTGCCATTTCGCGAACGCAGGACAACCGTCACCACTACTACGATGTCATTGCAGGCTCCTTGTTGGGCTCCTTCAATGCGCTAATCTTCTTTAGAAGAGCGTTTCTTTACACTGTAGACACTGCAGGTATAGAATCTCCAGGCTACAGGTTTGACAATGTTTCGCCAACATCTCCATCGGAGGGCCTTCTAGGTTAGTCCCCTTACAGCTGCCGTCACTGCATGTATCATACTCCACATCATTACAAAATAAATTATTCTCGTTACAATTTACACAAGGTTGGTCTGTAGGTTTATACTATGCGTGGAGTTGTCCTCAGTCCCTGAATTGTGTGCTCACGTATGCTTTCTGCATGTAGCTCTTCCATGTTTTCTTGCCCTTGCCCTTCCTATCTATCATGCCCCGTGCAAGGTCAATCAGAGTCTGAACGGAAAGGAAACCATCGGCTTCATAAGGATAGTCGTCAGTATGGTACTCCACGTCAAATTTAAAGTCGGTTTCGCCATTGTTGATAGCGGTCAAGTTTGCAAAGTACTGCGTGTAGCCAAGAGGGGAGAAGGCTTCGTTCCTGTATGCCGGGCCAATCTTGGCATTCTTCTTGCGGTACTTTTCAGGAATCGATTTGTCTTTCTTCTTCTTTTTCTTTTTGTCCTTCTTCTTCTTCTTCTTGAGGGAATGCATGTCAGAGTCAGAGTCAGAGTCCCCTTCGTCATCTTCGTCATAGTCCTCTTCATCGTACAATGGTACTTGTGACTCCGCAGAGGCTTTCACATCAGTAATGTTGTACTCCCATACTCGCAGAGTAGGATAGTAGTTGGGGATAATAGATGGACTCACAAACGACACTGAAAATCTGGTGTAAAAGGTATCCCACTTTTTGGGCTTCTTTATGTCTTCGTATAGATGCCTCACATCTTCAAAGTATGTAGACTTGTCGAGGCCCATTGGAGTGAAGACATCAGTGATATTGAACTGCTCCAAGTCGTAGTCATATTCAATTTCTTCGTCGTCGTCGTACTCATCAGAGAGCAAATCACCCAGAGGAAAATCAATATCTTCGTCGCTATCGTAGAGTACATCCAGGGCGTCGACCGAAGCCAACACCTGCTGCGAATTTGTCACTCCAAGAGCGCCATTGGCTTCTTCTTTCTTTGCAATCTTCTTCAATACCCTTTTGTAGGACTTCCAACTGTCGTGAACAGTAAAGTGATCGATATTCATATGGCCATAAACGCCGCCGATAATGATGTCAGAGTATTCATGCAGCCACAAGGACAGTTTGTCGAGACAGTCGTTTTCATAATTCTTTTCGACCGGGGGAACATGACCAGAAAGCCATACTTTGATGCCCCTCTTTCTCAAATCCTTGAGGTGAATACCCAGCCAGACCAGCTGCTGGTAGCCTGGATCAGACTTGTCGTCGCAGCCATCAACAATGGGATTTGACGAAAACCAGTACAGTGTGTTGAGGGAAATTACAGCAAGCTTATCTGGAATGACCATGCTGACAAAGTTTACGTCGCGCATCATTGCTAGCTCTTCGTTCTCGGGAACAAATTTCCCCCAGATACGAGCCAGGTCGCGAGAGTAGGCAGAAGGTCCTGGGGCAAAAAGATTGTGAGGATAAACGTCATTGTTGCCAACTGAAGGAACAATAGGAATAGATAGCGGTTCCAGGGGATTTGCTGGATCGCCAGGAAAAGTTCTCTCCATGAGAGTTGAAATATTTCTATTGAGCTCGAGGATCACCTTGGGGGTTCTAGGGATCTCAATGTCCGAGTCATGGCGAGCATTGTCACCGGTCCAGATAATAAAGTCGATTTCGTCTTTGAGATTCTTCTCTATCCAGTCAAAAGTTGCCTCGACAAGTGGCCATGAGGAGTCGCATTCGCTCATTGGAGCACCATACTTGCCAACACGGTGCTTCTTGGACTTTCCACGATGGCATGCCTTGTCGGGATTGGAGTTCTCCTTGTAGAAGGGATCCAGATGAATGTCTGTAATGTGCAAAAACTTTCCCTTGAGAGGTCTTGTCTTCGCAGCTACGAGCGACGACGCTCCCAGGTCGTCTGGCTCCACGGCCGCCGGGCCGCTAAGACTCAGCAGGTCGAGAACCCCAAGCAGCGTCTCTTTCCACGAAACCATGGCCACAAGATGGACTGGCAACAAAGGGGATGCGCGAAGAGCTTTGTAGGCAAATAGAAGCTAGCACGTGTGAGGTACTTCCTTTTTCCGGTCTGGACTTTTTAGCCTTTGGCTTTGCTCTTTTGGGCAGGTTGGGCAGATTGGCGCATGGAAGGGCCACAAAGGTGTCTAGTCAGGGGTGGAATCGGCACTAGATTGCACGTCAGCCGCTGAGGCATGTCCAGCAGGTCACACGAGCTACGCAGGAGGTTCTGTCTGACGTATTTTGTAGAGATCAGCGCAACCAGGAAGGCGCCAAATCACCTCCAAGGTCTGTGTGCGCGCAGGCTTTTGAGTGACGTTTTCCCAAGTTCGGATTTCCTCTTTGGTTTCCTCTCACTGGTTCCTCTTTGGCCCTGTTGAGACATTGTTTGCGTCCGCTGCAGTCGGACGCACCAGCCTTGTAATGTGGGTTAGACTTAAGGTACAGAAGCGACAACTGACAGAAAGGTCGACTTTTGACATGTCTCCTGAACGCGACTCAACATCCCTGGCCATGACGCGATGTCTAAATACAGATCCAGGATTTGAGAGGCGGGATCGTGTTCCGCAAAGTTTCAACGTACTTCTGTTCTGTAGTATAAGGTGGCGGCGCCACCACGCCACTGCTTTCCTAATCATGGAGTCGGCGGCTCCAAACTCTCTATTACTCCTATCATGTCGGCGTTGGAAAAGTCAAAAGGACTGCTGGACGTCGGCAAGCACTGTGCGCAGTGTGAGAAACTAGATTATCTCCCTTTCACCTGTGACTACTGCAAGCTGACTTTCTGTAGCGAGCACAGATCTATCACAGCCCATAATTGCACAGCTGATGAGCTATCAGCCAAGAATATACCGGCCAGAAGATCACGGCAGTCAACTCCAACGGCCACACCTTCTGCCAAGCCCGTTGCAGCCAGTAAACCGGCTACTGCACAGAAACCTGCACAGACAGTGAAATCTGCAGAGACCACCAATGCACTGGCCAAACTCAAATCGCTGTTTCCAAAGAAGGGCAAGGCCGCCTCGCCGAAGGTTGCCAACATTCTCAAGATGAACGAGCTCAAAAAGGCAGCCAAGGGTCAAGACAGTATCCTTGTTCACAAACGTCATTACTTTTACCTGAAACGGCCCAAAATGACGTTCACTGAGGGGGGCGCCCGTGTGACTAGAATTGAAAAAATACTGCCCGTTTATTTTGTCAATGACATGCTGGTTGCCAAGCTGCAGGACAGAGCCAAGCAGCTGCTTGATCTGAGCACGGGAAGTGCTGACTCCAAGGTTCTGAAGCTGGTGCTGGACGAGCAACCGCTGAACGTGTCAGGAACTATCAAGGATGCCATTCCTCAGGGTTCTACGATCGAATTAAAGTTTGTCTAGATGATTCTCATGTCGTCTTTGAGTACAGACAGCCGATCTGCAGTATACAAAGTAGAAGAGTCGTGCAAAATGGTCATGGCAGAATGTGGCAGTTTGTTCAGAAGGCAAGCACAGTTTGCCAACTACCTTCGGTCTGTCCGATTGTCTGTCCGATTGTCTGTCCATTCCTCTTGTCGTCGACAACTTATATATTTATGATGCATTTTCATGTAATTAATCCCATTCCAAAATTTGGGACCAACAGTTTGAAGCCAATGAGAGAGCTGTTTTATCACTACAACAATGAGCGGACCTTCACCTAGAGATCCCTGGGCCAAGCGGTAAGTTGATGATCATGGCGGTGTGAGCTTTGTGGCGCAACGATTTTGTGATGTTTCTGTTGTTCTGCCGCGTTCCAGTGACTTCTACAGATGTAAATACGTGACATTCAACATGGCAACGTTAATTCCAAAAGAGCTGTAAATCAGTGGAGCAAACAGAAGTGTTGGAGCATATGTTAAACAATGTTCTTCTCTCTGCTATCAACAAACGAATCCAGCACCAACGCCAACGTCCTGAACAATGTACTAACCCAGTGAGGCTTGGAGATACCAAGGACACTTCTCCAGAGCACAGCGATTCAGAGGCTCTCTTCCAGGTCTCGGCCTTGGCATTGCAGCCTTCACTCTCTTCAACATTTACGAGTATGTTACTGAGAAGAAACACTAAATTATGTATTGAATATATGGCGCAAGCCGAATGGTAGAATCAGAGTTGTGAGAATCGTGCGAGTGCAGTTAAGATAGCGAAGTTAGTAATTTTGGTACCTATAAGCTCTTCAGCTATTTTCCTGTACAATCTGCTGCTCTTTAGAGTTTAGAGGCTTCTTTCCTTGTTTGTGGTGATGCATTTTATTATGTGCATAATACTTCTAACGGTCGTCAATACATACACGGTTACCCACCACTTGATGTGCACACGCAGTCTTGTCCGTCTCCCAACAGTCACAAATTTCGCAGAGCAGAGTGTCCCCAAAATATCAAGCCCGACACACTCACATCTCAAAGCATACACAAATGTCTGCACAGAAGGCTGGAAATTCTGGTAACAAACTGAGAATGTCGCTGGGTCTCCCAGTCGGCGCCATCATGAACTGCTGCGACAACTCTGGTGCCCGTAACCTCTACATTATCGCCGTCAAGGGTGCCGGTGCCCGTCTCAACAGACTGCCAGCTGCTGGTGTTGGTGACATGGTCATGGCTACCGTCAAGAAGGGTAAGCCAGAGCTCAGAAAGAAGGTCATGCCAGCAATCGTTGTCCGTCAGTCCAAGCCATGGAGAAGAAGAGACGGTGTCTTTCTTTACTTTGAGGACAATGCCGGTGTTATTGTCAACCCCAAGGGTGAGATGAAGGGTTCTGCCATCACTGGACCAGTTGGTAAGGAGTGTGCCGATCTGTGGCCACGTATTGCCTCTGCTTCCGGTGTTGTTGCTTAAGTTATTCCCCCAAAGACGAGCCCCAGCTGTTGGTGTTTGCTGGAAATTTAATTACAAAAATGTGGTGCATATATATGTGCGGTTCTGCCGTAATGCTCTTGTAGAGAAAATACGATGACATGATTTATTGTGGTTGTCCTGTGTAGTTTAGTGTTTGCTTTAGATGACTGGTCGAGCACTAGTGATTTTTGATTTTTGATTTGTGAAAGTGGCCAGTCGATTTTACTCGATTTTACTTGGGTTGGCTTTGAAGGTTGATCTTTGCGAAATGGACTAGTTGGCTGGGAGTTGAGCTCAGTGAAAGCGACGGGCCTACTGAGCGCAACTATGTGAATCCACATGAAGAACAGTTGACTGGTCACGGTCACTCAGCGAAGAATGAACTGCCGTGATATAAATCCCAATACTTGACTCACTTACTCAATTGTACCTTCAAATCCGCTATCTATGCCATAATTAGCAGCTGCTGGCCTAGTAGCTCCTATATACATTCTAAGATACCACTGGATGTCAGGCCTGGCACTCCCATCTGAGTGATTAAGTCAATCTCCCTATTTAGACCCCAAAGTACCCAAAATCATAGTCCCATTCTCGCCACTGGCGCAGACCTGACACACTGGTGACACAAAACACCGCAGAGGCTGAGCCAGACAGGGAACCAGATGTAGAGCCAGACGTGAAGCAGATGCACCTGTGCCACGAGTGGCAAGCTAATACAGGCAAAGAAAACCAGATATTTTAAGGTTCAGGTCGATGGTGACGCAACCTCGTCTGCCTAATTCAATTCCCAATCGCTCATCTCTTCAGTTCCCAATCACATATCTACGACTCCATGCCCATCGATAATTCCCAAATTTTCTCACGCGTCCATCCCTACCACCTCTCTGGTCACCTACCTAGAGATAATTTCAATATAACCTGACACCTATTCAGTGCCAGCAGAACGCGCCTCTTTCCACACCCAGAGATATTCCAAATGAACGCCCTGTCGAGCCTTAGTAGCGCTCAGTTTGCTGTAAGTGCTTGCCCACGAAACCAGTCGGACCCCTTCTAACCCAGAGCAACCTCAGCGAAACCTTCAACGTTCAGCGTGTCAGAGTAAGTATTAAACCACCTTTTGATTTGAATGTCTAGAAACTAACTCAGGCTGAGTTTGGCAACGTCCAGGCTCGCTTTGCCAACCTGCGTTCCATTCAGGACTTTTTCGACATCCGTCGTGTTTCCCGCCCAAATGGATGGCTTGACGCTCAGTCCAGAATCAACTTCAACCTGGGTTACTTCTCGACAAACTACGCCATTCTCTTCACCATGCTGTCTTTGTACTCTCTCTTGACAAACCTCTTGTTGCTCTTTGTCATTGTCTTTGTCATTGCTGGCATGACTGGTATCTCCTATCTTGGTGGTGAAGACCTGAGACTACCCTTTGCCAGCCTCACCACGTCGCAGCTTTACACTGGTCTATTTATTATTGCTGTGCCTCTGGGTATCTTTGCTTCTCCGATCTCCACTGTTCTCTGGCTCATTGGTGCCTCTGGTGTGACTATTCTGGGTCACGCTACTCTCCTGGAGAAGCCAATCGAGAGCGCCTTTGGAGAGAACCAGGTTTAAATGTACACCTCAAAAATCTATAGACAAATATACTAATAATGAGAGGGTCGATATTCAGTGGTGAAGTAGTTCTGATCAGTATGATACAAAGGTACAAGTTGTCTTTAAGTAGAAGTTAACAAATCACCAAGTTTGTTATTAAGTTACACGTTACAAGAGTTAAAGTAGCAGGGCAAACTGCCACTGCCCTAAAAGTTATTGATCCTAACTTTCGGCTCACACAATCGGACCGACTAACGGACTCCTAGAAACTTAGTTAGTGAGTTTCTCAATAGAGGTTTCAGGACCACGCCCTGTCAGAGGCGAATACTCATCAAGGCCAATATCTTTGGCACAGTAGACCGTCGTGAATTGTGGTAAATCATCATTATACCTTCCGTATAGTACTTACCAGTTGTAGACGGATAAGCTAGAATCAGACATGAAAATTTCCTCAAAAGAATCAGACATATGCTTGTCAAAAATTTCACTTCATCATTTCTAGCTTATTTAACGGATTGAAAAAATTAGCTGGTTAGACCAATTTCATTCAAATCCATCGTTTACCAACACCCTGCATTCGCTTTTGTTAGCAATTGTTACATGTATCATACACGTGGTTTCAGTATTGCATGAATGGTTAAAAAAAAAAGTTTGTCGTCAGTGGGAAACCCAACTCCGACTCGTCATCTAGGAATCATCATATTCACACCGTGTGTTTCGTTTAAAAACATACCTGGTGGTTAGTACGCGATTGACAAAAATGCAATACAAAATCACATCTGTAGCGTGGGTTTTCTAGGCCCACTTATAAGCATGTCACTCATGGTATTCAGTGCCCAGTGCTATGGATCTTCATATGATTTTTTATTCTGTTGAATAAACATACCCTATGTTAGTTTTTAAACTATAGTAAAAAAAACGACAAGTATCAGAGATCTTTGCGCAAACGTTATCAACAAAATTGTTTCAGTGGGTAATTCCAGCTTTGTTGTTATCTTCATCATGATATAACTTGTCCTTTTGATGTGAAAGAAACTTACATTTTCAAGTGTTAGAGAACATTGGCCAAAACAAACCTACTCGGTTAGTTCAATGAACCAAATACACAAATAACTTTATCAGATGGTTTAATTCTGATCACAAAGTAACTTCATATACTCTAGTTTGAATTGATAATTGGATTCATCATCAAGTTTTTGTGTTTTTCAACTTACTCAAAGAGTTGTGTTAGGTGAGAAGAAAAAATAGTGCAGCAGTGAAATTTATACAAAATCACAGCCGCACAGACATGTCTTGTTGGTGACGTGCATGTTAGACGTTGCCTTGGAGTAAATTAAAAATATATCATTATTAGTCGTAATAAAAAGTTATAACTCCTGTTCTATTTACTTTCTTCTTCGTCCTCCTGCACGAATCTGTTGTTGTTGCGTCAGTTTGGACTGCTCATTCCACCATCTCTCAAATTGCTCCTCTTGCTGGATGTCTGCCAGGCTGCGAGTCACCTTCTGGTCAGATTCCCCGTCATCTCCCCATCGTTGATTTCTCATAATGTCTGCAAACTTTGGAGAGTTCGCAGGAGGCGACTCAGAGATAACTGCATGTTTCGCAGGTGCCTGATCTTTGATCGCCCATGGTGACAATGCAGATTTGGGCTTACTGTCGCGGATACTCCAAGCTGGTGAGGCCGTGCGTGGTGACGAAACTGGTGAGGGAGTCGACGCAGTCTGTTGGACTGCCCGCTGCTCTGCTTCCTTTTGCAAGCGCTTACGCTCTTTCTGTGACAGCTTTGTACTCTTGATGGGAGTCGAAACTGTGCTCTCCACAACAGGCTTTGCAGAGGAGATAGCAATCGGCGAACGAATAACAGGGGAGCTTTCGCCGCCAAGAGTTGGCCACTCGTGTGTCTTTGCAGAGCCTGGAGAGTTGGCCCAACTTGACTCTACGCGAGGAGACGGAAAAGCAACCGGCTTGGATGTCGGTGGACTAGGAACACGCTTAGACTTTTCAGCAGAAATCGGACTACTTCTAACAAAATCACTCTTAGCCTCACTCACTCTTCTCGACGATGGAGTCTGGGGGACTTTTGGCGATCCAGAATTAACTGTAGCCCAACCACCGGTGGTCTTTGGAGAAGAGCTCAAAGCGTTATTTCCTGAAAATGAGACCCTCCTCGCATCAGAGTAAGTCCTACTCTTGCCTTTATCAATGCTAGGCAGTCGTGTTCTATCCGTATCATCCTCAAATACCGCACTATCAGTCCACGAAAAGTCGCCTGGCTCCCTATCTGCTTCACTCTGACGACGAGAAATCGATAATGAAGAGAATTGAGCATCCACACCAGCAATCGGAACAAATCTGTTAATTTGGTCATTATGCAACTCCATGTCACTGACAAAACATTCCATTACCTCTCGGGACATCCGTTGATGGCTGCAAGAACTCTTGAGCTTCTCATCCAGCAGAGAAAAAAGCTGTGTATCCATGTCAAAAAGACCATTCTCCAACATTCCACTAGCATTCTGGGTCATAAACGTCAGAATGTGTTCCTGTAGAGTGATCGCTCCAATTGAGTTGGCCGTCGAAAGTAAATCACAGGCATTCTTTACCGTTACAAACTCCAAAATGACAGTTTCGCATAGACTAACCAGTGGCTCTAACAACAAAAACAAGGCTCCTTCAAGAACTTTAACTATCTCTGAAATGAATTGCTCCGAATTGTTTCCAGGAAGAGTGTCGAAAATGTCCACATTGTTTTCTCCATACAAGAAGCGCTCGATTGGTAGAAACGACACCTTGGAGATGTGGCTGAGGTCAATAGTGTCTGGCTGCGTCAAGTTGTCTGTCCAACGGGGAGAATACACCGCCTTGAAAAAAGGTGATCGACCTTCCACAATACATCTGTGTAGAAGCCATTCTCCATCTTCCAGTTTAACTAGAGTGTCTCCTTTGACAGATGAACACAAAAGCGAAAGAAAAGACGAAAACTCCGCAGAAGTTTTGCTAAGGGGATGCTTTTCCGGGTCTTCTTTCCAGCTGAACGACTGCTCCAACTGAACCGTCATATCATTAAGCCTTAGCGACCGGCCCACATTACTGATTTCATCCAGCCACCATCGATCATTATCACAATCAGGTCTCAAGCACCATGACGTGTAAATAAATATTATTAAAGACTCCAAGGTGCATTGACGGATCCCTTCAAAAATCAAAGAATCCTTGTCAAGTGATACACTTCCCCATGAAGCCATTACTGGAGTTCCAGTATTAAGTAGTGACTTGAGCACTCTGGAACGACATTCAAGGACGGATCTATGCGCTGGAATCATCACATGCGGTTGTCCACTAAGTTTGATGGTAATGTCATAACCTGCGGGTCGCTGCACTGACCTCAGAGCCGACATACGGCCAGAGGTACAATTCTTCTGCTCTTTGGTCGGAATATTGTGGATCAACGGCTCCTCAGGATCAAGTTTGCTAAAACTTGGAGTCACCTTCCCTTGAGTCCATTTCACTTGCGTTGTTAGGTGATTAAAGAATTGGTTTTTATAGCTTACCGCATCATCCTCAAAAATTGACGCCCTATCTCTCCATGATTCAATCAAGCTATTTTCCAGCAACCATGGTAGTGCAATAGTTGTAGGATAGACGGTTTGCACGACTCGTTCAGTAGAGGCTTCAAGGCTTAGCGCTGCAAATGAGGAGAAGGAAAAGTCACATACAACCGAGACCACTCTTGAGAGACAAGGAATACGCTGAAACTTAAAAGCGTTCTTCTTCTTATTAGAAGAGCGCGCAACTCTCTTCCACATTGTACCACAGGCGGTTGCGAGAACCACGGAACCATCGTCTGCAATACAAACATCCTTAGCCACCAGATGTCTCTTCTTCGCTATCCATAGGGGGACCGCATCGTACTTCTTTGGAGCCACTTCACGCTTGGTTGGATCTGTAAGATCGAGGTAGTAGACATCGCCCAGGGCAGTGAGCACACAAAAATGACCTCCAAATGAACTGCTAATCTTTACCACTCTATCTGGATGGCCACGTGCAGTCCACGCATCAAAATTATCAGAAGATTTCATCGTTGAATTGGGAAACGAAAGAGAGTGTGTGTTGTAGTTCATGAGCACCAAGACACTGTCATTAGCAAAAATAAATGTAGCATTGTCGCTGAGGGACATACCATGAATCATCACACGAGGAGGATATCCAAGCGCCTTGGACAGTTGCGAAGCTTCGAGTCGTCGAGGTAACGCCTCCACGTCTTCGAGGACTGGGGCGGTACGAAAGCCCATCTGTCCATTATTTCTACCCCAAAAGAATATGTCACCGCGTCGAGTGTAAACTGCAGAGTGAACACGGGACGTTGCACAACCAATGATTGACTCGTTTCTCAGACCAGCAACCAGACGAGGCGTCCATTGAACATCTTCCTCGTATCCAAGCGGGAAATCGGAGTTGTATCCCCACGTGTAGACTTCTCCACTGGTGGTAGTAATTATAGAATGATCAGGGCCCAAGGCGACGCTGTCAACCTTTACGTCTGCAAGCTCAAGGATGGTAGTATAGCCGCCTTGAGGGCTTCGACTGGTCTTTTTCCCTAAACCGAGTCTACCTCTGTTTCCGAGACCGCAAATCATAATATTTCCCTTGTCTTCGTCAGTGACGAGGACGGAGTGATACTTTGAGACGCCTACTTGACGAACAGACACTGGTCGGAGCAACAAACGCTTATTCTCAGAAAACGGACGAATCTCCTCTGGTTTGAGACGGATAATGTGCGGAGCATCACGCATACTTGGATCTGAAAAGCCGAGATTGTAATTTGAGTTTGATCCAAAGGAAAAGAGAGTCTGGACTTGTGACTCCTTGGAAGGATCTAGCCTTTGCTTGACTATGGCGTTTAGGAGATCAAACGGGACGCTTTTAGCATGGTCTTTGACTCCCAGAGAAGCCGGAACAGACGCCAGCAAGTACTGTGCACAGGTCATGTTTCCATAATACAGAGCGCGATGCAATGGGGTCCATCCGTTCTCGTAATCGCAGGCCAAAGCATCAACAAACGGATTCTGCAGCAGCGCGGCGACAGCTTTAAAGTCGCCTACAGACGCGGCGATGTGCAACAAGCTTCTGCCGTGCAAATCACGAGTGTTTACTTGCGCCCTTGGCAGCTTGGAAAGAAGGTCATAGAAGTCGGGAGAAGAAGCGTCGAGCTTTGTGATGGAAAAGGATCTAGGATCTTTCGATGACCGGCGTCGACGACCGGCAGATGATTGGGAAATCATCTTTACATCGACATCTTGAACGGATGTTGTTGAGATGAAATGGAGCTGGCGGATGTTTTATGGACTGAGCACGTGGACAGACACTACGAGTGACAGGTTGACAGCGAGAGAATTCTGGGGAGGATTTAACAAGTTTATTGTTTTTTATAAAGAAAGTGTTTGTTTGTTCATATTTGCTATTTTCGTACTTTCTCAAGTCTTCTCTAGAACATTAACGGTCATGGCAGGCACGAGTGTGCTTGCTGGGTTGCGCTGTGGAGGTTGTGTAGGGTTGTGCCTGGAGGTGGAGTACGACTAGATTAAAACACGGACCGGAGATTTTATTACAAATTTGAATTCACATCAGAATGTAATCATTTAACATCATTTGTTACTTGACTTTGTCCAACCTGTCAAGTCTCGTCCGTCTTGTACATGACAGTGCATGTCAGCCGAGGACTGATACCAGGGCTGATACCAGGACAGGACTTAATGACCAGAAGAGAGTGCTAGACAATAGAAAACAGATATGCAATAGATGACGAGACGACGAGACGACGAAAAGACCATCGCGCGGCACATCTAGTCGTCGAGCTCCTCTGGAAACCACCCATACACCCCCAGGTCCACATTGAAACCCTCCACCTCCACACCCTCAGCCTGCAATCTATCCTGCTGGCGCTCTCTGCCATACTCTCTCAGCGAAATCTTGCCTTGAGAATTTATTACACGCCACCAGGGCACCGTCGCCGAATTGTGCTCAAGGTCAGGCCGAGCACTCGCGTCCGGCAGGTTCTTGAGTGCACTGCCAACCTGTCTCGCATGGTTAGGCATCATCATCAAGTAAGCCACATGGCCGTAGGACGTGACCTTGCCATATGGCACTTTTTGTATCGTCTCATAGACATTGTAATAAAACGTCTCCGCGTCCATGCTAAATGACAGGAAGGAAACTAAACTAGAAGGCGTGAGGGCTACTCCCAAACATTTAGGCCAGAACAATTCATTTTATATGTATTGCCAGCACGCTCTACACTTTTGGATGCAGAACGCTACTGAGATATGATTTTTTGCTGAGCCGGGTTTCCTCCGTCTCTTATAATAACATTAAAACATTATGAAGCAGGAGGATTAGAGGTTGAGCTTAGTTCTTCTCCAGTGTCTTCTCTTGGCGTTGTACCTGGGTTAGCATGTTGTCTAAAAAGGTCTTGGAGAGGCGAATCATCTCCAAAGGTAAGGCAAACCTGCCGTTTGGCGGGGGCTATACGTACTTGACAGTGTTGCCAGTCTTGTATCTGATCCACTGAGGAAGAGTTCTGTTCTGCTTCTGGGCCTTGGCCAGCTTGAGCTTGGTCTTCAGAGACTTGTTTGAAGGCATTTGTGATGGATAAACGAAACAATCAGAGAGCCTCTTGATGTGCCTTGGGAGCTGGCGTGGGTGTGTGTGCGTTGGGCCCTAGGGTTTGTCAACCCTAGTGTGACTGCGTTGTTGGGAAGGTACATGCCCAACCCACTCCAACTTTAACACTGGGTGCATCCAAGCTTGAACATTTCAACACCACAAAAACAACATGGCTCCACAGAACGTTACTCTTGGCCTGCAAACCCGTGAGGGTGAGCTTGTCTTTGGCGTCGCTCGCATCTTCGCCTCTTTCAACGATACATTTGTCCACGTCACTGACTACTCTGGCAGAGAAACCATCTCCCGTGTCACCGGTGGCATGAAGGTCAAGGCTGACCACGACGAGTCCTCTCCATACGCCGCCATGTTGGCCGCTCAGGACGTTGCCGCCAAGTGCAAGGAGGTCGGCATCAACGCTCTGCACTTCAAGATCCGTGCCACTGGCGGTACCGGCACCAAGACCCCAGGTCCAGGTGCCCAGGCTGCTCTCAGAGCCCTCGCTCGTTCTGGTCTCAGAATCGGCCGCATTGAGGACGTTACTCCAGTTCCATCCGACTCTACCCGCAGAAAGGGTGGTCGCAGAGGTAGAAGATTGTGAGTTTCTTTTACTGCGAAACAAAAAACAAAATTCTGGGCTGGTTATTGGGCTAGTCCTCAAGAGCATCTCATACTGATGATAAAATTATTTGTAATGTTGATGCAGCATTTGCTGCATTGAATAAATGTCGATGAAATATCGGGTCTTTTATAGTTAGTTCTTCAACGGTTTTTCTTTCAAGCCTAGTGCTATCTTTACTATTTTCTCCTATTCTCTTTGCCTATTTATCTTACTCTTATCGCTATCTCCATTCTCTCCTCTCTCTCTCTCTTCTCTATTCTCTTTTCTTTCGCGCTCAGCTTTCTCGCTTTTTTATCACTTTTGTCTGTTAATTTTCCATTAGTCCACTAGTCTCCTATTAGTTTCCCATTAGCTGACTGTTTGTTTCCCAATGGTTTAGCACTCCCCGCTAAACTGCTGACCGTCCACTACATTACTCCCACTGCTAGAGGTCTGCTTAACGTCCACAGTCTAATTACCACTTGCTGATCTGCTGTCACAAGCGGTCTTATACTACCTGAGGGATCGACCACCTGTGTCTTCACTAAAGTCCGTAAAATACAATTCTATATACTTGACCTGACAATACTCACAATTCCATATACTTAACCTCCTATCCCCGTTCTCTTAATTCCATCCCCACTCCCATCCAACTCCATCTTTAAGTCCACTCCCACTAGCAACTCCGCTTACCACCAAACATAGCACCGCCACGGTCATCCAGTCGTCGGCCATGCATCCAGGACAAGTGAACTGACTCATTCAGTAGGCAAATAGGACTTCACTTTACGAGACAAAGACACTGGACATCTCTCGATAAAAGAACGGACCTACGTCCGCTCCCTAGCTATGAAGTTTGACGAAACAAAGCGCTCAAGCGCTGGCACGCGAATCCTCTACAACCTCTCTCTATTTATTCTCGTTGTTGTCTTTCTCGCTCTATGTGTTGTGTCCCCTTTAGACACTATTCTACAGACCCCAGGCACTGGCCAGTACTGGAACGCCATTATCATTGTTGTAGCCTATGTCTTGACAGCCGTTGTTATCCTCATAATGTCCTTGGCGAGAGGTATTCGTACGCGGCGTGTCTTGATGGAACTTCCAAGACGGTACATGCCCCATCCTAATGATATGGGGAAGCAGGTGGCTAATTACATTGGCAGTGAGTTTGAACGATGTAAAGAGATCCAAAAGAAAGCTGGCCCTGCAAATCCCGTTGACCACGATGGACTGATGCACCCAGATCTCCGTCACGATGTATTTGGAACGTACTTTGAGGTTGTCGAGATTTCTGTCCAACATATGCTGGACCTGGCTGAGGAGCATAGCCCGGTCTATAAACGACACCCCGGAGTACCATTTCGAGAATGGCTCATAAAACTACAATCACGCATAAACATTGACCACAGCATTATTGCCTCCTTTATTCAAATCTACGAACAATGCAGATTCTCAGGGAAGCCAATGTCGCGCGACGACTTTTCAAAGTTCATGTATCTGTCGTTGGACATTATGTTTGCCATCCGCCAGTCTACTGACCACGGCATGCACAATTCTCTCCCGGCAACTCCTCAACAAACGAGAAGAAACTCCATTAATACTGTGATGCATTACATCACCGGCTCGTCCATGTCTCCGGTGAGCACGAGACTTGCCAGCACCATCCCCAGTAACATTATAACCACGCTACCAGACAATGTCTCCGATGAGTTTGGCGACGGCGCTAGTTTCTCGGGAAGCGTCGTCATCAGATGAGCTTGTCACACCTATTTATTCAAGACGTTAGATTACCAAAAACACTAATATTTATTGCTATAGAAGGAGGGAAAAGATAATACATGGTGATGCAGTCTTTACAAATCGATCAAATTGTTGGTACCCTGCTGCTGAGGACGACTTTGGAATGAGTTGGCATAGGCTTGCTGCGACTGCTGCGCATTACCAAAACCATAGCCCGTAAATGATGGTTGGATTCGTTGAGTCGTGGCCAATCCGGTGTACGCTTGGCCAAAGAAAGGGTTGTGGGTACCAGTCTGTTGGCCGCCAGTTTTTTGCTGCATCATCTGTGTCAGACCATGTCCGGAGGAGCTGACAATCTGAGTGCTGGTATGCTGGGCAGGAATACGAAGGTCGCCAACATTTCCAAAAGTGTCAATACCCTCACCAGTTGCTAGCAAGTGGTTAAGACTGTTGATATGCGACTGATCGGCCTGGCTAGGTGTCTTTTGTGCTCTAAGAGGCTGCTGCTGTTGTTGTTGTTGCTGCTGGTACTGCTGCTGCTGCTGTTGCTGCTGCTGGTACTGCTGCTGTTGTTGCTGAGCCAATTGGGCCATGGAAGGATTACCTACATTGGTAGTAGGCGAGCTGGTAGTGGACTGGGCAAAGGGGTTGTTGGAGCCAGTTTTAAGCGGCTTCAGCGGTTGAGGTTCCTGGTACCCAGTCTGCTGTGAGGGGGCATTGAACCCACCAGCGCTTCCCTGGTAACTGTAGCCAGTTGGCTGGTAACCAGTAGGCTGGTAGCCTGTATTTTGGTATCCAGTGTTCTGGTAGCCTGTGCCGTAAGCATTCATCAGCACACCGGTATTATTTGGATACACGGGGTTTCCAAAGATATCGTATTGTACATTTTGTTGCTGTTGTTGTTGGGCTAAAGCCTGCTGCTGTTGCAGAAGCAATGCCTGTTGTTGCTGCCACTGTTCTTGCTGCTGGCGGTAGAGCTCGAGGGAAGAGTTGGGGTTGGGGTCGAAAATGTCAATAAGATCCTGTCCAGCGCTGCCAGTGGGCTGGGCAAAGACATTCTGGTCGCGCTTGCGGGCATCTTCCTCCTCTTTGGAAAGCATGAGCGCACGGCGCAGGTCTTCGTCGGATTCATTTGAGATTGCTTGGTTGCGTCTTCTGGCTTCTTCCTCCGCGGTCAGTCTCGACTCTTCAAGCGCCCTCTGGAGCTCTTCGTCCGTAGTACCACCTCCTCCGCCGCCCCCGCGCTGGGGACGAGGGCGTCGTTCGTTCCCTCGCTCACGGCGTCTGTTTGTGCGCCTGCTCTTTCGCTCCTCGCGGAGACGCTCGTCGTCAATGAGCAAAGAGGTGAGTCTCTTTGCGTCCTTGCGGATGCCTGCGCCCCGGTCGTAGCCAGTCTCGTCGGTGTACTGGAATTCGCGCAACGTCTTGATCAGATACAGATTGTCCTTGGACCAGAGAACGACATTCTCAGAGCCCTCGTGGACGAGGTAGTCAAGCAGCTTGAGAGACTTGGAGACATGGCGCCAGTTCTTGCCCTTGTCATTGAGTCGCTTGTCTATCATGGCCATGATTTCAAACAGCTCGTGGTTCTCGTATGTTCCCTTTGCGATTTCCTGCATGTCAAACAGCGAGGGCGGAGCATCGTCGTTAGAGGTGGCATTGCGCACCTTGACCTGGGCTGAGGTGTAGCCGTTTGTAACGTTCTTGACAGAACGCAAGAGTTTGGACATTTTGTGCCGTCAATGATTTACCTTGTTAGTTGCTCTTGTTGCTGGTTGCTACGTTGAGGCAGCAGACTGGGCAGTTGAGAGGACGACTGCAACAATAACAAGGAGTTCCGTGCCTTGTTGTCTATAGAGGGAGTGGAGTCAAGAGGCCAGAACGGCTTGTAGTTATCAGCTGGGGGAAGTAGGCGTAGTTGTTGCCGCTGGGGGAGTCCACAAGTGGGTATTTCCCAAAGTGTGTCCGGTGGTTGTGGCAGCGGGCAGGGAGGCGGGCACTGCAGCGTCGGCGGCCAACGTCGACAGGTCGTTTCGTGGTCTGTCTGGATAGTAGGGATAGGGGAAAATACTTTCATCTTTGCTTTCTCGTTCTTTCCTGCCCCTCTTCTCCTCTGAGTTTTGTCTGTTTCTTGCTCTTCCTCTCCCCTCGCTGCCTCTCTGCCGCTCCCCACGGCGGGCTGAGCGTTTAGCTCTGAAACGGGGCAATGTCCCCGGGACTGGCGGCACTAATGACATGTCCATGACGTACACTCAAACGGCGTAGCTGAACCTGCATATACGCTTTTTGCGGATTCGTAATACGAGAAGTGGTTTTTGCACCAAGTGCCTCTACAACCACCAAATTTGACCGTCTCCGCTGTGGCGTCATCCACAGGCAATATCTTGCCCAACAAGGAAATCTCCAAGATTACCGGATTACGCAAATACTGGCTCTTAACTAAACATCTTTCCTGTAAACCCATAAAATGAGAGACTCTGTCCGCTCCTATATACATTTGAAGTCGCCGCAAAACATGGTGCGTTTTCCAGAGTGGACAAGTAACTCACTGGAACCGGAGTCCATCCAGGTTCCTCCGGAACACCAGCCGCCAAACCTCGACGACGATGACCAACTCGTCAATGAGCAAAAGAATGCATCTGGCGGACTCAACATCGGTCAGCCAAAACCACCAGCATGGAAAGATCTAGCACTTGATACCTTAGTAGAAAGAGACCCCAGCGATATCGACAGATCGATCTTGCCGGCTTCGCGTTTTCGATAGTTCATGTACTTATTTATTATATCTACCAGTTAGAGAACTTGGCCCCGTGATGCTCTTCCAGGTACTCTGCGAGACGCTTCAGTCCGGCTCTCAGCAGCTTTGACTCTGTGCCGAATCCAATCCTGACAGCTCCGGGCGTGTCAAAGGTTTCGCCTGGAACCAGCAGCAGACTCTTCTTGCCTGCAACGTCGGCAGCAAACTTGACAGTGTCGCTCACGCCGGTAATGTTGAGCAAGAGAACGGATCCACCAACAGGGCGGACAAAGGAGACAGCTCCGTTACTGGCTTTAGCAAAGGCGTCAAACAGAGCAAGTCCTTGACGACAAATGCCGTAAGAACGTTCAACCAGAATTTTGCGTTGTTTGAGAGCGTAGTGGGCAAGAGCATCATCGACTTGCGATACGGAGATAATGTTGTAGTCTCTCTTGGACATGCAGCCGGCAATCACACTGCGATTAGAAGACACAATCCATCCAAGCCGGAGACCAGCCATTGAATAGGCCTTAGACATGGAGCTGGTGGTGATGCCCTTGTCGTAGAGAGTGCAGATAGGTGGAGGGGCCGAGGTGCCTTCTGGAAGTGAGTGATGCAGAGGTCGGTAGACTTCATCGCACATGAGATAGGCACCAACCGACTTTGCAATCTCGACAATCTCCAGCATCATTGTACGCGGAATAACAGCACCGGTAGGGTTATGCGGGGAATTGATGATGATGAGTTTGGTCTTGCCCTTCTTTACCAGCTTCTTGAGCTCTGCCAGATCAGGAAGATACTTGTTTTCCTTTTTGACATTCAGCAAGGAAACATCACCACCAAACATCTTGGGCACTGACTTGAGCTGCTGGTACACGGGATTGACACAAATGACATGATCCTCAGGACCCACCAGAGAATACCAGACAAGGAAATTAGCCGAGATGGCACCTGGAGCAATAAGAACGTCTTCCTTGTCGATCTTGATAGGACCCGGATCGCTTTCGTTTTGAATCTCAGCAATGATACTCTTCAGTTCTGGAGAGCCATTGATATGACCGTACGTCAGCTTTGTGTCGAGGATCTGCTGGATCGGCGGCTGTTCCCCGGACAGCTTGGCTAATTCGCTCAAAGACACTGAATCACAGCATGTTTCAGAGATGTTAAGCTCCACATCATGCTCATACTTGTCCATCCATCTTTCCACTCCAAACTCTTCCTGATATACCATCGCTACTCAGCTAGTACTATTGGATTGCCAACTTGACTTTACTACAGTTGTGGGATTTGTGGCTATTTATCTACGGGCCAGAGTTCTTTCTTTTTATCGCTCTCTCTTAACCATAGCGGACGAGGGCGTGCACAGATAACGGTTCTACAGAATCTTCTGGCACCGAGAGCGGAATTAATGCCCTAATGTAGTGCGGGGATACACCACATTCCAGTTGCGGATATTATGTCTGCTGTGACTATGAAACAAGTCTTGACAGCGGCAGCCTTGCGTAACGGCAACGTCGAGTACATCTATTAAGTTATGCGCGTAAATGTTATGCAGCTATTTAAATAAGTACGTAATATTTTGCCATAATTTTAATGACAAAAAATATAACTCTGCATGAAATTTCATGCATCATAACAAGCTCTAGACATTAGACTATAAACGCAATAGAAACCTGTCTGTGAGTCCTGGACATGGCAGAAGAACAACCGGACATTGCAGACCTTACGGCACTGCTGCAAGGAGCCGTTGAGGAACATGCCGTAGACACCACACAAGGCAACGAAGGCTCCTCTGAACATCACGACGATAATGGCGACCTTTCGCTCGCAGATCTGGAGCGTTTGACGGCCCAAGTTGCCAACGAACTTGAACAGGCGGAAGCCGTAGACTCTGACAAGGACCGTGCGGAAACCCAAAACCAAGACGTTAAACAGGAAGCAGAAGAAGAGGTGGATATTCAGGCTCTGCTTCAGCAGGCCGTGCAACAGATTGCAAACGCAGAAGAAACGCCTGCAGAAGAGCCACAAAACAATGAAGCCGAAAGCGCAGAGTATGAAGATGCAGAAGACTCTGCCATTTCTCGTGCAATCAGGGAACTGGCTCAGGGCTCTCAGGAGCATGATCAGAATGACTACGACCAATCAGCTCCTCCAGATCTTGATTCTCTTATTGCCAACCAGTTGGCGGCGGCTCTCCGCTCTGAGGGCCCGTCAGAGCAGCCTCTTAGTATCGCTGAGACTCTGGCAAACGCACGCAACTCGGTGAGACAGAGTCGTGAGGACAGAAAGCGACAATCTTCGTCTCAATCCCATCTCTTGTCGGAAGTCGATTCGGTTTCTGATGATTCGATCCTCAAAGCCCTGTCGCTGGCTCGTTCTCAGCTCACTTCTTCGCATGATGGCCAGCAGTCTGCAGATTCTTCAGAGTCGGCACAAATTGATTTGTTGAATCAACTTCAGTCGGTTATCATCACTCAAATGAACGATGACGAAGCCTCTCGCAAAAGACGCATTGCTAGGGCTCGCACCAACGGTGAAATCACTGAGGAAGAGAAGGAAAGAATTCGCGAGGAGAATAGAAACAGAAAAAAGAAGTGGCGTGGCCGCAATACAGACAGAAACAAAGATAACGATTTGCGCTCTCGCTTGCATAGACGTGCCGCCCAGCTTTTCGGAGAGGAGCCGTCTGTTGAAAAGGCAGAGTGGATTGAGGAAGAGTTTTGTAAGCGTAAGGAGAAGCGTGTTGCCAGAGAACGGGGTGAGGAAGGAATACGCTCAGTTACTCTCAAAGAGGCTCTTGAGAGTCTCAACCTGGCCGATGGAGACTTGACTAGTACTCTCCAGTCCATCATTAAGGATCCTGAACTGCTCAGATCGTTGACTGATGTTCTGGGTGACAATACCACTGCAACTGTTGAGGACCTTGACGTTTTGGAGAGAGAACTTCTGTCAGCGCCAGCGAGACCTGAGTTTGAAGAGACTCTGGGGGTTGTTGACGAGCGAGATATTGCAGCTGAGCTTCCGGATCTTGAAAACATTGCGAGCTCGGTTGGGATTATCAACCATATACTAGGTGCGCCTAGTGAGGTGCGGGTCCCTAAGCGACCCGCGTATGTTGTGGAAAGGCCGGCAAAGGCTGTGCCCTACAAGATGCGCAAGGTTACAGACGATGAAACAGTGGTGCGAGCCTACGGGTTCCCGCCACAGATGACGCCAGTAAGTGCTAGGTAGAATATTTATTAATGGATGGGATTCAATGTGTATGCAGATAAGATTATAGATTTGCCAGGGCCTCGTCTAGAGCAGCGATTTCCTGCCCTAGCATGACCATCATGAGTGACCACTTGTTTTGCTGAGCCTTCTCAAAGAACAGCACAACCTTGGCTCTCGATGATTTGACTGTCTCGGTCAGCTCCTGCTTGATGTCAGAGGCAGACGGTTTTCGCTTTGACGATTCAATGAGAAGCTGTATCGCGCTTTCTAGAGCCCTCATCTCGTCAATCAGCGACCGCCACAACTTTGCACCTTGTTCTAGCGCGTCAGCTTCCTCAACTGCTTCCTTCTGCTTCTGCTCGTCACGTTTCAACGTGGACAAACTGATCTGAGCTCTTTCCTTTTCTGGCCCGGTCAGTTCCTGCAGATGCAGCAACAGGTCTTGTCGTTGATGTACAAACCCCGATGTTTTGGAGTCTCTGACAGACGTCGAAGACTCCAGGTCCAGCGTGGCAGTTCGTAACTGTAGTCTCAATTTCTGGAGATATTCCTCTGTTTCCTTTATTTCCAGCTCCAACTTGTGTACTTCCTGCTGTTGTTCGTTGATATCTGTGGAGTACATGTCCTGCACGCTCTGGATCTGTTCGGTCAGTTGATGAATTGAGCTCTCCGTTGTCTTTTTGTCTTGTAGATAGTCGTTATGTCTTTGAATCTCGTCGCTTGCAACGTCCGCTTCCTGCTGCTTCTGCTGTTGCAGCTGACTGAGCGCGCGCAGGATCCTGTAGCGAACGGCCATGACAGATCCGTTGCCTGCCAGGCCCTCGCCGTGCTCGTCTAGCAGCTGCTGCATTTGTCCTTCTGGTTTCTTTTGTTCTTTTCGTGTCGCTATCTATGTCTTATCAAAAGTGGGGTACACTGGGCAAATAGCGTGTACAGGCGTTTGCAGCAGTTTTGTGGAGATTTTTTTGAGGAGAATAGCCGGGATTCGTTAAAGAGCCTAATTTGTTTTGACAAGTTGTTTATTCTTGGTTTTGAATCCCTCTGACTCTATTTGCTCTTTGTCTTCTCTCTAGGCATGTTCTGTATAAGGTCTACGTAGAGTAATGGCGCTAATGCTTATATACCGGCTTCAGGGTATTGTATGTGTCCAGAACTGACTGCTTCACACTGGTGTACTTGATACCGGTATCCTTGTTGGTGGCGCTGTTGTCAACCTTTGGGTTCCTGCTGGCGATATCATCCTGAGAAGGCACCTCAACTTTGTACAGCTTGCCGTGAAGCTCCGGAATGGTGTCGAGAATCTGCAAAACCTCTGCGGTACTGGTGTAGCCAGGGGTGACCAGCCATCTCTTGCCTGACGACACCTCTGGCTTCTCAATTGCCAAGACATGAGCCTGGGCGACATCGCGGACATCAACCCAGGGGACTTCGTTCGAGACTCCAAAGGCCTTCTCGACCTGTTCTTTGGTCGTGGCATGGGCGAGATCATTCACAATTCCGGCTGAAAAGTTGATCTGTTCAACAGTATCAACCCTTTGCAGAACCGGTCCCCACACGAAGGGGGGATTGATTGCCGTTGCGTTCCAGGACGGCTTCTCGGTCTCAACGAAATCCCAAAGAGCCTTCTCTGCATACTTTTTGGAAACACGGTAAGTGACGGAACGATTGTTTATACCGTCTTCCCACTGCAAGGGATTCCATGTCTGTTCCGTGTACAGTAGCTCCGCCTTGTTCCCCTGGTAAGCAGGGTTGGAAATTGCAGCGAACGAAGAGGTAACAACAACATGCTTGACGTTCTTGCCGTATTTTGCAACGGCTTTGAGAATGCCCTGAGTACCATGCACAGCTGGGTTCAAGATAATCTTTACAGGATCTCCGGAAGGATCCAAGGCGATCGGAGATGCCGTGTGGAGGACATACTCGATCTCCGGGTGGTTCTCAAGGACCTTATCAAAGGCCCCCTCGGCGGCGATATCCTTTACAAACTCAATTGCAATGGTAGCACCGGGAAACAGCTTCTTGATGTGATCGGCTTTCTCTTGTGAGCGAACAGTGGCAACAATGCTGTACTTCTTCTTGACGAGCAACTCAAGAATATGAGTAGCGATAAAGCCGGAGGCGCCAGTGAGGAGAACAGTCTTGGTCATGGTGATTGGTTACTAACGAGGAGAAAGCCACTAATATTTATATCCCATCCTGTCGTGATATAAGCGCACGTAGGTGCGATGCGCAAACTCCGCCAGCGGAAACGCCTTGAAAGTTGCATCAAGTGAATGGCATTTGGCGTCATATTTGGCTCTAGGATCTATTGTCTATTACTAATGGAAACGTTTGAGCGATTCGTACGTGTCTGTAAGCGATTCCTTTAAGGAAACGTACTTGAGACCGGTCTCTTCGTTCGTGACGTGGTTGTCAACTCTGGGGTTGTCTTTGAGGATCTCAGCTTCGGTAGGAACCTTGTACCCCGTGTAAACCTTGCCGTAAAGCTCTGGAATGGTGTTGAGAATCTGCAGAACCTCGGCCTTGGAGGTGTAACCAGCAGTGACGAACCATCTCTTGCCCGAAGAAGCCTCTGGCTTCTCGAATGCGAGAACATGGGCGAGCGCAACGTCACGGACATCAACCCAAAGACCGGCACTTGGGAGACCAGTGACCTTCTCTGCATCTTCCTCAGTCTTGGCACGAGCGAGCTTGATAACGAGCGCATCCGAGGTGTTGATCTGCTCAGCAGAATCAATCTTGTGCAGAGCCGGTCCCCAGACAAGTGGAGGGTTCACAGTGGTTCCCTTCCAAGAAGGCTTCTCCTTCTCAATGAAATCCCAGAGTGCCTTCTCGGCGATCTTCTTTGACGTTCTATAAGTGGCTGTCAGATCCTTGACACCGTCTTCCCAGTTGAGTGGATTCCAAGACTTTTCAGTGTAGGTAAGCTCAGACTTGGGTCCCGGGTAGGTAGAGTCTACAATGGCAGCAAAGGACGAAGTTACAACTACATGTTTGACGTTTTTGCCGTGCTTGGCAATGGCATTGAGGATACCCTGGGTTCCGTGAAGAGCTGGGCTCAGAATGTTCTCAACTGGATTCTCAGAAGGGTGGTAAAAGGGGGACGCCGTGTGGAGGACGTATTCAATGTCTGGGTGCTTTTCGAGGGTCTCATCGAAAGCGCCGTCAGCGGCAATGTCCTTGACAAACTCAATTGCAATGTTGGCAGAAGGGAACAGCTTCTTGATGTGATCGGCCTTATCCCGACTACGCACAGTAGCAACAATGTTGTATCCTCTCTTGACGAGAATGTCTAGGATGTGGGTAGCGATGAAGCCAGACGCACCGGTGAGGAGAACGGTTTTGGTCATTATTATGGATAGCTGAATCTACATTGAAGAGGGAAACTGGGCGGTATTTATATTGTTGCGGACCGAAATGTCGCAATGCCGGTGGATCATTGTCGGAGATGTGCAAGGTGTGCGTCGTCGGAAACGAGTACGGCGGGCAGATGGCGTAATACCAGAGAATAACAATTATTGAAAAAATGGATTGTGAAATTGAGTTGATTC
Organism: Deakozyma indianensis; assembly: GCA_003706415.3. Classification (NCBI taxonomy): domain Eukaryota; kingdom Fungi; phylum Ascomycota; class Dipodascomycetes; order Dipodascales; family Trichomonascaceae; genus Deakozyma; species Deakozyma indianensis. The sequence goes on from PPLG03000003.1 coordinate 475,618, forward strand.
CTGTCAGATTCATGTTGTTTTTTTGCTTGTTTTGTTTGTTCCCTTTCGCTTCTTTGGCAATTGATTTTGTCACCGTTTGGTTATCGCGGATCTGGTGCGCATTACTAATGCTGTGCAATAACGATGGTAGGTATGGCGACACGAGGTTCGGCAGATAGTTTTACTGTTAAGAGAAGCGACTGTGGCTCGAGAGATGAAATTTATTAGTTTCTAATATTTATGCCTTTCTCGTTTTTATCTTGATTTTCTACTGCCCTTGAGCCGTTGCCAAATCTTGTTCCTACATGACTGCGGAGCTAAGTCTCCCGTCGGGGATAACGTTGCTGCAATAGCAACACTCTGAAGACCGGTGAACAGAAAAGTTCTCTAGATGTTCTCGTGCCTACAGTAAATAATCCGTACCATATTAATTTGCTTAACTAATCTATCAAAACATTATACACAAGCCTAAGCCGCTACTGCAGCTGGCTCCTCTTTGTCCTTCTCAACGTCGGACGCGCTGGATCCATTGTTGTCCATTGGAGTGGCACCGGTGAAGGAACCAGTCTCAATGTCCTCGTCAAAGATGGTTTCGCCAAGCTGAGTCTCGTCAGTTCCGGCAAGCTCATCCTCGAGCGAAAGACGCAGATGCAGGTATGGAATCTTGTTCATGATGACCAAAATGACAGAGGAGATACCAAAAGACCAGGCGAGTGTGGCTGTGGCAGTGGCCAACTGGTAGCCAAGCTGCTTCCAGTGGTGGTTAATCCAACCGCCGGCAATTTCAGTGCCGTCGAGAGCAGCAATGTAGTCGGCAGCGAAGAGACCAGTGAGCACAGATCCCATGAAACCACCAGCACCGTGGAGAGCAAAGACATCAAGACCGTCATCAATCTGGAGGAATGGCTTGAGCTCAATGAAGAGGGCACACCACAAAGCAGTCACGGCACCGATTGGCACAGCAAAGTAGATTGGAACGAAACCAGCAGCTGGAGTGATACCGACAAGACCGGCAACGACACCCTGGCACATGGCAACAGTAGACCATTTGCCGGTGCGGAAGTACTCGTAATAGAGCCAGGCGAGAGCACCGCAGGCAGCGGCCAAGTTGGTGTTGGCAGCAGCGTAGACAGATCTAATGTTGGAGGCAGCAGTGGAACCACCGTTAAAGCCGAACCAGCCGAACCACAGGAAGATTGTACCCAGAACCATGGTGTTAACCGAGTGTGGCTTGTAAATTGGGAGCTTGGTAGCAACAGGGTCGTGACGCTTACCACACCACAGAGCATATGCCAAAGCACCAGCACCGGAGGTCATGTGAACTGGGCCACCACCGGCGAAATCGAGAGAACCGAGTTGGGCACCCCATCCTTTGGGATTCCAAGTCCACTCGGCAATTGGGCAGTATACAATGGTCATCCAGATGAAGAGGTAAATCATCATTGGACCGAGACGAGCACGCTCGTGGGCACCGCCAACCATGAGGATACCGGTTGTGCAGGCAAACATGCACTGGTAGAGCATGTAGAGGATATCGGGGATTGGGGCAACGGTTGTGGCGGCACCAAGAACGTTCATGAGACCAAAGTTGTCAAGCTTGCCGAGGAACTTGCCAGCCTCGCCAGAAAAGGTGAGAGAGTAACCCCAGAAGAACCATTGGAAGGAGACAAGGGAAACGGTCATGATGGACGCCCATACGAGAGTCAGAGCGTGTTTCTTTCGGGACATTCCTGAGTACAGGAGACCGACGCCGGGCACCATGAGCCAGACGAGAGCTGTGGAGGTAAGGATCCAGGCAATGTCGCCATGGTCGTAGGGCTCTGTGAGGTTTTGGGTAAGAGAGTCACCGCCGGTATTTCCCATGATGTTTTTTGTGTGTGCTGAGCAGTGGCTTTGCAAACTCCGCTTCCACAGCCCGTATTTATATACAACTGCTCTGGAATAAAACGGTTCGCAGTGCCAAGACCTATCTCATGCACGACGTTTTGGGAAGGTGTCCTTATCGCTGTGATAAGGCGGTATCATCTGTTCTTATTGGTCAGAAGTGCGCAGGGAGTGGAATTGCGCTGTGCCAGGAAAAAAGCAAGTGCAGACGTAAAAGGCGCTAGGGCTCCAGACAAGGGGGTTTGCGGTAAACACTCCGACGGTATCTGGCTGGCGATCGGTGAACGTCTTTCTGAGAACGTTACAAAAGGCTGGCGGGAGTACTGCTCGCAATTGCTGGGTATCTGAGGGTGGATGTTGCGGCAGGCAGGCCAACTTGGCACCCAAATAGTCTTTTTTTGACTGTGAAAACAGGCCCGCACAGCCGCACGGCTAATCAGTTGGTACATGAATGACAGGTGACGGAAAGAACGAGATTTGGCACCTCAAAGAAAGCGGCCAAGGACCGGTTCTCCACGTCTCTGAGACTTGTCACGCTCTCTATTGCACTGGCATCTCTCTCCACTCCACCTAGCAATCAACCCAGTGCCAGTGGCCAGCCCAGAGCAGCCCAACCCGACGCGTTCCCAAACAGGTTTATCAGTTCTCCTACCGCCTCCAGCCATCTAGTCCCAACCAGGAGAAAATCTGTCAGCACCAGGGTGAGATTAAACGGTTGAGGCCGGGTGCGTGATGTGGTTGGTTCGTCTGTCGGTCCAGCTGTGTGTTGATCAACAGACGAGTGGGCTGAGTCGGTCCGTCGACCTTCAGCGCCAGCTGCCCACAAATGACTCGTCACCACCAAAAATCAACTCTTCAGCTCGCCTCATTGCATTATCGTTCCGTGCCCCGCAAAAGTCTTGGCAGTTCCAGTCCGCTTGTCGCCCTGACGTCCCGCCTGACTCAAGCTGGCCAATCAGGCCACTGGCAGGAGCTCCATTGACTCTTGTTGGAGCGATAGCGATCTCCTTCCCCTCAGCTGCACATGGACCCTAAATGTCCCGCAGTTCCGCAAACTGTTCTGCAGTCGGAGACCAGGAGTGCCGTTATCCAAGGGATCGTCGAGGGATTAGTTTTGCCTTCGTTGTGCCAATTGTTGGTTGTGCTTGTTTTTGATTCCTCGTTTTTGTGGTTCCTCATCGTCGTATCTCTCTGTAGCTGTGCTGTCGCTGACTCGTTGACAGGCGGTGCTGCGCTTACGCTATGACTGTAGGTGCGCTGCTAACCATGCCGAGACTTCTGCGTCATTGTCTGGACCACCTGTATTCTCAGAGGGATTTTAACAGTTTAGTTAGAGTGGTGATTGTGCTCTCCAGGCGTCTCTACTGCATAATGCGCAACTCCGAGAGCGCCAGATAAGGCATAGTTAGTGGGCACGGCGGTTTGTCATGTTCAAGCGCAAGAGTGGTTTTCGCGTTGCAGGCGTCGATGAGTAGATAGCGAGCCGGTAACGGCGAGTGATAACGGCGAGTGATTTAGACGAGGGCTCGACTTGTATATTTTGAGTAGTCCGTTTGTCAGTTGTCGGTTTATCGAGATATTTCTGTACAGTACCTTTAGAGCTGCATGCATTTTTATGGTTCTGCAGTGGCATGCCCGCAGCTGTCATTCGAGACTAAAAAATGTGTAGTGGAGATCTCACATAAAGAAATACCTGTCAGTTTGACAGACCTGTCTGTTGGATGTCTGTTTCAGTAATAGATCGTCCTTCTAGATGTATATCTTTGGATCTGTGCATCGGAGCTTAAATGGATAGTGTGTATGTCATATAGCACTCAGAGATGGGATCCAAGACATTCGACAAAGAGTAGAATGAAGGAAAGTAAAAAGCAGCGATAAAATCAGAAGGGACCACAAACAACCAGAGCAAACGACGCACTACTAACTCCGCTTCTCCCCGCTCGCTGTAACATGCGACGATGTCTCGGTTGTGGACTGAAGTGAAACGTTGCACACAAGGATAACCATCAAGAATTAGGGTGGAGAAATCAGGAAGAAAGTGGGGAGTACGAAATTAGTGGAGAAATGTGAGCGAGTCAATTGAGTCAATTGACAGATTCCTCCACTTTCTTGCATTTGACAGCCGTGGACGTTTGGTAGCTAGGGTGAAATATTCAACCATGACAAAGTGTAAACAGCGACAAAGTGAAACATTCAACAAGCATGGTGTTCAACCTGGAACAACTCCAAGAAACAGAAGAAACACTACATGCAAAGCTACACATCCCCACGAAACATATACAAACCCTACTTTTCCTGAATACTGGCTTAGCAACGTAATTCTATAATTCAATGGTAGGCACTAGCTAACAGACCAGAGAGAGTCCGACTACCGAGTCCGACTGCCGGCCACTGCACACTGATACTAAAGAAGGCAACCCAAAGCATTTCCCCGGCCATCGTCACGGCCATCTCCACGGCACCACCGGCGTGACCGCAGAGGCCGGGAGTATTTCCAGGAACGTCAGACTCATGTGGCGTGCCTGGTACAGGGTCCTACCAGGCAGGTAATGAGCAACACTGGAGAGTCGTGAGACTGAACTGGACACTAGATGCTAACGAAAGGGAATCTGGGTACGGAACGCCAGGTAACGTCTATATGACGCCTTACACAGTGAACTGTCACTCTGACAGGGTCTAAAAGTGTCCGCTGCTGGGCGTCCATTAGTGGACATGACTGATCCCGACATTCCGACAGCACCTGTCAGCTGAAACCAAGGTGCAACTGGAAAACCGCTGAAAGGGACTAGGAAAGCCATAGGAATGCTCCGAAATACATCAAAAACCACAAAAAACACCTCCCCACCACAACTACTTCAATACCCCCGAATTTGGCTACTTTTTGTTTCATTTCCTGCCATTTACCCCCGTCCCATTCGTCCACGATGACTCGGTCCCCAGGGTCCGCTCACCCCACACTCCGGCCCGCGGTTCATTTACCCTACTTTGCATAAATACCGAGCAATACTCCACCCCACAGAACAGTAAGGTTCCTTCCTGACAACTCTCCTCCCTATTTAAACCTAGACCCTGATACAATGGCATCGAGATTCCAAGTCGAATTGCTTCCCCCAGACGCCCTTTTCGGCCTCAACACGCTCTGCACAGCCGACCCGTCGCCATCAAAGGTCAACCTGACAATTGGCGCATACAGAGACTCTGAAGGCAAGCCATGGATTCTTCCCACAGTCGCAAAGGCCGACGCTGCAATTGCCAGGGACCCTGCCACAAACCACGAATACCTCGGCATGACGGGCAACCCTGAGCTGACCTCGGCAGCCGCAAAGCTGGTTTTCGGCGCCAACTCAACACCTCTCAAGGAGGGACGTGTCGTGTCCTCACAGACCGTCTCAGGCACCGGCGCAAACCATATCGGCGGTGTCTTTACCGCCAAGAACCCCCTGACGAGCAGACACAGCTCAGGAAAGGTCACAATCTGGCTGCCTACTCCAACGTGGGCTAACCACCATGCCATTTTCCACGAAGCTGGTCTCGAAATCAAGGACTATCCTTACTGGGACTCTGCAACCAAGGGTCTGGACTTCGAGGGCCTCAAAAAGGCACTCAACACTGCCCAGGCTGGCGATTTGGTGCTGCTGCACGCCTGTGCTCACAATCCGACTGGTGTGGATCCTACCAAGGCTCAATGGAAGGAGATTGGCGCTATCTGCAAGGAGAAGTCGCTCTTCCCCTTCTTTGACTGCGCTTACCAGGGATTTGCCTCAGGCGACCTTGAGAAGGACGCCTGGGCCGTTCGTTACTTTGCTGAGGAGCTTGGACTCGAACTGCTAGTTTGCCAGTCCTTTGCCAAGAACTTTGGGTTGTACGGTGAACGTGCCGGCTGCCTGCATGTAATCACCGCAGACAAGTCTAATGCTGATGCCATCAAGTCTCAGCTGGCTTCCATCCAGCGTGCCGAAATCTCCAACCCTCCAGCTTATGGCGCCAGAATTGTTGCCAAGATCCTCAATGACGAGACTCTCTTCAAGGAGTGGACTCAGGACCTCAAGACTATGGCCTACCGTATTGACGATATGCGCAAGGCTCTGTTCAAGGAACTTGAAGCACTCCACACGCCAGGCAGCTGGAACCATATTATCGACCAGATTGGCATGTTTTCCTTTACTGGTCTCAAGCCTGACCAGGTCAAGATGATTACTGATGAACACCACGTTTATCTTGCTGGCAACGGCCGTATCTCCATGGCTGGTATCAATGAGAACAATGTCAAGTACCTGGCAAAGGCAATTGACAGTGTTATCAGAAAGACTTCGTCCAAGATTTAATCAAGCTGTTATCAATATATGAAGGTTAGAGCGGAGTGAATGTGTAGTTTTGAATACAGTAATGGGTGCATTCGTTTGATAAATGTCGACATAGTTGCTTTGGGGATTATATAAGTTGATGAGCTGTGATCAATGTCACAAGATGCTCGTCGAAATGATAATGAGTGCATTCGTTAAATATGATAAATAGATGCTAGCGGATCTTGTAGCTGGGGAATGTTCGTCGCGTGAGTGATTCAACCCGCCAGACACCAATGCCCTTGTCAGTGCCCATAATGAGAGAGCCACCTTTGTAGTTTGACCAGCCAATGCCCGAGATTCCGCACTCGTTACTCTGTGTCGCCGTGGGTCCGCCTGCCATGGACTGAGTCGCAGAGCGAATGTTGTTCGCGTACTGGAACTGTTGAAACGGTCGCTGAAACTGCGCTGGCGCATGATCCAGAAAATTTAGGTAGCGCTGGTCCGGAGAAGAAATTTCATTGGTGGCGTCGTGAAAAGCAGGTCTCGCGTAGACTGCGTACGACTCTACGCCACTTTCGCTTCTCTCCACTTCGTACTCCTCGTAGCGAGCAGTGGCTGCAGTGGCTGACGTGAGGACCTGAGGGACATGCAAAATTTGGTGGTTGGAAAAGTCACGCATGTCCAGGACATGTACGCGCTGGTTCTGCTCTGAAATAATGGCCAGGTCGTTTGGCGCAGAGGAGAACTTGATGCAACGGAAGGCTCCGGCAATGACGCCCTGGCGGGTAGAGCGAATGGTATGCAGCGGCTGAGAGTATTTTCTGAGATCGTAGATGCGTGCCGAGCCGTCCTGGAAGGCCACGCCAAAGCGCTGGCCACTGGGATCAAAGTCTGTGGAAAAGCCAAAGTCTGCCTGCGATGCGATAGACGTCATGCGAGACCAGGATCGAGAATGCTCCTGTGGATGGCACAGCATAACCTCGGGGAAGTCTCCGCAGGCTAGGACGGTCTTGCGATCCGGCGAAATGCTGGCGTGGTTGAGCGCCTTGGACATTTTGAGAGTCTGCGTTGTTTCAAGATGCGAGCCCTGGTCGACGAGATCGAGGAAGTAGAGCGAAGCGTCATTGTTGCAGACGATCGCGTGCCTTGTTTCTCCGTTGTCTTCGTCGCCGTACAGCGTGATGGAGTTGTTGATGAGCTGTCCAAACTGGACGCAGAGATACTGCTCGGTGGCCAACGAGTGCACGGCGAGCAGGCCGCGCTGATTCGCAGGACCACGGTTGTCAACGAAACCTCCTGCAGCAATGACATCCTGACGCACCGACAGACAGCGCGGCTCAAAGTCGAGCCTTGCGCAAATCTCATTGTCGCCAGTCTCCAAATCCAGCGCATGGATGTCAGCGTTGGAGGGATACATGAGCTTGGGGAGCTTGTCATCTACACACACCAAGTCCCTAAGCTGCCAGTGCTTGATGGTCACCTTTGCTGGGTGTACTGCGTACGACTCGTCGTCAATGAGTTTACGTCCGTCGGGAGAGCGTCCGGCGACGGACTTGCCCGGAATGAACTGCACAAAGTGGGGTATCGTCATGTGCGGGCCGGGAGATGCTGCGGGCTCCGTTCCAGAAGGTTCCACGATGGTTTTCAAGTGTCTCGTTGCGCTCTGTCTCGTCAAAGCTGTCGATTTTGGTAGTTGGTCAGACGTTGGTGGGGAAGTGCCGCTGCGCTTGCGTCTTAAATGGGACGCAGGTGGAGAGGCTGAATGCGGCAATCTCCAGGGTGGGGTTGGACATTATTAATGCGGGGAGCCGTCTGCGACTGATTAATCACCGATCAATGAGAAATTTGTAAACTCTTGTTTAATAATATTAATGTCGGTCAATGTAGCTCCAGTGTCGTATAATTATCTGTCATTGTTATTCGTTCAAATAGCTCGTTCAAGTGTTACACTGTGTTGAATGTCACTCTGTAGAACGGACGATGGAACTGCTAGTTAATAACTTGTAGTAGCGTATAGAGTGCCAGATAATACAATGCAAAGACTCAGCTATGAGAAACAGAGTGTCTCTAGTTCATGCAGTTGTCAAAGCTCTACCGAGACGTTGCATTGCCACGTCTCATTCTGCAGAGGGTCCAATTGGTCTCTCTACAAGTAGCTTGTCCAAGTCAGCAGGCGAATCCAAGCCGCGTGTCATTAATTATCAAGTAGACCGTGGAACGGGTAGTCGATTGATTATTTGGCAAATAAGTCACGGACCCATCTTGGAGGCAGCAGTTTAGGGATGACAGAGACAACAATTTCGGATAACACTTGAGACTGTACCACACCCGTCACAGGGTTGGACAAATTAGTCCTTGCTCAACTATTATATGCGCTAAAGCATCCACGTCTGCTGTATTCTTCCGTCTTTTGCCGTCTTCTGCCGGGCACACACCTCGTGGTGCAGATCTGTCTCGTCTCCTTGCCCGGGCTAGCGACCAAAATTGCAGGAACTGCAAGGGCATCGGCCGTACTCAGAGCACTCGGATCCAGTGCTAGAAATCATAACCAGGCGGGTAAGACACTGCACGTTTGTCTGTATGTTTCATGGCCGCTGGAACGCACAGTGCTGCATCTGCACAGCGCCAGCCGCAACTTTGTTCTCAACATTAAAGGCTCGGCAGTACCAAAAGTACTCAACAAGAAATGCAAATGACTAGATTCGCCAGTTGTTTTTAGCATTAGTTTGCCAACAGCTTGACACGTACACGTCCCCCGGGATTTGAAATACCATGCATCATTAGCTGGTAACCAGCAGAAGGTTTAGAGCCAGGTTGAACCAGAAGACGTAGCTGCCGGGATCTGCAGGTGCAGAAACACTTACATAACGGCGCAGCAGCGACAGAAATGTCGTAAGATACGAGCAGCTGCTGTAAGGTGACCCCCCATGAGTGTTCAGGGGCGATCAACGGAGTCCAGAGTGGACATGTAAACTAGTTTTTAAATAGCCCAGAGACTTCCACTGGCAGATTGTCACCATGACTGTTGTATCTCCCACACGGAACCTACCGAGCCGTCGTCACACTGGCCACGACAGTAGGCAAAGATCAGCAGTAACAGTAACTGTGCTATAGCTTGGCGTCACTCTCGTACAGCAACACGCAGTGCCATCAGTTATCACGGTCAGTATTCTCTTCCTGAATTCGGCGATACATACAGCACTTGCGCTGCGCTGTGGCGTCACGAACGTGATCCCTGTCGTGAGACATAGACGGGCGGCTAAGGCGAGGCAGTTGTGCACGAAATTTTTAGTAGTAAGAGCACAACACAGTAAACTGCCTGAGCGGAGCGCCGGTGTCAGCCAGCAGTCACCGAGGTGAGACTCTCCTGCCATTTCTGGCCCACGGTATGTACCTTCGAGGCGCAGACGGTGAACTGTCAGGGGTGCCAGGGGTGCCAGGGGTGTTTCCACGCTGCATTACAAAGTTCAGAGATGGCTGCAGGTCCAGTGAGTCGGCGATACTGGTGGCTAAGAGTCAGCCAGCGTCGAGACTAAGACTCTAATTTGCGGCACTCCGGCGGCTATCTGGCAGTACTGTTGTATCCCGATCGTTGCATGATTGCCTCAGATACTCTGCTGACGGCTTTGTTTACTTTGCCGATCACTAGAGGATCTACGAATACTACCTTGAGGACGTCATATCCTTGCCCCTGTCCCCCTGGAAGACGAGCCGTTTGACGAAACCATTTGGTTGGTATTTGCCCTGCTCTCGGCCTGCTGCCTGGCCCAAGGCTCCGGTACGGGGGAAATTACTCGGCACTCAGGTCCAGTACAGGACACCAAGACCCACCAACACCTCTGTATGGCATCCACAAGAGTTGTACAGCGACGATCTCCATTCTCAAAGGGCTGGTATCGTCTCGTATGACGTCCATAGTGTATTCCCCAGAGCCGTCGGGTCATGCAGGGACTGGCTGCAACGTCCTGAGTTGAGCCGACAAGAGCCTGAGGACGCAAACGATCGCGGCGGTAGCCAAAAGCCGCCAGAGGCAGGACCGGCCGTTGAACGGGCGGGGAAACAGGGAAGGGAATATACACAGCGCTCTGTCGTTTGAACGGGATGAAATGTTGACCGCGGTGCCTGACATTAAGCTTTCATTTTGGCTCGCTGGGTCCCATCGGGTCCCATCTGCGTCCCCCATTTAGGTCCACCTTTGGCCCACACATCATGTACAGCATGCCTGAAATAGGAAGAATGCGGCTCTTAGAGCTGCACATATCAGTGGAACCAATGAGCAGCGGAGACGGGGCACGGCCCCAGTCAAGTCGCGAAGCAGTGGAGACAAGCGCAAGGGTAGGTGGGACAGCTGTGCGAAAGCAGCAGGGACACCCACGGATGGGGGGAGAGATTCAGGAGCGAATCTCATCGCGGCGCCTAGGCTGGGCCCTGAAGGCTTTCTCGCCAGCCCTTGGAATCTCAGCGCCCAGCCGTGTCATTACGCACCGGATCGAACCTTATCGGAAGCTGTCTGGAACCTGCATCACATCCTGGCAAGTCGGCACAGTTAAAGTCCAATCTCCGATGAGCAGCCGTGACGGGGTACCAAGAAACCAGAGCAAGAGCCGCAACGAGACCATTTTTAAAGGAGCCGGTTTGCCGGAGGGGTCGGTTTGGCCATTTGTTCGGTCGCGGTTGCAGAGGTGTTGGCCGCGTTAAATGTGATGCACCTCGATGTTTCATGAGTCGGGTAACATCAGACCATTACAGTCGCAGCTGATCAGTGAAGGCGAGAGAAACCTGGACATCCCCCGCTGAGCGGAACATGACGAGCTTGTTCGTGACTATGCGAGGTCGCGGCTAGTCTTTTTCTCTCCACTGACAGTATTACAGTGGTGTTTATCGACTACACAAATGTGATGATTCTTAATTTGGACACAAGGCAGTGCTGTCTCAAGCTGGAACATGGCATGGAAGCGCCTTGCTGACAGAGACATTGCGCGAATAGGGGTGAGACATTGATGCTGCAGGTCAGCAAGAGAGAGGACTAGGCAGTTGTAGGAGAGAGCCAGGCGGACCGAACGTGCCAGAATTGGATGAAAGCGGACTGATGAGTCAGGGGAAACGACCCTCAGGAAAGCTCAAACTGGATCCTGAGGGCTCCTTCCGCGTGGCCGTGGGCGCACATTAGGCCCTGGGTCCGCTACGGGCCGCTGTGTCTCCGCTGGGGGCCCATTTGCCCCAGTTGTCGGCAGGAACCTGATTTTTGACGCTGTCCTAGCGTCGCATCATGCTGCAAACTCGATATTATCGTCCACTTTGTTTAGCCCAGCTGTGCCAAAGCTGGGTAGAAGCCAGTTGCCGAGCAGGATTGCTTCTTGCCCTTCCGGCATTCTGGTAACATCTGGGCTCACTATGTCGGTCAGAAGAGACCCGCCTTCGGTGCGCCCTCACCAATTGGTCGTTAATTACCAACATGAAACACGACTAGCAGGAAACACCAACCGTATACGGCCTACTGCGAGGCGTCACGAATTTGGGTGTGTGCATGAGCAGCGAAGGTGCAATTGGAGTTCTGGACGTCAATGGAAAGGGCTGGGATGCAACAGAAGCACTACCACCGGAGCATTTGGGGGGCTCTTGGGATTCTGGGCCCTTGGAGAGGCCACAATGGCCAATGAAAGCCGCCTCAGCGAGTGGAGCAACGCAGGGCCCTACAGGAATCCAGGGTGCGAAACGAGTCTCCACTTGGAACTCCACTACGCTCCACTTCAGGGCTCTCACTGGAGACCGAGGAAGCATAGAGAGGGGGCCACATCGCCTGCAGGAGTGGACTATGAACATTTGTAGAAGTCCAAGCTCAGACGGGGGCAGGCGGACTGCAAAAAGTGACTGATCGGCAACGGGGCCAGCAAGACAGGTAACGGACTGGCAGCAATGAGCAATGAATCCGTGCACCAGGTCGCTGAGTACGGCGGTCGCGGGCTGGCAGTGGTGACGGAACCGGCCTCGGAGGTGAATGGCGCGTCAGGAAGCGCCAGGAGCTGGGTGCTGGAGGCGTCCTGAGACACCGCCTTCGAGGTGATGCGTTGATTCATGTTTTGGAAACACAGCTGGTCGATGACTGGAGAGCGAGCCGGGCAAGTACCAGGAAATCTAGAGCAAAGAGCCCAGTCGAGCTAGCGCGAGCATGCTAGGGCGCAGGGATGGGCCATGTGGTGCAAAAAACTACACGCACAGGAAGTTCCGCTTAGGACTAAACGAGACTAAATACGATTATTGCGGAGAACGAATTCGGTGCGCTTTTGAAAGGTACTGAAACTGACAAGAGGTGCCTGAGGCGATTGCCAAATGCGGCGACTACTCGCTAGGAGCGCAGGTTGCTTGAAACAGGTGTGGGAGTTTGGGAAGAGACTGGAGTGTTAGCTAGCTGTTGACGGGTCGTTTTGGAGCGATGGCAGGTTGGAGAATTAGCTGTAGCGAGCGGCAGTTGGACAGGTAAGGCCAATACGAAATAGGAAGGTGTAAGGGTGCTGGGTCGGCTGAACGGACATCCCGGTGGGCAATGTGCTGGTCCCTGACGGACGACCTGACGTGCCATCCCCCCATCCCCCAATGCGGCTGTGCCTGCCCTGAGATGTTCCCCTGGCTGACTTCTGGCAATTGAAGGAGTGAGTTTCTTGGCTGTCAAGGAAGTGCCGTGCAATGGCCAGCGCTGCAATGGCAACTCTCCAATTTCTCCCGTCGTGACGTCAAACTGCTGGCAGAGAGCGTTGACTCTAGCATAACGTCAGCGCACCAGCTGTGCATTTTGAGCGAAAAAGGCTGGGAGCGGCCGTGGGCCTCCAAAAGTGCCGGGACATCCGCGTCGTCGGATGCGAATGGTGCGCGCTTCGCGACTGACTTTGCGCTCTCGTTGCCAAAAAGTCGTTTCGTTCTGGAGTCCCCGTCAGCCCTTAGCCCCCTCTTTGCCCTGGGTATTTGCAAAAGCAATGTACAGACTTGGCAAGCTGCACGCAGCAGCGCCAGGCGAAAGCGACTCTACGCGGCCATTCGTTTCGGGATGATATAGATAATTGATTTTTACACCCTGAAAAAAGAACTGCCACATTGAACTAGGAGACTGTGACAAGTGGAGGAAAAGGTAGACAAATAAAAGAGGGATTTTGTCCATGCTCACCCTCTCTGGCCGCTCCTTGTCTCCGCAATATGATCCCCTCCCAGGACCACTCCGCGTTCTGGATTTAAGCGCCAAAAGCAACTACACAAAAAGCAAATATCTATAAAACCTGCAAACAGCAAGCCGCTAACCTAATCTGTGCCTGTCTCTTTTGAGCAGTGAAACAGAAGGGCCTGTGCTGAACCGACGTCCGCCGGCTCCAAGTATATATACTACTAGCTTCCCTATGAAGTGGAACCCGACTTTTACTGGATCTCCTCCATCTCTGTCGTATTCTCTCCTTGACGTTTCTGGTCCCGCCCTGCCCTCCTACTCGTCCCGCTCCAGGTCCCCTCTCGTCGCTCATTGCATAATCCTCGGCGACTTGAGGTTCACTTCGTCGCCTTCATAAAACCTCAGACTTCTCATCACTTTTGTTCACTTTCCTTTCCTCATGTACGAATCCAACGAACAGGGCTCTGTGACTGCCTCGCAGATGCCTGCGACCGGTCCCTTCACCGCTCCAACCACCATCTACGGCTACATTCCCGGCTACGGACCTCCAGGGACGACCTACGTCTTTCCTCCACCGCCAGTCCCTGGCGCCATGCCTGGCGCCATGCCGGTCCCACAGGTCATGCCTGGCGGATCGGCCTACGACAACCCTCAGTACTCTCAGGCCTATCTCCAGAGCCAGTTCATGGGCGTCACGCATGTTGCCTCGTCGCGTGTCCTTGAGAAACCGCCGCAGAGAGACGAGAACGGCAAGTTCGTCTGCTCAGAGTGCAACCGTACCTACAACCACGGTAAGCATCTCAAGCGTCACATGCTGAGACACACTGGTGAGCGCCCTTATGGTTGCGACTACTGCTCGGCAGCCTTCACCCGCACAGACATTTGCAAGCGTCACAAGCAAAAGTGCAAGTTTGCCCGCAACCCGCAGCCACGCGCCCGCTCGCCGATGGCGGGCTACTACCAGAAGCCAATGTACCGCCAGGCGTATGCTCCCGGCCAGGCATACTATCCTCCTGAGGGCGCGCCGGTCGCTGCCCAGAATCAGGCCAAGATTGAGAAGCCCGCCAGCCCGCACGCTGGCCAGCAGTACGCAGGTGTCATGCCGTCGCACTACTCGCCACAGCTGGCCTACAACCGCCCTCAGTCGTCACCCTCTACGACGGCTAGCATTGTGCGCTCCAGCTCCACTCCACCCTTCACTCAGCCGCTGCCAAACACACAATTCATTCTCGGCTACCCCACTCCATCCATGGCCTCGTCGAGCGGTCGCACGCCAGCTGTCCCCAGCAGCTCTGCCAACAACTCGTCACCTGTCGAGCAGAACTCGTATCCCCAGCCCTACATGTACCAGGGAGGCGCTGCGGCTGCCGCGGCCAGCAGCAATGGCTACGGCCTGGGCATTTACTTTCAGAAGCAGTGAATTTTTTCACTGTATGCGCGGGCGCTTAATTTTAATCTTCAACTTGCTCCTGCAAGGCATCAGATACAACCGGCTGTATTAATGGTCGTTGTATATTTATTTAGAGGTAGTCGGACTGCCGTAAAATGTATTTAATCGGACTTTGTCAAGTGCTTGCTGTCCGTCGACCTTTTTCGACCTTCTTCTTTCGGACGTGCGGTTGTTTAGACCTTCTCTTTTTGGACCTATCGTTGTGTGCGGCGCAGAAAAGCAGAAACCTTGGCAAACAGAGCCGACCAGATATTGGTTCGATCAAGGGCAGAAATAAAAGCCACTCGTAGTGCCACAAACGGCTCTGCGGACTCGGCTCATGACAGGTCTCCTGACTGCTCCAACCGCAAACAATGTGGCGAGCGTCACAATCCCAAAAAAAGACGAAACGAGAAACCTGTCCGCTGCTGGCGTCCACAGACGACGACTAAAGCTTCTTGCGCAATGGCTGAAAGTCTGGAAATTAGACTTCGCTCGTTGTGGGGCAAGATGCGGCCATGCCGCCACAATTTGAGTGCGTGCCGGGAGGTACTTGGTGGAGCAATACTGGAGACGAATGGAGACGAATGGAGCCAGGGATGAAGATCTTGAGTGGGGTTTGGACCCGTTGGGGGTTGCGCGAGAAATACACTACTGGCCCACTCTTGTGTACCACTAATGCTGTTTTGTGGGCCACTAGTCAACCCTTTCAAAGAGCTGGAGTTATTCTCAGGGGTTTGTACGGCCAGGGGTGCCGTCACACCCAGGCCCAGCCCAACCGTTTCTGCAGTAAAAAGCTACATCTCTCTACAGCACACTGCAGGAGAGGTGCAGAAAAGGTGCAGAAAAGCTGCACGTTTGACGTGCCACCCACATCGCCTTGCCGCACATTCAGATCCCGGCCCGGGAAATGAGACCCTTGCACTCGAGCTCTGCGCCATTATCTCGCCACTACATGGCTCTTCCAGCCGAGCAGGCACGCTCCCGTTTACTTTTTCCCTATACAGAGCGGGTATGTGCACACGCTCGCCTCCGTCGGCTTCCCGGAGTCGCTCGGACCCGTCGCCTAGGGGCAGGGCTCTGCCGATCGTCATCAGCGCTCCACTGTCTACGGCCGCACACCCGCAACTCAGCTACACAGCGGGCAGATCACTGACCCCATTTCGCGGGCTACTATGAGGGTTTTATTCTGGCCCTGCACTTGGCCACGAGCCGTCGTCCCTGGACCCACACACAGGGTCAATAGCAGTTCCCAGTCACACAGCTAGCTCCCGCCCTCATGCCAGTTGAGTGCTCTGGCATGTGGGCCTTAGGATATGAGTGACAGGAGTGATTCGTAGCGAGACATGTAGAATAGACAAAAGAAAGAGTGACATGTAGGAGGGACAAAGAAAGAATAACGATTGGTTATTGAAACGACAGGTCGGCCTGGCAGCGCATTGACAGCTCACGAAAGGGTAACGTGCAGAACTACAAGGGCACTTTTGTGACCTGAGAGAAGACTCAAAGTCAACTCAATGGGATAACTATTCATAGGTTACATGACCGTATCCACCAGATCGACACGAACCCTACTCTAGTGCCTACTTGTTGCATCTTCTAGTCAGGTACCGCGGGAAAAAAAAATTAGAGTTTATGCCGTCTGCCAAGGCCAACCTTATTGTCAACAGAATGGAACATGTGCTAGAAAAGGAATAGTGACATTACTAAATGAGATATCTAGCTGTGGCCGAGGAAACCTTCCGTGACCTCAGCGATTTTCCAGAGTGTGACACCATGGCCATTGCATAATCTCCTCCTAAGCTTGCACAGTTCCAGAATGCCGCAACTTCTTTGGTAGCGACAATTGGACGCGAGCGGCCTGAAATAAAAACTCATGAGATCGCGATTGGCATGCAGCGGCGTGTTTTGAAGTTTTGAGATGGCGCTGGATAATCTCGGGAGGTGTATTTTGAGGTTTAAGAAGGGCGATGGAGCAGCGTGAAGGACCTTGAGCAGTGTGTATTAAGATTTTCGATGGCAGTGGAACAGCGTGAGGATAACCTTGAGTACACACAGTTGTTGATAAAGAGAGTACTGTCAGTGGTCATGACGGTCTGTGAATCAGAATCATATGATGCAGGTCAGCGTCCATGCGTTCCTGAATAAAAGTTAGGTAAGTTTTGTTAAAGGTCTCGACCGACAGGGGTATGAATATTCGGGATGATGCCTTTGGCACCGGGGTTTGATTTTGCGCTTAGTTCTCTGACAAGATTTGAGTCCTTGGAAATGCAGAATCTTCTTGATGACAACCTCTTGCTTGGAGGGTTTGAGGATAGCAAAACACATCGCCTATTGACTCCTTTGCTTTTGTTTCCAACAGCAAGATTGGTAGTGTTTGCTGACAGACACGGTGGTTCTCTCTGAGATGGAGTCGGGAGAATGCTCCGGGAACTGGAGCGGAAGCATGTGAGGCCATTCATCATCTGTATCCATGCGGAGTGTTACATGCTGTTCCAGTAAGCCGGAATGAAGGCTTTTTTTGCAATTGACGTCATGGATGCAGGTTATTGGGTGCAATAGAATGCCTTGCAAGTTAGGTGATTCAGCATTTTATCACTACTTTTAATTTGACACTACATGTTGCTGACAGAGTTTTGAGATTTGATTGCTATTCCGAGGCTGTGATACCTGACTATTAGAGTTGATTGGTTCACTGGCTAACCTATGTTCATTGGTTATCTCACACTTGTCGAGTCTTCTGCCCAGCAGCCAGCTGGCTCTATGCTGTCGAACTCTTCACAATAAAATAGATGGGACGCGGGTGTCTTGATTCATTGGCCTGCGCCTGCAGCGACGTGTAACACGGCGCACAATGCATGGAACTGCTCTTCCATTCTGTCTCTCATTGCCGACTCTTCTCCCTGGCACTCACTCCACTCCGGGGCTTGTTAATAAGCACCAAAAGTAAGTACGGCGAAAACAAAACAACGGCGCACAAGTACTGTAAGCTGCCGGCACCTAACCTGAATTGTACTGCACTTTCTCGTTTGGGAGCTGGAAATGACGGCCCGTGGCTGAACTGCCATTTGCCGGCCCTGTATATATACTACTGCATTCCCTATGAAATGGAGCCCAAACTCTGTCTGCGCTACTTATTATTGTCGTAAGTCTGTCTACGTTTGGTCCCGCTACTGACCCCCTTTCGTCACTCATTGCATCGCCCAGGGAAAACTTGAGGTTCACTCGTTTGTCTTTTATTTATAGTCACAAAGTTCTTCCTATCTTTAGTTCACTCTTCTCCTTTTCATGTACGAATTCCCCTCCAACGGACTGGGCTCAGCGACTCCCTCGCAAGGGCCAGCGGCGGGTCACTTCACCGCACCAACCGCGATATATGGCTACAATCACGGCCACAGACCGCCAGAAATGATGTATGTCTTCCCTATACTGCCCATCTCTGGCGTGGTGCCCGTCCCTCAGGCCATCCCCCGAGATTCGCTCCACGAAAACTTACAGTACCCGCAGGCTCATCACCAGGGCCAGTTGATGGACGTCACTCACTTTGCACCAGCATGTATTCCAAAGTTACCACAGAAAGATAAGAATGGCAGGTTCATCTGCTCCTACTGCCACTGCTCCTACAGCCAGGGCAAGCATCTCAGGCGCCACATACTGAGACACACTGGCGAGCGGCCTTATGGATGCGACTACTGCTCGGCGACCTTCACCCGCACAGATACTTGCAAGCGCCACAAGCAAAAGTGCAAATTTGCGCACAATCCACAGGTATGCGTTATCCTTTCCCACTCACCCTCTGATGGATACTATCAGAAGCCAATGTGCCGCCAGGTGCATGCTTTGGGCGGGACCCACTCTTTCCCTGAAGCCGTGCCGGTCGCCGCCCAGAATCAAGTCAAGATTGAGAATCCCGCCTACCTGCACGCTAGCCAGCAATATGTGGGCATCTTGCCATCGTACTACTCGCCACAGATGGCATATAATCGCTCGCAGTCGAGGCCGTCCACGACGGCCAGCATTAAGCGTTCCAGCTCGACGCCCCCCTTCACGCAGCTGCTGCCAAACGCGCAGTTAAATGTCGGTGGCTGCCATACTCCGACCGTTGCCTGGTCGGGCCGTTTCACAGCGACAGTCCCCGACAGCTCGTCGCGCGTCGTGCAGAGCTCTTACCTTCAATCCCACATGTAGCAGGGAGGAGGAGTGGACTCCACGGCCAACAGCAATTGCTTCGGTCCGGGTACTTACTTTCAAAAGCAGCGATTTTACAATTAGCTGATTTTACTATC
The DNA here is from genome assembly GCA_003706415.3 of Deakozyma indianensis. Classification (NCBI taxonomy): domain Eukaryota; kingdom Fungi; phylum Ascomycota; class Dipodascomycetes; order Dipodascales; family Trichomonascaceae; genus Deakozyma; species Deakozyma indianensis. Next base: position 494,635 of record PPLG03000003.1, read on the forward strand.
GGCGGGAGTTAGTTTTATTCTTCAAATTGCCCCAGCAAGGCATCAAAATACAAGCGGCGTACTAATTGCCGTTGTCTATTGCTTTAGGTTATCAGAGTGCTATAATATAGGATTCGGAGTTTCTGTAGTTCGTTCTCGTTCGACCTTCTCCTTTTGGAAGTTCCGTTCCGTTCGTGCGGCTCATAATGCAGAATCATGTCCAATTAGTGGACAAGAGCACTGCTCTCCTCCAAGGAAATACATCTGGAAAAAAAAATACAGATAAGACCCTGGCTCTGCACCATTCACTCCTCACTACACGTATTTTCCAGTCTGGCCAGCACGGTCACTGGTTACTAGTTCCCATACAGAACGCGCATCTGCACGCTCGCCTGTCCCGTGCTCCCGGAATCGCCTCATACCACTACCCAGATGCAGCCTCAGGCCACTGTCCAGGAGCAGTGCTCTGCAGATTCACGGGGACCGTGCACTTATCACTACTCGGCAATGCCCACCCTCAAGTCTGCCTAGTGGCGCGGCGTGAGCAGTTGGAATCTGAGTGACAGGGGCGACAGGTCCAGTGACATGTAGCAGGCAGAAAGAAAGCATAACAAATAGTTTATGTAAACGATGGGCCGTCTTGACTGCTCGCCATGGCAGCACATTTAAGGGTAGTATGTAGAACGACTGATCACTTTTGTGACTTGAGAGAAGACTCAAAGCCAACTCAATAGGATAACTATTCATAGATCATATGGCCATATCCATCGGATTGATAAAAACCCTACTTTTGTACCTACTTATTGCATTGTCTGGTAAGGTACGGTGGGCATATATTTAGAGTATATGCCGTCCGCCAGGACCATACCTTTGCAAGAGAATAGAATTTGTGCATAACTAGAACAAGAAATAGTGACGTTACTACAGTGCGATATTTAGATATTACTTTCAACTACTCTCCGTGACTGACTCTCAGTTACTTTCCATGGCGGACTCTCAGCGACTCCTGTGACTCTCAGCAACTCTTCGTGGCCTCAGAGACTTTCCAGACGGTAACACCGTTACAAGCGCATAAAATCCTCATAAATAAGGTTACACAGTTCCTCAATGGCGCAATTTCTTCGATAGCGATGCTGAGCACGAGCAGCCTAAATCGCAATCCTCTATGTTGCCAATGGCATCCAGTAGCGTGCCTCGAGGTTTAACGATGGCAGCTGACAACCATAACCGGCGTATTTTGAGGTTCAAGTTGCACGGTGACGGACAGAGTGTACAGATGGCTGAATCCGCCTCTGCACAGTCCATGTGCTCGCCCATATACAACAGCGGGGGCAACCAGGCCTACCGTCCCACATTCCAGCTGTCCAACTCCGGCTACATGCAACGACCAAGGTTGAGTATAATCTAGCAACTTGCCTCAGGACAGGTTGTCCATCAGGATGACAGCATGGATGACTTTGAGCAGCGGGCTTTAAGATTTGCGGTGGTAGAGGAGCAGCGTGTGATTGACGTTGAGAGCACACAGTGATTGGTAGGAAATTACTGGCAGTTGTCATCTAAACGTTTAGGCCGAAATCATACGATGCAGGTCAGCGTCCCTGTGTTCCCGAACAAGGTAAACCTGGTGGAAAGCCTCCTACAACAGGGATTCTTGAAGTTCCATAATGGCGATAATGTTCTCATGGTGGGGCATACAAAAACATGGATCTTTCAAAATACTTATTGGTCTTGGCGGCAGCCATTTGCCTGCAGAGTTTGTGATAGCAGAACAAACCACTCACCCTCGCCATTGTGTTCAATGTGATAGTGGTGCTCACTGAATGGAAGGCGATTCTTTGCAGGGCTCGAGATGGGGGATGTGCATCGGGCCAATGAACTGTGAAAGCCTGCGAAGTGTTTGATCATCTTTGCCCATGCGAGCGTGACGTATTCCCGCCGCAATACACCTCTTTTGTCATTGAATTTCTGGACGCGCATTAATCGCGCAGCGGAGTTCTATGCGAGTTAGATATTCAGCATCTTATCGCTGCCTTTTATTTGAGTTTGGATGTTGCTAGCGGAGTTTGAGACTTGATAGCTGTTCCAAGGTTGTGGCATCTAGCTGTAGACTTGGATGGGTCACTGGCGAAACTGTGAGCGTTGAGGCATCAGACTCGCTCAGTTTTCAACCCAGCGACCAGTCGGTTTTATGCAGTCCATGGTCTTTGAACTCGTCTAAGGCAATATGGAACATGGGTGGCTTGTTCCGTTGGACTGCGTATGGAGTGAGCTGTAAACAAATGCGCAAATGCAATGAACGTCTCCTTATGTCTCTCTTCGCAGACTCCTGCCATCCGGCTGTCGTCCCCGCTCCGAAAACTCGTTCGTAAGCACCAAAAGCAACCACGGAAAAACAAAAATAACAACTACAACTCCTGCAATAGATGAGGGCTAACCTAATCTGTACTTTCTTGTTTGGGCAGTGAAACCGGAATCCCGAGCTAAACCAAGAAGCGCGAACCCAGCATATATACTACCAGTTTCCCTATGAAATGGAACCCAACTTTCACTGGATATTCTCCATCTCTTTCAAAGTCTCTCCTTGAAGTTTCTGGGCACGCCTTGCGTTCCTACTTCCCCCCGCCCCTAGTTCCCTTTCGTCACTTATTGCATCAGCCTCGACTGAAGTTCACTTCTTCGTCTTATAACAGCTCAAGTCTTTCGTTCATTTTGTTCACTTTCCTTTCTTCATGTACGAATCCAACGAACAGGGCTCTGTGACCGCCTCGCAGATTCCGGTAACCGGTCCCTTCACCACTCCAACCACCATCTACGGCCACGTCCCTGGCCACGGGCCGCCAGGTGTGACATACGTCTTCCCTCTGCCGTCGACTTCTGGTGTCGTACCTGTGTCTCAGGTCGTCCCCAGCGACTCGTCTCACGACAGCATGCAGTACTCGCAGGCCTATCTACAGAGCCGGCTGGTAGGAGTCGCGCATGCTCCATCATCATGGATTGAAAAGATTTTCCCGGAGAGAGATGAGAATGGCAGGTTCGTCTGCTCACACTGTACCCGCACTTATACCCACGGTAAGCATCTCAAGCGCCACATGCTGAGACACACCGGTGAGCGCCCTTATGGTTGCGACTACTGCCCGGCGGCCTTCACCCGCGCAGACATTTGCAAGCGTCACAAGCAAAAGTGCAAATTTGCGCACAATCCACATCTACGTGCTCTCTTTGCTCACCTGCCATCAGATGGATATTACCAAAAGCCTATGCACCGCCAGGCTTACTACCTTCCTGAGAGCACACAAGTCGGGGCTCACAACCAGGGCATGATTGAAGAGCCCATCAGCCCACATACCGGACACCAGCACCGAGCAATAATGCAGTCGAACTACTCGCCATTGGCGGACAACCGCGTGCAGTCGTCCCCGTGCACCACGGCTAGCGTTGAGCATTTCAGCCCTACGCCTCCATTCACGCGGCCATTGTCCAATACTCACTTTAATCTCGGATACCCAACTCCATCAACGGCAACGTTGAGTGGTCGCACGCTGCCATTCCCCGACAGCTCATCGTGCGTCCAGCAGATATCTCACCCTCAGCCCTACCTGTACCAGGGCAGCACCACGGCCTCCACTGCTAACGGCAGTTGCCATGGCCTGGGCATTTACTTCATGAAACAGTGATTTCAATCTTCAACTTGCTCCAACAAGGCATCAGGTACAGGTGGTGCATCAGTGCCATTTGAAAACTTGTTTGGAAGTGGTCAGGGTAGTATTCGGACTTCGTGATTTATTGTACATTTCGTTCGACCTTCTCTTTTCGGATATGCTGTCAATTGGACCTTCTCTTTTCGGATATGCTGTCAATTGGACCTTCTCCTTTCAGAAGGTCCGTTCCGTGCGGCGCAGAAAGCAGACACTTTGTGCAGGTGGCAGGCAAGGAACACTGCCCCCCTTCAATGAGTTTCTACTGGACAAACAGAAACGAAGCGAGAGCATTGCACTGGAGCTCTGATTATTATCTCCTCACCACATGGTTTCCCAGCCGAGCCAGGACAATGACCATTTACTACTTCTTCCCATACACAGCCGGTATGCGCCCACGCTCGCCTGTTTCGAGCCCCTTGAATCGCTCAGATCGCTCAAGAGCAGGACTCTGCACAGCATGAGGTCACAACTCAGCCCCACAGTGGGCAGATCGTCGGCTACATTTTCATGCTGCTATGCAAGGGGTCGACTGATGTGTCAAGTGAATGATAGCAGAGAAAAATGGGCTTATATGGGAACCAAGTTTCACAAAGTGAACCTGCATGGAAGGTCAAAGTCACGTCAATAGAACAATCATTCAAAGAATAAATAGACTTATGTCCACCGGATCCACAATAGCTCTACCCTTGTACTTTCTATTTCCATTTCCAATCAGGTATCGCTGAAATTTGGTTTCAGGCCTTGCCTGCAAGGAAAAACCTTACCTCAAGAGAATAGAACTGGCACATGACTAGAACAGGACATCGTGGCATTACTACAAAGAGATATCTAGATATAACCGAGGCGGCTCTCGACAACCTCTGGACTCTAATACCTTAGCTAACGCATAATCTCCTCATAAATAAGTTTACGCAGTTCCTCAATCGTCAGCTGGTCCTTGTACTTGTCAAAGTCAAAGAAGTAGTCTGGCGTGGGCTCGGCCGTCGGCTCGTCGTCAGGATCGTGGTATGGCTGAAGGTACTGGTGCTTGAGAGCTTCTTCCACAGTGATACGCTTCGCCGGGTTGAAGGTAAGCAGCTTTTCCAGAAGATCAACAGCGTCCGGATTGGCGTCCGGAAAGAGAGTCGCAAACGGCACTCGTCGCTTGAACGAAAGCGCCCGAATGTAGTCTCTGGCGCGTCGCGACTTGATAGAGTAGTAGTCTTCCATAGTGGGCGTGCCAAGCACGTCCAGAATCAAAATGAGTTGGTGGCGGTAGTCCTTGCCAGGAAACAGCGGCCCGCCAGACAGCATCTCGGCAAGGATGCAGCCCACAGACCACATGTCAATGGCCTTGGTGTATTCCTGGAAGGTGAGCATGATTTCTGGCGCCCTGTACCAGCGGGTAGCAACGTACTCAGTCATAAAGCCGAAATTGTCTTCGCTCGCGGCGACGGGACGCGACAGACCAAAGTCACAAATCTTGAGATCGCAATTGGCATTGAGTAGTAGATTTTGAGGTTTGAGATCGCGGTGCAGCACATTGGCCGAGTGGATAGCCTTGAGCGCACGCAGCGTTTGATAAAGAAAGTACTGGCAGTGGTCGTCCGACAGTTTTTGGGTCAGAATGACACGATGCAAGTCGGTGTCCATGTGTTCCTGGATAAGGTAGACCTCGTTGAAGGTTTCGTACGAAAGGGGTTTTTGAATGTCCATGATGGAGATGATGTTTTCATGGTGAAAATGACGCAGAAGCTTGATTTCACGCAGGGTTCTGAGACAAAACATGGGTCTCTCGAACGGTGTAATCTTCTTGATGGCAACCTTTTGCTTGGAGGGTTTGTGGATAGCAGAACAAACGACTCCATACGCACCTTCGCCAATGTGCTCAATGAGCTGGTAGTGCTCGCTGACCGAGAAGGCGATTCTTCGCGGAGCTGGCGCCGGAGGCTGCGCTTCGGGCCCGCGGGGCACGGGAGGCTGTGACACTTTTGATGCTGTGACGGACATTTGTAGCACTCGGAGTTAGTGGATGGTGGAAAGTGACTCGTCAAATTAAAAAGAAATTGGGTGTGCCAAGGAGCCAAATGTTACGCGAGATGGCGGAGATTTGGACGCCAATCGGGACGGACTTAAAGGGAGCAGAGTATCGACGAAACTGATGGTTGAGAAAGACAGGAGTCTATATAACCGAGGTACCCGTGCAGACTGTTAGTAGCTGGAGTAGTTTGACAATGCTCTGACACGGACCAGAGACACAACTCGCAACACAACTGATACAGAAAAAGGATAACGGAATGTCAAACAGACAAGTCAACAGACAAGTCAACAAGTGTCAGAAAAACGTCAGGTAGTAAATAGGGGGTCACAGGAGGGTTTGCGACAGGGCGAGAAGGGCCACGCGTTGTCGGTATTTAACGGCTTGGAGCAGCGAGCGAGTTGAGGCACTTGGAGGAAAAAACCCACAAAACGATGGTTTGGAAAATGCAAAATGGAAAGGGGGTTTCTGATGCAATGAGGATTAATGGCACGCGCAGGGGGAGTGCGTGTTTTCTTTGGGTCCACACTTTAGCGCGCGTCACGTGGCAGTCCTATAGAACGTGAAATGAGGCGCAGGCGGAAATAAGATTTGGAGAGTTGTTATGTTGGTACTTGTTCATTGCGTTGGCTGCTCATGGTCATTGTTGCCGTTCAAGCACGTCAATCTCTCCAGGCTGCTGTCGCAACTTCCACCCTTCATCCCTTAACCAAGCTACCGGTTTCATGATGAGTGAACGTGTTTCATGTTTCAGGTTTTATGAGGGCCTGTCAGGGGAGATTGCGACAGAGATTGCGTGCGTGGACAAGTCCAGCGGTTCTACAGGTTGACAAGAAGATTACCGTAGGTATGAGGTTCAAAGTCCGAGTCGACATGGCCTTACTATCTGACTTCTAGTTAAAAGTGGGGCACTGCCCCAGGCATCTCAAGCCGGTTTGAAGCGTAGTTTCTCCGTCTCTCCGAGCAGCCAGTATTTCAGCCGAATGAATTCCTCTTATGCAATTGCATTCTGCAGTGTAATCACCCAGAAGGGCGGTGTGCACGTTCGCTGGCTTCAACTTACTGGTGCTGCGTTTGCACTGCAGGACTTCGAAACAAAGCCTGCTTCGTCAATATGAGCTTCTCATGTTCAGTAAATAGTGATCAAATTGCCTACGCAGGCGTTTCATATTCTGGTGAAGCGTGATCTCTTGTGAAATGCATGCTGCACTGTGATCGCTCGGCGGTACGCGGACATCAATTGCGTTAAGCTACTGGTGCTGCATCTGCATTACAGGACTTTGACCCGGCTTCGTCTATACGAGCGCCCCATATTTTGCAGAATGAGACCTCAATTGCTTCCGGAGGCGCTTTAACCGCGCAACATGGTTCTGTGCAGGATAGTGTCAACGTACTAGTGCCGGCGCTGCATCAAAGAAACTGAAACAGAGTATCTTAATTGATCCGAGCATTCTGTAGTTCCGTGAAACACAACTTCTTGAGGAATTACTTCTGGATGACCTCTAGTTATACAGCTAGGTTTCGGGTGAACGTTAGCTGTTTCCGACTCGTTGTTGCCCCGCATCAACGACCATTGAATCGGGGTCTCAGCGTCTATTTCATCACTCCGTACTTTCACCGGGACGCAAACTCTTGTGCAACTGCATTCTCAACGCGCTGTGATCACACGACATGGTTATGTGCAAGTTAACTAAGTCACCGTAATATGGCGCGCCCTTGCAGTAAAGAAAGTGGTGAACAAAGCGTCGTTGTCGATCTGAGCACCCGCATCTTCGCCAAAATATAACCTCTTGTGAGTTGCGTCACGATGCAAGTTTAATCGCGCAACAGGGTTCTGCGTTAGGCGGAGGTTCAGCGTATTATGGTCGGAGGTGGCCACGTCTGGGGTGAGAGATGTAAACACAGCGCATGATCGTCCTGTGGAAAGTGTAAACGGCATCGATCGGTTATTTCACACGCACACTGACCTTAATCAGCACGTCATCGTACAGAGACATGGACATGGCCATGGAGAAAAGTCTGGGCATCGCTCCAGCGGTTTCCAAGACTTGCCTAGCAGGGAGGCATGCAGAGGTCCAGAACGACGCACCAACTATCCAGCGTTAACTGTCACAGATGAATTGCCGCTAACATTGCCGCTAAGCGTTAGCCGTCAGGCATGAAATTACCGCAACACTGGCATTCACATTGGCTCTACTCCACTGTCGGCTTATCCGAGATATCCCTAGGAAACTAAATCATGAAAAGTCTGTGAGAACACAGACACTAATTGACTCGACGCATCCATTTCTACATCAGGTTGCCCTGTAATACATAAATATACTCGTCATCACTGCACCAGAAAAAAATTAGTTCTGGAGAGAAGTGAGAATGTCAGAATCACCGGCATCCAAAATGGTCATGACACCAACACGGAAGAGCTTACCGCAGGCTGTACCGAGCTCGTTGTTGCCGTCCTGGAAGTGGTGGACCTCAGTCTTGGAGAGCATGGCGTAGTACTCGAGCTCAGACTTTCTGAGTGGTGGAGTGTTGCCGGCAATGATGATGAGCTTAGCCTTGCCCTGTCTGAGAGCCTTGAGGGTGGACTTGTAGCCGAGGGTGTACTTGCCCGACTTGATGACAAGGGCAAGCTTGGAGGAGAGGGTCTCCTGGTTCTTCTTAAGTTTTGGGGCCATCGCTGTGCTTTTGTTACGGATAGTAGATTTGCACTCCGGTACGTAGGTTGATGGATTTTAAATTTCACAGTCAATAATTTTGGAGTCGGTGGGAGCGAGTGGTCTCTTATTAGGGTTGGTGTACATGCGCTGGGTGAGAATGAGGAGAGAGACACAACTGGAAAGGAGACCTGAGAGAGAGGTTGGAGAGGGCGTTTAGAAAATAGAAGAGACTTCTTCACTCTTTAAAAGAGCTGTTTTCCAGTTTTTTGCATTTCTATTGGATTCTTCGCTGTGTACGGTGCCAACGCTCTGTCCGACCCTGGGCGTCCATTACTAGGCATTTCATGTCGGAACCAAAAAGACAGTCCCACAGTCCCAACCCTAACACTACATCCACCACGCATCACACTGACCAACAACTCCACAAGCCAACACAATGAAGATCGAATTGGACTCGTTTTCAGGTGCCAAAATCTACCCCGGAAAGGGCCGTCTCTTTGTCAGAGGCGACTCCAAGATCTTCCGTTTCGCTAAGGGTAAGACCATCTCGCTCTTCAACCAGAGAAAGAACCCACGTAGAATCTCGTGGACTGTGCTCTACAGAAAGCACCACAAGAAGGGCATCACTGAGGAGGTTGCCAAGAAGCGCAGCAGAAAGACCGTCAAGCACCAGCGTGCCATTGTCGGTGCCACCCTCGATGTCATCAAGGAGAAGCGCTCCGTGAGACCAGAGGCCCGTGCCGCAGCACGTGAGCAGGCCATTAAGGACGCCAAGGACCAGAAGAAGGAGGCTGATGCCAAGAAGAAGGCTGACAGAGCCAAGAACGGCGGCAAGCCCCAGCTCAAGAGCATTTCCAAGCAGAACGCTAAGGGTTCTTTCCAGAAGGTTGCCCCATCTTCTCGTTAATTATCAAAATCAAAAAGCAGTGCCTGTATTTAACGTCATGTAGTAATTCTTTATGAGCGAGTCTTTCTAGATGTGCGGCGACGTGTCGCTGTAGAGTCAAGTGTGACGGTCAATGAATGTAATGTCTTGAAGTGTATTCAATACTACTAAAACTGTAAGTATAGCGTTCAGAACTTTTGCAGTGAGCAGGAACGGCTGATCTGGCCACATAGCTTAGATGCTTGAAATCAATGGCTATCGAATACTTTGCTGGCCAGTTAAACAGGATGTCTTGGGCTTTTTGAGCGCGACACAGAGCTGATAATTTCCCCTAATTCGACGTGCCATTACTTGGAAATGCTACCTAATCCTGTCGACCCATACCCGAATAGACCTTCCTAATCGGGACTACAATCGTACTTTGCAGCCAGCAGAAATAGCAAGAACCAGAATCCACCTAACAGTGTCTAACAAGTCTGATTTCCTAGAAAAATCTATTCTCCCTCTTTGTAACGCCGAAATCACGCTCCCAATACCTCAGACCTTGGCACTTCTCTTAGCTCCACGTATAACCCTTTTAGGATCGACGACTAAGACATAATTCAAACCTTCGTCACGAAAGTCCCCACGCTTCAGCAATAACCTTTTGTTAAGAATTCCATGTCATATGAAAGACTGCAGAATAGCAGCGCTGGAGATGGCACTGCCGGGTCTTCTGTATTACCTGACGTTCCTTCGCGTGCGCCAAGAGCATCTGATGACAGTCTTGGAAGTCTAGCCAGCGAGCCTGAGAGAACCCCTCACGAGTTTGATTATGAGGATGGCTTTGAAACACGTGAATCTATGGATGATATTGCTCTTATTGGCCAAAATACCGTTCATTTTGGTGACAACGAGTTCCTAGAATCACTCTCAGATGAATCAAACAAATCTTCCATGAAAATGGCCTTTATGAATATGGCAAACTCCATCATTGGTGCTGGCATTATTGGCCAGGCCTATGCTGTACGCGAATCAGGTTTACTAGGCGGCATTCTTCTGCTAGCTATCTTGACGTTTGTCATCGACTGGACAATTCGCCTGATGGTAACAAATGCAAAACTCTCGTCAACTGATACTTTCCAGGCCACGGTATCGCACTGCTTTGGTCGTACAGGATTTGTTGTCATTTCATTGGCCCAGGGACTCTTTGCCTTTGGTGGATCAATGGCTTTCTGCGTCATCATTGGCGACACAATCCCGCACGTCCTGGCGACCTTTATTCCAAAAACTGGCTTTTTCTCTTTCTTAATTAAAAGGAATGTTGTCATTGTGATTTGCACACTCTGCATTTCTTATCCACTAGCTCTCAACAGAAATATCGCACACTTGGCAAAAGCGTCAGGGCTGGCCCTCATCTCGATGTCTATTATCGTGCTAACGGTAATAATTCGTGGCCCAATGCTTGATTCTTCTTACAGAGCATTTATTGCTTCAGATGGCGTTGGTGGGTTTGTTTCCGGGTGGATTGTATCTCCGGGTATCTTTCAAGGCATTTCTGTGATTTCCTTTGCATTTGTCTGCCATCACAATTCATTGCTGATCTTTGACTCTCTCAAGAAACCAACTATGGACCGCTTTGCTACTGTTACACATTGGTCGACCTGTGTTTCCATGGTGGCATGTATGTTGATGGGCGTGGGAGGCTTCCTCATTTTCGGCACAAAAACCAAGGGTAATGTACTGAATAACTTCCCTTCAAATGACACCATGGCTAATGTTGCACGTTTCTGTTTTGGCTTCAACATGCTGACGACACTTCCGCTTGAGATCTTTGTCTGTCGTGAAGTTCTTCTCAACTTTGTCTACCCTGCCGATACGGAGTTCAATTACAGGCGCCATGTAATTTACACCACAGTTCTGGTTCTCGGTGCCATGTCGGTATCACTTTTTACCTGCAATCTTGGTGCCATTTTGGAGCTGGTTGGAGCTACCACGGCCTGCGTAATGGCCTACATCCTACCACCTGCCTGTTACATCAAGCTATCGTCAAAGGGACTAAAGTCAAAGATTGCATGCTATGCCTGCATTGGTTTTGGAGTCATTGTCATGTGTTTATCAACGGGCCAAACTCTATACGAGATGATCAAAGGCAAAGAGGGCGAGAGCTGTGTCGAAAGCTAGAGCAGAAAACACACTCGACAGGGGCGTAAAAGGATTGAGTATGAAAGTTTGAGAGAGCTGAGCGGGGCAAGTCTGTGAATGGCAGATTGATATAGAATGGCCACCTGGCGAGCTGATTACCATCGAGGCGATCACCTGGCCAGTTATCACGCGCGTCCCAGTCAAAGAACTGTGTGCATTACTAGGAACTTCCGGCTACTATCCGGAGTCTCTTTACTCTTGACTATTTAAAATAATAGATTTCTTGCATTGTTTATATATTTTGTAATTTTGTCCAACTCTGTTATGTGGGCTATTGGGCCCTTGCATGAAACTGCGAAGACAGAAATATTGTGTCCTCACTCAAAACAGAAAGTTCAGCGTTTTAGCCCTGATTTCATGTCATCCCTCAGCGGATACGTGAACAGTAAGTATTTTAGCGGGATTGTAGCTAGTCTCCTTTAACCAGCTATTGTGAGTACCTTTTCGTGGGCGTAGAGCAATCTATTTCGATAGTTACAAGGACGTAGTCACCTCTAGTGCAAAACTAACCAAGAAAAAGTTGTTGTTGTAACTGTCGATGGAGACGTTATAGTCGGTACGCTTATATCCTATGACCAGGCTACGAATCTTGTGCTGGAGAACGCAGAATTGCGAATAGTCAAGCCTGACGAAGAGGGCAGGGTGGAGGATCTGGGTGGTGCATATCTAGTTAGAGGAGACGTTGTAGTTTTGTGTGGCCAGCTGGACGAAGAAGCCGATGGAAAGATTGATTGGTCAAAAGTGCGGGGCGAAGTCATTGGCACGACGAAGCACCGAGAGTAAGGGCGGGAAGAGTGGTGGAATCTCTGAAGCGTCAGGGTGATACAGTAGAGCCTGATTTGACGATTCTGTCGAAACTTCGAGCTGATAAAGCCAATTTGACAACTCTGAGATGTCGACTCTTGTGATACTTAGTCTCTCCTGAAGATCTTCAAGAATCTTCGGGGCACTGCCCCCTAACTGGCAAACCAGAGAATGCCGACAAAGATTTGCAACAAAGGCAATCCTTACTAAATCGCGTATTTATTTACAATATACTCATTTATTTCGTATTATTCATTTTTGCATTTTTCTGTCTTGAAATCGCGACAGAAACACGACGCCAATTTCAATTAAATAAATTAATCATCTTCCGTGAGACGCGACGAGAAAGAAAGCAAAGAGATAGAGCCTTCTGGAGCGGATCAAAAAGTGAAGGACCTTTCAACTTGCTTTCTAAACAGTGCCAAAAAGTAAATATCTAGGTTTGTTTCAGTTTACTGCAAATGCCGGCAGACGCAACTGATCCAAAGCTATTTACTCACATAAACAATCTAGTTTCTGCGCTAGGCGGTTACGATGCATTGCAAGATCGTTATGTTCTTGGCGATGATGCTATCGCGTGCTTACGGGATCTCAAGCGGTGGCTCAAGGGCTACGACGCGCAGCTAGGAAAGTGGGATGTCGCTAGAGCGATTAGTGGAACTTCGCTAGTCAGCGATATCGTGCAGATCCTCGATCTGTACAATGAGAATCCTGATTCTATACGATACAGAGGAATTGCTCTGGCATGCGTTGAACTTCTCGTTCCTCTGACTTGGCCCCTTTCTATTGACGAGGAATCCTCTGAAAGTCAGTTTGTCAACTTTGAGGCCCTCAAAATCGCACAAATCAAGTATAAGGGCCAACTGCTCGGAGATTCCGCGCAGTGTCTCACGGCCGTGCTCAAAGTTGCCAACGAATCGCTCATGACAATCATCGAAGAGAAGAAAGAACGAAGTGCGAGAGACGACGATATCCTCAAGCTCGTTGTTCTGCTGTTCCGCAACATTGCAGCAATTGACTATGAAAACAACTCCGTAAGCTCAGAGTCTGTATCTCGGAATCAGGTCCTGGAGCAGTATCATAAGCAACGTGTTCTCGACTTCATTATTGCCCTCTCCAGTGAAATTGGACACTCGCTTCGAGAACAGGATACTGCTCTTCTGGAATGCATTTACCATCTGCTTGTCGCTGTTCCCCCGAAAAAGATCTTCAGCAAGTCGACTGGCCATGGGAGCCTGGGGGGAGATTCCCAAAAGTTGGAAGACCTGGCAGGCGCGCTGACTTACGAGAAGTCTTTGGGACGCAATCTTCAAGGTAATATGTCTACTCGCCATAGTCGATTCGGTCCACTTGTAACCATTCAGATGCCAGGAACGGAAGGCCATGGTCCGGTGATGAGTCAGAGCAGGGCTCTGACGGGCTCGGCATCTGATCTCATAGGGAACCTTGATCAACGAAAAAAGTGGCGTAAAGCACAGCCTTCTTCCAGGAGGAATCTAGAAAAGTATGACTTTGACAAGAAAGTGGGAGTCAATCTCGAGTCTAGAAAGATTCTCAAGGACTTTGCCTACGAATTTCTTCAAATGTCTTTCAATGCTCTCTTTGATGGGATTAGAAGGCTAGTTGAGCGTGAAGCTGAACGCCTCACGAGAGATCATTGCATATACTACCTATACCTTGGTGCGTGGTTTTTGGACTTTCACAGACTACAAACCATCAAGGAAAGGACTGTTGACTACAAACTCGTTGCAAGTGTATTATCTCAGAACCACTTTATCGTAATGTCCAAGATGCTGGTGGAACCCCAGGACTTGCAAGCTCTGGATTTGGACAAGGTTCATGCTGCCATGAACTGCTTCAGAGAAGTGCTTGAGACGGTCAGCGACATGGAGAAGAGGGGAACCTACGAGGATGCCGAAATGTCTGACAATATGAAGGCGCGTATTTTCTACCAGGAGTACACCCTGGTGGGTATTGCGAATCTTCCTAGACTGTCGGTTCCGAGATCTTTTAGCTTTCTCAGGGATACCATTCACTTTGTGCACGTAGCTATCAAGACACTTGAACGCTATTCTAAAAAAGAGGCAGCTGTGTTCATTGCCAAGAAGACGCACAGAGGGAAGAAAAAGGATGGCAAGGGAGCGAGAGATGGAACAACCCCCGACGCCGACGAAGAAGAACAAGAACAAGAATCAGATATCGAGGATCGTGCTCAAAAGGCAAAAGAAGTCAAGTTTGAATTCAAAAAGTTTGAGCAGAAGTTTGTTCATGATGCCACATTGAATACATACAAGATCTTCCTTAGAAGTTACAGAGAGCTGGATGAGAGAGAAATCATGTGGGTTCTCAAGTTCTTCTACCGCCTCTTTTTCGATAATGAGCAGTGTGCACACTTTTATTCTATTGACCTGATTGTTCTCCTCCGCGATATGGTTGACCGCTCTGGAGGGCTGCCGTCTTCTAATGGAGCGAAGAAGGCTGTACAAAAGTTTGTGGCCAAGTATACCAACAAATTGGTTGAAGCTCTTGAAAGGACTCCAACGCTCTTTATGGAATTGGCGTTCAACAAGATGCCAAATACTCTCTACTACTTTGAAAATGGTGAAGTACTTCAGAAGAAGGTCTCTAGGAAAGCTACGCTTATTGAACTTGATTTCAAGAATGAAGAGCTTGAACTGGAGCGCAAGATATCTCTTGTGGTGGCAGCTATGATTGACGCTGACCAACGAGTGCTGATTGAGTGGGTATCGACTAATCTGTCAGAGATGGTGGACACAAGAGAGCGATGGATTTTGCTTAATCCTGCTAATGTGCTTTTGGGACCACCTGTCCAATACATGACGGTCTCCTCCGATGCAGATGAATACCTTGGGCAACTTTCTGATAATGGCAAACTGAGACTATTATTGCGACTGTGCCAGATGACGCTGCCTGATGCTGGTAAGAAGGGCCAATGCTCTTTGAAGGGAAGTGTGGAGATCGAAAGCGTCAAGAAGTGCCAGCAATGGATCGAGAAGTATCTCTATGAGCCTGTCACAGTCGGAGAAGGTATGCAGGCTGTCGATTACCTCGCATCATGGAAAGAACTAGCCAAGGATGATGAAGAGGAAGGTGAAACTCATGGCTATACTGCCGGGGATGGATTTGTTGTTCCTGATGATGATGACGATGATGATGATCTAGATGCTGCACTTAACGATAAGAGACTAGCTGCTAGCTCAACGTTATCTCCAGAAGAACTTGAAGCCAGACGCCTGATGAAGAAGAAGGATGCTGAGCGGCGCAAAGAGCTGAAAGCTCTCCGAGAGGGCGAGTCTGAAAAGACGAAGAAGAAGAGTGCAAAGAGAAAGAGAGCGACAATTGCTGACAGTGACGACGAGGAAGAAGATGTTGTCGTGGCACCTATTAGAGTTGAGAAGACTTATCTCAGCAATGCGTTTGTCGCAGACTCCGATGACGACGACGAGTCATTTTTGGAGAAGAACTCCAAGTTCTTTGAAAGCGAGCAAAACATGCTGGACGTCAGAGCTGGCAAGAAGATGTTGCTGGAGCGCTTTGCCATGCCTGTTGAAGCTGAGTAGGGCAGTGCCCGTTGCCTATCTGGATCACTACATGAAAAAACGCAATTCCATTTATTGGACGAATATTTAATTTAATACCTTATACCTATCAATTTCTGTTAATGACCTTTCTATGCACGGAGTGATGGGCCTCGGGGAGGTGCCGGAGTTAAGTGAGGTCCCATACTGTGGGAGCCTTAGAGACCAAAACGCCACTTGAAATGAAAGGGAACATTTGCAGCGCAGGGCACAATGTGAAGAAACTAATTCTTGTCCGCAGGCGGGCGCCCACAGCCAGCAATGGACAACTCAACGTACTCCATTTATCCTCCGATGGGCCCCACTCGGAAAGTCTCGGTGCCGAAAGTCAGCCGCTTCCCCAGTGGGAGGTTTCTCCACAGGCCGGGAAACGTTAAAAAGCCCCACACTGCACTTTGTACCTTGCGAAAAAGTGACCTGTCGAAAAGTGACGAGTCAACAACAAACGGTCGAAAAGTGACGAGTCAGATCTAACCCCACTTGCTTCATTAGGAAAGTCTAGCATGTCCAAACTCAGAATCCTCGTCCCAGTAAAGAGAGTCATTGACGCTGCCGTCAAGCCTCGTGTAAATAAAGCCCAGACCGGCGTCGAAACCCAGGGTGTAAAGTACGCCATCAACCCGTTCTGCGACATCGGCGTAGAAGAGGCAATTCGTCTCCGTGAAGGAAACAAAGACCTTGTGGAGTCAATTCATGTCGTTTCTGCTGGTCCTCCAAAGGCCCAGGATGTCCTCAGACAGGCGCTTGCGAAGGGCGCTGATACTTCAACTCTGATTGACGTCGGAGACGCAAACGTCGAGCCGCTGGCCGTTGCTAAGCTGCTACAGAAACTGGTGGAAGAAGACAAGTCAAATGTCGTTATTCTCGGCAAGCAGGCAATCGACAACGATTCTTCTCAGACTGGTCAGATCCTCGCTGGTCTATTGAAGTGGCCACAGGCAACACAGGCCTCCAAGGTCGACATTCAAGGTGACAAGGTTGTTGTGGTTCGTGAAGTTGACGGTGGTGTGGAGACCGTTGAGGCTAAGCTGCCAATCATTATCACCACAGATTTGCGTCTCAACGAGCCCCGATACGCCTCGCTGCCAAATATCATGAAAGCCAAGAAGAAGCCTTTCAAGAGCATCAAGCCTGGTGATCTGGGCGTCGACATTGCGAACAGGCTGGAGACTATCAAGGTGACAGAGCCACCAAAGAGACAGGCTGGTTCCACTGTTGGCTCTGTCGACGAGCTGATCAGCAAGCTCAAGGAGAAGGGAGCATTGTAAGCATTTTTAGATGTAAAATTAGATCCTGCTTGAGAGGTCACGGCCATGTCATCCAGTAGCTGTGCTACACGACGATGAGTTGACACCATAGTTAACTAGCGTTTAATCTTTGTTCCTCTATATCTATATATATTTCTATTTCCATTTCTATAATGCTCACAAGACACGCTGATCCACGTCTCTCCAGCCGTCATCACGGTGTGACGCATCTGCATACTGAACGATCAATCCTGCCCCACTGCTCTTGTCAATCTGTATCGTAGTGAAGGACGTATTAGCTGGCACTTTAATGTCCGACGGCAAGATTGAATCGTCCAACTTGTAGTGTAACTCTTCCAGCATATGCTTCACCAACCTGCCGAGTGCTCCACCATGAGACATCAGCACTACTGTGTTGTAGTTATGGGTGATAGCATCTTGGATAAGGGCATCCAACTCCTTCGACATGCGAACATCAACTTCAGCATTAGTCTCGCCGTAGTCATGAAAGATTTTTCCTTCTTTCTTAGCCTTTGCGTGAGCATCAACAACCTTCATGTTTTGCAGCTCCCCCATGTACCTTTCTCTAAGGTTCTTGGACGCGACAACCGGCACCTGTGACTGGCCTGCTTCTTCTAGCATGTATCTAAGAGTGTCTCTACATCGGTTCAGATCCGAAGTCCAGGCCTTGTCAACAATAATATTGTCTCTGATGAGTCTTCTACCAGCGCGTTTGGCTTGTTGAATTCCTTCCTCATTCAGAGCAGCATCGTACTGTCCTTGAAGGATCTTCTTACGATTATGGTCTGTCTGACCATGGCGAAGAATAATTAGAGACAAAGGCTTGTCTGTAACCATGTCTATGTAGTTTATGTTTTTAGGATTTCTTTATCGGGCGGCTGCAACTAGGGTATCTCCGGCAGGAACTTAGATCAGCAATCACGACAGGATGAGTCATCGATCGCAATGGTGATTCTATACGGCTTCTATTGACACTAGCGGTTGTTCCATGCTCGTATTGAGTCAACTTCAATAGTCATCTTATCTGATAGGTTGCTGTCAACCCTGGGGCAGTGCCCCGATAGAAAAGCAGAAGAACTTGGAAGGAGATTTATTTGTATCTTGAAGGTCAGTAGTTGTAATACTTTCAGTTCCACAAGATAACGCTTTGCTGAGTGTATACATGTGCTAATCTATGTAACTACATTCCGTGATCTTATGGGTCCACACACCTGACTCAACAGGAGCATTGTTCGCGTAAGCTCCAGAGATACTCCGAGCAGTTCCATCGAAATCACACGGTAGGCGCGGCTAAGGTAAAGATGTGAAACATTGTATCAGCTGACGTTCTATGTGTTTGCCACGCATGAGCAGTTGCCACTCCATAGAGATATTTGTAGTTAGCGAGTGACAGACTAAGTAATTTCGCTATTGGGCGGTTTTGAACCACTTATGGGGGAAGCTGATGGCTCCTGGTGGCAATAGTCCAATTGTCTATCAAGTGGAGCAAATGACCAGTTTATGACCACGGCGCCTGCTTTCTATTCGCCATCTTGCGGTGGACGACTGAGATTAGCATGGATCAGCACTGACTACCTCAATTGCCTCGTCTACCAGGAAGCCATAAATAAGCTCAGTATCCTTTCATAATTCGTTACAAGTACAAGTCTAACCCTGATATCCTTACAATGGCCCGATTGAATCAGCAGCCTCCTCCACCGCCGCCATCTCCACCTCCACCATCTCCACCGCCGCCTCCACAATCACCTCCTCCGGACGACCAGAACCCACCACCACTGGAGTAAGTACCTCCAGCCCCTCCTCCGTCAAATCCTCGAACATTTCGAGAAGGCGCTGATCTAGAGAACATTCTGTTCATTCGCATGCCGCATTTGTACCTGTAGTACTTGATATCTGATTTCGTAATTCCCATTGTTTGATAGAGTAGAAGGTTGTTCAATTGAGTATATAGACTGAGTTTAGAGATATTTTAGCAAATATTTAACTACTTTACGCTCGCCATCATGTTCATGACAAGCATCCAGCTCGGCATTTTTTCCGTCAAGGCATCAGACGAAACATCGTCATATCCTGGTGGTTCGGCCCTTATCACATGACAATGCTTGGCTTTCCAAGAATCTTGGCAATTCGGTAAATAACGGTTATTGCACGGCCTGCACTGCCTCCCCAGGGCCAGCTGCTGGTGCTGATTGTGTACCTGCATATCATTGGCTAGATATCAGAGTCACCGCCGTTCCTTGTGATCAGCTTTCTTACATCATTACTCTGCCAAGATCGATAACAGCTCCTGGATTCAATTGATTGGCTCGGAATTGCATTCCAAGTGGTCGAGTTGATACGACCCCTCAGACATGTGGCCATTGAAGCGATAGCAGGACAATGACGTCAGGCATCCGTGATTCCAACGGTGTCATACAAGATTCGAGAGCCGATGGAATGCTATTGACAGTGTGCCGGTTCGCACCTCGAAGGGAATAATGAGCTGAATCGATGCTACCGGCAAGTCGTACCAAAACTGGCCAGTGAGAACAGTGGGCTCTCTAATAACTTCCCTCTTCTGCCGAAGGTACAATATGTTACTATGAGCCTCAAATTTGTTAGACTTTGGGCAATTGATGCGATGTTGATTAATTAATAGCTGTCCTGCTTTCTAGTGCCGCAGAGGAATGCATCGTCTGCGCTAATGCTTTTCTGTAGGTTCGCTCCAGAGCACGCAGAGGCACCCACGAGTCAAATCGCAAGAGTGTTGAACGCTCAAAGGGGTATAGAGGGAACTCTTCGAAGAGTTTCCATGTAAGTAATCACAGACCCTATAAAGATCCAACTCCACGTGGTACCTCGGGAGGACGAAATCGACTTCACAACTATGAGCTTGGCATGGCATTGATGAAAACGAACTATGCAATAGGCACGCCACGAGTGGATACAGATGGCTGGTCCGACGTACACTTCACCAATAATATCTTGTGCGTCGGTGGGTCGGGGAATGAACCTTGTTGCTTTCACTGAGTTTCCTAACTGCTGAACGCGAAGGCTCCTCTAAAACTCGAACGCTATTCTGCTAAAGCATCCTGCAAGTACTTTCTCTGATGGGCTTTCTTCAACAAACTTGTCAGTTCCTGTCTCGCTGGATTCTCTCCTACCCACTATTTTTAGACAGCGACGGTCGATAAACTTTATGCAGAGGGCGGGTAGTTATTATGAATGAGCTTCGTAAATCCCTCATCCGCACTGATAAACTTTACAGTGCTGTTACCTGATTCTTCTTGTCTCGTTCTATGAGGCCAGCTTTCTCTCAGAAGACCCATGTTGTGGCTGTTCTTGGCATACATTACGGAGCCGTGCCGAGGACTGGCCACGTCCAACATCTTGGCTAATCCTATATTCTCAGGAGTGCTATATTTTCAGGAGTGCAAAATTTTCAATGCGATGGAACTCATCTACGCTCCATTTGCTGGTTAAACTTACTCTGCAATCGCTCTGTTGTCATTACATGCACGACTAGCCATGCAGGTAAATCAGCATAGTCGGAAACAATGTGAGCGGTTTAAATCCAAATTTTAACACACTGACTGCTCTGGACCACTTGCTTGTGGCTGGTTCTTGTGGGCAACAAGGTTCCGATGCGTCATCTTAGTTCCATCGCCATGGATTCTCTGATGTGTGGGCCAATGTCCCTGAAAGCATGGGGTGAACTTTGTCCAGCCCCCTCTGAGGCTATTTTGGACCACGATTGGCATATATATTTGGCCCGAAAGTATGACCATCTCTTGTCAACAACATGAACTACTTGTATATTCTGAGCATCATATCTGCCACATCCGCGCTGCCCCTACCACGCCTGTTCTGGAGGTCAGAGCATTCCGTTGCGAAAGCAAGTACAACTCCGTACGTCTTTTCATTTGAGACAGAGCGGAGAGGTATCAACCTCGTAAAATACCATGAGGACGATTACGACTTCTACCTGCGAGGTTTCATGGGAGATGAATCATGGGATGACCTTGCAAAGAGAGATAACGCAGAGAGTCCACTGACACTGACATCCAATTACAACTTTCACACTACTGGAATCACAATTGGCACACCTGCCCAGCCTTTGAATGTGACTATTGATACGTCATCTCCTTACTTGTGGGTTTATGGTGGAAACACGTCATACCACGATGCTCCAAGGTTTCTCTCCGAGAATTCATCTACGTATTTGTCAAATAATGATCCCTTCAACCTTTTCTATGGCGCAGGTTATGTCGCCGGGTACTGGGGATCGGATACTGTGACGTTTGGCAATCAATCCGTATCTGACTTTAAATTTGGAAATGGCAAGAACTTCACGTTCACTGTAGGCACCCCTGGACTGCTCGGCTTGGGCCCTGCTCTACCTCTACCAGCTGCCGGACCCTCGGTGCCTGATCGCAATCTCGCTGATGCTCTCTACGAGCAGAAGAAGATTAGCTCGCCAGCTTTTTCATTCTATCTAGATGACGATAAGGGAGACATTATTCTAGGAGGACTTCAACCTGACAAGCTGCTCCACAATTTGACCTGCTATAACTATCCACATGCACTGGATAGACCCCAGAGGACTTACAATACCAAGACAGTGTCTATATCATTCAATGGGAATGAGACAAGCTGGGATAACTGGGTGGCACTTGATACAGGATCTCCGGTGTCTGGCATGCCAAGAGACTTTGTGTGGAATGTTGCTGAGCACTTCAATCTGACTTATTATCGTGCATACAATGTGTTTTATGGACCAAAGACAATGAACTTTAACGATAGCAAGGAAAGTATCACAATTGGGTTTTATGGCAACACCAAAATCAACATTCCTGTTCGTGACCTGTTCATCCCAGGGGAACATGTCTGGTCAAACGATGGTCCTAAAGACTCTATTGCGTTGTCCATCATTGGCGTTCCTACGTACTTTCTGGGAACAGCGTTCTTCAAAAATGCATATGTCGTCTTTGACTCCACAAATAGCAAGGTGTGCCTTGGTCAGAGAAACCCAGCTGGAGGAGACAACTCGACAATAGTCGAGATGGTCGATGACAAGATTCCATTCTCGACATTTATTGACATTCCTGGCGTCGACGCAACTCTTCAGAGCACAACTGTTCCAGCTGCTGCTGGTAACACCAATGTGGAGAGTCAGAGCAGACCTACTCCTACCAAACAAGGTGAGCCAACAAGCACTTCAACCGTCGTCGTGGCTGTAACTAAGACTGTGGTCGTAAACTAAAATAGCATATTAACGATTGTATAGAGAATAATGAAGAAAATGAGTTGTATTGAATAGACTGCGTTTCTCGATAGGGGTCTCGGTGTACTTTCTGCATAGACTCAGCTCACATCAGAAGACCAAGCAGAACCTCGGGTGCCGTCCCACTGGAGGAGACAGATTCACAGAAGGATCCCAAATCAACTATTCAACCAGCAAACACCGGGATCTTCTATTTCTCGAATACTCTTCTTCTTTCACGTGACTAGATTTACCTTCCTTTTTCGGAATTGACACCCCAAAAATTTCATGAACCTCATCTGTACCAGAACTACGCTTGCATATAATGAGCTCATGACGATCTTTAAGTATAATCGGTGTGTACTTCAAACACCAGTTGGATCTTTATCGCATTGTGGGGCGGCGTTGCGCAGCTCATGGCTCATACACGGCCCAGCTACCGCACGTAACTGTAAAAGTGGCTTTCGGGCCGCTTCTACGGAATCTAAAACAGCATCTGCAAGGTCGTTTCCTGAAGTTTGGAAAAATGATTCTCTTGCAATGAATGCCTCGTTCACGGAGAAAACAGGAATCAAGGACTCCACTTATCTCCGAGTCAAGCCTGGATCAGAAGAGAAAACAGACATTCGAAAAGACAATGACGATATTTTCGAAGTTTTGCTGGACGTTTTGAGGTCCTACTCGTTGCATAGTGCAGAATTGGTTGAACGCTGTGGGGGGAGGGAGAACCTACGGCAGTTGGTCGATGCCTTTCTTAAGGAGCTTCGGGAGCTTGAGAAATCTCCATTGCATCCAAATAAGCCCTTTTTCCTGTCGTTTGCACAATTTGACGAATATTGCATGAATCCTTTTGGATTCCATTACAAGTACATCACTTCGAGGCTGCCTCTGGAACAGCGACCTCCAAGGCACGTTACGACTGACAAGAACAATGCCCAAGAGCTCACACAGTGGGATCTGGTTAAGAATTTGGGCGCTGACAATAATGTTGATTACAATGTGGTGGGTATTGAAGCCGTCAAGATTTTCTTGAAAAGGTACTGTCGCCAGCATGAAGTGCATCTCACGTTCCGAAGAGCACTGCAACTGTGGACACAGATGCTGAGGTATCGAGTACTGCAAAGAGAGGTGGCCGCTGACGAGAAAATGGCACAAAGATTGAAGGACGAGCATATGCGCATCCAGGCGGATAAGAAACTGACAATGGAAGAGCAAGAAGAACTGAAACGAACTGAGAAGACAGAAATGAAAGCATTGAAAAGGAAGGCGGAAGCCGAGAAGGAGGGAAAAATTAGACAGAAAAGCCAAGACTGGAGTCCAGAAAAGCTGACAAGTTTGGAGGAAGTGGTGAATGATAGATTGAGTACTACTGACGTCGAGTCGCCGACGCGAAATGTATTGGCACTGGCAGAACTTGAAGAAAATGAGAACTTGTTTCCCGTGGCTACATCCCTGAGAGATATCCTTGATTTGGGCAACCCAGCACTATGGTATCCTGCCGCGAGAATCCTGAAGCGTAAAGTTTACCTGCATATTGGCCCGACAAACTCTGGAAAGACCTATCAAGCTCTTCAGAAGTTTGCAAAAGCCAAAAGTGGCTTCTATGCGGGCCCGCTGCGTCTTTTGGCGCGTGAAATCTATCAACGAATGAAAGATAATGGCAGACCTTGTAATCTCGTGACTGGAGAAGAAGTCATTACGGAGCATGATCCTACTACCAATGAAACCGCTCTTCTTAGTAGTGGTACGGTAGAGATGATCGACCTGAACAGCAATCTAGATATTGCTGTTATAGATGAAATCCAAATGATTGACTCTGTTGAACGTGGATGGGCTTGGACCCAGGCAGTCCTAGGTGTTCGAGCAAAAGAACTACACCTCTGTGGAGATCCTAGTAGTGAAAAGCTGATACAGCATTTGGCTGATCTGTGTGGAGATGAGCTTGAGATTGTGAGATACCAAAGATTAAGTCCTCTTGAAGTGGAAGCACACCCATTCAAAGATTTTAAAAAGAGTATAAAACCTGGAGACTGCTTTGTTGCGTTTTCGAAGCGCCAGTTGCTGGTTACCAAGGAGAAGATTGAGAGGCTAACTGGCGAACGATGTGCAATTGTGTACGGCGGCCTTCCAGCTGAGATTCGATCTCTCCAGGCTGCACTCTTCAACGATCCAAACAGCGAGTACAAGTACCTAGTTGCCTCTGATGCCATTGGAATGGGGTTGAATCTGGCTGTAAGGCGTGTTATTTTCACCACTGTGGTCAAGTATAGTGGCGTGAAGAGAGGCGACAAGAAGCGTGTGATGGACAGGATTCCGATTGGGCAGATCAAGCAGCTGGCGGGCCGAGCTGGTCGCTTCCGACTAGATGCTGGAGGCGAAGGTAAGGGATTTGTTACTGCCATGACGTCTGGAGAGGTGAAATACATTGCCAGATGTCTGAAACTCAATACTCCGCCCAACAATCGGGCCTGCATTTTGCCTACAGATGATCAGCTGCGTGCTCTCTCGCTGCGACTTGGTGACAACGTTTCCTTCAATGAAATGCTGTCGCTAGTCAAGGAGGAAGCCAGTGTTGCCAACAAATTTTTCCTTGGTGCGCTTGATGCTGCCATGGAAGCGTCCTCTATGTTTGCCAATATCCCTAACCTGACGTTTGATGACAAGTTGAAACTGGCAAAGGCGCCTGTTGGCACCCGGTTCCCTCTGGTAGAGCAAGCATTCAAGGCCATGTGCCAAGTTATTGCGAGCGGTAAGATCCACACCATAAACGAGATCCAGGCGATTGGAACTAACTACTTATCTTTTGCTGTACCTCCGCGACAAGACTTTGGAGACACGCTGGAGCAGGTACACAAGAGTATCAACCTCTATCTCTGGCTGTCGTACCGCTTCCCGACCAACTTTGTTGACCGAGTAGGAGCGATGCAGATGCGGGATATCTGCGAAGCAAGAATCACTGCGATACTGGCGCGCGGAGGAGATGCTGGCGTGAGAGAAAAGAGACTAGAGAAATGGGGAGAGCGAAGGGGAGATAATAGGGGAGATAAAAGAAGAGATGAGAGATCGCGAAGGAGATGAGACCTGTAAATAGGACGTCAATCGTCATGTAAATTAATGCATTAGAATTGAAGATTAGGAGACTACCTGAAAGACTCAAAGAGAGTCTGAGCGATTCTCAGAGACCTGGACGACACTTACAACTAAACTTACAACTAAACCCCATCCGAAACCCATTATATTAATGTTGACAGACCTATGCTAAACTAGACAAATGATGCAAAATAAGTGGTGCTGAGTGGTGCAGCGCTACGCACCGGCAATGAGAGCACTGCGGACCTCTGCACTTGGCGCATCAGGCGAGACAGCTGCACAAAGATCGTTGATAATGTCTGCGGCTGGCTTGTCGCTGAGAATCGGAATGCAATGGCCGCCGGCGCCGACGAGCTCGTCGCCCTCTGGCACCTGCATGTCGAGAATCTGCGAGTGCACCATGGACGATTTCATGTAGTGGTTCTTTCTGTTGGAGGCGCGCCTGACGAGCTCTTCCTCGGGTGCGTACAGAAATGCAAACACCATCGTCACGTCCTCTGGACAGTGCTCGACCAGGAACTTTCTGTACTTTCTCTTGAGCGACGAGCACGTGACTACAGCGGTGTGCGACTTGGAGTCCTTGGCGGCCGTCGACGACAGTCGCGAGACGTCAGCCAGCCAGCCCCAGCGGTCGTCGTCTGTGAGTGGAATGCCAGCGGCCATCTTGTCAATGTTGGCCTGTGGGTGGATGGTGTCGCCCTCCAGGCAGGTGCAGCCCAGTTTGGAGGCAATTCCTTCGGCGACGGACGTCTTGCCGACGCCAGCCGGTCCAGAGACGACAATGACAAGCGGTTTGGTGATGGCGGAGAGCATTGTTTGTGAAAGAGATGTCTGGCAAGGCGGGCCAGAGAGGCCTCTTTATAGCTAATTACCGGGAGCTTTTTTGTTACCCGCGGCGCCCCCACCTTTTTTTTTGTAGGTCCTGGTCGTGCGATGTGGCAGTAGCCGGTCGATCCCGGTTACAGTAGAGATACAAGCGATACGAAAACGTCTTATCGGAAATGACGAGATTTTTTGTGTGGCTACTGGTTTTCTCTGGTGTTTCGCTCGTTTCGCGTTCCGCTCCGCGCTCTTGTCCTGTCGCTGTGCTCCAGCGGCAATTGAGCCCCGCGCGGGAATGAGTTCCGACAACTTTGACAGAAAACAGGGTGCGAGCTTAGCGTGAGGAGCATAAGTGCTTGGTACATGAGAGCTGCTTCTTCTGATTCTTCTGATTCTTCCGATTCTTGCGATTCTTTGGAGTCTTCTGATTGTCCTATCTGTTCCGATTCTCGTACATTGATCCGCAGCCCCACGGTCCTCTACCCGTCCATGAATAACCGGAGCTGTTCCGTTGGGTCCAAATTTATCCGGGGCTGCAACGACTACAGGTACCGGTGACAGCGACAGGGTACAGCGGCAGACGCTGGAAGTGCCTAAACAGGCGGCTGAGAAAGCCGCTGCTGCATGACTGCTTGTCCCAACACCAGGTTTTGTACTGTCAAATTAGTGTGCGCTCCTCTCCCCACGCTTCTCTTTGACGCCCAACACTAGTCCCCGGTCAGCCTGTCCCAACGCGCGCAGTCGTCTCAACGCCTTAGTTTTCAGCACTCCCGTTCCAGCTTCTTCCCTACAGCGCGTACCTGCGTTCGCCGGCTTACGCAATGAGCTTACGCATGCCAGACAGATATAACTAGACAAGCGGTTGCTGTTGCTGTCGCTGTCTCTCTCGCTGTTATTGCTCTCCGCTCCTATAACTGACCATAAAAGCCTACGAGACTACCAATGACTCTGGCTTGCGCCTGACCGCCAAGCCGAGGCGGCCCCTCACGACATGATCCAGCCATCCGTCAATGTTCACCGGCGGACATCTCTCCAAGTTGACAGCAACTCTGTTCAGCCTGTTTGCAATTCTATAATTCCCAAGCAACACCCAACGTCCCACCATACGTCCAACGGACAATGTCTACCTGCCGCTACCGTAACCCGTGAACCACCACTCATGGACACCCACCAACGGAGAACTACTAACATGGAGAAGACTTCAGCGAAAAGACGACCAATCAAAGCCAACCAACAGGTAATTGACAGTCAATCAGCTTCAAGTCGATGGCAAAGCTATTTTAATTACCTCATATCTAATCACTGACCAATTACTGTCCACTGCAGTCCGCAATACCTGCCCCTGAACTATGTGGGGCCCCATTCGCCATCGCCAAGCAAAGAATCGTCAGACCCGAAATCAAACAAAATGCAAACTTAAAAGACGCCAGCTGCACTTTCCCTAGCTTTTTTCCTGTAAACTTCCTCGCCCTTCTTTCCTCCCGATTCCTTGGATATGTCCTAACACATGAATTGCGACTAAGAACCCTGCACGTACCGTGAGGTCTTTACCAAATGCCTCAAAGAGTTTATAGAGCCAATCAGAGGGCTCTTAGAGTGTCCCCACCGTTTCAAATTGCTGCCGAAATGCGATTGGGTTTATGCCACCCTCTTCTGCTCATCTTATAAGCGTGCTACATCGTTCTCTCGCTTATGTTGCCTCTTTGAACCTTATTCTGTCTGGAGGACCGCCTTCTATCGCGCTCCACAGAATCGTTCTGGGCCTCGTTCTCCATCTATTCAATGTTTGAAGAAGTGCCTGGTCTGCAAATCTCACTCCCCAAAAGGCCCATTCAATTCAGGTTTTTTGAATATTGTCTTGCCAAGTACGCACTCACAGATGTTGGCATCTTTGACGTTGGCGTCTTGCTGAAGCAGCTCAATGACCCACAAATCACTGACTACTTGGTTCTGCCTGTACCGCGGCCTTTTTCTTGGATAGACGCAATCACTTATGTGCAAGCCCACAATGGCTGTGACGGGAGACCACTGGCCGTGGCCATTAGGAGAATCTCAGACCTTGAGCTTGTTGGCTGCATCACTATGCACCCTGACCAGGACGGGCTGTTTCGCAAGACTATAGGCATGTGCGCGCTAAGCTTTTGGATTGACCCTAGATTCAAGGATCAGCCGCTGCTCACCTTCGCTACCAACTACCTTTTGGCCCGCATGAATGCAGAGCACTCCGCCTGGTCTTTTGCAGTGTATGAGGCGCAAGCATTGACTGGAGACAAGACAACCAAAAGGGCCCTTGTTTACCAGAACTTTGAGCAGCTGCCTGCAACACAGAGGCACGTTTCCCTATGGAGACTAAACTATCGAGCACGCTAACAATATGGAGTAAGAGGTATTGGATATTAAAGTTATATCTGAGAAGTCAGACTATCAAAAAAAAATGGCTAGGCTGATCACACTGCAGGTGAACAAATCCCTTACCACTTGCAGAAAGCACCAAGCTTAACGTTAAGCTGGTAAAACTTGTTGTAGTGAGAGTTGAGGCCGTACTGCTTGGTGTAACCAAGGCACTTGGTGAGAACGGTACCGAAGCACTTGTAGACTGGGTCGTATTGCTTGTTGTATGGGTAGGCGCAGAAGTGGTTAACACAGTTGGTGGCGTGGATGATGAAGATGTCAAAGAATGGAGAAAGGAGAGCAGCAATGATGAACTCAGCACCAAAGATAATCCAGGAGCAGAGGGAAACGACGAGACCGACAACATCAACGACACAGTTGAGAATGTTGGTGATCAGGTCAACAGTCCAAGCCTGGGGAGCGCAACCAATGAACTGACCGCAAGCGTTGGAAGCCTTGGAGCAGTAGCCGTTAACACGGGATGGGCCGTTGGAGAAGCCGGCTGGTGGGCCACCTCTCTTCATGTGCATGAGTCTGATGATCTCAGTGGCATCGTCGGCAGAAAGGTCGATAGAAGGAGTAGCCTCTGGGAGGGCTTCTGGCTCAGCAAAGGCCTCAGCGACAGCAACTGGCTCAGCGACTGGCTCTGGGACAGCGACGGCGGAGGCGAGTGCGCAAACACTGGCGAGGATAACGGCGGCGGAGAACTTCATTGTTGATTAAGATGGATTCGACTTGAGAGATTGAAGCGAGGTGAGGAACAAACCGGTGGAAATTGATGCCCTTTATATACTTTTGAGAGCTCGTGAGAGCGAATTTCGGTTTGTTTCCGAAACCCATATCTCGAG
Organism: Deakozyma indianensis; assembly: GCA_003706415.3. Taxonomy (NCBI): domain Eukaryota; kingdom Fungi; phylum Ascomycota; class Dipodascomycetes; order Dipodascales; family Trichomonascaceae; genus Deakozyma; species Deakozyma indianensis. Next base: position 524,120 of record PPLG03000003.1, read on the forward strand.
ACTATTCGTGCCGTCCTGGGTGGCCGTGTGGGGCCGTCTTGGCAGCTGCCCTTTCCTTTTTCAGCAAGTGCAAGTGTTTATTCGGCAATCTACAAACGAAGGGCTTCGTTTCGAGCTGGTAAGGATCCACATCTTGTGTTTCGGAGTCTAAAATGCCTGGCGTGTGGTAGTGGCATGCAGGCTCTGGAACAATAGGATGCCTCCACCTGTAGATCCGCGCAACGATCAGGGCCAGGACAAGACTGTCGAGAGCTGATGAAGTGCTAGTCGATTGCTTGTTCATAAATGCCCCTAAACATCTTTGTTTTGAGATCTGTAGACTTGGATTTTCAAGTGTAGTGAGATGCACTGCTGTTTGTTCATTTAACAAAGAATGAAGCTGCAAGAGTGTCTCAACTCTGCCAAGATTCACTATTCCCTATGTGGCCTGCAGGTGGATGCGCGGAGGTGACCGGGCAACATCTCATTTAGTGCGCAATTTGAAACATCGAGCAAACGTCTACGGTATAATTAAGGAATGATGGCCACAAAATTGTGTCGGCAAGCCTTTCCCGACGATGAAGCGAAATTCCAAACGTCCTTGCAGCTCAAGCGTACAGCTTGGCGACTCGCATCTGGAGGACTTGCTTTGGAGTTAGATAGTTAGTTTAGAGCTCTGTGTTGCATTAGTGACACTTGCGAGCGCAAATTGGCAAAACAACTGAGACATGAATAGCAAATTCAATTCAATTAGTACTAACTATATCGCCCAGAGAGCCTGAAGACCATAATCTAGACCCTCCGCCTTAGCAAAAGTGGTCCCTGAGTGGTGCTGTATGGAACACCGGTGGCAGCTGCGAGGCGTCTTTTTAAATTCCACTACACCTGAGTGTGCAGCGAGTGGGCCAGAAGCTTGTGAGAGTTATGCGAGTAAGGACTTGTTTGCGGCCTACTCGAAATGAATTCGTTTAATCTTGCGTGCATGTTTGTTATTTACAGAGCCGGAAGTAGTTCGGGTCGTGCGACCGACTGAGGTTGACCGAGTTTTCAGAAGGGGCGGCATTTGACATTTGACCAGGCAGCCTCGAGGCTAGTGCGCGAGCCTCAACTCTAATGAATCGCAAATAATCTCCCCGTTGCGTAGAGACGTCGTTAGTGCGCCCGCCAAGAGAGAGAAAAGGGCTTTTTTGTGGTCTGCTGCCTTGAGAGGCCCTGGCATCGGGCGCTCGCTTATGCCAGTTGCCATGCCGAAGCGGGAGCTAACACGGTGACAGTTGCATTTTACTGCGAGGAACACTGTCTCAGATGGTGACCTGCAGCGTGTTTCGGGCTCTTTATTTGACGCCCTTGGGTTGTGAGCCACAATGGGCACAATGTGGAGCCCGGTGGGCTGCTTCTCAAAGAGCTTGGTGGCTCCTTGGTGGCTTCTTGGCGACTTCATGGGGAAACTTATGGGTTTTCTGAGGAATGCTGAGATGGCCATTCCTAGCCACTAGCGCCGACGATCAGAGCCATGGCAATGGCTCAAGGCAGGTACGAGCTGCTGCATATCGAACTGCAACACAACACTTGGCTGTCCGGGGTAGGGGCCGTCAACTACACTACTCAACTACAATGGAAATAGGGAAAAATAAGCCCAGTTTTGCCTAATCTAAGACATCAACTCGGACTAAGACGGCCGGAAGGGCAACCCATGATCGACGCAGAGGTCATTCTGAAACACACTAGGCAGGATTAATTATGATCCATATGCGACCACTGGGTTGCAGAAATGCTAAATATACCATTAGAGGGGGAGAGCCTTTCGCCGCCTCGAAGAGGATCAGCAGGCCAGGTACAGAGAGGTCATGGCAGCTCTTGATGGCCGCAGACGGCAATTGGCAGGACCCACCAGCAGTGCTCTTCACCGTGCAGCAGATCTAGCTCATATTGGGACGAGCTGTAGCCCAAGCCTAAACGGTGCTAGCGTGGGCAAGTGGAGTCGACTAGCACACACCTGAGAAAAGTATATGAAAGGAATCTACTTGATCTACACTACAAACCAGAGGATATTTTCGAGCTTGGTCGTTGCATCTGTTTTCCGAACAGTGTTTCGTCGGAGCCTCAATGCGGAAGTGAGACTTGAACGGCTCGCAACAAAGCTGAAACACGCTCGAGTGGGTCACAGTTTCGTATTGTGATACGAAGCGAGCCGACGAGTGGTTCTAGGTGTTCTGGGTGTTCTGGGTGTTCTATGGAACACTACCACTCGAATAGATGCTTCAACCGGTGATTTCCCCGAAACATGCCCCACAGACTTTAAAAACATGTAATCTTTATTGCAATGCTCTTCTTCCGGAATCACGTGATATCCGATGCCGTCTTCTGCCAAGGATGCGGCTACCCGAGGCCGTTCTAGAGCCAAGATCCCTCGGCATGAGCCAAAGCCGGCGCAAAGTAGATCTGGGCCCTCTTCTCGGGCCATGCACAAATACCGGTGTCTGTGCTCGGTAATTCGCAGGAATGCGCTGCTTCCGGCGTTTGGAAGTAACTCACAATGTCCTCTATCGAGCACTCCCATTGACGAGGCATGGCTACCAATGGACACCCATAAATGAACAATCCCCACTAACGGACAACCACCAACGAGCGCTTGAATGTCAAGCGCTGAAGGCCCAAGAATCAATACCGCCCGGAAACATCTATTGAACAATAAATTATCTATCTACCATGTGGCTGATGGTTGAATCCAGCATCATTGAAGAGTCTGTGGCACCATGCCAGTGTTTTGAATACAAGCTTTACTTGGCGGCGTTCGGTGCAGCAGCCGGCTCCTCCGCCTGTGGATGGTCAGAAGTTGTGCGGATAATGTCGGGACGGTCCGAACTTGGAATCTCACCTACAGAGTAGTTTCTGATGTATGCTGGTCTTTCCCTGTGTGACTTTACATCACCGAGCTGGCCAAACTCCTCCTCGTCAGCATCACCGTTGCTGGCACCAGGTGGAGATGGTGAATCAGTGGGCGACAATCCTGTAGGTGTGGGTGGAATCGTCTCGTAGTTGCCATCGTCGTGGTGAGTGTTTCCGCGCACAAGTGCCTTCAGATCGACAATGATATCAGCAAACGAGTCGTACGGGACGTAAGGAATGTGGTGCTTGATACAGAAGGACTCCAGGAGGTAACCCTTACGGGCAAACAGAATGTCAGCCTGCGATGCAGCTGCCAAGTCAGACACACCGTCACCGATAAATACTACAAGAGGATTCTCGTAGTATCTACCATTCTGCTTCTTGACAACACCTGGGAAGTAGTCGTCTTCAAGAGGGTCGTCCGAGATGGCGCTTTCAGCAGGCTCCTTATGTTCTCTGCGCTCCAGGGCTTCTGGCTTGAGACTCGTGAGAGCAGTCAGTGCTGTGAGACCAGCCAGCTGGTTCAAAGAGGCCGAGGAACCAGCTCTGGAGGCACGGCGAGAAGAAGAGCGCGAGTGAGAGCGGGAATTCGATCTTGATCGTAGTGTCACAGGGTCGATCTCAACCTTGTACTTCTCCTTAAGGTCCTTGATAGACAAGGCCTTGTCGTGGCCCAGCGGGGAATCTGGATGCTTCCAAATAACCTTCCAGTGGCCATCCTCCGAGATTTCACCATCGTTAGACACGACGGAGATCGAGGCAGCCTTCTCCGGGCCCAGAAACTCCTCGAGAGCAGCCTCGAGCAGAGGTCTCATACCGGCCGAGATGACCGAAAATGGAATCTTGTGCTTGCCTGTGTATCTCAAGAATCTGATAAAGTCCTTGTCGATCGTGAGGCCCTTCTTGAGGGTGACTAAAGCCTCAGGCAGAGGGACGTGGAGTGAGCCCCAGAGCATCTCGGAGCCTTCCTTGAAGGTGTACTGGCCGTCGCCGATGGCCTTGTCGATACGATCACGTTCCTCTGGGCCGCACCCATGGGCATCGAACAGAACATGACCGGTGTCCTGCATGAAGATAGTACCGTCAAAATCAGAGAAGATCATGATGCGGCGGGTAGTTGGTTCGACCTCAGAGGCCGTTGAAGGCTTTGGAACCCTCAGGTCCTGAAGCGAATCAATTGTAGGTACGGTAGCCATGGTGATATTTGGCAGGTTTGCTTACGACAGAATATGTAATGACAGAGGGAGGGTAGGCTGTCGAATACTGTTGGGAGACTAGCGAGAGAGCTGATGGGAATGCCGTTTGATCTAGGGATCTGGCTAGGCTACGGGGCATCTACGGGTTTATATAGTTTTGTATGTCGGTGGTATAGCGAGCAGGGCTAGGGTTTCCTGTGCATAACATTCTGCAGAGCTCACGTTCGGGGCTTTTTGCGCACAACACAATCTGTTGAGCGTGAGCCAGTGAGGGGATCGCGGGCTGACCAGGGGGCCTGTCGTGAGTGATGTCATTGAGTCTAGTGTCTCGCCTACCGGCGGTGGCCTAAGCGGCCTGACAATTACCGCACCAAAGTCCCATTGCCTTGGATGATTGTGAGGTTTGTTCCGCTGGCCCTGACGTCGGCAATCACGTGTCCAGGGTTGGGCTGCTCACCACTGGGCAAGTAGCAATCGTATAGAAGCTCGCAGATGTCCGTGCATGAGAGCAACAGCAGCAGAAATGAGAGTTTTGGGCAGTTTGACGGCCCGTTTGACGCAAAATGCAGTCAAGCGGTGCCGACAAGCGAATCACCGCGCCGTCATTACAATAGTCGCCGCGCTTAGCCGAAACTGTTGTTAGTGCTGCCCCGTTCGTTTGCTGCCGCACTGCGCCCAACATTGCTGTGGCCCGCCTTGGACTTTTGTTGAAATGTCCAAACTGCACAGCGGTGGGGGCGGCGAGGTCTGGCGACAGATGAGGCTGTGTCTGGTTTTCTGCCAGTTTCCGTCAAACGCACATTTTCTAGAATCTTCTGCGGCCTATAGCACGTCCATGTACCATCGCCGGGTTGCATCATACTTTGCACGTGACCCATGAGCTCATCCAGGGGTCAAAAGTCGCAGCAGCAAGCCAAAATCGGCAGGTGGCCTATCCCGGCGGCCTGGATACTGCTTCAAATACTGGCATATTATTTGCTACAAGTGGACCGCTTGGGCCCAGTCGGACCCTAGGTAGAATCAGGCGGCCCTGCTGGACCCTTGGGCAACGGCTTCCACGTGTTCCTGTCATGTAGCTTTGCAGCAGTCCTGTCAGACAGCAACGTTATGTAATCTATAGACTAGTAGATCTTGAAAATGAAATTTTAGTGATTTAGCCGAGCCAGTCCGAATTAAATGAACCGAGTCGCTGGCCGAGTTGCTTATCGCCTACCTCGCCTCAAACACTAGCGGGCAGATATGGCCCTCAGCATTAGTCGTATACTTATCGGACATCTTCATCCAGTCGTGATTGAAGCCTTCTGGCACACTACTCCTGTACTTGAGGTACAGATTCGCCATGGCGAGTTTCATCTCGCCGACAGCGACGTTCATGCCAATGCACATTCTCACACCTTTGCCAAACGCCATAAAGCTGTTGTTCATCCTTTTGAGATCTTCAGGTTTGGGATCGACCCACCGTTCAGGTAAAAAGGCCAGCGGTCTGGGAAACGCCGAGGCACTTCTGTGAAGTGTGTATGGCTGCGTAGACACAATTGTTCCGGCGGGAATCATGTGCTTGCCAAAAGCTAGTCCGCTTCGGGGCACAATTCTCGGCTCCTGTCCGGGAATCGCAGTGTACAACCGCAGAGTCTCTTGCAAGCACCCATTCAGATAGGGCATGACATCTGCCTGCTCGACAGTAAAGGGCAGCGGTTGCTGGCTCAGCTCCTCGTACAGCTTAGCCTGGATATCGGGGTTCATAGACAAATGGTAGGCAAAGTACGATAGTGTCACACCAGTCGTCTCGTGGCCAGCGGCAATGTGGTCTTGTGCCTCACTCAGGGCATCAATGCCTTTGATGTTGTTGTCGTGAAACTGTCTCCATACGCTAGAGTCGACGTCTGTCGGAGTATCCAGGTGAGACAAAATAAACTTTTGAGCCTTCTGAGAGCACTGCTTCACTTTCTTGCTGACTGCCAAGTCCCAGAACTGGGGCATGAGCGTTGTCCAGAACCAAGTAGACGACTGCTGGCGAAAGTTTTCAATCACGTCAGAGGCTTCTGATTGATTGCCAGTAAGAAACTGTGTTCCGTACCTGTCGCCAAAGAAGAATCCAGTTACCGTGTCCATTGCCAGCTCGTGGAATAGCAGAGTAACGTCAATGGGCTGTGAGGAATTGTTGGAAGCCTTGTCAGAGGACTTGTCAAAATGCATCATCAGATTATCTACACGCTGCTGAATCATTTCTGTTGATTCTCGCTGAAACACTGAGCTCTTTGAATACGACTTTGTGACAATCCTGCGTCTAGCAATATGATCAGCCCTCTTTAGCGACGAAAACATGTTGGGCCTGCCAAAGTTTCCATACTGGCCATAGAACTGCGACTTGTCAAAATTGCCATTGTAGATGGCCTTTACTAGATCGCCATCCGTCACAGACAGCTCGTCTGCGGCTACTCTTACGACCGGACCATACTTGGCATGCAGCCTGTGGATGGTGAGGTTGCGCTGCTCGGACCAGGTAATGTAAAGAATCCATCCGGGGATGAGCAAAGCGATATTAGGACCTGGAGCCCAGCTCAACGGCGAATAATACTTGAGATGAATGAATCTTCCAATAAAGACCGCCAGCAGTGCGCCGAGGAATAGAGCGCCGGCGGCGTTTCCAGACTCCACGGCCTGGCTGAGCATGTTCAGTAATCAACGATAGACAGTCGGTAGTGTAGCAGCTCTATTGTCAGCAGTCTGTCTGTCAAAGCCCGCGGCCGATCTGACTCTTATAAAGTGGAGAGCTTATCAGCAGTCCTAAATAGGCAATTTCGAGCATCGACTCTGTGGAGAAGGAATTGGCATGCCATGCTATTAGAAGCTGTCGAATGAGATTCAGATTGCAATTAGCGTTGTAAAACAATTCATTATTGTCTTTGTTACTTCAACCTGTAAGAAACTTATCTCTTAAAACCGTTACATGTAACATCGGACCCCGCCTCTAGAACCGCTAATGGTATCTGACGGCTAGTTGGATATATGCAAGCCACAACAGCTTATGGCAGTTGACTCCAGACTCCGGTAACAAGGAAACAGCTCAAGACACATAGCAGGACAAAGATTAGTTAATGAACCTCTCGGTTAGTTTAATATATGCTCAAAATACAAGGCTGGTCATTGGTCATAGCGACCCTTGAGTCAGCCAGTATCTCTGGACCTTCCCTATCTGGGAGAGCCCAATATCTATGCAATCATTCCGGCAATAGGGAATGAGAAAAATGATCCTCCAAGCAGTCCAAGGTACAAGGAGAGTGTCATAAAGGCTCCAGCCGCTTCTCTCTCGTCGGGGCTCACGTAAATGGCCGTCGACATCATTCCTGAAGAACCCAGATGTCCGTTGGTGAATCCAAACAGGAGCATTGTCAGCAAATACAAAAAGTCGGATGGCAGCTGGCGGAAGCGGAAGAGGAAGAATAGAGGCACAAACAAGAACCTCAAAACTGCGTATCCCAGAAACGCAGTGCGGGTCTTGACAACGTACTTTTCTTTACCACATAGCATTCTTCCTCCAAGGTCTCCAAGATTCCAGATGAAAAACGCCAGACTAAAAAAGATGGCCGGCTTGATTGACTTGTTGACAGGCTGTGTCTTGACAACAAAGACGGGATAGACCAGGGTCACTGCAAATGTCAAGACAACGGAAATAGAGGGTGCCTTGAGTTTTGCAAACAACACTGAAATGGGAACTTCCTCGTGAGTCGGTTCTTCCGGCGTCAGCCCAGACGATGGCTCGGCAGGTGTAAACTTGTGAACGTGGTCACGCTGGACCTTCCTAAACAAGAGAACAGAGCCGAAAGCTACCACGGTAGAGACTAGAAAGTATACCGCAGTTGCCGGTGACGATGGAGACATGCTCAGGTACTCAGGAGTGCCAGGCTCATGATTCCCCTCCAAGGCAGCGGACAGCATGGAAAACAGTGGAGGCAAAACACCAGCCACGGCCTGACCCACCATCGCAGCCTGTGTGTAAATAGGACCAAACTTGGCCATGATTGCAAACGAGCCATTCTGCGCCAGCGAACATCCGATTGAGGACGTAAAGACTGCCGCCACAACTACCAGGAAGAACAGCGTCGACGGAACTCTGGTGAAAATGCCTACACAAAACACAGCCAAAATGACAAAAGTGCCGCCAAACAGGAGTTCTCCGTGGACCACCCTCTTGGGGTAATTGGCATTCTTTTGCATCTTGGTCAGACCTAAACTGGTAGCAGTGGACGTAACTGTGGAAATCGTCATGATTACCGAGGAAACGACATCCTGCATAAGCTCGTGGTCTGAGAGTCTACGGAGAAAGTACGGAGTAGCGGCCAGGAGCGCGTTCCACGGCCAGAGATACGAAATACCTATGACTAAGAATGTAAAGTAGACGTAGCGGTCGTAGGACTGCGGTTTGAGGTTGTTTTGCTCATTGTCTTCACCGTGCAGGAGTCCCTCCTCCTCAGCACCAGACATGATGGGGAATTCTTGTAGTTCTAGCGAAGGAATCGTAAACAGTGGATAAGAGATGCACGTTTCTGGAAGGCGCAGCGTATGGTGATAAGGGGAGTCACGTGAGGTTTGCGAAGCAAAATGATCAAAGGAACAACAAACAGGTTCAAAGAGGGCGAAACCCTCGCGGCATATTGTCTTAATGCATTTGGTTTTTCTACAACTTTTATACTTTGGTTACTTTTCATCTACTCCTTCAGTCCTACCGTCTCGAGAATCAAGTCTCTGGCCGCTGCTATGCTCTTATCGGTGCCTTTGATGATAATGAGGTCCTTTTCCGTGGACTTTTTGTGCGCAAGACGGACAGTGATCTGGGCGTTCGACTTGCCCCTGATCGCATTGATGGTGCTACCGCCGTTGCCCACAACCTGGTGGTAGTTGTTGGCATCGGAAAATGTGAGGTAGCCCACATCACTGTAGGTCTCGGCAGTCTTGACGGACTCATTCAGAGCCTTGACAGCCTCAGCACATTTGGCAGCATCTCCAACAAACTTCCATGTCACCTTTGCGCTTGAAGCTGGACCGTCCTGCTTGGAAGCAGTCCACTTGTAGTCGCCCTCGTCGCTGTAAACGTCGTTAGGAATAGCTTCGTTGCTGTTGCGAGGAGCACCAGTGTGCTCAATCTTGATGCCAAACTCGGATGCAAGCTTTCTAGTGAGAGCGTTGCGCTCGTTGATCACAAGATGGACATATCTTGGAACTGTAACCTCCTCCTTTGGAGCCTCACCAACGATGGAAATAATCTTTTGCTTCGCCTTCTCGATATGCTGTTCCTCACCAGAGATTGTAACAGTATCAGTCTTGGCACTCTGCTTTGGAATATTAATAGCAACCGAAAACTCGTGCTCCAGCTCGCGCTTGACAGCACCACCTGGACCAATAATCTTCCAGTGGCGGTCAGCAGGAATCTCAATAGTCACATCAATAACCTTTTCTCTCTCAGCAACAAGCTCCTTGATATGCTTGACAATCTTGTCTACAATCTTTTTGTTACCAGTAACCTTGACACCGGTTGAGTTGGAACCCTGAGCAGGAACCTGGATCATACGGCCCTCGCCACCAGCCTTGGTCACAATTTCTCTCATTGTAGAGCCGCTAGGGCCAATCAGAGCACCATGGTACTTTGTCTCCACGTCGACAGTCTCAGTGACAATATCATCAATCTCCTGCTTGACGGCGAGAATTTGCTTAACAGCGTCCTTAACATTAGCCTTGGAACCGGTAACAGTAATATCACGCTCTTCCGAGTTTGCATTCTCTTCGGTGTCATCAGCAATGTCAATTCTGGTCTCAGTCTTTTCCTTAATCTCGTTGATATTCTCACCGCTCTTGCCAATAATGAAACGAAGGTACTTGCGGTCAACAGTGATGGTCTCGGAGTAGTTGTTGTCGATTTCATATTTCAAAAGATCCTGCAGCTCTTCTTGGGCCTTGGCAGCACCACGAGAAGGACCGCGGATGGTAACAGGTTCACCTTCAGTACCAACCTTGGGGAATCGGATGTAGACGTCGTACTTGTCTTCCAGACGGTGAACAAATTTACCGCCTTGGCCAATCAACAAAGACTGGTACTCGGTAGGAACCTTGAGCTTGAGAGTGATTTCATCGGCGAGTCTCTGGCCCAGCTTGACAATTCTCAGCTTGGCCTCATCGGCATTCTTCTTGAGGCCCTGCACGGTACCATTGCCCTTCTCGTCAATGTCAATCTTGACACCAAACTCCTCTCTAATCTTTGTAAGGTTAGAGCCGCTCTTGCCAATGAGTTTGTTAATGTGCTCACTGGGGAATGTGAATTCGGTTGTGTACTTGGAGAGCACCTCCATGTTCTTGCCCTCCTCAACGATCTCCTCAATCTCCTTGGTGATGCGGGCAACGTCTTTGTCGATACCACGGATCTGGACTGCAGAGTCGGTAAAGTCAACACTTGCCAAGCTCTGGCCGATAATAGACCTGAGTGTAGAATTATTTGGTCCGAGAATGTACTTCTGGTTTTCCTTGGCGACTTCGACGGTTGATTCATTGATGTGCTTCTGAAGGCTCCTAATTTCTTCAAGGCTCTTTTCAGCATTGGAGAGGGCAGAAGAAACATCCTGTTCATCAGGGCCAAAATCGTCCTCGGCAGCAGGCTTGTCTTTGTAAACAAATAAAACTGTATTGTGGTCTTCGGAAACTATCGTCTCCACGTCAGATAGCTGCAGCTCCTTGACCTTTGGATAGAAGAGAGGGTCAATGTCGGTAACCTTCTTGACCTTGGTGGGAGGGTACCTGTTGACAAGGTTGATGAGGTCTCTGCGGGCGTCGGAAACAGCAGAAGTCTCGGTACCAACCAGCAAATAGTACATGTCAGGGCCGTCAAGAGATGTAGGCGGAGCAACTGTGACGTTGCGCTCCTTCTCAATGTCGGCGAGCTTGTCAGACTGGGTGAAGTAGATGGTGAGATCCTTCGCGTAGTTGGGCTGCGATTTGTGGGCCTTTGAAATGTCGAGCTGAGCAACACCCAACTTGTTGGCCTCTGTGGAGAACCATTGAGCGCCTTTCTTGACGCCTTCTGATGTTGGAGCAATGATGTGCACAGTGTCCTTGTTGTCGGCGTTCTGCTCGAAGATGGAGCCCGTCTCGGCCAGAAGCTTGTCGTTGGAGAGGAACCGCTGCTTGATGGCTGGAACATTAATGAGAGTCGTCTTGTAGGAGGCAAACGACTGGACAAAGTCCGCGATCTCTTGCTTTGTAGCGATAACGGCAGATCGTTCTCCGCTGATTACGGCAGCACTGCCGGTGACCGTGACCGATGGAGCCTTGGAGTTGCCAAACTTGGCCTTGATGAAAGGAACATAACGGACAAGATGGTCACCGATAGAGAACTTTTGCGTCGCAGTTCTGACACGCGAGTCGACGACCTTGTTAATCTCCTCGACGGCCAATGCAATGCCTTCCTTGTCGCCGTCAATGGTGACATCAGTCATTTCTTCGTCATCAGAGTCCTCGGCAACTTCTTCGTTCGAGCGGCGAGCCACCTGGATCTGACACGCACTTTTGTCGATAATTCCACGCAGGGTCTGGCCCTTGGTGCCGATCAGGAACGCGCGCACAGATGAGGGGACCTGGATGACCTTAGTGAGCTTAGGACTCAGCGATCTGAGCAGGTCACGTCTGGCACGTGTAACATCGTCCTTCTTGCCCTTGATGATGAAGGTTGTTGTTCCATTTGTCTTCGAGGTTGACGATTCCACGGAGGAGCCCGGGCCCATGACTTTGCGTGCCTTTTGGACCGCCTCGCTTAGCAGATCTCTGTTGTTACATGCCGGCAGGGTCAGGGCCTCAGACACTGTAGAGGAGCGGATGGCTGGTGTGGTCTTTGACGCCGCGACGGCAGCCGCGACCTTTCCGCCAGGGCCCCAGGACGAGGTGCCGGTGGAGGATGGAGCGCCGCCAAGGGCCGGGAAGTTGTCGAGAGATGCAATGTCCACGGACTTCTTGGAGGAGCCATTGGCACCATTGGATACATTGGCACTGTTGGAGCCCTCGGCGCCGTTCTCTTGACGGTCGTCTGATGTAGACTCGTCGAGGTGCTGGTTCATTAACGTTTCAGCGAGTGAGGACATCTGCGTTAGTATGAGCGGTGGAGGTACGGGATCGGTGGGAGGTGCGTTGATTTGACGTGGTTCCAGTGCGTCTGAATGTGCGGTTGTCACGGTAAGACGCCCGAGGGAGTGAGGATGGAGAGGGACTTGTCAATCAAACAGTTGCCGGGCTGCGCCTTGGGAGAATCAACGAGACTCAATGAGAATCAACCTGTCTCACAAAATTCTCTCAGGGAGAACAGGACTCAAGGACAGAACTGTTCAAGAGACACAGTACTCAGACGTTTCCACGATCCAAGACAAGATATCTGAACTACAAGATCAGCTCGCTACAAGATCAGCTCGCTATACTAGATACATCTGAAATCGCTCCGCTTTTCAACTTACCTTTAGAACCTGGTGAAATTGTCCAAATGCTTTCGCTAGTAGACGTCTGTGGTATACGTGTTCAATGGGACGTTATGGCACCTGTCTGGTTTGTACTGGAATTGGGGCGGGTGTGGGCCTTTGGGAAAGGGCCTCGAGGGGGCCCTCCACAGCCCTAAAACCCACCGCAAAGCGTATTTACCCGGCAGTAATGCTCCTGAAACGTCCAACGGCGGCGCTGCCGAATGAACAGGTGGGGCCGCAGTGGAGCGAGCAGAAATCTTCCAGCGAGCAGGCGGAAGAGGCCGAGGAGCACGTACACGGCGTGGGGAAGCTCTAGTTCATTGTATACGCTTGTGCGTGTCCGCTGAAGAGCTCGTTTGTGGGTGTCCGTTCGCAGGTGTCCGTGTGTGGGTGCTGGCAGTTCTCTCTTCACGTGCGCTCTAGGCCTCCGAAGCGGAGCGATTCTGAGACCTTGAGGCTTGGCTCTGAGACAAGGGCACAGAGAGGCAAGAACAACGAATAGTCCAGTTGTGTAATCGTTAGAAAAAGGTCCTGGTAAATGGATTTTTTAATTTTATTCTTATTCGTCAAGAGTGATGTTCACAGGCCCATCGCTTGCCAGAAAAAAAGAAGGGCCCAACCGGGAATTGAACCCGGGACCTCTCGCAATTTAGTAAACCCAAAGCGAGAATCATACGACTAGACCATTAGGCCTTCTTGGAGACAGAAGGGTGGACCAGTTTTTGATGGATCCTGTTCATGAGCGGGACAAAAATTTCACAGTGCTTTTGGATTTGAAGAGCCTACTGTGTCTAATTTGGTTCGTAGAGTATATGTACAGACAATTGGGAGAGAATATTGTCAAATTTACAAGTTAGACGGGGTCATTTTCTCGCCCAGGAGTGCTAGCATCTATGACAGCTACTTGATTGGCGTACCATAGGCCCACGGATCAGAACGCAAGAAAGTTCAGAGTGATTCTATAGATAAACAGAAAGTCGAAGATACAAAGACAATGACTCTCAATACATCGACCTTGTCGCATCTCCTTTATCTGACGTGCCACCACCTGATACTGAACCCAAAACCCTGCCTAGATCTGCCAGATCTGCCTGGATACGAGACAACCTGGCTGCCAAGAGTATCTGGCAGGGACCAGCGATATATCGAACCCCGCCAATTGGCCAAGGCGGCAATGGCTAATTACAAATCGTACTAGTATAGCCAGTAGCGCTGCCCTTGACCCTATATAGCGCCCCCCACAGCTAGCACCCTACACGGTATTAAAGTTTCAAGACAAGAGAATCGCGTTTTACAAGTTCAGCGTCTCAGAACACATACCAGCGTCCAGACATATACTCACCTGCAACACGTTGTCGAAACACTGTCTGCAGACCCAGCTATTAGGACCTAAACTGCCTCGACCCAACTGCAGACCCAGGGTCGCTGCGCAATGCCTGCCAGGAATGCACCCCTGGCAGCATGGCATCGGTTAGCAGCAGCGGCAAAGAGCGCGTCAAAGAGCGCTAAGCAGTTGCCAGCACTACAGCCCCCAAATACTCCCAAAAGTTGAAACGTTAATCTCGCACACGTCAAATGAGTTTTCTCCTATCCATACTTCCCACGTACTCCCGACGCGCGCCAGACCCACTTGGTTCCTAGAACCGGAAAGGTCCAATGCCGCCTACAGGCATATCGGCCTGGTGGGCGTCATAGGCGCGCGTTTCAGGTTTTTTCTTTGTATTATTTCTAGCTCTCTACCCTTGTATACTACTTTAATCCACATTACCACCTTTCCATATACTTTACGAACAGTCCCGCCATGTCGTCCAACCCCGGCCGCCATACCGTTCTCTTCACACAGGACATGATCAAGATGCTCAATGTCCTTGACGACGTTGGTGAGGAGTCTGAACTGGATCTGGCTCTGCCTGCATCGTCAAACGGCCATTCTCACGGCATCCCCTACAGCAAGGGCATGGGTAGCATCTCCATCCTCAGAGAGGAGCCAGAGGGCGAGGAGAACATTGATCCTGCAAACACCTCGGCTCACTTTCACTCGCGCGAAGCTTCGCAGCAGATTCCAAGCGAATCAGTCGACAAGTTTGAACCCCCCAGACCGTCCATCGCGCCACGAACAACCTCAATCTCTCCACGAGGCTCGCTTGCTCGCGGCGTTTCCGGCACTTCGTCCACTCCTAGTACTCCGCCAGCAGTGCCGCCAAAGGATCCACCAAAGGGGAGGCGCGTGTCGAACTCGTCGCGGCGCCATCAGCATTCCAGTAGTACATCGTCCAAAGCGTCGACAGCATCTCATGGCTCGTACGAGTCGAGCAAGTCGTCCAGGAGGACAGCCCAGTCGCCTCCAATGCTCTCTCCAGCGCACAGCATGCAGTCTCCTGCCAGAATGAAGTCCCCAGCCATGGAATCTCCAACTGTGCACCCTGTGCGAACCAACTCACACGACAGATACGAGCTCGAGCATCGAGATAGAATGGGCTCTATCGACTCTGCCACGTCTCAGGGAAGGAGAGTTCCCTTGGATTCGCGTCGCGAACGGCGCAGCAACGAGCAGAATGCACCCAGCAGTCCCGTTGAAGAAATCATTCCACCCAGAAGAGACCCACCTGGTCGGCAAGATGCATACCCAAGGCCTGTCGAGCCACAGCCCATCCCGCAGCCCATGCGCAGGGATCCTCCCGGTAGAAAGGACGCTTACCCCAGTGCAGCTATCCCTGAGTCTCAACCGCGTCGCAGAGACCCTCCAGGACGCGAAACTGGACGCCGTCGTGAAGTACCACCAGCCGGAGATATCTCTGCCTCTCAGGAAGCTCTTCTCAAGGGCAGAAACATGGCATCAATGTACGGGTTAGACACAATTGCTGCAGGGGGTGCTGATGCACCTGCAATGCCATCTCTGTCTGATGTTGGACTTGACTCGTCGATCCTGGGACGAAATGCGCAGTCGATCTACTACTCTCAGTTCCCCAACATCGCTGCACAACCAAAGAGAGCCCCCCCTGTCCCCAGTATCCCGACAAACCTGAGCAGAGCACCTGTATCTGCACCTGCACAGACGCTCAATCACAAAGTCTCGACACCAGCACTCGACCAGCAAATTCGCAAGCACAATGCCAACCATGCGCATCATCATGTACAGGCAGACGAGGAAACCTCTATCGAAGAGCTGCTTAAAATGCCCAGAAAGAAGCCATCCATCGCTGAACTTCCCAGGGCTGCTCCCCGGAGATACAGTGCCTCGTCACAGCATTCTAATGGTAGCAAGCGTAGCAGTGACGATCGCCATCGCATACGGAGGGAGAGCGTGGAGAGTTCCAACTCTGCGGCAGTTGTAGAATCGCCAAAGGCTGTAGAGAACGGTGCTATTCATCTTGGATCACCTACTAGTATTTTATCCGGAGGATCGTTGAAGAGTGATCCACATGGAAGTTCACACAGTGCCCCAGGAGATTCACCTGTCCTTGTCCCTGGCAGTTCACCGACAATGGCGCCTACGCACAGCAAGACATTTTCTAACGGCAGCAGCGATATCGGCCGGTCACTACTGCCTTCACTGCTGGACGAAGAGGTTGAAGAACAGGACAGCTGGGCCAGCGAAGTTTCATTTGCCATGGAGACCGCTGCTGGGGACGAGTCTTTGGGATCTGCCAAGAGTGTCCTGTCGGAAGATTTTGGCAGCCAGGGAAGTGACAAGGGAGGCTCTAAGGTCAAGAACGAGGCTGATAATAGTGCAAAGAGCAAGGGCAAGGGCAATGGCACGAGCGAGCCTAGGTCTGATGAAGTATCTCCTGTTCTTTCCGGGGCACTGCCCCAGGACAATACACGTGACCTGCAGGGCGCTGAAACGAGCAGGCAGACGGCAGAACCAGCGCTGAATGGCCAATCACACGAAGCCAAAGCATTTACTGAACCTCCCAACAAGTACCTCGAAAGTGATTTTTTCCCAGACGTTGCTGTCGCGAAAACCGGCGCGAAAACTTCTCCTGAATCAGTTTCAGGGGACGACACGACGCACCTGTCTGAATCGGGACTGCAGGGTGATCACTCCCTAGAGATTGTGCCAGAGTTGAAACAGGCTTCACTTGCTACAAAGACTGCAGAGTCTGACATGCCAGCAAACGAGACGACGGACCACAGTGAAGCTGCGAGTCACGTGAAGGCTAAACTTGGTGCGCTAGACAGTTTCCCGGCGCAGACCGGGCTGGCGGAGCTTGCGCGAAACGTGTCGGGGCCGACACCGACAGAGAGGCCTAATGACAAGTTTAGTGCCGTAGAGTCCGTTGACGGAGCTGTGAGCGATGTCAAGAGTGTTAAAGAGTCAGATGAGCGCGTGATTCAGCATGAGAAGTCTGCCAAACAACCAGAGAAGGCTGCGGAGCTCGCAGAGACTGCGGAGCTTGCGGAGCCCATGACACCCGACGAGCCTGTTGAGCCAATGGAGCCGCTGAAGAAGATTTCGCTGGTTGAGGAACATGTGGCGCCAGTTGTGGCGCAGACGGAGCCCGAGGAGCGCAGTATAAAGGCGCCATTGCTTGCCGTACCGGTTGACAAGGCGGATGAGACGAGCGAGTTTGAGCAGGGCTCTTCTCAGGCAGCGACGTTTGCGACTTCTGCTGCTGACGATTCTGGGTCGGACTACGGATCCGATGATGAAGACGCTAGAGACGCTTCGGAGCTGCCAACGGACCAAGAAACAGAAAAGTCCGTGGGCGCCTTGGCTGGTGCTCTTGGTGTTCTGGGCGTTGCCGACAAGGATACGGCGAGTGCTATTGAGCCGGAGGATGTCTCTGTTGAGTCATTTGACGGCTCTGATGCGGAGGCAGACGAGTTGGAGAAGCCGATCGAGCATGAGAAGGCAGTGGAGTCTAAGGCAATGGAGTCTAAGGCAGTGGAGAAGGCAGGAGTGAAGTCTGATGATGAAGTTAGTGAGGTACCTGCTGAGAAATCTATTCATGCGACCGCCGAGAAGGTTGTGCCTGCTTTGCCCGTTGAGAAGTCTGCTGAAACAGTTGAGCCGTTGGATAAGTCTACTGAGACTGTCGCGAATCCACTGGAGAAGTCTGCTGAAACAGCTGTGATGCCAGTTGAAGAACCCCTTGAGATGCCAGTTGAGGTGCCCCTTCAGAATTCTGATAAGGAGGTCGCTGGGAAGAGTGCTGACGAAGCTGTTGAGACACCAGTTGAGACACCAGTTGAAACCCCAGTTGAAAAACCAGTCGAGAAGCCAGTTGAGGAGCCCATTGAGAAGTTCGTCAATGAGTCTGCTCAAGATTCGGTCGAGAAGTCAGTCGAGAAGCCGACTGAGGAGAAGCATGCTGAGAAGCCAGTTGAGAAAGCAGTTAGAGACGCCCCCGAAGAGCCTGTTGAGAAGTCTCTCGAGACAGCTACCCCGGAATCTTCAGAGATCACTGACGAACCAGTAGAGCCGTCTGATGAATCAATTGAAAACCAAAGTCCAAAGTCGGAAGTTTCTTCCCCTATTGTCGCCAAGCACTCTGAGCCTGAAAAGGATATTAATGAGTCCGAGCCCTTTGCTGTGGTACACGAGGAACAGACGGAGGTGGCCGATCCAAAGACCGAATCTGCTGTCTTGGATGAGATCGATGAGTCCAAGTCTGCTGTTGATCCCGAGGCGGAGCATCTGACTGCAGATTCAGCTGAAAAATCTAATGGAAGTATTGGTAACCTAAATGAGAGCTCAATCACCACCAACGATGAATCTCCAAAGTCTGTTGCCGATACAGATAGTATCTTGCATACTGTCTTGGAACCAACTGAAAGTGGGACCGAACATTCAACCAAGGACTCTCATTTATTGCCAGTGGAGAGCCGAGAAGGCGAGGAAAGCACAGAGGGAAAAGTGCAAAACGAGCCTGCCAATGGTGATGCGAAGGGAGAAGCTGAAGAGGATAAGGGGGATGCCCTGAAACCGCGCTCCGATGAAGAATCAACAGAAGTTGAGACTGACGGAGCTGTTGCAAATGGTGCCGCCAAGAAATTACCCAGTAAAGTTGTGGACGGGGCCAAGGACTCGGCCAAGGAAACTGATAATTCTGCATCTGAAGAAGAAATTGTCAAGGAGGCCCAAGAGTCGACAAAGGAGCCCAATGTCTCAAAACCTACTGATAAAGGGGTCGTCCACTCTACGCGTGCTTCCGCCTCTGCTGCTGCTGCCGCTGCTATTGCTAGCACTCTTGCCGCCAAAGCTGGTGTTTCTGCAGCAAAGAGTGATGCCACCAAGAGCTCTAGCAAGTCAAAGAATTCAGACCCACAAAGCGCCCTTGCGAAAGAACTCCAGCAGACAATCAGCTCCAAGGTCACTCCAGCGTCAGCTGCCGCAGCTGCAAAAGTGAACAAAGCCATTGCTGCAAAGAAGGCTGCCATGCCCCAGCAGGTGAAGCCTGCAAGATCGGTGAAGCAGCGGGGAGATGTGCAGATTTACACCTCTCTTGCCAACTCCAGTCCGTTCATGACGGCCCACTTTAACCGCTTGATGCACATTTTGAAGAACAACAAGATCCCATACACTGTTGTTGACGTGGGAACCGACGCTCGTGCCAAGCGCATATGGAAATGGCGAGGAGAGGGAAAGACACTACCAGGTGTTGTGGTCAACGATCAGGTTGTTGGAGACTACCAAGACGTTCAGGAGGCCAACGAGCTTGGAGAAGTTGAAGAGTTTATTTATGACGAGTATTCGGACGAGGATTCGGACTCTGAGTAGAGCGTGCTGCTCTAGTAATAGTATTGCTATACAAGATATTATCATCATTAAATGCATTTGTTACATTGAGTTTGCGACCAAAGAAAAGAAAAACGTAATCAAGTAGACTAGAACTATTTGCTTGTATTTTCCTGAAGTTTCAACTCTCTAGTCGTTATCGTTATCGTTTTGTTGTGCTGTAGATTTTTTTTACAATATTTCACGGGCGTGCATTAAGTCTGCTACAAACATAATGTCCGACGTTGAAGACGATGAAATCGTTCCAGGAACGACCTCCACGCTTCTCGGATATGCCGAAGACGAGGTAACAAGTCCCCAGAATGTCACAGAAGATGATAACCTGCTAGGAGGAGAGCCTGTGTGGTTAAATGGCGTTGAACCCGCTGCTGCGCTGGTGGAATGTGGAAATTGCAAGGAGCCAATGAGTTTTCTGCTTCAGATTTCGGCTCCACTTGAAACAGCGCTCAATTTCAAGCGCAACATTTATGTTTTTGTATGCCACAAGAAGGACTGTTCCAGGAAAGACGGTACTGCCAAGGCAATTCGTGGAGTTTGGAGAAACTTGAAAGAGGAGAAACTGGGCAAGGAGAAGGAAGAAAAAGCAGCAAAGGAGCAGGAAGAAAAGAAAAAAGTTAATATTGGTGATGATTTGTTTGGAGGCTCCTCGGGTGCTAATCCATTCAGTACTGGCGGCAACCCATTTGCAAAGCCAGCAGAGAATACTTCAGCTAATCCATTTTCGCAGCCCAAGAAGGAGACAAGCACAGAAACTCCAAAAGAGGAAACTCCAAAGACTGAAAAGGCCCCGAAGAAGGAATCATCGCTTAAACTGGCCGAGCCGTTCAGAGCATACTACATTACTGTAGAGGAAGAGTACATTGAGGAGGTGCAACTACCGAAAGGCAAAATCGAAATGCTGGACCCAGAGGTTTTGGATGAAACGGCAGAGGCTGATGAAGCTGAAGGCTCGTCTTCGCTGATGAATGTTGACGAAACGCAGGCGTCGTCCTTTGCTGGCGATTCTCTCTTTCAAAAGTTTATTCAAATCGTTGAGCAGAACCCCGATCAGGTTGTGAGATATCACAGAGGTGGTAGTCCACTTCTCTACAGAGGCGGTGATTCAGTTGCCAAAACTCTCGGCGGAAAGATTCCTGGTGACCGTGTTTTCGAACTGCAAGTCACGCCGTATGCGATCATGAAGGCTGAAACAGATGAACAGCTCGAAGAAGGAATGGAGTGGGGAAGCATCTTTGTTGCTACCGCACAAGATGATGCCGTTGAAGACAAGGACGGCGTTTACTACATTGAAGAATGGACGGGTATCCAATGGGAGTAATATTTATAACTTACTATGTACAAAATGAGAACTTCATTATCCTCTTTTAATTTGAATCTCCTGATAGGTCTGCAAGGTGTCACCTTCTTGGAAATCATTCCACGATGAAAAGGTCAAACCACACTCAGAGTCCTTCTTGGCTTCGTTCACTTCGTCCTTGTGATGTTTAATCGATGACAGGGTGCCCTGGAATACAATATCGCCGGCTCTCATGACTTTTACGAGTGATGACCTGGTCAAAACACCGTTAGTTACACGACAACCGGCAACCTTGGTCTTCTTGGAGCTCTTCTTCTGAGTAATTTCGAAGGTTGCACGAATGCTGGCCTCACCAAGCACTTTATGTCTGATTTCGGGTTTGAGCTCATCCTGTAGTTTCTGAGTAATGTCCTCCAACAGACGATAAATAATATTGTGGGACAACACCTCAACATGCCTTTGATTCGCTTTGCTTAAAACGTCCTTTTCGCACTTGACGTTGAAGCAAAGGACTGTAGCCTGGCCAACTTCTGCTCTTGCAAGATCGCTCTCAGATGGCGAACCGACACCAGAGTACAGAACTTCAACCTTTGCGTCCTCGTTTTCCAGACCCTGGAGTGCATCTTCTACAGCCTCTGCAGAACCACTTACATCTGCTTTGACAATATAGCGCAAAATCTTCTTCGTTTGAACTTCGTCGCTAGTCTCTTCTTCAACTTCCAAGCCTCGCTTTAGTCTCTCTTCTCTCAAAAGTGAAGCTTCTTGCTCCTCAGCAATTTTCTTTCTCTTTTCGTTGATGGCACTAATGTCCTCGGCTTCTTTCAGCTGCTGGCCACGGTCAATACGATTTTGAGAGACCTGTTTCGCCTGGGCTTCGTTCTTGGCTTCAAGTACCTCATCACCAGCTTCTGGCAGAGTCTTCCAACCCAAGACCTCAACTGGGGTGCCTGGTCCTGCCGACTTGAGAACTTTCCCGTTTTCATCCTTGAGAGATCTCACCTTGCACCATGATTCACCTGCGACAATGAAGGAGCCTGGCTTGAGCACACCTCTTTTGACTAGTACTGACGCAGCTGCGCCCACGCCCTTCTTCATTTGACTCTCCAGCACCCAGCCCTCGCTGGAAGCATCATTAGTAGGCGATCTCAAATCAAGGACTTCTGATAGAGTCACAATCGCTTCCTCGAGCTTGTCAATGCCTTGCCCAGTCATTCCAGAAACAGGAACGACCTGAGTCTCACCACCATAATCTTCGACGTCAACTTCATATCGTGCTAGATCTGCAACAACCTTCTCGGGATTTGCTTGAGGCTTGTCAATTTTGTTTACAGCCACAATCATTGGAACATTTGCTTGCTTGGCATGCTTGATTGCCTCGATTGTCTGTGGCATTACGGAATCGTCAGCGGCAACGACAAGGACAACAATATCAGTCACTTGAGCACCACGCTGGCGCATGTTTAAAAATGCCGCATGGCCCGGGGTATCGAGAAAACAAATGCTCTTGCCAGTGTCCTTGAGCTTGACAAGAAATGCACCGATATGTTGAGTAATACCACCATGTTCAGAAGCCACAATGGATGACTTTCGGAGATAGTCAAGAATTGTAGTCTTTCCGTGGTCTACGTGACCCATGATTGTCACAATCGGTGGACGTGGCAAGTACTTGAGCTTGGCGTTAGCAGGGTCTTGTGGGTCCTGTGGAGCAGGAAACAGATCGGCACCATGATGGTCGTTAACAACGATATCGAAACCAAATTCATCAGCAATCAAAGAGGCAGTTTCAGCGTCGATAATGTGATTAGCATCGACATCGTCAAAGCCCTGGTTCGTCATACGCTGCTGCAGCTCCTTTAAGCGAATCTTCAAAATGTGCGACAGGTTGCTGATGGAGATGAAATTTGGGATGGAGATTGTCGGCTTCATCTTCTCAATTTCCTTGACACTCGAATGCTTTTCTGGTTTTGCAACAACTACCGGAGCTTCCTCAGCGTCATTGTCAAACTTTTTCGCAAACTCCGATTTGCCCTGTTTTTGATGCTTCTTGTTCTTCTTGCCGAGATGAACATCGGAAGGTGTCTCAAGAGGAGGTAAATCAACTTCCTCGACGTGTGCAGCTGGAGCTGCAGTTTTTGGTTTCTGACCTTTACCCTGACCCTTGCCCTGGCTGTTGGGGTTAGGTCCTTTAAAGGTTTTGAAAGATCCATTTCGATCGCTTGACGTATTTCCTCGATTGTTCTTTGGTTTTGCACCTTCCCGGCTTTGATTTTGGTTTGGGCTCTTTGGCTTTGGCCTGTTCCGTTGATTCTGCTCGCTGCGGGCATTTGGTGCTTTCTCAGACTGCTGAGAACCATAAGAAACCTTCTTGAGACGATTTGCACCTTCGCCATTGGGTTTGCGAGGCCTGCCTTGCCCAGGATCTCTTTTCTGGGAAAGAAAAGACGCAATTTCCCCGGCAGCATCGTTCTTGGAGCCAACTGACGAGCCGGTAAAGCCTCTCAGAAGATTCCTGGAGGACACCTGGCCGTACCGCAGACACAGTATATGTCTGAACGAGCTCTGAGAAAGCATACGCTATATATACTAGAGAGACGCTAGATGAGGATTGTCTGAAAAGGGTAGTTGATGAAATATTTCTGAGAAAATCACGTGATATGTAGTAAAGTAGAAAGCGTTTCTAAAGAAGCAGTTTGAGAGTCAGGAGAAGATGGATTAGTGCGGGCTATTCAGTTTGAGGTTTTAACGTGTTGCATTCTTTTGCTGGTGCAAAAGTGGCCGATTCTCTAAGTTAGGATGACAACTCGTATGGACTTGTGAAGAACGATACGAGATACGGGGCTTGGCCTAGAATTAAGAGTGTATTTGCTAGTACCAATTGATTTGAGAGCTGAAAGAACTTGCTCATTATGTATTTCTATCGCAGTTTTCTATATAAACCTGTTTCTGCACTTGTCATGCAAAGGTGACGACTACAAAACGGGTTATGCGCCTACAGATACCACCATCCGGAACACCACGCTTAACAGGAGTAGTCGTTTGTATCCAGTTTCATTCGTTTCAGGTTCATTCGGTGTACCCACAGTTGCCTTTGTCGGCTTCAAGTAAACGATATAAACAACTCTGAATAGAATGTCGGAGTCCGCTGCATTCCTCAGTAAAGACGGAAGGAGCGAGCTAGTCGCTGAGAATAGACGTAAATATGAGTTGAGCACATATGTAAAGGTTTTGATGACAATTATAATACTAAACTTGGCTGCTTTAGCCATTTTTTGGGCGATAATGTACGCTCGGCAAAAGGATCGTTATAACACGCTGCTTAAAGCGTTGAGCAATGCCAATATTACCTTACCGATTACAAACTGATTTGAAACTGAGTGTAGAGCTCATATCGACGTTCCATTTCATAACTGCACCTTTCAAACCTACTTCTCACCTGTGTATGGGACCATGTTCAGTTATGAATGCGAGGACAGTTGTCAGCATCAGGATGCCAATCAACGGTTAACCTATGGCCATACCCATACAAGATATTTATAACTAGATATTGCTACATAGCATTACTTTTCAATTCCACCTAAATACGACTTTCTAATCATTTGAACGTAACAGTGCTCTTGCCAACGGCCTTACCGCTCTTCATCTCCTCGTGAAACTTCACAATGGTCTCCAAAGAGAATGGACCATCACTGGTGCCAATCGTCTTGAACGCCCCGTCATCAATCAGCTGGGCAACGTCGTCCAAGATCCTGCCCTGAGAAGAAATGTCATAGCCAGTGAACGACTTCACAAACATCACCTCGTAGTGAATGTTCACCGCCTTCTGGAAAGCAGCAAGTGCAACGTTGGTCTTGGCATTTGGAAGCACAGCACCAACATGACCAAAGGGTCTGACAAGATCCACAGCAATCGGAAAGTAAAAGTCAGGATCAGCTAGAATCACCACATGGTCGACGGCCTTGATACCTAGTGCTTCGATCTGTGGCTTCAACTCTCTGTGGTGGTCAATGGTGTGAGTTGCACCGTTTCTCTTGGCCCATTCAATTGATTCTGGTCTCGACGCTGTGCCAATAATGTTCTTATAACCGACAACTTTTGCGGCAATTTGCAAGAGAATTGAGCCGACGCCTCCTGCCGCATTAATGACTAAAAGCGTGGATTCAGAGTTCTTTTCCAAAGAAGCGCCAATTTGCTCAATGAGCAGTTCCCAGGCAGTCAAAGCCACAAGGGGGAACGCCGCAGCATCTGTAAAGGAGAGCCTCTTGGGCTTTCTACCGACAATCCGAGAATCGATGGCAGTGTACTCTGCGTAAGTGCCTGCTTTCAAGGCGTTTCCAGCATAGAATACTTCATCACCGACCTTGAACCCTTTCACCTTGTCACCGACTTCAGCTACCACACCAGCAGCATCGTATCCTACGATTCTCTCTGTCTCATTCGCCACAAAAGCATTACCACGCACAATCTCCTCATCAACGGGATTAATGGAGATTGCCTTGTTCTTCACGACAACATCGTAGCCGGCAGCCTTCGGGACGGGGACTTCGGCCTCTGAGAGTTTGTGAGTGGATTCGTTGACGATAATTGCCTTCATTGTAAACAGCTAATGACGAGAACAACAACATTACGGCAGTGGCGGTTCTTATATACGGTACTTGGCCGCCGCTTACTAAACTAGCGCTGACCGGAGTTACCACAGGCGGCGCTCATCGACTAAGGCGGCGATGTCCTTTTGCAGCCGATAATGCTGCGAAACAGCACGATGCTGATCTTGCAACAAAGCGTCGCATTTTCACTAATTTCAGGAGCTGTTTGATGCACTGGCAAAGTCTGGCATGAAATTCATTTCAGATTTCAAGGTTTGGTGCTCCTGCTCAGATCTTGACCTGCATCAAATATCGCCATGTCGTGGAGGGTCTGCAGAAGGAATGCGCCTGCTAAGAATTGACTAAAATATTCTACTTAAAAGCTAGCGGTGATCTTACCAAAAATCTTCCCTGAGCCGATCTCCTTGAAAGCATCTTGAATGCCCTGCAATGAGAATTCAGTGTTCTTCACGTCAATTCTAGTGATGACACCTTCATCAATAAGCTTAGCAACGCTGGCAAGGATCTCACCCTGAGAAGAGAGGTTGTAACCAGTCGTGGACTTGGTAAACAAAAACTCATAGTGAAGACTTTGGGCTTTACCGAAAGAGGCAGCGCAGAAGCTGCCGTCACTGTTGGGCAAGATTGTACCAATGTTTCCAAAGGGACGAGTAACGTCAACAGCAATCGGGATGTAGACGTCGGGACTGTGCAAAACAACGGTCGTATCAACCTGAGTAATACCGAGTTTCTCGAGCTGTGGCTTGAGATCTTGTTGGTGGTTGATGACATCGGTAGCGCCAAGCTTCTTGACCCACTCAACGGTCTCGGGCCTAGATGCTGTAGCGATCACACGCTTGTAGCCAACAACCTTGGCAGCCAACTGCAACAAAATAGATCCAACTCCTCCAGCGGCATTGATAACAAGGATGGAAGAACCTGAAGAGTTCTCTTTGGTTGCGCCGATCTTTTCGATAAGAAGTTCCCAGGCGGTCAGAGAAACCAACGGGAATGCAGCAGCCTCAGAGAAACCGAGAGACTTTGGCTTTTTAGCCACAAGACGAGAATCTACGGCAGTGTACTCTGCGAAAGTGCCCTGCCTAATGAGTGATCCTGAAAAGTAAACCTCGTCGCCAACCTTAAAGTCAGTGACCTTGTCTCCGACCTCGAACACAATGCCTGCAGAATCATAACCAACGATTCTGTTAGGTAAGTCGGCGGGCAACCAGTTAATTTCCACATTCTTCACGTCCACAGGATTCACGGAGACGGCCTTGTTTTTGACAACAATGTCAAAACCAGCTGCCTTGGGCTGACTTGGTTGAGTTTCTCTGAGCTGATGAGCTGCTTGGTCGATAGTTAACGCTTTCATAGGGTACAAAATGGATTGGTATGTGAGAAGTCAATTGCGAACTGACGGTGCTTTATAGTAAAGAATTCTGCTAAATACAATTACTAATGGCTGCTAGGTGTTACTAATCGTTTCTATCACATAGCCGCAAAGGCGGATGCTCTTCCTTCAAGACAATCAGTGCTAAGGCCGAAGCTTTGGGCTAACTTGCTTGAGTTGCTCTTCTCGGCGTTGCCAACACTGGAGGCCTTTTCATGTGGTGCAAAAGAGCAGGGTATGTAAGGCCAATCGCCAATTGACGGTTCTGTATACGAAAGAAAAATTGCTATTTACAAGTGCTAATGGTTGGTAGATGTTACTAATGATTACCTGTTGTTACTAATAGTATCAATCAAATAGCCGCGATGGCAGGCGGATCATCTTTCAAGACATTTGCACGTGACATTTTCTTCTGGAAGATGGATGGCGTGGTGACGCCACACATTTCCAAAATTGCTACGCCGCACCCTTTTACAAATGCCCAATTTTTCAGCACCCAAAAATCTCAGTCAGTTTACACTCAGTTTCTCAAATACAAATTCTTTGCCTCACATTTATGAGCAGAACTCCATATCCCTCGTCTCGAAATCGTAAATACTACAAATATGTCAGAACGTCTCATCAACATCCGTCGGGACAATAAGGATCCCTTCTACCGCTACAAGATGCCACCAATCGTCTCCAAGGTTGAGGGCCGTGGTAACGGTATCAAAACCGCAGTTGTCAACTGCTCAGATGTCGCGAGAGCTCTCAACAGACCGCCTTCTTATGTAATCAAGTTCTTTGGCTCTGAGCTGGGCGCCCAGACCAAAATGGACGAGGTCGATGACCGTTACATTGTGAACGGTGTTCACGAGGCCAGCAAGCTCCAGGACTCGCTCGACGGCTTCATCAACAAGTTTGTCTTGTGCGGCTCATGCCATAACCCCGAAACCGACATTCTTATTCTCAAGGACGGCAATCTGACGAGAGATTGCAAGGCCTGTGGTTCCAGAACTCCAATCGATCCTAGACACAAGCTCGTGACTTATATCCTCAAGAACCCACCTGCTAAGTCCAAGGGTAAGCGCGGTGCCACTGCCTCGGCTAACGTCGGCGGTAACGTTGGCTCCGTAGTTGAAGACGGCGGCGAAAAGAACGGCGACGATGCGTCCGGTGACGGCCAGGACCCTCACGGCGAGTCTGACAATGACGAGCTGGCCAGACGCCTGAATGCCGAGAGAGCTGCTATGGGCGACCACAGGGTCGAGGACGACTCTGACGACGACAACTGGGCCGTTGATGTTTCCGAAGAAGCCGTCAGAGCCCGTCAGAAGGAGCTCGAGGGCCTTACGCTCGCTGAAAACGAGAAGGAGGATGACAAGGAGGCCTCCAAGTATACTGAGTTTGGCGAGTGGGTCGTCGCGAATGTCGACTCCAAGAGCGACGTGGAGATTTACAAGCAGGCCGTCGAGCTGGGCATTGCGCAGAAGGACAAGACTGTGCAAGTTCTGGGCCAGACTCTCTTCACGCCTGAAGGCATCCTCAAGGAAATTGAGGCTCACACCGGTCTGCTGCGCAAGATTGTTGCTACTGACAAGCACGAGAGGGCTCTTCTTGGCGGTCTCGAGCGTTTTGTCGGACTCGAGCATCCAGACCTCATCAAGAAGATCCCCCAGATTCTCCACAAGCTGTACGACAATGACGTGCTGTCTGAGGAGGAGATTATGCATTTCGGAACCAAGGTTTCCAAGAAGTATGTTGACAAGGACGTGTCCAAAAAGGTGAGAAAGGCCGCCAAGCCATTCTTGGAGTGGCTTGAGCAGGCTGAGTCTGATGATGATGAGGAGGACAGCGACTAGATTTGTCAAGTAGATAGTTTTATGCAGTTTGAAATGACCTATGCCTAATTACTGAATTATTGTTGCTGCAAGCATAAGAAACTTTTCCTTTGGTACGCCTTTGCTTTTGGCAAATTCGTACACCGCCATTAGTTGTTCGGTGACCTCTGCCACGGCGTCTTCTTCGACTTCTTTTTCTTGATAACTTTCAAAGTAGGCGTCCTCGTCCTCGTCGTTGCCTTCTTCCGTCTCGGGATTCTCCTCAGCGGCCTCAGCAACCTCATCACCAAGCCCTTCTTCGCCAGACACTTCCTCCTCGAGCTTGGCATCGTATTGATCCCAATAATCATCGTCATCGTCTGGTTCATTGTCGTCGCTCTGTTTATTGTCTTCTCCGGGCAGGATCACGGCAGTGTCCAGCTCATAGCTAGGGCTGATAGCTGACACGTCGCGGACCTTGATATTGTCAGTTGAAAAGAGCTCCAGAAACCATAGCAAGTCAACATGGTCGTCGCTAGTGCTCGTACGCAAAATGACAAAGTCATAAACCCGACAGAACTCACGAATTGCTTTCAGCTCAAGCTCAAAGTAGGCATTCTCATAGACACGCAAGTTATTCAATTTCACAGACTGGTACATAGTTTTACTCATACCCGAATCGTGATCCAGATATAACCAGCGAAAAATGTCCGCACCGCTCGTACTCTCGGGCCCCTCATAGTTCATGTGCAAGCGAACCCATTTTTCTTCATGAAGAACGTCTCGCAGGTCGTCGGGAGCCAGCTCACCGTCTCTATGCAGGTACTTGAAAAACTCTTTACAAAACTCAAGAGCTTCCTGCTGCTCCTCTCTCGACAGCTCTTTCAGCTTCATGTTGGCTGTAGTTCTCGATTCGCTTGATTCGCCTGGATCCAATCTCGGATTTCACGTGACAAGTACCAGCGAGCAAATGACAAGTTATACAAGTGTATTTTTCTATGTATTTCTTGATGGCAGTTAGTTTATTGGTTTTTAGAGTTGTCTGAGTTCTCTTGACGATTTGGGCAGGAGTAACGAGAGGAAGTTACGTGCGGTTGGAAGAGTCCAGCGGTGGGGAGAACTGTGGTAAAGATCAGCGCTCGGAAGAGCTGTGGAAGGAATGACGGCCGTTAAAGAACTGCGGTTAGAAGGAACTGCAGTCAGAACTGTGGTTAGAACTGCGGTTAGAAGGCTACGTTCGTTGCGGAGAACTCAATCATTCTGAAACTCCACTGTCAGAATTGCAGGTAAACTCCGGCTGGCAGTCCAGTGCAAGGTCTGGCTGACAAACATTTGTAACCACCACAAGTAACGGGGTTTGACAGAGAGCGAGACCCTGTTATCTACATATACGTTGCCCGATCTGCCGGCAGATCAAGGGTGAGAGGTAGTCTGAAAGTTACAATACATTGACGAGTACTGCAGAGAATCTCACCGGCCAGGAACCGGGCCGAACCTGACTCACTGATAGGGACTAGTACTGACCGTATTGCACCCTTGTCAGGACGCCGTCCGGAGCCCGACGAGCGATCAAGCGATCAGGAGAACCCCTGGACTGAGGACCTGGTGACCGTTATTTCCGGCTGCCGCCCTTGCGCAACGAGGACGATTCGATAATCACAGTAATCCGGGCGAGTGGCCACGCACCATTCCATACATGTTGACCGATGTGACGACCAACAGGACGGGCGATTACAGACGAATTCTGCATTACATGAAATCTGCTTGTTAGACGTCCTACAAGGTTTCCGGACGTCTGCAGGACTACCAGGGTGGGAATTTGGGTACTTCGGGGGCCAAGATGAGCAATCTTTCTGGCCTGCCATATCCCGGTCTGTTCCTGACGAGTCTGACCCTGCTCTGTTCCCGTGCCCTTTCGAGGTCTCTTCCTAGTTGTGTTCCCGGCTCTGTTCACTGTATTCTTCCTAGCTCTGATCTGACGCACCGATTGTTTCAAATCGCACAGGCGTGGTCGAGGCTCTGCAGAGTGACGTGAGAACCTGCTGTGGGCTGGCGTAACTGCAGGCGAGGCCTTGAGCAGGAGCCAGACGGAGCTGGGACGGAGCTGGGAGACGGGCAAGTGACGAGAAATTCGACGAGAAATTCATCAGCCTTTGGGGTTGGGCGTTTGCGCGGCGGAAATGTGACCCTAGGAGCGGTCTGGAGATAGCATCAGACAGTCAATTTCGAGATCTGTGAAAGTTACAAGGCGGACACGCGTAGACTGCTGGGTTTCATGCACCCCGCCCTGCCAGCCACAGCCGAGTTTCAACGTATCGACGAACAAATGCTGGCGTAACCAGCGCCCAGCGAAGCCAGTAGCGCAATGCCGGCGAGCGAAGCGAGCGAAGGGGGTTCTGTAGCGTTGAAACGTCCCCAGCGTACCCAGTGCACAATCTCGCTGTCGAACCGCTACCTGGTAACTGCAATTGCGTAGTTTTGCGTAGTTGCTCTGCAGTGACTGGGATGCTTGTCATGATAGGCATGGCCGGCAGTGATTAGCTCCAGGCGCTTGCCAGCCACTAGGGCGGGCGATGAGGATGGGAGAGGAGCAGAGTTTCAGAGCCAAGTGTCGACGTTGTCAATGTTTCTGTCTCATTCTCGTTCTTGTTGTCGTCCATTTGCTCTTCTCCTCGAGGTCTGCCGACGTCACACCTGCCGACCTTCCTCTCTGCACCTCCCAGCCGCCTCCAGGCACGTTGAGCCTCAGCCGGCTCGAGAGTTTTGCGGCCAGACTCCGATCCCAGAGGCCCCGGGCGGAAAACCAGGAAGGTGGACGACGAAATAGCTCTTTGCCAAGTGCGAGACTGGTCGTCGTCTGGATCTCTGCCTCAAACCGCCTGGAGCTACCGTCGAGACGACCTAGCGTTGGGTTGCGCCTGTAACGTGAAACCCAACTGCACGGCCGCTTCTGGCAAAAAAAAAAGCCGAGCAGAGAGAAACTAAGCAAACGGGCGGACCCCGTCTGAGGCTGGAGAAGCACGTCTTTCGATATTCCTCGATCGCCTTCCCTGTCGGCGCCTGAGAATTCTCTGCTAGTGATAGTTGCTTGTGGGTTCTGTTGATGGGGGACAGTTCTGCTTGTTATACTTGTTCTACTTGCTTCCACTTCCTTCTACTTAGACTCTCCTTGACGAGGCTCCACTTAATGCCTGTTCCTGAGTCCCACTGGGGCCCACTACACGGCACTGCAACCACTGCACGACTCTGCCGCTAGACACCTGTGGGCACCTGCCAGCAGCTGATCTATGCTGAACCCGGAGCCCAGGCGCTGCAGATAATATTCCCGCAGCAGCAAAGAGTCAGGTCAATTGAGAAAAGAGGACAAAAGAGACTGATTTTGACGAGTTAAAAACACGTCTTTTATTGTTCTAGCGCCATCCTTGTGCCCTGCGCTTGCCGGTTCTCTTCTCCGACGCGAAAACGCGAAAAACAAAAAGCAACCAGCAAATTCCCTCATCAGGCCATCTCGGCCTCCCATCAACACCACCAAAAACGCGTACTTCCGCCGCCCGCTTTTTTTTTGCCTTGCGCCGGTATATAAAGCCCCCTGGTTTCCCTGCCGGTTTCCCGCAGAGAACCTCCTTTCCTCTGGAGCACCGAGCGTTTAGTGTCTCCCTCTCCTTGCACATTCCTACCCAGGCCCCCTTCCAGGTCTCCAGGTCCCACTCTGACCCCAGGCTCGCACCAAGTCTCAGCTCTCTTGACTGAACAGCTGCCCTTCCCCAAAAAAGTCCCCCATGTCCACCCACGACCCTGTCATGTTCCACACTCCCTACTCGCTGCGCCGCACCCTCTCCACCCCGGCCTACTACGAGCTGGAAGACGAGTCCAGAACCATCTCGCCCGAGCAGATTCTCTACGATGGCAACGACGACATGGCCGCCATGTCCATGCTCGACTTTACCCAGCCGGACATGTCCGCCCTCGACGCCAGCATGGACTTTCACCAGCTCGACTCCTCGCCAGACCTCCAGATGATGCCCTCGCCGTCCATCTCTGACATGTCCTCGGCCATTCCTTCCACGCCGGTCCAGAACCAGCACGGCTTCCAGGTGCCCATGTCGCGCTCGGTCTCTGTCTCCGGCCAGCTGGCCTCCATGTCCGTCAACCCGGCGCTGACCCCAGCTGCCCAAAAGGCACAAATCTCCAGGACCTTCTCGGTTGGCTCAATGCCCATGAATGGCGTAAACAGCCACCATCACTACCAAAACATGCATATGCATTCCACTCCCATTCACCATATGATGACGCCAATGCAGACCCCTGGAGCCGCCAAGTACACTCCGTTGGCCACGCCAACCACCGACATGCAGAGCCCGCCGTCTAAGGGCTACTCGTCGCAAAAGCTCCAGCGCTCCGTCACAGTCTCGGCACCACACACGACACACATCAACCAGCAGGGCTTCCTCACCCCCATCACACCCTCGACCGACCGCGGCCGCTTCAACCCAGCGCCCAACGTTAAGCTCGAGTTCCCGTCGCCCGATCAGGCAGTGCCCATGTCCCATACCCGCTCCGACATGGGCGCCTCGGGCTCTGGCTACAACCCATTCTACAAGCCATTGCCGTTTGTCGCAAAGACGACGGCTGTGGCCTCTCCATCTGTGGCGAAGGCGCAGGCGCCATCGCCCACAGCTCCCCTCCTGCCGGCATCACCCATCGTCGGCAACCAAGAAAAAGCCAAGGCTGCAGCAGGTCTGGCCTTGTCGCTGGCTTACTCAGTCGTGCCCGTCGCCGACGACGACGACGAGTCCGACGAGGACAAGCCTCATCGCTGCGTGAAGTGCCCCAAGCGCTTCCGCCGCATGGAACATCTCAAGCGCCACACAAAGGTGCATACCGACGAGCGGCCATTTGGCTGCCGTGTCGACGGCTGCACAAAGCGCTTCTCGCGCTCGGACAATCTGCGTGCTCACGAAAAGACGCACACAAAGAAGGGCGGCCGCAACAGATACGTCGAGGGCCTTGAGGTTCCCCCATCTGTTCTGGACCGCGCGGCCAAGTCCAAGAAAAGGTAACGTTCTAGCATATTATTTATTGAATAGACGCTGTTAGCGAGGTTTGTTTTTGTACTTTGTTCTGACCGTTTCCCGTCGTGACTTGTATTTTTCGACCTGTCACTTCTCGACCTGCCAGATTTGGACAGCTTGCAGTAGAACGACCTGTCACTTTACGACCTGCCGAATCAGGACTGTCCTGTCGTATCGGCTTGGCTAGTCACGCCAACTGCCGACCCTGCACCGAGCGTCGTCCGCCGCAACTCCTCGTGCTAGATTACCTTCGCCTATTGGACATTACCTCAACACACGCATTTCCGGTTAACACGCGAATTTCAGGCCTCTGGCACGTTCATAAAACAATTTCGTCAACGCAGATATCTGGTTCCTAGGCCCAAGAATCGGCTGCTTCCGCTACGATATACATAAAAAATGCTTCTAGAGTACGAGCGTAAGGTCCTTCGCACCATCTACAACGAGGAATCTTACGTCCTGCAGTTGGGTCCAAGCGAACTGTCAGCTCTCAAACTCTACAAATATCAGTCCGTGGACAAGTCGCCGCTGTCAAAATACATTTTGAATCCGTACTGGACATGGACTGCTCAGTTCATGCCGTCCTGGTTGGCCCCCAACGTCATTACTCTCATTGGCATTGCAGCAATCTACCTAAACATTGTCTGTGTTGAGATTTGGATGCCTGATTTCAAAACCCCAGGACCAAGCTGGCTCTACTTTTCCTTTGCACTGGGCCTGTTTTTCTACCAGACAATGGACAATATTGATGGCAAGCAAGCCCGTAGAACCGGCTCTTCCAGCCCGCTTGGCGAACTGTTTGACCACGGTGTCGATTCTCTCAACTGCTGTCTTGGCGGTCTTGTCGAGTCGGCTTGCATGGGCTTGGGCCCCGGTAAAGCGGCCGCCTGGACAACCTTCTCCACAACTATCGCGATGTACTTTTCAACCTGGGAAACATACCATACTCATGTCTTGTATCTGGGCTATGTCAATGGACCTACCGAGGGTATCGTCATTGCCGCTTTGGTTATGGTGCTGACAGGTATTTTTGGCCAAGAGCTGTGGTTAAAGAGTATTGGTGATATTGGTGGATCGCTGGTTCCAGCTTTCCTTTCCAAGGTCGCCATGCGTGATGTCTGGATCATCGCCGTCGTTTTCGGGGTCATCATTTGCCATGTACCAGTTTGTGCCTACAACGTCTACAGAGCGCAAAAGAGACAGATTGGAAAGGCAACACAACCTATCGATTTGTTTATTCAGCTGATCCCATTGTCCGCCTTTCTGGTGTCTCTGGCAACCTGGATTCTATCTCCCTACGCAGTCATTCTGAAAAGAAACCATCTTCTTCTCTTTGCCTTGACAATCTCCATGGTATTTGCAAGAACAACCACTGCCATCATTCTGAGCCACCTCTGCAGACTTCCCTTCCCATTTTGGTCCCTGATACAGCTGCCTTTGTTTGCGGGTGCTTTTTTGTTTGGTGGTCTCCCATACGTGGTCACATCTCTGCGGAATATAAATCCAATCTACGAGGAGTTCTATCTATGGGCATACTTTCTGTTTGCTCTAGTTTACTTCCTTCAGTACTCCCACTACATCATCAACTCACTGTGTCGCTACCTTGACATTAACTGCTTCACCATCAAAGATAAATCTGAAAAGAAGAGAATGTAAGTGCCTGCCAGATATAGAGGGCATTTAGAGACTGATACAACGTGATATAATAATTAAATAATGTTACATGATCATGCTATGGCGATCTGCAGGGCAGTACACAGTTGTATGCTCAAATACTTATGCCCGCAGAGTCACACAGAAAACACCGTCTTTGCCCTTCACTTTCAACCATCGTCCTAGTCTTGGTTCACGTGAAACCGCAGCCAATACTCGGATCGAGTCATCGTCTTGTTCAACCGCATCAATCCTATTGATTACCCCTCTAACACCTTCAATCTGTCTGACTGGCTCAAAAGATCTAAAGTCTTCGCTCAGCTTCCAGACATTAATTTGCCCAGAATAGGAACCCGACAAGAAAATGTTGGAGTATGGCACAGCGAATATGGCAGTAATAGGACGCATATGTGGCTCTGGAGCAAAGATTTCTGCGTTACCGCTGGACTCAGCAGTGTAATCCTCTAATTTTGTTGGCTCATCTCTTCCATGTGCGCCTCTGAGACAGAAGATAGGCTTTTTCTTTTGCGAACTCCACAAGCAGATATTGCCATTGTCGGAGCCCGTCACAAACAACTGGTCATCAATCATTGAGCAGCAGTCGATGCTACCCTCCAGATCTTTATACTCTTGACCTGGCTTCAGTTTCTTTTCCTTTGAGATTGCTGAATTGTCAACAGATCTAAAAGTGAGTCTCGTCTCCTCACTAATTTTCCACAGCATGGCTGTCCTATCACGAGAACCGACAGTAACGCATCGATCCATAGCGAGCGCCGAAATATCGGCAACAGCATCCTGGTGACCAAAAAGAGTCTCTACTCTCGAAAGATGATCAAGATTAAACGTTCTGATTTTGAGATCAGCACACGATGCATACAGTTCGTTGGTACCATTTCGGAAACACAGACCTAGCACATCTCCTTTTCTGTCCTTAGTAGCAAATGAAATAACAAAGGACAAATTCTCTGTCGACCAGACAATGATTCTCTTGTCGCGCGACCCTGTAACGAGATATTTCCCATCTGGGGAAACAGCACAGCACAGGATCTCACCAGCATGGAAGGGGGTTTTGGCCGGGACGTGACCCTTGAGTTTGTGGCCCTTGACATACTTCACAAGCCGAGGCTTTTTGTTGCCCTCCAAAGCCCATTTCATAATGTACATGTCCTTTGAAACGGTGAATGCAAACAGGTCGTCTCCCTTCTTGAGGAGAGCGCCAGACGTCGTGCCAAACGCCTTGAACGATGCAAACTGTTCATGCACCGCCAGCCGGCACTTGTCAGCCAGGAACTTGTATACTCTGCCATTCTGTTGCGCCACATCCTGCATCAACCGCTGAGCCACAATGTCTCTTTCAACGTCTTCAGCAAGAAATCCATCTGTTTCTTGTTTGGAGGCTGTTTCCCGCTCCAGATTTTCAATATATTGTCTGGCGAGCCTTCTACGTTTATCTGCTGACGTTTCTTTGGTCTCGTCTTCGCTGTCGCCGTCTGATTCTAGTTCACCTGCCTCTTCATCATTAGAAACTACGTCTGAGAGGTCAGACTCATCATCTTGAGCCTCTCTTGGAGCACGAGCCTTCGGGCGAGAGCTTTTGGGGTTTCGATCTGAAGCTTTGCGCTTTGCTGCTTTCGGCAGGACAAAAAACGAGTCGCCCATCGTTCAATTTGTATTGTGCTGCTGCCTGGCAATAGCTCGGACCTGAATTTTTCAGAGCCAGATAAAAAAATTTGGGGAAATGATAACGCCAGCAACGGACACAACCAGTAACGGATGGACCCAAAAGTCCCAGCAATAGACACCCAGGAACGGACAGGGCTGTACGAATGCCCAGTAATGGACGCCTAGAAACGGACAAGAATTGAGAAGGGCCAGTATTTTTGATATTTTGGCTGGTCGCTTCCCTAATTGCGCCCTAAGTAATTTTCCGAGTAGCCCTGTGATAAATTACAATACATTAGCTACACCTACAAAATGGAAAATGGCGCCTGCTTGTATTCCAAGGTATCAAGGAAAGGCTCGATAAAACCCAGGCCACCGCCGCCATCGCCATTATTTGCCCCGTATTCCATATCATTGAGAAGCTGCATCATTACTTCCTCGTCAAAAACATTTTGTCCGTCCGTCACCTCTGTAGCAACCTCAGGATCCATTGGCACGCCTGGAGCCTGCACCTCATCTCCCTGATCATCTTTCGACAGATGTTGTGCAATGTAACCGAGGATGGTTCCATATCTTTTGTTGAGGTGAACAGAATCTACCGATGACTCAAACAGCAGTCTGGCAACCTTCCTCACAACATCAATCGAAGATTTCCTCGATTCGGTGTCGTCTTTGGGGGTCATCACAACAGTCTTGATGAGGAAAATGACAGAGTGGACAATACGGACACACCATCTGATGGGCACAACCCGTAGTAAGCCTCTCATATGCAGTCTTTCAGCAACAACAACCATTTCCTTAGCTGCGTGTGTTGCAACTGCAACGTATCGTGAGGAAGGTACAATCTCAACCATTCTGTTTGCCTCAGACGAGTTGAGAGCAAGCGAGTAAATATACAGTCGGGTGTAGTGGTAATCAAAAACCATAGACAAGCTGTCAATCGAGTCTCCGCTCAGAATGTCGGCATACAGTGTTGACCACATATCTAGATGGGGCCCAAACAAGGAAAGAAAACTCAGGTACTTTCCACTTTCGACCAGGGTACGTGTTGCAGTTCTGGATGCGTAGAGAGTTTCGTGTGCCAGATTTACAATTCTCAAAAGGCCCAGCTTTGCATGTTCAAGGGTTGAAAACTCCAGCCCCTCAGGTAAGATCTCCATGTAGCTCAACATTGACATGCGGCCCATTCTAGCTGCGAGAATGATTTCCGACATGTGCGCTGCCATAAATATTTGCCGGTCGCTCTCCATTACACCGATGTCTTGGGCCAGACGAATTGCAGTGCCAATAATTAACCAGGACTGTCTGTCCGATCGGGTATAGGCACCTCTCATCTCTGCAGTACCATCGCCTGGAACGTTTTGCGGCGGATTGTTCGCAAAGTCTTTCCAGCGCATGTGAATAGCTCTTGAGTTCCACTCAGAGAACAGTAGGTACGACAGTACAGTTCCAATGGTCTTGGAAGATGCTTCTGCCCAGACACTCTTGGAAATCAGCTGCTGGATATAATCCCAGGCTCGGTCATGAATGTCAGGGCAACGGTTAAGTAAATTGAGCTCGTTGACATCATGACCATTCGGTTTGTAGTAGCGCGATGCAATTGTGACCAACGACCCTAGCAACAAAGGATAATCGCCGAGTACTTCTGGGTCACGGTACTGCTCCGAAATGTACGGGTAGAACGGATGCATATATTCAAAAAAGTACCTCACAAGAATGCGGATTTCGTCTGGCGAGATGATGCCGTTTTCCACCATGCCACTTCTGTGCAGAGGCAGTGGCGGAGCCGGCGGCGCTACCGGCTGAGCTGTGCCTGATCTGCCTGGTGATCCTGGGTTCTTCTTTTGGTCTATACGTGGAAATGCTCTTGCCGCATGGGCCAGAATGTCCAGAGCGTCTGCCGTATTGTAGAGTTCTCGCCGCGAGATGATATCATCTGAACGCTCTGTTGCAGCAGCGCCGACGGGGGTACTTCGAGGAGGTTTCTGTTGAGACAACTGCGCAGTTCGCGAGCTGTGATTTTCGCTCCCGGAGTGCTCTGGCGACATTGACGTGGCTGAGGCTCGTTTCCGGCGCTCTCTGCCAATTAACACATTCTCCATCCCGCCACGCCGAGACTCTGCGAACTCACAAATTCGACCGCCACGAGCACAGCGGAGACACGGCGGATCTCGCGGGTGCAACAAGTCGCCAAGGTCGCAGCGAACCTTGCGTTCTCGGCACGCGATACAGGCCTTATACGACCGTTTGAATTCTTTACGCTGCGTTGTCGCACGCAGACGTTTAGAGTTTGGAGGAGCCCGGTGTTGCCATTCTGGCGACCGGCTGGGCGAGACATCTCTCTGCCTGCTCATCGACTGCTGTGGCTGTTGGCCGTTTTGTGCCTGACTTTGCTCCGTTTCCTTGTGGTACAGCGAAAATCCCGACGGTTCGCCGTAACCCGCGGGCGTATTGACGGACACATACTGTGGGCTGTACTGGACGTCAGAAATACCGTCAATTTCTACGCCTGAATCGGTGCTCATCTGCCTTAAAAAGAATCCGCGGTTGTCGAAGGGGTTTGTGGGCAGCGGTTATTGAGGGGAAGTGTTTTATGCGGGAGCCGTA
The DNA here is from genome assembly GCA_003706415.3 of Deakozyma indianensis. Classification (NCBI taxonomy): domain Eukaryota; kingdom Fungi; phylum Ascomycota; class Dipodascomycetes; order Dipodascales; family Trichomonascaceae; genus Deakozyma; species Deakozyma indianensis. The sequence goes on from PPLG03000003.1 coordinate 563,481, forward strand.
CAGATTTGACGTAATAGAATGATCTATTTATTTTATGTTTGTGATAGAAGTGGAGCTGGTGGAGTACTAGCAGTCTGCAACAAAGCAGCAGAAAAAGCGTTGAAATTCTTTTATGCTGGTTTGTAGAGTCATCTTGTGCTGCTGGCGCGGGTGTACTGAGTACCGGCGGGACAGGTCCTAGTACAGGAGAGACTAGCCATCAGAGAAAGTGGCGTAGAAGTTGACTACTCAAACCATCCACGGCATTCTATTGTTCTGGTAAAACTGTTTACAGAATACCGCAAAATTGTGTGCATTAAAGAGCTCTCGTGGCGGTACTAAGTGCTGAGTTAAGTCCCTGATGCAGGGTCCTGCATATTGGGGACCCCACTACTGCAGCTGCGCAGGCAGCTGCGCAGTGACAGGTCAATTTCTCCAGTCGATGAAACGGCACTGTCAGCGAGTAATAGAAGGGATAGAAGAGTGTAATTGAGGAGGAGATAACTTCCTGTCAGTCGTTCTCTGGATGGCTGGTCGAACGGGCGCATGTACAACACATGAGTAGGGTTTGAAGACGTTGAACAACACTTCCTAATACAGCGGGGTTGTTCGTGTTCAATGCTCTCAAACTATCAGAGGGAAGAGCCTACACGTCTCTTTGTTAGAAGGTTTACAGTCCCTCTAGTAGCGCAGTTTACGACCCAACATTTGGCACATGGAAGTTTCTTGAACATGTGCCGTCTAAATAGCCATCAAAAGTCGATGGTCCGGGTCACCCATTGAATATGAAACAACAAGTTCGGCATTTCCAAGCAGCATGACAATAACTCAAAATCTAGGCTCTGGTCTAAAAATCTAGACTCTAGTCTAATTACCAATCGGGCGTTTGCACTATTGCTCTTGTCTCACTTCTGTTCGCGTCTGGTCACGGGATTGAGTAGGTGTCAGAGAGCTGGCGATCCGCTCAGTGAAAGCTCCAATTGAGCTTGGAAATGGACACAATATGGCGTCTAACTGAAGGCCAAAGTGGGAAGTAACTTATCAAGAGCATTGGGCTCTAACAAGAAGAGCCGAGTGCTGACGCTCTGTGTAGTCTACTCCAGCACAGTGAAGCATTACGCTTGGCACAAAAACGATCCCGCATGCTACAACAAAAGCAACTCTCCTGACTATACGACTATAAGTACTCAGACATGAGGCAAAAGAAACTGCGTTCTAACCTGACATTGACTTGTTACTCAAATAGGCAAGTCAAGCAATGACGGCTCGAGAATCATCTGGAGAATCAGGAAGACGGCGAATTTGAGCTCGGCCAAAAGTCAAGAGCTACTAGACCATTAAAAGGGCGATTAAATCTCAGCTGGAACTCTCTATCAACTCATCGTGGGGAGCACCGGCCCGTTTGTTCTAGTTTTCGAGAGAGACAGGAGTGGCCAAACAGGGAGGTCAATTAGTCAGTTATGTCGCTAACTTGGTACACAAAAAACAAGGAAACACCGTTTTCGATAAACCGAGTTGATTACAACACCAGCTTCAGCCAGCCAGATGACCTCGGAGCTCCTCCTAACGGGCCGACTAGCCAAGCCTGACCTCACGGCTCCCCAGACTACACACATATAAGTAGAGCAGCTGCAGACAGGTCGGAAAAGGCTCGCCGTATCCACGATAATGCACTACGAGAAGCACTACGAGAACGCTACTCGGAACGGGTCACGTGTTTGGCTCTCCGATCCGTTTCCGACTATCGGAGCCATAAAGCCTCTGCTTGGGAAACTGGAGAGGGCTAATGACCATTGAGAGTAGGCAATACCTGAACAGTTCCCACCCATTGGTCAGTTGAGCCCAGGTCGCACCGAAGAAACTCCGATGATGCCTGTTGCCCTAACGGCAGCATGCACTGATGAGCCATCGGACCGCCCCAAAGAGGCAACATGTCCGGTGGTGAACAATGAGGTTCTGGTATATAACGGAGCTTGTGTTTGTGGAGGGGCCGTGGACTGGTGTCCACAATTTTGCTTACCTTTGACAATTCAGTACACAGCTCGGCAGCACAACTTGTATTGATTGGAGTGAAACACAAAGCTCTGATCAGACATGAGAACGACAAACTAAGGACAAGATAACAAGATAACGACAAGATCAATACCACCACAAGAGAGACTACAACAGATAAGAGAGAGAGACAACAAGAAAGCGAATCCCAGACGAATAACACAGAATCACATTTACAGATTATTATTTCTACGAAGACGGAAGACTACGAGATGGCTTGTGATGAACGTTGATGAGCGCCAAGTCTGCCCTGGCAGATTTCAACGGACTCCGCTTTGGGAGGGAGTGACTTGGGTGGAGCTGACTGGAGATGGGTGGATGAGTTGGGAGCTTAGTTGACGGGTGGAGTTGACTTGGGAGTCAATTAGGTGGGAGTAGAGGCAGAGTTCTAAGGTGACTCTGTTGCAGTTTGGGAGGTGATCAGGACCCAACTGGGAGTTTGACAGGATAAACTCTGCACATGAGTTGGCGTTGCCTTGACAGGGATTAGACGGTCTGGGTGTTGGCGGAGATCTGGGGTGGGAGCTGAGCTTAACTACGACAGGCAAGCCAGGTGAATTAATCAGCCGATGTGCTGACGACTGCAGAGCTCCAAGTCCCCACACAAGGTGCGCTGACCAGCTGCGCTGACAGCAAGGAACGACGTCACCCAATACGTCAGCTCAACAAAATGAAATCTAAACTTGCCGCAAAGTATGGAGTACCCTGGACAACCCGCCCGTTTCCACTTCTTTCGGGCCGTCTCCGGAACTAGGGTCACTGGCACCAAACTATCAAACCCCGCCACCAGCTGGGACCGAGACTGGAGATGCAACATGAGGCGTATATACTCGGGCGGCTAAACGTTGATCCATCGATGCGGCCAGTGAGACAATAGGTGATACCGCCAATGATGCGGCTGTGAGAGTCAGATGCAGCCGCGAGAAGTCAGATGCGGCCGTGAGCAAGTCAGACGTCGTGAGCAGCGGAGAAGTTGGACGTTAACACCTCATCTGGATAAGGGGCCCTGCGGATGAGCTGACATGGAGCTAAGGAGCCCCAGAAAACGGGCGGGCAAAAAGACGGGCCGAAAGATAGCCAAGCAACTATTTTGGAATGCGTGTCTAGTCCTGTGGCAGCCTTGAAACCTAATCAGCTCATGCTGGAATGTATTGGTCTCGTGGCCAAGCCCAAAGGGTGCTAATTCGGTCCGACTCGCCCTGATTTGTTTGGCGGCAGGTAGCAGGGGAGGGCCTGCCGGGTCGAAATACGCGCTGGGAGATGGACAGATGGAGTTGCGAGCGGAGGTTTTTGAGGAGTTTTGAGTAGCAAAGTGCCGCAAGTGGAACGGTTCTGTTTGTGGTCTGTGAGTATGAGGGTGCACGGCGGCTTTGCGTCTTTGAGTTTTCCCGGCGACATTGTGCAGCTCCTGTGCTTCGCGCTCGTGGTTCGCCGTTAGCCTAAGCTGATGCCCTTGGGCGGGGTGCAGACCAGGCAACGCAAGTTAGCAAAGCATTGATAGCGCGCTCTGCGCACGGCTGCTGGCGCAAAACCTTTGTGTTGGAAGGCCGAAAAAGAGCCCAAGAGTCAACCGCGCGGGGCCCGTTCAGGTCCGGCCGGGCGAAAACGGTGCTGCCAGACAAAAGTACGCCAGCCCGCCAGGGGCACGCCACTTGCTTCGTTGGAGAATGCCTGGTCGCGGCTCTCGAGGACACATTCAAGGGGCCCTCCCCACCTAATGTCCCCGGATTTCAAAAAAAAGCGCGGGGTACCCCTCATTTGTGCCAACTGCGTGTGACCCCAGTGGGGGAGTAGGGCACGCAGATCAGCTACCCCAGAATATTTCGACCCAGCCGTCGGGCGGGGCCCTATGCGGCGCAGAAACCAGAAAAAATTGACTTCTGTGTGTCAGGAGCCATGTTGGAGTCAGCGCACTTCAAGCAACACGCTCGAACACGCGTCAGAGCACGACAATGAGATGTGACAGGCAATAATTCTCTTGGCGACATGTTCGTTCTCTCTAGTGGATAGTCCAGCCTCTACTCCACTCCTCTTCAAAACGCCACGTCCCAACATCTCTGACTGACGGCCCGATTCTCACCCACAGCCTTACCCAGATACGGAGAAACTTGCAGAGCGTGCAGAGTTGTCAGTGCATGCAGACATTGCAAAAAGCAACTCCAACGTGCTTTGCTCTGTAACTTTAAGGCTGCCAGTTTCTATAAAGCTCATGTAAATTCCGGGGTTTCAAACATTATCAACATTCAAAATCATGAGCACCATCATTGTGGACGACAAGAAGCTTGATACTGAGCACGCCGAGGACACCATCGACGAGAAGCAGCATGCTGCGAACTTCCAGTCGGTCGTTGCCGAGGACCATGCTCGTGCTGAAAAGGAGATGCCTCTCCTCAAGGCCATCAAAATGTACCCCAAGGCTTGTCTTTGGTCTGTCGCCATTTCCACCTGCTTGGTCATGGAGGGTTACGATACCCTGCTTCTGGGTAACTTCTACGGTGAGCAGCAGTTCACCACCGTCTTTGGTATTCCCCTCAATGACGGCTCTGGAAAGTACACTCTCACTGCTCCATGGCAGTCGGCTCTCTCCAACTCTGCCAACATTGGTGAATTCTTTGGTCTCCTCCTGACTGGTATTCTGTCCGATCGTATCGGTTACAGATGGACCATTATCTGTGCTCTTTCCGTCATTATTGGTCTGATCTTTATCCCATTCTTCTCTCGTACACTGCCAGTCCTCTTTGTCGGTGAAATCCTCCTTGGTGTCCCATGGGGTGTATTCCAGACCTTGACCACCGCCTACGCTTCTGAAGTCTGCCCTGTCGCTCTCCGTTACTACTTGACCACCTACGTTAACCTCTGTTGGGTCTGGGGCCAGCTTATTGGCTCTGGTGTCCTCCGTGGAACTGTCAGCATTGATTCGGAGTGGGCTTGGAGAATCCCATTTGCTGTGCAGTGGGTCTGGCCAATTCCTTTGATTCTTGTCGCTTTCTTTGCACCAGAGTCTCCCTGGCATTTGGTTAGAAAGGGTCGCTACGAAGAGGCCAAGCACTCTGTCAGAAGACTCATGTCCGCATCCATGGCTACTGAAGAATATGTCGAGGGTCAGCTGCAGATGATGATTAGAACCAACGAGCTTGAAGCCAAGATTGAGTCTGGAATGTCCTACTGGGGCTGTTTCAAGGGTGTCAACCTCAGAAGAACTGAGATTGCTTGTTTGGCCTGGCTCTGTCAGTCCATGAGTACTGCTTTCAACGGTCAGTCCACCTACTTTTTGGAGCAGGCTGGTATGGCTCAGTCCAACGCTTTCAACATGAACATCGCCAACTACATTCTGGGTGCTGCTGGTACCATTCTCTCGTGGTTTGTCATGCAAAAGTCTGGCAGACGTCCAATGTACATCTTTGGTCTTTTCGGCATTTCCCTCCTCTATCTTGGTATCGGATTTGGCTCCATCTCCAAGAACACCACTTCTGTCGGCTGGGCCGTCGGTTCTCTCATGATTGTTATTACCTTCATTTACGATCTCACTGTTGGTCCAGTCTGCTACTCCGTTGTCGGTGAAATCTCCACTACCCGTCTCAGATCCAAGACCATGGTGCTTGCCAGAGCCACTTACCTCGTTGCCAACATTATCATTGCCGTCATCGTTCCTTACATGATCAACACTACTGCCTGGAACTGGAAGGGTAAGGCTGGTTTCTTCTGGGGTGTTGGTACAGCCATCATGGGTGCCTGGGCTTACTTCCGTCTGCCAGAGCCAAAGGGCCGTACTTACGCCGAGCTTGATGTTTTGTTTGAGAAGAAGATCAATGCTAGACATTTCAAGGGCACTGTCGTTGACCCATTCGAGGCCCACGAGATTATTGCGCACGACGCTGAGGCCGCTCAGCTTGCCCAGCTGAGAAATATGGTCTAAGTTGTACACTCCCCCGTAACTTATTTTATTACATGTTTCCTTTACGTCCATCTAATCTTGTATAGTCTCACCTCTGTCCCTTCGAATCTTTTCAAAAGTTCGAAAGTGAGACCCGGCAAGACGTCTGTTGAACGCTGTCCATTTGTAGGTGTCCATTACTGGACTGGTCCGTTCCAGGGCGTCCACTGCTGGGCATTCATCGAGACCAAGTCCCTATCAGTGCCCACTGCCAAGACCCTGCCAAGTGCCTACAATGAACTAACATGCATGTTGCAGGAAGAGGTGTTCAACAAAGTTGATCATGTAGGAGGGAAACACCCGTTATTTATACAAAAGACGCACAAGTGCAGATTGTAACAATCGGCTGTGACTGTGGCCGACCTCCGCAACATTACTTTTCAGCAGTCGATCGCGGATTCCTAATTCACTCATACTGTCCAGCTTGCGGTTCATGGAGTGCCGTGGATTGCCCCAGTCTGGCATGCCCCGCAGTCTGGACACCCAGGCCGCTGCTGGCCTCAACTTTTCGGCAGCTGCGAACCAAGAGCTTTGGCCAAGCTCTTGGCAGTAATATTGCCCTGGGTTGCCCAGAAATCTCTCTTATAAAATGCAGATGGACGCCCAACAGGCACCTAGCGTTGTCATCTCTCACCAGAAGCTAGTCAACAAGCCCAGAACCCCCTAGGTATGTAACACCGCATCGTGACGGCCCCTCTAATTGTTGGAACCCCCGCTTGAGAGTAGCCCTGATAGTACCTGATAGGGGTTATGCCACCGTCTCCCCGTCCCCCACCCCCCTACGCTTTGTTATGTCTCGCTCAACTCCGCAGACTTGTAAAATACGATCCATTGTTCCCAAAACCCAACTCAAGGGCCCTGCGCTAGCAGCAAATAGTCTATCTCCCAGGCGCACCAGAACAGGCCTAGGGCTATGAAAGCACAAATAATCAACATACGAAGAGACTACAAAGTGGGATGCCCTCGTGGGAGCATCATGTGTATCGGCGTCTTTCAGAATCGGTGCGAATGCTATCCCTGCGGACCGAACGTTTGAGGTGGCTGGATTGCAAATATTCTGACCACGCTGCTCCGGCCCACCATACGACTTCCTCCCTCTAGGTCATACGGTGCTCTCATGCAATGCACCCCACAATTTTTTTGGAAACCCGGAGAAGTCCTGCTTGTGCACTGCTGCGAGCCACAACTGAGAAAGCGTTCAACACGGCAAAAGCAAACAAAATGCCTCAAGCCATAGAGGGTTTCACGAAATTCTAGAGAATATTTGAGTTCTGTTGTATTGTGGACACAATGGACGATAAGCACCTCTCAAGACTCCGCTGGATGCAGTGAACGATAACTCTAAAAAAGCTTATTTTAAGGCTTTGTCTTAACCAAGACTTCTAGTGCATTGGGACCTGCCGTGCCTATGTAACACGGGGCAGCTTGTGGTGCCAATTCTTTTTGCCTGCACAGCTCACAAGCTACGTGGACGCTACGGTCTGGACCGGGCGTTTACCCAGGGGTTGTGTTTGACTGGCTCAGCATTTCATGAATTCAACTCGCGGCCCGAAAAGACAGATTTGGCTCCAGGAATTTCATTGTTTCTGTTACCCCGCTGGCACATGACATGCCGAGATGCCTGCACTTTCTCAGGCTGGCGAGCGGTATGTGACTCTGTTCCTGTTTTGTATTTGTGGCCGTACGATTTTAAGTCTTATACAGCCTGCACAATCTGTACATGATCTGTGCTGGCACTGGCGTCGACAGACCCCACCTAGCTTGCCGTTTGCACTGACGGTTGCATACAATCTCGCTATCTGGAGATCAAATATGTCAGAATCAATGATTCGTGAGGATTCTCGTGGTCAATTATCGTATTTGCGTGCCTTCCCCCCCCTAAGCGACGCAGCACAGTACAGTCTACGAGCACACACGATAGTGCAGTGGTCGCTGGAATCTCTATTTCAGCTCCGGACTTTCCACCAGCTCTCCTCTTCTATCGCCTCCATACCCCACATTCAACATCTTTGCTGACGGCCCGATTCCATCCCACATCCATCGCAGATGCGGAGAAACTGGCACTTTTACAGAGTGGTCGGACATGCAGGATACCCTAAAAAGCAACTGTAACGTGCCTGCTCTACGGATCCCAGACACGTCGGCAACTCTATAAAGCTGAATCGATTTCCCCCGATAAAAGATCCATCAACAAGCAAGAACATGAGTACTATCATTGTGGATGACAAGAAGCTCGATACTGAGCACGCCGAGGAGGTCATAGACGAGAAGGAGCATGCTGCGAACTTCCAGTCTGTGGTCGCCGAGGATCACGCTCGTGCCGAAAAGGAGATGCCTCTTCTCCAAGCCATCAAAATGTATCCCAAGGCCTGTCTTTGGTCTGTCGCCATTTCCACTTGTTTGGTCATGGAAGGATACGACACTCTTCTTTTGGGTAACTTTTACGGTGAGCAGCAGTTCACCACCGTCTTTGGTATTCCCGTCAAGGAATATGGAAAAACGACTTACACTCTGACTGCTCCCTGGCAGTCGGCTCTCAACAACTCCTCCAACATTGGTGAGATTTTTGGTCTTCTCCTGACTGGTGTGCTTTCCGACCGTATCGGTTACAGATATACCATCATGTTGGCCCTGTCTGTCATTATTGGCCTTATCTTTATCCCCTTCTTTGCTCGCTCTCTGCCTGTTCTCTTTGTTGGTGAAATTCTCCTTGGTATCCCATGGGGTGTTTTCCAGACCCTGACTACTGCTTACGCTTCTGAAGTCTGCCCTGTCGCTCTTCGTTACTACTTGACTACTTATGTTAATCTTTGTTGGATTTGGGGCCAGCTTATTGGCTCTGGTGTCCTCCGTGGAACTCTCAACATTAATTCAGAGTGGGCTTGGAGAATCCCATTTGCTGTGCAGTGGATCTGGCCAATTCCTTTGATGCTTGTCGCTTTCTTTGCCCCAGAGTCTCCCTGGTTTTTGGTTAGAAAGGGTCGCTACGACGAGGCAAAGAGGTCTGTCAGAAGACTCATGTCCGCATCCATGGCTAGTGAAGAATATGTCGAGGGTCAGCTGCAGATGATGATTAAAACAAACGACCTGGAGCGCAAGCTTGAGTCTGGGATTTCTTACTGGGGCTGTTTCAAGGGTGTCAACCTTAGAAGAACTGAGATTGCCTGCCTCGGCTGGGTCTGTCAATCCATGTGTACTTCTTTCAACGGTTCCACTTATTTCCTGGAGCAGGCTGGTATGGCTCAGTCCAACGCTTTCAACATGAACATCGTCAACTACGTTCTGGGTGCTGTTGGTACTGTTCTCTCGTGGTTTGTCATGCAGAAGACCGGAAGACGTCCCATGTACATCTATGGACTTGGCGTCATTTGTGTACTCTACCTTGCTATTGGATTCGGCTCCATCTCCAAGAACATGGTCCCTGTCAGTTGGGCTGTCGGTTCTATCATGATTGTCATCACCTTCGTCTACGATCTCACTGTTGGTCCAGTCTGCTATTCCGTTGTTGGTGAAATCTCCACTACTCGTCTCAGAGCCAAGACCATGGTACTCGCCAGAGCCACCTACATTATGGTCAACATTATCATTGGTGTCATTAGTCCTTACATGATCAACCCAACTGCCTGGGACTGGAAGGGAAAGGCTGGTTTCTTCTGGGGTACTGGAGTCGGTATCATGTGCGTCTGGTCCATCTTCCGTCTGCCAGAGCCAAAGGGCCGTACCTATGCTGAACTCGATGTTTTGTTCGAGAAGAGGATTCCCGCTAGACACTTCAAGGGCACTGTCGTTGACCCATTCGAGGCCCACGAGATTATTGCGCACGACGCTGAGGCCGCGCAGCTTGCCCAGTTGAGAAACATGGTCTAAGTTGTATTTGTTCTCATAGCTTGGTTTATTAAATGATTATCTACTCTTTTTTAAGTTGCTGTCAAGACTCACGTCAACAGGACACTGAAAACTTTCGTCAAGACTTCAAGATGGGACGTGACATGACACGGAAAAACTCTTTTTCATTTGTGAACACTGTCACCAAGACATTTGTACCTGTGAAGTCTCTACCAAGTCCCACCTGGGACATGCCACGTTCACACCACGACTTGACATGTTTGCGCAGATCTTGTTCGGCTTATGCCCGCGGACGCCCCGCCAACTTGCCCGAAAGCATTGCTGCATAAAGAGGGGCTATTTGATCAGGCGCCCTCTATACCCCGCTGTCGGAAAATCAATTGGATCCGGCGCAATCGGTCCTGTGCAGGATGGACGCAGCATGCGCAGCTTGACGCAGCTATCCCCAACTGAACCAGCAGCAAAGCTATCGAGTACATTGGAGATGAATTCATTCCCTTGACGATTGTATACTAGTCAAATATGGGTTCTCGGACCTTTTTTTATCTGCTGCAGCATTTTCCAGCAGCTCAAGAACGCAAGTCTCGCCCTGGCTCCGGCAAGACAGCAACGCCATTCCATGTCGTAACTGCAGAATTTGCCCACTGTTCAGGTGCCGCTCTGCACTGGAAGGAGTGCGTTCCCCTCCCCCAGGCTTTAGCATTGCGGACAAAGCATTCCCCGACCAATCACCTGATGCTTCCTAAATAGGCAAGTATTGCAAAAAAACCGCGTCACCCTGAAATTTGCAAAAGAAAGACGGAGAGGGCTCGGTCCGGCTCATTGGTAGGTAAATTAGAGTATCATTGCAACAGCTATGAATCGAGCAGCTGCTATTAGCGGTGACAGCAAAACAAGTCGTAGAACAAGAGCATCGTCGACAGTTTGGATCTCTATTTCTGTGAGATTCCAGTGAGATTTTATTGAGATTTCATTGAGATTACATACACTTTCAGCCTAAACTACGCTGGTTCTTGGAGCACAAGGAGCTCCGCACTCATACGTGAGCTATTCCGCCTCGTGCCACGTTCTGCTCATTTTTGCTCTTTCAACGATGCCCGATTGACAACCTATTTAGAAGCGAAACAACAGATATGGCACAGGTTTTCACACTGTATGTAACTGCCAATGAACGTTATCTTTTCCATAGTCGCATACCCTCCACATTCCTCTCCGAGGTGCGGCCATAATCTATGGGTAGCTAATCGGGCCGAGAAACGCAAATGACTCAGTTTCAGGTCGAGATTTCAGATGAGGTGCCGTTCTGAGATTAAGAGACCAATTGCTTAAATTTTGTCCAGTAGTTGCAAAGCAGTGACGGAGTTGGAGTTGAGGCGTCTTTATGTGGAGGGTATAGACAAATGCTTCCTCATTGCTCTGAAAGTAAAAAAACTGAACAAAAGTAAGGCGGGAGTAACGACGACTTCTAGGGAGGTAGGATGCCGGATCAGTGAAATGTGTTGATAGTGCAGGTGCTTTTACTAGCCATAGAGTTAATTTTAATCGTCCTCTTGTTTGTTTGCCAACTTGTCTCTGTAGGCCACGTTCGAGAAAAGAAAACGATACAGCTCTGTTAAAGACATTCTCATTGTAAACAAGCGGCTATGGTGTACTACGAGCACATATCTGGAAGTGATTGTTTGGCTACCAGGCGGTGTGAGCCGAGCCGTTCCTGATCTGCAAGATACTGAATTGAAATCTGTTAGAAGCAACGCTTTCACATGCTGGCTCAAGACAATCTGTCTCAAATATTTTAGACCTCTATTAACCTTGTACGATTCTAGTGAGTTCTAACCTGCAAGATATTACCTGAACTGGAGAGCACCACAAAATTCAAAACTTCAAAGCAAAGACCATGTGCTCGATGTTCTACTGATTCACATCGAGATGACTCAGCTGTTCGCACGCTGAATTCACCTCTGTGCAGGAAGGATCACACTTCACGTGTCTCCCTTGACCATCAAATTCAAGTCCTCCACGTACTGGCCTGCACTTTCGTCTTATACCTTCCAATTGTGGACTGTCAGCGAAACCTCAGCTGGCACTAGCCGACCATAGTGAGAGGTCAGGTTGCACCCAAACCTCCATATTGACTGGTATAACTGTTACAGGCCCAAGTAGCCCTATTAAATGTAAGATTCTTATCGCCAAGCATATCCACAAAAGAGCTCTCTCAACACTGCCAACCACGGACAATCAAACAAAAGACCATGGTGACAGGTCTCTAATTATTACTTGTGACCTTCAACCACCCCAACTATATCATCAATCATTAACCTTGTATTTGGTCATCTATTTACCAGGTTCCATGCGAACCGCACCAGTCAGTTTAGCGTGTTCTCGCATAATTATTACATTTGCATACGTCGCCAGGACTCATGCCGACTCATTCTGCCACTAATGCTGACTCCACTCAATCGACTCCAAGTCAATGCCCTCCTGAACCATCTCCCACAGCGGAGAAAGCGCTCTCAGCTTGTTGACCTTGGAAACAACCGTGTTCAAAACGTAGTCAATCTCGGCCTCAGTTGTGAATCTGCCGATACCGAAACGAATCGAGGAGTGAGCGAGTGCATCATCGGCACCAAGAGCCCTGAGCACGTACGAAGGCTCAAGAGACGCCGAAGTGCATGCAGAGCCCGAAGAAAGCGCAATATCGTTGAGCGCCATGAGCAGCGACTCTCCTTCGACATAGGCAAAAGAAATGTTTACGCATCCTGCATAATGGTTGGCAGGATCGCCATTAAGCACAGTGTGCTCGAGGCTCATGAGATTGGCAATCAACTTGTCGGAAAGCTGCTTAATGTGCTGCGAATCATAGTCCATTTCTCTGATGGCCAATCTGGAGGCTTCTCCGAATCCAGCCACAAGCGGGGGCGCCAAAGTGCCTGATCTGAGACCACGTTCCTGACCACCACCGTTAATGAGCGGGTCAAGTCTGACACGCGGGCGGCGGCGCAAATAAATAGCTCCGATTCCCATTGGTCCGTAAATCTTATGCGACGAAATGGACATGAGATCAATGTTGGACTTGTTGACGTCGATTGGAATCTTGCCAAACGCCTGGGCTCCGTCAGTGTGGAAAAACACCTTTTTAGAGCGGCAAAGGCGGCCAATCTCGTCAATCGGCTGAATGACGCCAATTTCGTTATTGACGTACATGATGGATACGAGGGCAGTGTCTGGACGAATTGCAGCCTCGAGCTCTGCCAAATCAACCAGTCCCTTTTCATTGACTGGAAGATATGTCACATCGAATCCTTCCTCTTGCAAACGCCTGCAAGAGTCCAAAACACACTTGTGTTCAGTTTGCGTAGTAATAATGTGTTTCTTTGTCGATCCGTAGAAGCGCGCCACACCCTTGAGAGCCATATTGTTGGATTCTGTGGCGCCTGACGTGAAAATAATTTCCTTGGGGTCGGCTCCAATCAGATCAGCAATGTAGACACGGGCCTGTTCTACGGCCTTGTCAGTCTCCCAGCCGTACTCGTGGGTACGAGAGTGCGGGTTGCCGTAGAGCTGCGTGTAGTACTGGAGCATAACGTCAAGCACACGCGGATCTGTCGGGGTTGTGGCCTGCATATCAAGGTAGATGGACTTGCCCTCCTTTTCCCAGGACTCCTTCTTGATAACGTCGGCCATGACGGGATTGAGGATTGGAGACGGAGTTGGCGCCGGAGCCTCAAGAGGAGTGGCTGCGGCGGCAGCAGCGGCAGCGGCGTTCTGCGCCACGGGGGATCTTGTGGCATAGCCGGCAGAGCAACTCAGCCGGACAATGCTCTGAGCAGTGCGCGTTGAAATGCGTTTCAACATTGCGTTTTGTGAGAGTGTTGAGAGTTGATGGCAAACTGGGATTTTTATCTGGGTTTTTAGGAAGTCACGTGCAAGGTGACAGGAGCGGGGCCCGTGTTAGTCATTAGTCAGGCAGACGAGGATGAGAATGGCGGAGCAACAGAGAAAGGCAGACAACAAAAGAGAGAGAAAAAGAAGGGATTTGAGCTGAACAGATGAAATGTCTCTTCTTTTTCATTTGCATCGCCGTCTGTTGACTGTTGATTGTTGTGTACTCTTGACGGCGTTTCCATGCACGGGTCGGACCTGATCCGAGCGGCACCGGTGACAAAACAAGAGCGGCTAAGCCGACGTACGAGAATTGCAGGTCGGAACCTGGAGCTTAGGATTAGTCGGTTTATAGAACAGATGTTTCATACACGTTTTGCAAACTTTCTGGGTATCAATTTTGTCGATTTGTGTTTTACCGATTTGACTGATTATCTGATCTGCAGGAACGCGGTCCGTAATTATCGATCGTTCTAGACGTCATTTGTGGACTGGACGCATCTAGAAAAGTTGAAATCTTGCGCTCCCTACATTTTGTAGCAGTTTAATAAAACTTTCATAGTATTAGTCGCGTCTCCTCATAGTCCTAACCTCTCCAGCATCGATCTCGCGCCGGTCGCGGCTATCTGATGGCCCGCAGAAAGTTGGTCTGAAACGAGATCCTCCTCTGAAAACTATGCGGTCGAGAACTCAGTTGCCGTTGCTTTACAAGACCCGTCTGCCCAGTCATGTGCTCCGTAGGTATGCCGCCGCCACAAGCTCAGCATCAGCTCTTCTTGACAGCGGGACTCCGCTTGCCCTCACAATGACATGCTCTGTAGGCGATGTATCGTACTCTCAAACGACAAATCGTACTCTCAAACGACAAATCGTACTCTCAAACGACAAATCGCCTCGTCTAGCAATGAGAGTGCTCCACACCACCAGGCTATTCGCCCTGTCTTCTATTTCCCTCGTCAATTACTTTGCAACAACCACTACCCTCCCTCCAACTTCTCTCCATCTTGCATGCCTCTTCACAAACGCAGCCATGTCCTGCGTACTTCCCCTCAACTCATCCACAAACGGCGTAATCTCCTCCAGAGGCCACTCAGACTTCTCTCTCAGCAACTGCTGAAACCTGTCCCTGGCCAACTTCGGTAGGGATCCCACCCACAGGTATTTGATATTTCCATTCTTGAGCACATAATGACCTCGCAGCAGATCCAAGCTCAGGCTGTCACCTAGCCCCAAGATTCCAGGCACTTGCTCTCTCCAGAGCCTGGTAAACTCCGATCTCGGTATTTCTGCGCGCGCATGCCTCTTGAGCGTGACGATTCCGGCAAACTGGGCGACCTTCTCTCTCTGCAGGTTAAAGTTACCATTTGGCCTTTCTTCCGAGAAGCGTGCCACGGCGGCCTCAATGACTGGGCCAGGCTGCTCAGTATGCCATCCAGGAAGCAAAAACCGTGGAATATCGTCAAATGGCACATTCTCAGCCATCGCTTGTGTGACAACTTCCCAGACCAACTCGAGCGCGAGCTCGTCGTCGACCAGTTGGCCCGATCCGTCAATCTCAAAGCCGCCATTGTCCTTCCAAATGCTCATAAACTCAGCGTCCGAGGCAAATGACTCTGACCGGAGTTGCGTTACGCTCTTGACTGTCGAGTTTTTCAAATCACTCAAATCATTCGACTCTCCGCTGTACCTTGGTACTTGTGAAAAGTCGACCCTTGCGACCGCAGGAAGCGCCTCCAGAATGGCTGTGGCATTTCCATGCACCACACAAGAGCCCTGCTCTGTGGAATTCGCAATTAGTAGCGTCGACGACTGGTTTCTCTGTCGCAGCTGGAAGGTCTTTGTAGCAGTACACAGAGCTACGGTGGACGAGTCGGAGGACGATTTGAGGGTGAATCCTTGTTCTAGGAGAGGCAGTAGGTCATCGTCCAGTTCCAATAATCGGTACTTTAGCTTCTTCGTTTGCACCGTGCTGTACACTTTCATTGTACGCGTCGCGGGTTTCGGTGGTGTCTTGTTGGTGTCTGGAAAACGGTGAAAGCAGCGTTGGGAGAAATGTGCAGTTCAACGGCGAATTTGACTGTTGTGCAAAGTCCCAAAAATCCATGAAATGAACTCCCAAATCTGAGGGTATTTTTGGATGTCAGAGAAGGACAGGCGACCTTGACCTGTACGAGAGTCAGTGAGACAAGGAGATTCCCGGGGTTCAGGAATCTTGACATGAGATCTGAGATCTGAGATCCGGATCCAGATCGTTGTCGTGACAACTGAACCTAATTCCTTGCCCTCTGCACAGCTCTCAACGGGTCAAGTGAATGCAGGGTTTTGCAGAGTTGCTGTGTTTGGGCGTGCAACAGTTGGGGAGAAAGAAGAACGGTTTGAGGACTGCCAGGGAGACTCTAAAAATGGAAGAAACCAACTCGAGAAAAACCGCAAGACACCTTGTCTCTTGTTTTTTTTTGTATCGTCGCGTTTCGCTCTCTGACCCGCCCCCTGGCCCCAAAACACGACAGCCAAATCGGGAAACCCAATTTAACGCATGTGGACAACGCTGAAATTCAGTGCCAGTGCGAATAACCACTTCAACACATCTCCAACTGGGTCGTCATTCCTTTTTACCTTTCTCCACAGTTCTCTAGCGCATGTTCTCCGAACAGGCCCGAGCAGTCGAACCTGCGCTGCCGCGGCCGATTGTCCTGGACTCCAACTCGCCCTACAGAGTCGATTTGAACCATGCAAATATTGAGTCCGCCGTTTACATGATAGGTCACGACGAGACGCTGTTTGGCAACGTCCTGACGGTCGTGTACCCACCGTCGGCCCTCTCGGCCGACACCTCGGACCCCAACACCTCCCTCGACCGCTCCTCCACGATGCTCTCCTCGGTCACAGGGCCCAAGTCTCTCTCAACGCTCGTCATTGGCCCTCACGGCACCTCAGGCTTCCTCAACCTCACGCTCAGCGCCCACTCACGCTACTACGCGGCCTGTCTGGCGCTGCCCGATGACCGCCGCGGCTCGCGCGTCCGCCAGGCCCTCGCCATCTCCATGCTCCGAACGTATGCCACAATGAACTCGCTCATCCGCCGCCGCATCATGACGGGCCAAAACAAAATGTGGGACGAGACCGTCGCCGGCAGCATCGCCGCCTCCATGAAGCTCGGCAACTGCCGCTGGCCGGCCGAGATGGGCCAGATGCTGTTGAATACGGGCGCTATCACTGCCAAGCAAATCACCACGGACCTGGTCGACGTTGTCTACGAGGACTCCGATCTCACCATCAACTCTAACAACGAGCTGGTCTATTTATTTGGCACGCAGCTGGAGCAGCTCTTTGACCCCCTCGCGGAGTACTCGCCTGAGGCCACCGAGCGGTTGTACGCAGCGCCCGAGGCAGCGCCCGCAGACACAGACTCTGAAGAAGTTCAGCAGATTTGCAAAGAGCTTTACCAGTTGCAGGCCAATGTCCGCACGGAGCTCGTCGACTTTGTCCAGGAGTTTCTCATCCCCTTGCGCGTGCGCGTTCTCGGTGGTGAATTGCCTTCAGTGGGCATGAGGCGTCTCAACACCATTTTTCCGCCGACAATCGACGAGATTGTCAGAATCAACAACATTTTCTACGAGGCGCTGCAGGCGGCTCTTCCGTACGGCGCTTACGAGGTCCTCAAGGCCTGTGGAATGACCATCCCCTACTTTTACAGGGCCTGCATGCGCCACGAAGCCGCTACAAAGGCATTCTACAACCACCTCGTTCATTCGGGCTTTGCAACGTCCTCCAAGTACACACCCCGCAAGATTGAGTCCATCATCCACGCCTCGCTCCACCTGGCTCGCATCAAACTCATCATTGACAGACTAATGAAGGCCGCTACCTTCCCCCCTCAACAGCAAGCAAATGTCAATGACTTTTACAAAGCAGCCTCGGGCACAATCGACTCGTTCGCCAGAGATGAAGAACCAAAGTCGTACGAGCGCCGCCTCTTTACTCCAACAGGAAGGATCTTGATTGAGGTCGCTTCGGAATGGCCCAAAGAACTCGAGTATGGCTGGATTAATCGACGCGTGGTGTCTATATTTGAGGCAAAGGACGTCTTCTCGGGCGAAATTCAAGTTATAATTGTATTCACAGACTTGGTCGTTGTCCTCAGAGCCAAATCAGAAATCAAGTTAAAGTCAGAGGCCGGCGGACATCTTCCTGCCATTGCAGATATCCTAATGCACGCTCTTATCAACGAGCAGCCGCTACCCAGCGACATTCCAGAGATGCAAGTTATTTATTGGGCGCCCATCGAAGATGTCCACATGGCCGAGTATAATTCCTCCAAGCATCTTAGCATTTTTGTTCCTAACAATGGCTTCAAGAGTCCAGATGGCTCGATCGTCTATCTCAGGCTCTTTGAGCTTTTCAGAGAGAGCCACTACGCTGTACAGTTTGTCAACTTGCTTGCAAAGGCCAAGATTATGAACAAGTCGCAGCCTTTTCACCTTTTCAAAACTCAAGAGTCTTCTAATCCGTTCCTTACATTGTATGCTACTGTTCATGAACTTCAAGATTACATGCATGAAGAGCGCAAGACCCCAATCGCAGTGTTTATGAATATGCAGATTTCTGAGGAGACGCTCGAGACGCATGGTCTGCATGGTGCTTTCGCTGTACAGCTTGGGGAAGAGTCTGTGAGCGTGCAGGTAATCTCGCATCTCAAGTACGAGTTTGAAACTACAATCTCTCGAGACATGTTTGCTCAGTTTCTCTCATCAGAGATTGCATACTTGTATACTCTGTACTTGTCTTGCGCTAACGAGGATATGGTTGAGTACATTATTAGCTCCAACAGGTTGGTGAGCGACTACCTGGTTGAGTTTGCATCTACTCCGTCTCCAGAAGCGCTTACTGTATTGCAGCCCAAGATTCCGCAGACTGCACCTCTCAAGATAAAAAAGCAGAGAAAGGGTCCCTCGGAACAGCCTAATGGTGCCACCACCAAAGTTCAGGTTAAGGAAGAGCAGCCGACTAATGAGCCTGCAGTTGTTAACGTGAAGGCAAGTCGCCGGACATCCATGAAGGACGTGTTTAGAAGGATCTCGGGAGCGTCGTTCCTTTCTGGTTCGAGCACAAGAAGACACTCTACCCTCAAGTTTTTCAGGGGTAAAAATAAGAGCCAGAGTGAACTCTCTCTACCCCCAGCAGCAACGGAAAGCTCTCATCCTGCTACCGTCAAGCCAGCCGAACAGCACTTGCCAACTCCACCATCCAGTGAGAATGGCGAGCATGGTCATGTCCGTGCAGTGTCTGTGTCTGCACCAACATCGCCCAATCTCAATAGCAGTTCCAAGGAGACTTCGATAGGGTCTTTATCTATTTCTCAGCCCGACCAAATGGCATCTCTGCAATCGCTTCCTCTCTCTGAAGCTGCTCAGAACTTTGAGTTCCCACCTCGTCTGCGTCGCCAGCAATCGTTTGAAGACATGAAGGCACCAGCTCCAATGAATCAATTGGGCATGAATTCATCTGCAGTAACCTTCGACTCGTCTCGCGACTCTTTTGTCACTGCTGAAGAGTTTTCACGTGATTCAATAGATGCGTCTTCGTCTGAACAAGATCAGAGAGACGTTGAGGCTTGGCTGGATTCATATGAAGATAGAAAAGAGGACTCTCTCTCGTCATCAGAGGTGGAAAGTTCCGATAATGAAATGACTCCACAGCTCAACAAGCGCTCATCCTCATCTCGCGACATGCATCAGCTTGGCAATTTTGAAATGTCGTCTCCAGAGGCAGCATCTGTTGGCCTTGGTATTTTTGACTCTGAGAAGAGTCTGGCTGCACTGGCTTCAGAGCCGTCTCACACGAGAGGCAAGAGCGATGCTACGGTAACTTCTCTGTCTACATTTGAGGAGGACTTTTCGTACCTCGCAGGATTGGTTGCCTATGATGCCGCCAAGGAGCACCAGCGTGATGGCAGTGAACATGTGTCATTATATTCTGGTCTACGTGATTCATCAATTGTATTTTTGGGTAACTTTTTGCAGTCTAGAGAAGGCTCCAACCGTTCAGTTATGAGAAGCTCATTGTCAGTGAAGGAGGAGAGTTTCAGGAGTGGGTTCAGCAGCAGCAATCGGTCCTCGTTCTCGTATCGTCACTCTCAGAGTCTATCACAGAGTCTGTCGCAGAGTGTGTCTCAGAACATGTCACAAATGTCAAGGAGCGTTTCCAGACACAGCAGATTCTCCAGCATGAACTCTCTTGCGGCCTCGCGAAGAATGAGTCAGATGATGAACTCTTCAGTGGCTGATGATTTCAGCGTTTTTTCGAGCGGGGCCAGCGACTTTGATACCGGCAGTCGGCTCAATCACCGGCAGTCATTGCAGTCACTACGCGGTGCTCCATCAATGTCGCATAGCTCGAACCAGAGTAAACGGACGTCCTTCTCCCACTTGCTGCAGTACTCATCGTCCAACACGCTTCAATTGGCCTCGTTCACGGTGCACCTTGATCGCTTGACGGAGTGCGAATGCGACTTGGCGCTGTCCTACAAGGAAGGTTCTAAACAACGCATGGTGCATGAACAGAACGCCTACGAACTAGTGCGAGCCAAGAACCTGATGGCTACGCTGTACGAGCGCACGCGGGGTCTGATGGTGTTGAACCAGCTAAGCGAGCTGCAGCGGGCGAACCTGATTCTCTACGAAAAGGAGGCCCGGCAGAAGGTGGCCATTGCGACGTGGCAGTTTATTAACATTGGCTGGAACAGTAACCAGCAGGAGGTCTACTACGGAGTGCTAAAGTCGCTACTTGACATGGAGTGGTTACGGCGAGCCAAGCTGAAGGACAAGTTTTCTGATAATGCGCTGATTCCGCACGATTTGTGGGTGGTTTAAGCCCTGTCAACTGCTACAGTGGTCCAGGCTGGGTCCATTTTGGAGATTCCAGTTGACCGAAACAGGGTAGGTGTGAAATGACGCTATAGATACTCCGCGACGGGCAAGCCCCAGGAATGGGCAGGGCGTATGTGAGTGACGCAAGCAAACACCGCAACTAAGCATTTGCTAGTTTTATCTATTTTTTGTACACTAAAGAAATAATCGTCGCCAAGTACCGTGCCCAGCGTTGCCAGCATACTGCGACATGCTCAAACTGTCGTTGCAGGATCGACAGGAGGACTGACGTATGGGAACTGTCTGCACAAGGGTTAGGGTAAATCACCTAATACAGACGCCAGCCATGCCAGGCGAGGCGTATAGGCGCACGCCGCCCGTACTAGGGTTAGGGTATACGTTTTGAATCTGGGACACTGTTTGAGGAGATGCGGTGTGTGTTTGAGACGTTGCCAGGATGGACAGGAGATACGGCAGGTCTAGAGCTTGCCGTGCGCTTTGCAAGGCTTTCCACCAAGGTGCCCGACCCCACAAAACGCCCTGAAACAATGGCCACTCTCCCAGCCAAGTAGTTGACTGAAATTATTTGCCGGGCATGGAGCTAACCCTAAATTAAAGTCTGCTGATAAGCTGGGACACAATGTCTGGATCAGGAAGCGATAGGGGCGGTGGGCTGACAAGTGACGAGTCAACGAGACGGGAAAGTTTTTGGAGCGGAAGAGAGTTTTTTGACAGAAATGCGACCTGTCAGGTTCTCTTGGACCATCCCAGAGTGGCAGGTCGTAGCTGCAGGACCAAAAGACATACAATATCATAGATTCATACAATAAATACCAGGAGGGGAGAGACCTCCATATAGGAGAGCAGTCAATGACTGTAGTGAACTCCACCTATACCTTTCGCGATCTGCGCTCCCTCCTCAGACGGCCCTGCTGCTGGTAGTAAGTGCCTCTGCGCACAATGGTCTCGACAAGCTCCCGCGAGTAGCCGTACTCCTTGTAGGTCTCTGCGTAGATCTGGTCAATGATCTCTTGCCTGTCCTTGCTCGTAGTGTCTCTGATCCAGGTCTTTTCGCCCAGCTGGAAGCCCTGGGCTTTGAGCAGCTCGAGAATGCGCTGCTCGCGGCGCTGGGCCTCGTCGTGGTTCTGGCCCAGGCCCATGCGGTTGTACAGCTCTGGCAGCGACAGACGGGACTCTGACTGCTTGCGCTGCGGCTTCTTGGAATCGTCTGGCGATACGGAGCCGGCCTCGACGTCAGCGTGTGCAATTTCTGGCACATCGATAACTGGGCTTGGAGCCTCCAGCAGCTCATGGACGACTGGCACGGCATCTACGACCACTGCTGCTGCCGGCATCACGAGCGGCGCTGCCACGCCGCTGAGGTGGGACGGGCTGACTGCCAGGTTATTGTATACAGAAGACGCCGAGCTCGTAAAGGGACTGTTCTTGAAGGTTGTGTCGTCGAGCGAGACGCTGCGGGAGTTTGCACTCAGCATGTAGGGGGTGTCTTCAGAAGACGACGTTGAGGCCGAATCGAGCAGTCCGCCAAAGTTGGCGAAGTTCATGTTCGAGAAGGAGCCGGCAAAGTTGCCCAGCGGCGTGGCTGGCGTGGCCGACAGCGCTTTGCCAGACGATGAAGTCGTGAAAGAGTCCGAGTAGGACGGGGTATGCGGAAGGGAAGGGGCGGAGTCAATGCCATCCAGCAGGCCAGAGGACAGAATGTCAATGTGCGAGTCCGAGTGGCGCGGGGCAGCACTCAGCAGCGAGTTTTCATCTAGTTCGTTTGAGAGAAACGAAGTGTAGAGATCCTGCCCCAGAGAGGCTGAGGAGTCGGCATAGTCGAGGATAATGTCGTCATATGGGTCGTTAAAATGCCATTGGTTGGCGGAGGATTCGTCGGCAGAGAAAAACGAGGTCATAAGCGCTTTCCCAGTATTTCGCAAAGCACTTCAGAAAGATGGGTTCCAAGGATTCTAGTAGGTTTATATAGCGCCAGCCTCTGGGATAGGTTCCAAACTATAAGTCCTTCCCAATGCGGGCGTGTGCATGAGATAAGCTTGTACAGAGAACAATGCCCCGCTTCTTGGACGATCGGCCCCAGGAGAGAGCGCCAAATGGTTCTGGCGGGAGTTTGGCAGCAGGGCCTCTGGCAGTGTCTTTTGGCGACTTTTTGGCCTTTGCGCTGCTTCTGGGCCGGCCTGGCTGACTGGGGATCTGGCCTCGCAATGTCATATTTCCACGTGCTACTGCCGGGTAAGCCCTGAGCAAAAGCAAACTGCATGCACGCTCTTTTCTCGGCAATGCATGAAACCAAGAGATTTACTTTTGGCGGTGAGACATAATTCTGAGCAAGAATAGGAAGAGTCGAGAGTGCCGATAAACGCTCTGCGATAGCGAAGTGCTTTGCACAGGCTTTGAGTATGGGCCACGCGAAAGGGTGCCAGCTTTTTCCCTCTCTCCCCGCTTTCCCTCGCCCCTCCAGCTTCCTCTTCTCAAAACTTGTTAGCTCCAGAAAACCCTAACCCTATCCAAGAAATCCAAAAAAACCAACAGCTAACCCTATGCCCACCACCGTATCTGTCCGTATCTGTGCCCTCAGACAATTCCCTGATTGCATAAGAGTGACAAATGGGAGGTAGGTACAGAAAATATCCACTGGGGCGGTTCTGCCAGGACATCTATTCGGCTATTTTTGCGCAGTTCCACACTTCGGGTGGGTTCCAGCGGTACGTAAGCTGTGCCATTCTTCCGCCCAAAAAAGTTGCCTCAGGCAGGAATCGAACCTGCGATCTTATCATTACTAGTGATACGCCTTACCATTTGGCCACTAAGGCTGGTTATACAGGTTCTGGTTGCGATGGGTCTAGATGTGCCAGATTTTGGACAGTATTGCTTATGTAAGCGAGTTCTTGATGTTCGCTTTTTGGCAGCCAATAATCTCTCCATTACCTTTCTGAGAGGCGCAAAAGTTTATCTGTAGTTAGGTTACTATTCTATGTACCTAGAAGATGTTTGTCCGCTCATTTTATGGGGCACTAGAGCTATAGCTGTCGTTTTTCATCATTTTTGAAATGCAAAAACCAAATATATTCTCCATTTTTCGTCAAATATGCTTCGTTTACTACTCTCACTATTGAGTTAAAGATTTACTACTTGTCATTGCTGCGCTCCGTTGGACTTTCTGTTTCAAGGCTACAAGAGAGGAACTCTGACCTTTCTTTTCAATGTTACAAGAGGAAATGCTCAATCACGAGAGTGGCCAGATAATCACGCAGATTGAATGAACGTAGCTATCTCTCTAATCTAGTATCTAGTGCCAGCATCTCTTTTTGATTGACAGCGCGGTACTGCAGGGATTGCATACCAGTAGCTAGGTACCGCCGTTTCCAGTTTCCCAGGATATCAGTACAAGTGAGGATTCAAAATACCTAGCGAAGAAGTTTTTCAAGCAAAATTATCATTTGATTTCTCTACCCCGAACGCTCCTATACAAGAGCGTACTTTTAATATACATGTCGCTGACGCAGAGAGATTGAACCGGAACTTGGCACTACTGACAGGGGTCTCAGATCGGGTATCAAATTCTCAGTGTACTGGGATGGAGCTTGGGCTAAGCTCATCTGAGACATTTGAACTGCCCTGCACAGCCCATCTTCCAGAATTTGTGCCCTGTTGCTGAAGGGCGAGCCAGAGCTTAATCAAGAGAATGGCTGAGATCGAATCGAGCCACCGAGGTATCGATCAGCAGCCTTGAAAAAAAATGCAGATCTCCATGGGTACTGAACCCAGTAAGCTGGTAGCGTGAACTACGATGATCTCAGCCGGTCTAGGACGATGATTCATCGTACAAGCTGAAACTACGGCGGTATCCGCAGTCCTCGTTCTGCTGGCGGAGATACTCCTCTTTCAAGCTTGGCGGTACGTCCTTTCTAAACTCTACTCTGTACTCACTTACCCACTGAGCTTACGCGCACCCAGCTCTCCTCTGGTTCTACCAGGCTACTGTCCACTGTCCACCTGATCAACGCAACTACACGAGAAGAAAGTTCTACGCAATTCACACACATTCAAAGACTATTTAAGCAATAAGAAATTCTACTGAGCATCCCATTCACTGTATTTTTTTTATTCTCCCCTGTATCGCGTTTTTGACACGCTCTGCGCGCCAATGTCAACGCCGTTCGGCTCATTGTTATTGTTCACGGGCCCTTCTTCCCCAAAACAGACACCCGCCCACAACAAAGATTCTTGACATTAACACAGTAAATAACACGGTAAAATAGCGAAACACACAACAGGAGAAACCAGGCTATCACGGAGACGACGACCAACAACCGAATTCGATCCTTAACATTGCAACGCACTTAATATCAACGCACTTAATATGCCAGGAATCAACAACTCTACGCTCTCTGGATTCACGTCCTTTGAACTGCCAAACACAATACCTAGGAACTACAAGCAGCCGTACCTGAACGACTTGAGCGAAGAGAAGCTCAATCGCTCGCGCCGCAAGACGAGCAAACACGAGCAGCCGTCGCACTTTCTCAAACAAAAGTCAAAGCAGTCAACAACACTGCGTTACCCCGCGCAGTTTCGACGCTACGAGGACTCAGACGACGATGCTATCAATCTCAATTTCTCACTTGGAGAGTCGGATTTCAGCGGCGACGACAGAAGCGACGTGTCTCACGCCATTTCCTTCAAGAAACTGAGCACCGTGCCGCAGACAAGAGACCAGGAGACGGTCAAGAAGGCTGTAAACAAGCTCATCAAGACAATTGAGGAGAAAGGCAAGCTTCTCGATGATGCACAAGAGGAGAACAATGACTTGAGACGTCAGCTAGAGGAACTCAAGACACAGTCCGAGGAGCGCGAAATGGCACTTCAACAGCAGATTGATGAGCTGCAGCGCAAGCTGAGCGAGTTTATGGAAGGCAGCAGTCACTTGGAAGAGTCTTCCGAGAGCCCTGTCGAATCCACAGAACCAGAGTCAAAGGAGTTAAAAGAACCACATGAATCAAAGGAATCAGCAGAATCAAAGTCAGACGCCGAACCCCCGATTGAACCACTTGTGGAACAAGTTGTCAGAGCACTCTCAAAACGTCTCAACATTTCGCACAACACCTACGCCCCCATTAATACCAAAACATACACAGAAACTAACGACGACTCTCTCAGCGAGCTCTCTGACGTTTGCAGCCCCTGTCTGGAAGAGCAGGAGGCCATCAACAAGGCCAGAGAAACGCCGCTTCTGGGCGTCGATAACAGCAAGATTATTGCTGGATCCAAGAAGATGCTGGCCGATGAGAGCATTGTGTTTGACACGGAAAAGTCGCAATTGACCGAGCTCGTGAACGAACTCAACAACCTGGACCCCCGCAGCGAGCTGCCGCGCTGGCAAACCATTGACGGTGACATTCACACTTCATTGGAACATGTCATGTCGAGACAGAGCCGTGTGTACATTATCAACAATCTGGTGCTGACCAAGGAGAAGAGCTATGCTCACGACGAGATCCGCAAGCCAGCCCAGTTCCAGGTCTAGTGTATGACCAGGACCAGTTAGAATATTTATCCATTGCTAGTAATGCTAGTATTAATGTCTATGACGAGCCAGGAGACTTCCCTGTACCATGATTTGATGGCTACGAACAATGTACGAATGACTGTTTCAGGGCAATTAATTGCCAGCTTTAATTACTTTATCAGTTTTACCAGTCTCGTACGACCAGCTTGACTAATGAACGACTAGTCAACTTGGCCGGCAATTTATCAGTTAGTTTTCCAGTTGCTTGCGACTAGCTGCTTCTAATCTCGGGACTTCTGCCAGTAAAAGTCCCAGTCCCTAAGCCCCGGTCTCACTCCTCACCGACCCAGTCTTAAGTCTAACCCCATTAGACTGGACACTAAGACAGAAGTGAAATCCAGAAACGACTGCTCTGAGCGATAAAAACGTCAATTACAAGCAAACAAACAGAACAGACATATTTTTCACACATTTCTATTTGTATAAATCACTTTCTTTCTATTCACTTTCTACTGCTTTACTTTGACTTGCTCCGCCCTTCCATCCCTTTGACTCGCGTCCACTCCCAACTCAAGCCTGCTGGACTCTGCCTCCCAAATACTGGTCCTGCCAGCCGCACCAAACCACACCTGAAATTTACAATTTTTCACTCAACTCCTCAACCAAAAAACAATCATGTCTAGGTTTTTTGCCTCTCGTGGCAGTGACTCCGAGAGCGATTCCTCCGACGAGGATCTCTATGGATCTTCCGCTGAAGAAGAATCCCTGCAATCGTCAGAACAGGCGGATGACGACGACGAAGACGACTCTGATTTCCCTAACGACGACGACGACGATGACTCCTCTGATGACGAAGATCAGCCAAAGAGCAAGGGCGCCTCGTACTTCCTCAAGCCAGTTGGCGGCGGAGACTCCGACTCTGACTCTGAGGACGACGCCAAGCGCGTTGTAAAGTCCGCAAAGGACAAGTTGCTCGATGAAATAGAAGCCACTGGCAAGTCCATTGAGAACGCCAAGAAGAACAACGATTGGGTTTCCATCCAAACCGACTTTGACAAGATCCAGAAGGCCGCTGAGCGCTCACAGAAGCTCTACAACTTGACGCCCAAGCACTTTATCAAATGTCTGGCTGGCTTGGAAGACTACGCTGCAGAGGTCACAAAGGAAAAGAAGAAGATGAATGCTTCGAATTCGCGTGCTTTCAACACTACCAGACAGCGTTTCAAGAAGGCCGCCAAGGAGTACGTCTCACAGCTCGACAAGCTCAGGGCTGATGAGTCTGCGTTTATGGACGAGGCCGAGGTTTCGGCTCCTGCTACTCCTACTCCAGCTGCTACTAGTGCTCCTGTCGCCGTTGCTGTTGATGACGATGGATTCACCACTGTTGGAAAGAAGGGCAAGGACATTCTTTATGCCCCAGAGACCATCTTCAAGACCCTGCTTACCATCATTGAAACCAGAGGCAAGAAGAACACTGACAAGGAAGAGCAGCTCAACACTTTGCAGGAGCTCCTTGCCGTCGCCGAGACCGACTACCAGAAGATTTCCATTCTGCTCATGCTCATCCCTGCTCAATTTGACGTTGCTCCACAAATGACCCGCGAGTTCTGGCTCAAGGCTGCCGAGTACATTGACATTCTGCTCAACACCCTCAACAACTCCAAGTACATTGTTGTTGAGAATGCTCGTGAAGTTGATGACTTTGAGAAGGGCCCACAGACTGCAAACAAGGATGGCTACTTTGAAGTCAACGGTTCTATCGTTGCTCTCGTCGAGAGATTGGACGATGAACTCACCAGATCGCTGCAGATCATTGACCCTCACACAACAGAGTACATTGAGCGTCTCAGAAACGAAAAGGAATTGTACTCTCTTCTCCTCAAGTCACAACTCTACATTGAGCGCGCTCACGGCTCCGATGGCTCCAATGTTTCTCTTTGCAGAGTCGTGTTGAGACGCATTGAGCATCTCTACTTCAAGCCCAAGGAGGTTATCGAGATCTCTGAGGCTGAGGCTTGGAAAACCGTCAGCAAGGGCGATTCCAAGATCACCCCCAAGTCGCTGTCCTCAAAGGACACCATTGCACTCCTCAACAGCCTCTGTTCAGTGCTCTACCAGTCTTCCCAACCCCTGTTCCGTACCAAGGCTATCCTGTGCAATATTTATCACTACGCCCTGAACGACAGATACTACAAAGCTCGTGATATGCTTCTCATGTCTCACTTGCAGAGCACTGTCGCCAACGCTGAGCCACAGATCAAGATTCTATTCAACAGAACGCTTGTACAGATTGGTCTCTGTGCTTTCAGAAATGGCCTCATTGCTGAGTCACAACAGTCTCTGCAGGAGATTTGCTCTTCATCCCGTCTCAAGGAGCTTCTTGGCCAGGGTGTCGCTGCCAAGTTTGGTAACGCTGGTGCTACCGCCGCTTCTGGTGCTACCGGAACTGAGCGTCTGAGACTGCTTCCTTTCCATATGCATATTAATTTGGAGCTGCTTGAGTGTGTCTACCTCACCGCTTCCCTCCTTATTGAGGTCCCATACATGGCTCAGTACGAGGGTACTATTGATGCCAGAAAGAAGGTCATCTCAAAGCTCTTCAGAAGACTTTTGGATTACCATGAGAAGCAGGTCTTCACTGGCCCACCAGAAAACACTCGTGACTATATAATGCAGGCTGCCAAGGCTCTGCTGATTGGCGAGTGGCGCCTGGCTGTTGATCTTCTCCTTTCCATCAAGATCTGGTCTCTTGTTTCTAATGTTGACGATATCAAGAAGATGCTGACTGTCAAGATTCAGGAGGAGGGTCTCAGAACCTACCTTTTCACGTTTGGAAAGTTCTACAATGCTCTGTCGCTTGAGTCCATCGCCGAGTTGTTTGACCTTCCAGTCAACAAGGTTGTCTCCATTGTTGCTAAGCTTGTCGATAACGAGGAGGTTTCTGCTGTTCTTGACCAAAAGTCCGACTCTATTGTATTCCAATACCAGAAGCTGACCAAGGTGCAGTTGCTGGCTCTTTCATTGGCTGATAAGTCAGTGCAACTTGCCGAGAGAAACGAGAGACTGGTTGCTGGCGGTCACCAGATGAACGCTGATTACAAGTCTCAGTCTGCTGGCAAGAGAGTAGACAGATCCAAGCCCGTTAGGGCAAAGTAAATGCATAAGCGAGAGCTACAACAAATGCAAAAAATTGAAGGTGCTAACTATTTAGCGGCATTTATCTAATAGATACGGTGATGTAAATTTCATGAAACTTTTTTGAATGCAGATATATTCTATGATTACTCTATTTTAGTTCCTCTATCCGGTTTGCTAGCAAACAATAAAATTAGTCGTTATGAGCACCAGCCAAGCAGTGGCGGAAACAGCACACGTAGGCGAGCTCTTACAACACAACATTCTTGGCCAAGTGAGCCTTGTACTTGAGAATGGAGTCGTCCCATCTGGTAGCAGTCTTGTTTTCGCACACGAAAATGTCCTTGGCAATCTTGTCGAGCAGACGGAAATCGTGGGATACGACAACGACACCTCCCGAGAAGGCATTGATGGCATCAGCCAGGGAGTCAATGGTTGGGATATCGAGACCGTTAGTAGGCTCATCCAACAGAACCATGTTTGGAGACTCAATGGCCAGCAAAGCAAACACAACACGAGATCTCTGGCCCTCAGAAAGAGTACCCATCTGAGCAGTCTGGCCCTCACCAGTAAGACCATAACGGCCCAACTGGCCACGCCAGTACTGGAAGTCCTGGGAGATGCTGGAGAACTTGTCACGAACAAACTCAAGAGCAGACTTGGTGAGATCAAGCTGATCGGATGAGTGCTGAGAGTAGACACCAATCTTCAAGTGGGTATGTCTGGAGATAACGCCGCTGGTAGCAGTCAGAGCGCCAGTCATGAGCTTAAGGAGGGTGGACTTACCAACACCATTTGGACCAACAAGGGCAATACGGGAGTCCATATCGACACCAAAGTTGAGGCCCTGGTAGAGGTTATCTTCTGGGTTACCGCTGTAGGAGAAGGAAACATCATCGAAGGAAAGCACAGGTGGTGGCAGCTTCTCAACGTCTGGGAATCTGAAGGAGAAAACCTTGTCTGGAACAACAGGCTCAATAAGACCATCGGCCTCCATCTTGTCGAGAATCTTCTGACGGGACTTGGCTTGACGCACAAGATTAGCGTAGGTACCGGCAGAGGCGATGAACTTCTTGATGTGGACGATTTCATCCTGCTGCTTCTGGTACTGCTTGGTCTGGTTGGTCTCCTGTTCGGTTCTGGTCTTGATGTAGGAATCGTAGTTACCACCATAGAGGTTGAGCTTCTTTAATCTCATGTCAATCATGTTGGTGCAGACACCGTTAAGGAAATCCTGCGAGTGGGAAACGAGGACAAGAGTCTTCTCCCATCTCTTGAGGTACTCTTCCAGCCAGACACAGGCCTCCAGATCCAAATGGGCGGTGGGGTCATCGAGCAACATGAGGGTTGGCTTGACGAACAGGGCCTTGGCAAGAGCAACACGCATCTTCCAACCACCAGACATATCCTTGGTCTTCTTGTTGATGGTCTTGCCGTTGAATCCCAGACCGGTGAGAATGACGGCAGCACGGGTCTCAAAGGTGCTGGGGTCCATGCTGTCGATACGTTCGTACAGATCTTCAAGCACTGGCGACTCTGGGCCGTCCTTCTCAATAATGTCCTCAACCATGGTCTCGAGTCTCTTGAGCTCGTGCTCGGCCTCTCTAACAACGTACTCCAGGGCGGAGAACTCTGAAGGCTCTGCGGGCTCGTTCAATAAATAGACATCAATGGCGTCAGGGACTGGGTACTCTCTGGCAGCCAGGGCCTTGAGGAAGGTTGACTTTCCGCAACCGTTTTCTCCAAGCAAACCATATCTTCTGCCGAAATTGAGTTCGATCGTGGAGTCCTGGACGAGCACTTTACCGTGGAACACGAGGGAAACCTGCTCAAACTTGATATCTCGCGATGTTTCTGTGGATGTCAGGACACCAGTGGTGACTCTGTCAGAAATACCGTCGTCGTCCTCCTGCAACTTGAGCTTGGCGATGGTGGCGGCGGCCTCGGCCTCAGCGTCGACCTTGGTGGCAGACTTCTTGCCCTTTTCAATCTTCTTGGCTTCTCTTTTGGCTTTACTAGCAGACACCATGATGGGTTTCTTTGAAGGTATATGGGAGTTTACGATGCAGTGAAATATTTAAGGGACCTATAAATTTTTTTATGGGTTAGGGTTTTGGATGAGCAAGGGCTGAGGCACAAGCACTGGGTCATGTCGGTTTGATTTAGTTGGGTGCTGGTTGGGTGATGGTTGTGAGTTAGTGGGTTCTGGGTTTGGGTTGGGGTTGAAAGTTGCCCAGGCCTCAGTTGTCAGGAGACAACAAGGGGCAATAAACTAGAATAACCTAGAAAATAAAAGATTTGTTTAACAGAAAGAATCATTCCTTTCCATTTACTGTCAAGCAACCCTGCAGCTAGTATCACGGTCTCTGACGAGGTTTTTAGTCACTGGCGCAGCCACTAAGCTCAGACAACACCTGATGGAGTTATGATTCCCACATTAAGATCTATAAGAGAATAAATAAGTTAAATAAATAAAGGATTGATCCATGGAACAGCGTCACTGTTTAAACGGTGATGCTCACGTCTGAGTGCTCAGAAATAGGGCTGAGAATGTCGTCGTCCAGCTTTGGACTCTCCAGGTCGTCCTCAAAAACAGTGCCTGAACTATCGCTCAGGCCGCTCCTCAGACTCTTGTTGCGTCGCAGCGATACCGACGTGCTGTTTAGCGAGTCGTCGTATAGTGTAATCACATTCGATGGCCGTCTGATAATAGAAGACGACCTGCGTGCCTTGTTGACCGCAACGTCGCCGTAAATTTCATTCATTTCGTTGGCCTCATCAATCAGAGAATCTTCGCTATCAGAATAGTCATCATCATCAACGTAGTTTGCAAACAACCGTTGAGGCGGGCTGATGCATGAAAGCGGTCGCACAGGCTTTTCAATACTGTCCTTGTTGATCCTCAGATTCAGAGGTGGTGGAGACAATGCTTGCTGGCGACTGTCGGACATTTCAAAGTCAAACAGAGAGCCGATTGCCTGCTCTGGCGATACGACCCGTTCGGGTGAGAGCAGACGGGCAGACAATGGTCGTTCTTGCGAATGTCCATCAGACTGTTCACAATCATACAGGGAGTGGATAGTCTGTACTGGCGACATGACACGCCTACCTCCAAGTAGATAGGGAGACGTGGGTCGTTCTTCAGCAGTATTATATTCTGTGCTGTCGGAGATCACAGACTCTCTCTGTAGATGCTCTACAGGTTGATAAGGAACAGCAGCAGGTTTGTACGGGGAAGTACCAGGAAATTGCTCTCCATCATAATCCAAATCCTCCTCATAGAAATCGTCATCAACATTCATAGACTCGTCAAACTCTTCTTCATCGTACTCGTCGTCGATATAGGTTGGCACGTTCGTCTCCGTGCTCGCATCGTCGTCCTTGCGATAATAAATATCAG
This sequence comes from Deakozyma indianensis, assembly GCA_003706415.3. NCBI lineage: Eukaryota > Fungi > Ascomycota > Dipodascomycetes > Dipodascales > Trichomonascaceae > Deakozyma > Deakozyma indianensis. The sequence goes on from PPLG03000003.1 coordinate 596,105, forward strand.
AAGCATTGCGTTGCAAGTAGGATCCCTGGAATGAAAACATGGAGGCTTGATCGGATACAACTGATTCGGCATCCGCATCCGCATATCCATCAAGTGCACAACTATAAATGGACGATGAAGCACGGAGAAGTTTACCGCTTGCATCAGAAGCCACTTTCTGGGGAGCATTGGAACCATGGGGAGCACGAGGGTGTGGGGTGAAAGGAACACGGGCTGCTTGCCTGACCAGAGGACCACCAAAAAGAGAATCTGAAGAGACCATAGAGGATGTGTCAGAGGATTTTAGCGCTTGACTGGAGTTCAGTACCTGACTGTTTCTTCTATCAGCCTCGTCGTCCTTCGGAGACTTTGAAAACACCCTTCTTCCTCGTTCCAGAATACCGTTCTCTTTGCCGCCAGTCAGGTAGTCACGCCAGTGGTGCTTCTTATGAGCTGGGTCACTCAATGCTCCGTCTGGATGCTCATCCTGCTGCTTTGAATGCGGGGTCCAAGGGAAGTGTTTCTTCTTGGGCAAGTCAGGATACACCTGTTTGAACTCTGAGGTGGTGCCCGACGGAGGGGCCCAGGAGTAGCGCTGTTGTCTGGGGACGGTAGTCGTCTCGGCAGATTCCATCAAGGGCGTCGAAGGGAAGCTTCTGCGGCGATCTCTACGGTTGTGCGCTGCAGCTTCCAGCTCGTATTCAGTAGCCCGTCCAGGCTCCATGCCCTGAGCAAAAGAGAATCGTTTGCGCATTGGATCCATGAGGGGAATCTCTGGGACTGGCTCAGACTTGCTGAGCAGGTATTCGTTTGTATTAGGTGGCGGAGTAGTGCTGAGGACATCAGCGAATGGCTTTCTGAATGTACCGAATCTGTCAGAGTTGTCAATAGTGTCGTACCACGAGCTGCGAAACTGTCTAACCTTGTCGCGAGAGCTGGTTGGTTTGGGTCCAACCATGTGACTTAGCGGCATCTCATCATCGTCTTCGTAGCAAGGACTTGCTCTCTTTTGGAATCTGGACGGATTCTCCTCATTAAGCTCGTCCATTGTGTCAAGTGTCGACGATCTGCTAATTGACCAGTCCGGACGTCTAGTGCCGACGATGGAACCGGCTCGTTTGTAATCTGCGGTCGTAACTGGGGCGTCTGTCAGGTCTACTTCGGAAGACTTTCTAAAGAGACGGTGGAAGCTCTGGCGACGGCCCTTGGAGGAAATTGATGTTGGAGAAATGGGCGACGACGGCCAGGAGGTGAGTTCGGGGCCGTCAGATTTCGCCCGGCGGTGCCCTTTCAAAAGCTTCATGATTGCGTGTGTTTGCCAAGGGTCTAGGCGGTCTTAAATGGGTTACGTTTGCTGGCGGACAAGTTGAAATTAGGTTGCGGGCTTGGAAAGTGGTGCTTTTGCAAAGGTGGTTTATTTGAAGTTCAGCAGGCTGCTCAGTCGGTAATACACATGTATATATATCACGCTTTCAGAAAGCATATGATGGTTGGGGCACTGTTCGGGCTATGGCGCTCACTGGCCTAAACAAGATTTATGCATCAGCTACTAAGATACTATCTTGGACTGGCACGATTACTTGCGGGAAAATAGCAGCAGGAATGGCGCAAGCAGTCTAAGCAATGTTGTATTGACGCCGTTATGACAGCGACTATCGCCTCGTTCCCGCAGTCTTTTTTACAGCTCTCTCTTCCCTCATGCCTATTTTTGAATCAGTTGATCTCACATGTTGCTGCGCCAAAAATTTCAAGCCGTACCCAGCCGCAACCAGTGGAGCGCCCGCACCTTGGGTTGCCTGTCCGGCACAGGGTATCTGAAAATCATTAGCGCCGATCTTCGGCACACATGCCATTGCCGGGAATGGCCTTTGCGCTGTTTCTAATTGCGGTCGCCAGCCCGCGGCCATTTTGCTGAGCTCTCCTGCTCACAGCAGTGCACTGAACCCATGCATAGAACTCATGCACAGCCTTGCCTATAGGTCTGAGCCTGGGGAACAGCATGCATCAGATCACATATCCCCGCTGTGGGAGTAACGAGGAGCACAAGACAGTGCCCCAGCAGTCCCACTAGCTCAGTGCTTCTGCCACTAGCCAATGTCTCTGCTGAACGCGCTTAGGAGCTGCTACAAACGTGCAGGGACATTAGCTTAGCCCGATTAGTCCTAGCCCTTAGAGCCAAAAGGCGAGATAATAAACCCGATCTAGAATGTAAGACTCTCCAGGTGCTGGCGAGAAGTTGTCACGGCCGGCGGCTCGCTGCCGTCGATTGTTACCTTGGCGCGAGAGTTGTCCAGACCTTCCAGCAACACACAGGCCTTGCAAACCACATTAGATGACAAGTATCCGCAGCGACTGCATCTGGCCTCACCCTTGCTACGCACAACCTTCTTCATCTTGTGCGCGACCTGGAAGCTCTCGCCAGATCGAATAATGTCAATGATGGCTGACGGTCGCACAGCCTCCAAGTTCTTGACTAGAGCTCTGGCAGTTCCTCTGAATGCCTCCGGCGAGTATGTACACTCTGTAGAAAAGTAGTCAAGCTTGAGGTAGTGAGCGTACAGCACAATCTCCTTCTCGTATGCAAATTTCAGCGGCTTGGATCGCTTCACCATCGACTCGTCATCTCCAGTCACAATGCTAGTACACTTGTCAAGACGTGCAACGTCTCCTCTCAAGAGGTTTAGCAGCACAGTCTCTGCCATGTCGTCAGCATTATGTCCAGTCACAATGTGCTTGATCCCGAGCTTCATGCAGCCTCTGTCGAGGGCTTGTCTGCGAAATACTCCACAATACGTGCAGTTGTTTTTATTTCCAATCGTCGCAACGACCTCGTCCATGGTCCAGTCGTACAGCTCCTTGTAACTTACAATCGTCAGATCCATCTCGTACTGTTGCTTGTTTCTCTTGACCGTCTCAAGTGAGTCATCTCTGTAACCAGTGATGCCCTCGTCGATAGACAGCAAAACAAACTTCACGCCGTAGTCGTACCGCTCGTTAAGAGTCTTCAAAACATATGCCAAAACCGTCGAGTCCTTTCCACCAGATGCTCCAATGGCGACCACCTCACCGCGGTGAAACAGATTGGTATCTACAATAGTATTATGGGTTTCCAGTTCAAAGACCTTTATGAAGCACTCTTTGCAGATCTTCTGACCTGTCTTTGGCCGTCTAAGATGCGCCTTCGCTCCACACAGCTCGCACTCCACCATTGTATTATGAAATGTATTAATTTCACTGAAATTTTCTTGCCTTCCTCTTCTGGATCTGTCCGGATTGAGCAAACGAGTCTGCCTCTGCGAGTGCAGTTTTTTTGGCACCAAGGCCTGTACAAAGGACCAATTAAAATGTAGCATTTTAGCAGTGTTTTTCAGCCATCATTATAAACAGTAGCCGTTTCCCTAGCAAAGTTTCCCTGTCTTCACGCCCATCTTTTACCTTACCTGTACACACGGTATATCCGACCATATAGATAATGCATGGAAAGTGGCGACCTGCATCTGTAGAATTCCAAGCTCAGTAGACTTGTTCTCTTCTCCATTATTCGAGAAATAAGCTCCGTTGGATGCTTAATATAGTACGCGCTCAGCGTCTGTTATGGAAGCCAAATGGCCGTTTGTCTAGGCGAGGCTTGGCAACGGCGACCGCTGTATCTCCTTCCCGGTCAGCCAAATGGCTACGGAGACTGGGTATTGTAACCGCCGTTGGTTTTGTCGGCTACGAGGCAGATAAATACCTTAATGCATCGTCCGTAACTCGTACCGTGCGCTGTGCATATGTGCTCATGTCGGTTGGCTTAGATTACAAGTACAACTACAATGAGAATAATGATATTGAAGCCATGCACGAGAAGAACGCCGAGAAACTGTACGGTCTTCTTATTGAAAATAAGGGTTTGTACATTAAAATGGGCCAGGCGGTGGCTATCCAGGCCCAGGTCTTTCCTGAGCCGTTCAAGAAGCGCTTCACAATGCTCTATGATGCAGCGCCCCAGGATCCGTGGTCTGAGGTTGCGCCAGTTTTTGAAAAGGACATTGGAAAGTCTGCGGACGACATCTTTGAGTACATTGATCATGAGGCTATTGCATCTGCATCGATTGCCCAAGTCCACAAAGCTATACTCAAAACTGGCGAGACTGTCGCCGTAAAAATCCAGCATCCAGATATCAGTAAACAGGTGGCTTACGATCTTGGTGCATACCGATGGGCCATGTGGGTTTATGAAAAATTTCTCTTTCATCTTCCCATCTATTTTGTTGCAGAACACGTCTCTGAACGAATCCAGCAGGAAGTAGACTTCCGTTGCGAAACCAAGAATACCCTGTACGCTCGCAAGTGGGCAGAGGAGTCAAAGGAGAGTATCTATGTGCCAAAGGTTTATGAAGAGTTTTCGTCAGAGAGGGTAATGGTGACAGAGTGGATCGATGGTACTGCACTGACCAATATCAACGAGATCAAGAATAGGTTCAATCCTACTCAGGCCCTGTCAACCATCACGAACGTATTTGCCAAGATGATTTTCGAGTATGGCGGTGTGCATTGTGACCCTCACCCTGGTAATATTCTCCTTCGTTACGTTAATGGCAAGCAACAAGTGGTGCTTATCGATCACGGCCTCTACATCTACGAGACGCCCAAGTTCCGTAAGCAATACTGTACTCTGTGGAGAAGCATGTTGTCACTGGATACAGAGTCTCTGTTTGACATTGCCAAGCAGTGGGGTATTGGAGATGGCGAGATGTTTGCATCGTCCGTCATGATGAGTAAATATAATGGCAAGAGTGGTATTGACGACCAGCTGAACGAGGAGCTGGAGATACAGTCAAACACACTTGAGAGAACTGAAGCTGCGAAAAAGGCAGAGTATAAGCGCCAGGAAAAGATGAAGGAACAGTTCCAAAACTTTATCAAGGATACCACCAAGATTCCACTAGAATTGATTTTTCTTGGCAGAACTATCCGAATCTTGCAGGGACTTAATAGAGAGTTTGGCTCGCCTGTCAATCGTGTCAAGATTTTTGGTCTCGAGGCTTCCAAGGCTTTGACAGTGCATCAGTCGACTTGGTCGGGGTGGTTTCAGGAATGGAGAAAGCATATTGTTTTCAGAATCGTTTTGCTGGCCACCGATGTGTCCTTTTCCTGGCTTAGAATGAGACAGTTGTTTGGCTCCAAAAGGGGTATGGAAGACGTGCTTGACGACCAGCTTGAGCAGGTAGGCGTCGAGTCGCAGAAGGAAGGGCTGTTTGATAACTAGATCTAGATGTTAGATGTTAGATGTTAGATGTTAGATTTTAGATTAGACGTATTAGTTAATGACTCTGTATACGAATCAGGCACTGTTCAGGTACCTTACCATGTGGCCGGAGTCAGGTACAGAGGTACTAAGCAGAACCGACATAAAGTTGCTCGAGTGAACGATAGATAGGATTATACAAGGACTTTAAAAACGATCCAAAAACGACTTATAACCGAAGCAAATAAAAAAATCTATAAAATTGCGTGAGGACTTCACCCTGTACTTAGCTCCTCAACTCACCCAGGTGAAGAAACTACTGTAGGTCAGAATAGCTGAAAGCGGCTGCGAGTGAAAAGCTTAGTTGCTGAGAAACAAATTTAAGAAAGACTTTAAAAACGAATTTAAATGCGAGTTAAATTCGAATATATAAACATCTCTAATCTGTTCTTCTTCCCAGAGTTTCTTGTCTGCGCTGTCGAGATGCCCTGTCCCCCACGAGCTGTACACCTAGCAACGCTGCATTGACACTTCAACAACTCATCTTACTACGTGGCTGTGTGCGTTTGTATAAAATAATGGTTGTGGTGCGAACTGTAACAGGAATGTCATTGCTGGCAACGGCATTTGCATTGCGCGGCCTGGATCCAAAGGTGGCAGATCTCTATGTTCCGGATGCTGATGGTTTCTTTACTTGTCTCGGTGATAAGTCCATCAAGATTCCATTTGACCAGGTCAATGACAATTACTGCGATTGTCCAGACGGCTCTGACGAGCCGGGAACTTCTGCATGTAACGGGAATACTTTTTATTGCCAAAACAAAGGCCACATCGCTGCAATCATCGACTCTTCCAAGGTGGATGACGGCGTCTGCGATTATGACCTGTGCTGTGACGGCTCAGATGAGGCTGCGGGTGTTTGTCCTGACAGATGTGCTGAGATTCACAAGGATTACGTTGAGAAAACAGAAGTCGAGGCCAAAAATCTTCGTGAGGGCCAGGCTGCGAGAGCTCAGTACGCTGCACAGGCAATTGTTGCCAAGCAAGAAACTGAAAAGCTGCTTGCCAGTACGCGCACTACTCTGGAAGCAGAGCGTAATAGGCTTATTGACCTTGAAAAGGCTCTGGAATTGGCTATCGAGAACGACAATGCTTTCGGCGAGAACATTGTTGAGGTGAAGGACAAGTTTATTACTCTATCGGAAGATTACGTCAAGGTTGTTGCGCGTGCAAAGGAACTGCAGACTTTGTACAATGATATCAGTGAGATGATGGAGTCTATGAAGACCGAGTACAACCCCAACTTCAATGATCCAGCCGTGAAACAGGCTCTGAGGCGATGGGAAGAGCTTAGCGGCGAAGGCGGGGTCGCTGGTAATCAAATCTCAGTTAACGCACCAGAGGCATTTGACGAAGCTGTGGAAAAAGCCAAAGAAATCACCCCGGAAGTTGTTCGCCAGCAGACTGGTGGTGCATCTGGAAGGGCGTTTTATCACAAGTTCTTGGAGTCTGGTGCTGCGAGGGAGCTCGACACGTACGTTGATAAGGCCAAGCTGTGGCTTGTTGGAAATGGACTTTTGTCTGCATCCAGCCTGGAAAAGAAGAGTCGTTCCGTTGGTGTGGACGACGCCCGCTCCAAGGTCTCGGATGCCAAGAAGCAGATTGACAATATTGAAAAGAGCATTAGAGATATGGAGGACGAGCTCGTTCCTGGCAAATACGATGATGATGACGCGTTTCGCGCGCTTAAGGACACATGCGTCAAGCGTCCTATCGGAGAGTACACGTACGAATACTGCTACTTCAAGGATGCTAAGCAGAATGGCAATGGACACAGCCCACGCCTAGGAAAATACGACAGAAAGGAGTTTACTGAGGACGGTAAGCTAAGACTATATTTCGAAAATGGCGAGCGCTGCTGGAATGGACCACAGCGCCGAGCAGTCATCGAGTTGACATGTGGACCAGAACACTCAATCGATGACGTGTCTGAGCCAGAAAAGTGTGAGTACCTCTTCACCGGATCTGCACCGATAGCATGCCCAGCGGCATTACCCGAGAGTGGTGACTCGACTGCTGCTCACGGCAAGAGCGAACTGTAAAACGGGCCTTGCGCCTATCTATCAAAATTTCCATAATAGGAAGGTTGTGATGTAGCTTTTTTTTGTGTGTCTTAAGTTTCGGGAACATTCCGGCGACTGCGACAATCAGAGCAATCCTGAGCAATCTAAGGCGGTCTGGCTACCGGAATAATTTTCACTGTACGCCTACAACTGTAATAAAAAATCAAGAGAGGAGATTGTGGGTCTACCGAGAGGCGGCCATTTTGGAGATTAGATTTTGCTGGTTCATTTCTTCGTTGCAGGCGTGTCACTAAGAGAAATGGTGCGATCGCTAGTGAGAATTTTGATCAGCAGAGCAGTCAACAAAAGTGGCAAGACGAGGATAGTCAGCGTGTAGCAAGACGTCCAAGGGTGACTGGATCGGAAGGGGTGACACGTCAACTTTGGGACTGGTTTGGCAGGTACAAGGGCAGGGAAAAATTTGCATTGCTTTTTTTGGCGAGCCTTTTGGAAGGTGTTGCATGGCAACCATCCAAACCGGAACATCATCTGGAAGGGCCTCGGAAGCTAGAATGTATGTGCTACCGATTACCTCTCCGATCGGGGCTGTTCAGGGGCAAGGCGAACCTTGGCAGCAAAGGTCGCCGGAGTAAAACAGCGTGCTCTGCAAAGAGATATCTCGGCTACTAGTTGGTGGGTCCAATCACAACACTTGAGATGCTCACGGCGGGCGTCTAATCAGATATCACTGCCGCAGGTTGTGATGCGCAGCACTCGGCTCTACTACAAAGAACAAAAACACGAGAAATACATCCTGATACATTAGAGGACAATCTTGGATCAAGCTTTTGTATTTCTTTTTACAAATCCCAACGACCTGTTACATTTCCCGTACCCGTGAAACCTTGAGCCATGGCATTATGCAGGTTTTTGGCGCACTGATAACTACCAGTGACGTTGGTTGACGTCATTTGGAAATATAATTCATCTATATAAGTATCAACTACCGCCGTTTGGCTTTCTTCTGTTAGATACTCTAGAAATAATGTCTGAAACATCTGAAATCACTAATCAGAAATCAACCAGAGTCCAGCGCCCGGCTCTGCCTAAGCGCTTGACAGCTGATGATCGTGCGCAACTCACAAAGGCCACGACTGAGCGAATTAAGAAGGTTTTGCTGACGCCAGGCATTGAAAAATCCGATCCCTTTGACAGTTTTGCCCCCAAACCAAAGACTGCTGCTCCAACACGTATGAACGAGACTGAGCAAGCCATTCCAGAAGCCGAGGTCACTTCGAAGGAGCTGATTGATCATCCACGCATCGCCCCTTACGCCTTTGCCTTTGATATCGATGGTGTTATTATTCGCGGTCCTGATACAATTCCCGAGGCACCAAAGGCTCTTCGCATGCTGAATGGTGAGAACAAGTACAACATTAGAGTACCCTACATTTTCGTCACCAACGGTGGTGGTCGTACCGAGGAAAAGAGATGCGAAGACATGTCCAAGCGTCTTGGAATTGCTCTTTCGCCAGATCAGTTTATTCAGGGCCATACTCCAATGCGTGATCTAGCCGACGAGTACAAGACTGTGCTGGTTGTAGGTGGTGTGGGTAACGCTTGCCGTTCTGTCGCAACTGGCTACGGATTCAAGAACGTAGTTACTCCATTCGATATTTTGCGCTGGAACCCAGCAGTTTCTCCCTACAAGACTCTATCTGAGGAGGAGCTGGAAACCACCCGCGAAGTCGACTTTTCCAAGACTTCAATTAATGCAATTCTGGTGTTTGCTGATGAGATGAACTCTTGGGCTGCCTCGATCCAGATTATTCTGGAGCTGCTGCTCTCCAAGGACGGTGTCATGGGCACTGTTTCTGAGACTGGCCAGGAGGGCCCAGAGATCTTCTTTGCCCACAACGATTTTGTTTGGGCTACCAACTACTCGCTTAACAGATACGGCATGGGCGCGCTGCAGGTCACCATTTCTGCGCTGTATAAGGAGCACACTGGCAAGAATCTCAATGTCAACAAGTTTGGCAAGCCTCACAGAAATACCTTCAAGTATGCCAGTAAGGTGTTAACGGACTGGAGACAAGAGACTTACGAGTCGAATTTCCCCTCCGCTGCTACTACCCCATTGTCGAGATCTCGTGCCAATTCGCGCTCCAATTCTCAGAATGGTTCTGCATTGACCTCCGCCTCTGCATCGGTTGCTGCATCTCCAGATGCTTCTGACGACGAGGATGAGGCCGAAGATCTCGGTGCCGCAGTTGAAAAGGCTGTTGGCCAGCAGGTCGCGGATGCATTGCAGTCATCTGCTGCCTCAGATACATCTGAGGAGCTTGACACTCTGCCCAAACCTACAACTGTCTATTTTGTGGGTGATACTCCAGAGTCTGACATTCGCTTTGCAAACACCTTTGACGAGAGCTGGCACTCGATACTGGTCAAGACTGGTGTGTACAAGGACGGAACTGTTCCAGCATATAAGCCCAAGACTACTTGCGAGAATGTGCTGGAGGCTGTTGAGTTTGCCATTGAGCTGGAGCACGAGAAGGAGCTTGCTGAGTACAATGCTGCCCTGAAGGCTGGTATTGTTAGCCACGACGAGGAACTGCACCCCCATCATGTTGCCGAGATTCTTAAGAGCACCAACATCACTCCTGTGGAAAGCACCACTGACCTTACCAAGGCTCCAGTTGCAGCCACTAATTAGAGCTCTGGGTGCCCATTTCGACAAAACCAATATTTATAGAGAAAAGTATGAGCTGAGCTCATTTTAAGTTATACTAGCATGAATCATTTATTTCTGAACTAGGATTTATTGAATCAACCTTCATATTGTAATTGTGTGTCTGTAACCGTTCTCGGAGACGGAAATACCGAATTGTACATTTCACCAGACAGAAATACAAAGCAAATGGAAATTTTTGAACTGTGCAAATTAGACAAGGATCAGAGCCTTGAGGAGTACGTATCTCAGCTGGATACGTTGTTACGTAATGGCGTTTCGCCAACTGTGACTGTCGAGGATGTTGAACTTGCTCAACAGTCGCAGCAGCCCGTGGAGGACGTAAATGCTGGCGACCAGGGAACCTCACCGTTGCACGCAATTGCAAACAATCTGACTGCCGAAAAGAGCAAAATTGGTTGTGCAATGATTGAAAAGCTGTTTGAATACGGCGCCAACTGGATGATGCTGGATGCAAACAACGACACAGCCGGCGACATTGCTTACAGGAGAGATCTCAAATCTGCATTCGAGCTGTTTGTAGATGCTGGAGTCAGAGCTGAACTGCTGCTGAGAAGCCTGCAAAAGTTTGGAGACGTTGAGGTTCTTGATTCGGACGAAGAGGCCGACGAAAACGACGAGAATTCTGGCGACCATGAGCCCACTGATTCTCCCGCTGATCCTGACACTGCTGAGCAAGTTGAGCCAGAACAATCGCCAAAAAAGCCCAGATACGATGGTCCTGACGCCAACAATGAAGTGTACCTGCAGGAAAAGCTGACCTACGAAGGCAACGCTCTCAAGACTGCTCAGAACGACGGAGTAATGATGGACTGGGAAACCCCCATCATGAAGCGATCAGCGGAGCTACTTTGTGCCAAAGAGAACCCTACTGTCCTCAACATTGGCTTTGGTATGGGCATTATTGATTCTTTTATCCAGAAGCTCGGCCCCGCCAAGCACTACATTGCAGAAGCTCATCCAGATGTGCTAGCTCAGATGAAGAAGGACGGCTGGTATGAGAAACCGGGGGTTGTGATCTTGGAAGGGCCATGGAAAGAAACCGTGCCAAAGCTTCTCTCTGAAGGCGTCTTCTTTGATGGTATTTATTACGATACGTTCTCGGAGCACTATATGGACTTGAAAGAGCTATACGACACGGCAGTCGGGCTGTTGCAGCCAGAAGGCACCTTCTCCTTCTTCAACGGCCTTGGCGCTGACAGAATCGTCACGTACGAGGTGTACAAGAAGATTGTCGAGATTGACGTAGAAGAGTACGGACTAAAGTGCGAGTACGAGGAGATGGCAGTGCCTCAGCACAATGACAAGGATACATGGGATGGAATTCGATTCAACTACTTTAAGGTGGCCAAGTACTACCTGCCAAAGATTACGTTTCAGTGATGATCAGGGGAGACAACTGTTGTTATGCACAGCCCACCACTGAATGGTGGGCTAATTAACATTAGTCAATGTGGTGTCATTTTTACGGTCGTAAAAAACGCTCCCAAACGATGCCCATTTTGACATTCATAGCCCGCGTCGCCAAACGTGTCGCTTTTCTCGTATTTTTCACCTCCCAACCAACAGCTTATAACAACCAAGGCGCGCCCAGCTGCTGGCTATTTAAACCCCTTCAACAGGATCAAAACGAATCACGACAGTAACCATGGCGATTGTTACGAGTCTGTGGGAGGCTGCCCGGCCGGCTGCCGAGTACGTCTGCGCGCTGCCTCTTTACCAGTCCATTCCTCTCGTTTCCATCGTGTCGTTTCTCGGCATTTGCTTGCTCAACGGTCTTCGCCAGGTGCTCTTGGCCAACCCTAACCAGGCCCCCATGGTCTTCCACTGGGTTCCATGGATTGGATCCACGGTCGTTTACGGTATGGAGCCATTCCGCTTCTTTGAGAACTGCCGTCAAAAGTACGGCGATGTCTTTTCGTTTGTCATGTGCGGTCGCGTCATGACTGTCTACCTGGGACCCAAGGGCCACGACTTTGTCTTTAATGCAAAGCTTAACGACGTGTCGGCCGAGGATGCTTACGTGCATCTTACTAAGCCGACGTTTGGTGCCGGTGTCATTTACGATTGTCCAAATCATCGTCTCATGGAGCAAAAGAAGTTTGCCAAGAATGCCTTGACCAGAGACGCATTCAAGTCCTATGTCCCCAAGCTCATCAAGGAGACTGAAAACTACATCAACTTTTCTCCGCATCTCATGAACGGCGTTGAGTCTCACACCACTGGCGTTGTCGATGTCCTTGACGTTACTCCAGAGCTCACCATTTACACAGCCTCGCGATCTCTTATGGGTGACGAAGCCCGTGCCAAGTTCACTAGACGCACTGCCCAGTTGTACTCTGATTTGGATAAGGGTTTCCAGCCCCTGGCCTTTGTCTTTCCTCATTTGCCCTTGCCCTCGTACTGGAAGCGTGACGCTGCCCAGAAGGAAATCTCTGGCCAGTACCTCGAGATTATTCAGAGACGTAGACGTGACAAGGATATTCAGGATCGTGATCTTATTGACGCTCTCTGCAAGACTGGTGTCTACAAGGACGGTGTGGTGATGACTGACCAGCAGATTGCCAATCTGCTGATTGGCGTTCTCATGGGCGGCCAGCATACTTCGGCTGCTTCTTCTGCATGGGCTCTGCTGCATCTTGCTCAGAAGCCAGAGTTTCAAAACGAGCTTCTCGAGGAACAGAAGAAGGTTTGTGGTGTTGACGAAAAGGGCAACATCAACCCTGTCACTTATGAGCATCTCCAGGAGATGCCACTTGTCAACAACCTCATCAAAGAGATTCTGCGCATGCATTCTCCTCTGCACTCTATTTTCCGCAAGGTCAGAAACCCCCTGCCCATTCCCGACACCAAGTACGTTGTTCCAAAGGGCCACTTCGTCATGGTGTCTCCAGCATATGCCATGACTAACGACCGCTACTTTGACGAGGCTGCCACTTTTAATCCACACAGATGGGACAAGGCTGACGATAAGTACAACTACAACAAGGAGTCTGACGGCGGTGTCGACTATGGCTTTGGCACTGTCTCGAAGGGAGCTTCTTCGCCGTACCTGCCGTTTGGAGGTGGCCGTCACAGATGCATTGGCGAGCAGTTTGCCTTTATGCAGCTCGGCACTATTCTGTCCACTCTTGTACGCAACCTCGAGTTTTCGCTGCCTGCTGAGGCTCACGGTTGTGTTCCAGAGATTGACTTTACATCTATGGTGACGTCACCGGTGCATCCGGCGAATGTCATTTGGAAGCGTCGTCAGGGAGTGAGTCAATAACATGTAATTATATAATAAGCGCTATACAGCATTTCTATCACTGTGACATTGTTTGTGCGTTGTCATTTCACACGTCCCACAACTTTTGTATCTACTCTCCTACAACTCCTTTTTACACCTCGTCTGGGACGGCCGTCAGGCAACGGAAAACTCCGAGACATTTGGCGATAGTGACCGAAATCGCTCATATCGAAAGAAGCAAAACAATCACCAGGCAAACGACCGATCGCCCCCAGCCCACCACCTAAAGTTCATATCCAACCAATTCTCCCACTGTCTCTCAATCGCGCGCTCCCAGCGCACTGGTTTCGCGCCCAATTTCTCATAGCCGCTGATAATGACGCCAACTCTCCCCAAAAAAACATACATCCAACACAAGGAATTCCCGCCTGCTCATCGCATTGCAAATTTCATTCCCCATCACACTCTCAAAACTCCTTTTATCTCCACAACAGTCATGCTCCATGACCAGCTGGACTCCCGCCCTAACGGGTGTTCGCGGTCTCCGGCGCCTTCAACCACAGATTCTGTGATGGTCACGGCGCCTTCCTCTGTCGATGAGTTCAGACCCGTCCAAGGCACCACCAAAACCCCCCATTTTGTGCATAAATGGCATCACTCAAACTCAATTATGTCTCTGGCCTGTTCAGACAAGTACATTTTCGCTGGCTCAAAAGACGGCCCCGTTTACGTCTACTCGCTCGATTCGTACCAACAGATTGCCGTTCTGCGGGGCCATCAGTCCACCGTGTTTTGCCTGGCTCTCACGAGGGACTGTACTTATCTCTTTACGGGTTCTAGCGACTCGCTCGTCAAGGTCTGGAACGTGGAAACTCTGACTGAGGAGTACACAATCTACTCGACTTATGACATTGGTGACATCTTTTCGGCGGCATGGAGTTCGGCCGACCAGTGCATTTACTTTGGTGCCCAGAATTGCTCCATCCAGTGGCTTTGTTTTAAAAAGTCATCAGAAAACATTTCTACCGGTACGGTAGGCAAAATGCCAAGCAACAGATGGGACAAGTTCTTTGATTCTCACGGTCCTGGCGGTCGCAGACATCCACTGCAGAGCACAGTGGCAGCTGAGACGTCCGAGTCGACACTCCTTGAAGTGCCGAGAAAAAACGTTATTCAGTACGCCCACAACGGCTACGTCTATGCGCTAGTGTCAGCCGATGTCGGCGATCTTGGAGAACTCCTTATCTCTGCCGGTGGTGATGGCTACATCAAGATCTGGGACGTCAATACGCACACCGCATCTAAACAGTTGTGTATTGACAGTCCTATTTTCGCACTTTCGGTATCCAACAGAGACCCTTACATTTACTGTGCCCTCCAGGCGGGCAAGGTTGCCGTTATTGATGTCGACACTATGCAGACCATGAGAGAGGACAAGTGCTGCGACGTTGACATCAACTGTCTGGCTACGTATAGTGGCTGCTTGTTCAAAGGAACGGGCAATGAAGTACACAAGTGGGAACCTCAGCAATATCTGCGAGGATCCTGGAAGGCGCATGACGGCGGTTGTTTGGCCATGGCCATAGCCAATTTTCCTGATGATCGTGCTCTGCTTGTTACTGCTGGCAGCGACTATTGTGTTATTGCATGGGACATCTCAGAACTATCTTCGGATGAAGAGCTTCCCTCGGATCCATCCATCTCCGCGCTCGACACGGAAAACTTCATCCGTGCTCTCAAAAAGTATGTCTCTTACCAGTCAGTGAGCGACGGAAAACACATCGAAGATAGTCACAGGTGTGCGACATATTTAAAAAGCTTGCTGCGCCATTTCGGCGCAGATTCAAAGCTGCTTCCTGTCAAGGGAGGCAACCCCATTGTTTATGGTCTGTTCAAGGCCCCCAAAAAGGAAAACAAGGACGCTGCACGAGTCCTCTTCTATGGCCATTACGACGTCATTTCAGTATCCGAGAATTGGAATTCAGAGCCCTTTAAGCTGACTGCCATGGACGGCTATCTGTATGGCCGTGGTGTCTCTGACAACAAGGGTCCTGCCCTGGCAGCCATATTTGCTGCTGCAGACCTTGTTCAATCTGGAAAACTCGAAAATGATATTGTGTTCATTATAGAGGGAGAGGAAGAGAATGGATCCACAGGGTTTGAAAATACAATGGAACTGGTTGGAAAGGAATTGGTTGGTCCCGTTGACTGGATTCTCATTTCAAACTCTTATTGGTTGGATGATGACACTCCATGCCTCAACTATGGACTCAGAGGAACAATCAAGGCCCAAGTGAAGATCAGCTCTGGAAGAGAAGATCTCCATTCTGGTGTCCACGGTGGAGTGTTCCGCGAGCCCACCATGGACATGGTGAATTTGCTTTCCAAACTCAACAATGACGCTGGAGAGGTCACAATTCCCAAATTCTACGATGGCGTCCGTCCACTCTCCAGCGAAGAAGAGAGCTTGTATGATGCCATCAGTGAGCATACCAAGTTCGACAAGGACACGCTTATGAAAAGATGGAGGTTCCCGTCTTTGACCATTCACTGGATGAGGGTCAGTGGACCCAGCAGTTCAACGGTTATCCCTGCTGAAGCATTTGCCGTGTTCTCCATTAGAGTTGTTCCCGATCAAAGTGCCGAGAGCTTGCGAGACTCTTTGCTGCAATACCTGC
Organism: Deakozyma indianensis; assembly: GCA_003706415.3. Taxonomy (NCBI): domain Eukaryota; kingdom Fungi; phylum Ascomycota; class Dipodascomycetes; order Dipodascales; family Trichomonascaceae; genus Deakozyma; species Deakozyma indianensis. Next base: position 612,036 of record PPLG03000003.1, read on the forward strand.
GCAATAGTTTCCGCTCCTTCAAGTCTAGCAACATGCTGGAGATCGACATTGACAGTGAGTCAGAGCCATGGATTGGCAATACCAAGAACGCTGCATTCCAAATTCTTCGACAGGCTCTTGAAGATGCATGGGGAATGGAGCCTCTCTTCATCCGAGAAGGCGGTTCTATTCCTGTTATCAAGTACCTGGAGAAGTTTTTCGACGCCCCTGTGGCCCAACTGCCCTGCGGACAGGCCAGTGACGGGGCTCATCTTGACAATGAACGACTGAGAGTGACGAACCTTGTCAAGACCCGAGAGGTTCTGAGGCGCACATTTGAAGAGCTCAAGAAGCGCTAAAGACCTGGTGGTTGTACATTCTTCACAAACATTTCATCGAAAAGCATATAATACATATTTATAATTTTTTCTTTTGTATTTACAAGACCTAAGCTATCCGCAGGTGCTGCGTGACACCGTCCTTTTCGTAGACGATGGTGGTTTCAATGAGCTTGAAGGTTACCTCATCGTCAGCGTAGTAATCTTTACTAGCAACAAAATAAATAGTGGCCTCAGAGACTGCCGGCCTGTTTCTCCCCTGCTGGGCACCGCCAGCAGCCCTCATGAGTCCCTGCACGACAATCTGCTGCTGAGATCTCTCTGTTTTGGCTCCGTCGCGAGCAGTCGCGTCGTCCTTGCCTAACGTGACTCCGGCCAGCAGTTTATCAAGATCGTTCGTCGGGCGGTTAATGTATCGTGTTTCAATGGATGTCTTCCAGTGCGGATCAATGACCAGGCCAATGATCCCTGGAGAAGTGCTCTTTACTCTAATGGTAAACTTGTTTTCGTCAGATTCTGGAAACGTGATGGGCAGTCCGAGTAGCTGCACAGCGGCCTCGTCAACCGTGAGACGGTTTGAGACCTGGCATTTGACATGCTCTGTGTTAGTATTACCTCAAATGAAACTCGGAATGTGCCTACCTTCAATGACATGTTTGTCGGCTTCGGAACGCCACGGCTTGCGGTTGTACCCGCAGATGGCAAAGGGAATGAACGCCGGTTCTTGGAGAATGAGAACCTTGTGACCTGTATAGAGCAGCAGGGCCGCAGCAGTCAGAGACAGCGCTGTAATTGGCATTTTGAGCGACGTTGGCGGACGTCTCACAGCCTGTGCAATTGCCTGTTCGATGGCCCGCTGATCCGCAAAGAAGCGGCGCGGCCGCACATCAGGAGGCTTCCTCAGCGACGTCTTTGGCAGATTCCAAAGCCATTGCGAAAGTCGTTTCGACATGGTTTTGGCAGGAAACTTGTTCTGGCTTCTCCTGTGACGCCTTTTGGGCCTTTATGCAAGATTATGTTATCTGTTGTGGGGAAGAGGGACAAGTGCCAGACTTTGAAGAGAAATGATCCCGGAATTAAATTACTTTATATCTCTATACAAATAGCAAATACGTTACACGGTGTATCTTTTGGCACTTTTAGTGCACAAATTGGAAAGATTCAAATATCATCTTCCCATGCCTCGTCGTCGTCGGCCCAGGTGAAATTTCCATTTCGCAGGTCCTCAAGTTGTTTCAGGAACTTTTGTTTCTGATCGTCAAGTTTGGCTTCTTCTTCAGGATCCAGCGGTTCCTCTGGCTCCTTTGCAGGTTCCTTTGCAGGTTCCTGTTTCCTGACTGGCCGCTGTTCTCTCCTGTCGTCTCTCTTGTCTTTGCGAGGAGTCTGCTTCCAGCCGTCACGATCACGATCACGCTCTCGTTCCCGCGGAGGAGAAACCTTGTGTGTGTCCCATTCTGTCGAGTGCGACAGCTTCTTGGCTCTGTTGGCTTCTCTGGCCTTTGAGTGATGTGACTCGTCGTGTCCTCGACCACCTAATCGGAGTCTCGATGCAAAGTCATTTTCTAGACCCGAAACTGGTTCGTGAGTAGCAGCAGCTCCGCGAATGGAAAATGCTCTAGGAGACTCAGCAGAGTCCCTTCTGCCTTTGGGTTCGGCTGTCTTCTTTGGGGTTCCTCCTAAGCGAGCAGCAAACGAGTCAGCACTCTTGCGGTCGATGGGTTCTTCGTCATCGTGATCTTCTGAGTCAGCTGTAGATCTCCTTCGCCGTCTGCGAGGACTCTTAGGACCAGAGCTCTCTTTGGGCACGTCTGAACCAGCAGACGAGTAACGACTAGACTGAGGAGTTGATTTCACCGTCGAGGGAGAAGAAGAAGAAGTCTCTTCAGTAGTGGCCCATCGTGACGAGCCCAGTCCAACAGTCCTTTTAATCGGCGTATTCACTTTCTCAGCAGTCACAATTTTAGACTCGGTTTTACCCTCAGATGACCTGTCATTTGCCCTGTCATTCGACGTACCAGATGAGTTGTCACTAGACTTGACATTGTCGTCTGGAGCAGCCGTCGCCCATCTGGATGCAGAAAGAGGCATCTCTGGAAAGCCTTAAAAACAGATGTTTAAAAGATAAACTTTTCTTGGCACAAGAAGAGAGCGTCGGCTAGGAAACTCTCGACGGCGAGAATTATCGGAGAGTCAAACCGGTGTGAGGCGCTATTACAAGCTGTTAATTTATTGTAATTGGCAAAGGGTTTGTAATGGAAAGAAATGGCTCTCTAAATGTGAGGATTTTGGCGATATGAGGTCCAGATGCAATGGTCCCATAAGCCCATCATCATGGCCAGCAAAGTTGCAAAGTTAAAACTCAAAGAACGCTTGAAGGGTGCGACAAAAAAATAATTTATAATGAGATATTGATATTAAATACATAGGTTAGTGGTAGAGAATTGATCTCCTTTGTAAAAGACATTCTCCATTGACAGTTCAATGAAAAAGGCGTCGCTTCCTTGTGTAGACAAAAAAAAAGTCTTATGCAATCACGCTGCTGCTGTTGCGCTTCCACTCTTGCTTGAGTTGTTGACGGCGCTCATACATTTCTTGCCATCCCTTGTCGTCTTCGTCGTCGTCTTCCTCATCGGACTCCTCCGCCAGGTCGGCCGCAGTCGTCACAATGCGCATTGGAGATGTCGAGCTTTTGCGTAGGGCAGCTGCTGGCGCCAGATTGGGTCTGTTACCATAGCCAGGTGCTGCAACAATCTCCTCAGTGCTGGCGACACGTTGATGCGAGTATCCACGGCCAGTAGCGCCCTCCATACTCACACCAGATCTGATGGATGAGGCACCAGACATGGGACGTGGGAGAGGCTGGCCAGTGTGATCGACAGAGTTCCATCCTCTTCCATGCTGGCCAGAGAATTGGCGTTGAGGCATAACAAATGGAGAAGTGGTTCTAGAGATTTGGCCGGGCATTGAGTGGCGATGTCCGTTGGCAGCCGACTGCTGCTGAGCACCATTCATCTGCATCATGAGCTGCATCTGCATCTGCATCATGGTGTTGAGCTGCTTGTGGATCTCAGTGTTTGAGTTGTTAGCGCTGTATACTGACCCAGCGTATCCCGAGCGCGGGATGCTGTCAGTGGACAATCTCTTGTGGGTAGAAAGAGCGTCATAGGTGGAGAATCTGCGCATCTCTCTTGCATGCTCACTGTCGGCTATCTCGTCCACAAGATATCCGCCCATTGTGTGGCGCTTGTTGAACTGCTGGCGCGCTTCTTGTCTGGCAGCTACTTCTCCTATCAGTCCGCGGGCAACTGGTTTATGCTGGTTAAAGACGGCCGGCAGAGCAGGACGAGACATGTGGCCAGTAAAGCCGCTACGGTCGGGCACTGATCTGGTGGATCTCAGAGATCGAGTTTCCGGCTCCATATGGTCGTTCAGTGGCAGGGTATGCGAATGCGCCATGGAAAACGTGGGCGACTTGTTGATATTGGGGAAACCATGCATAATAAGGGCAGCCAGGGGGACATCGTCGTCGGCATCATCGTCCTCCTCTTCTTCGGCATCATTGATGGGAATCGAGTTCAAATCGAGCATTGACTGAGAAGCCCTCAACCTTGGCGGACTCTGATTCTTGCCCGTCAGTTTAACCATGCGAAGACGATGAACGGCCAGATGGGCGTCTTGCTTTTGTCGTAGTTTGAGATTTTGCTTGCGTTTCAAATTTTCGTCATCAGAGTCGTCGTCCAGATCCACGTCGTCATCAATATGCCTAAATATACGACTTCCCCAGGACTTGTTTGGAGCGTCGTCCTCCAGCTCGTCATCGGAATCTGGCTGAGCCGTCAAAGCAGTTGTTTCTGTAGCTGGATCGTGAGCTTTTTTCAGGTCTTCAAGCATCTGTTTAGTCATGAGTTTAGATTCTCTGCGCTGCTTGACAAGGTCAAACGCAGATTCTTCACGTCTAATCATGGGATGGCGCTTTGGCCCTGGGAACAGCTCAGGCTCTTTTTCTTCATAGTTGATGGAATCAATGGTGAGGTCGACCTCCTCCATGTCGAGGGCAGCGCTTCGACCTTCGTCTCTGAAGAGTAGTTGCGAGGGCATGCGGCGAGGTTTATTTGATGGCGATGACGAAGTTGGACCAACTGTCGACCGAGGTCTGGTGTCCTTGGAAACTTTTTTCGGGTTGTAGGAAGAGGACTTTGGCGGGCTGTACGAGTTGTCGAGCGGCTGGTACTTTCTGGCGTAGTTTGTGCCTGCCTCCTCCTCGTCATCCTCGTCATCGTGGTGATAACTTAGCGGATCCTGGTTCATCATGAGCAGAGCATTTTTAAGGACGTCGTCTTCGTAAACAGTTCCAGAGGGAGTCGTGGCGTCGGACTCTAGATGGCCGTAGTGCGAGTTTGCAGAGGCCTGGTCAGTATTGGAGGATCCCGACATGCCCGAAGAGTCGCTGCGTACCTGGAAATGGCCTGTTGAGAGGATTGTGGGCGACTCAATAATGGATGTGTCTGAGCCCGTGGACAGTCGGCGCTGGTTGGGAAGAATGGACAGATCAGGGAGCCCTGGGATGTCACCAATTTGTGGCATTTTGGAGAGCAGAGTAAAGGAGCGGGATCTGGCCAGGTGGTGAGCTGCTGGAGGATAAGGGTTTCCGTTGAGGCCAACGAGCAGGTCCTGTTGCGAATTGCGCCGTTTTGTGAAGAGGTTTAGTGGCATGGTGCGGTCGGAAATAGACTATGACGGAAGGGGTGGCAGGCGCACGGCAGGTGCAGGATCGGGGCGTAAACAGCAGGTAAAAACAAGAAGGCAGAGAGAGATTTCCAAGAGTTGAGAGGAGCCCGAGAGAAACAAAATAGACTCACAAATAAGGATAATTAGAATTCTGGCAATGCGAAATTAGGTCGGAAGCCAAAAAAGACCCTCTTAGAGAATGCAAAATTACAGCGCTTAGTCCCTGCCAAATATTAAGGCTTGGCCGATTTGTTTGTGCTTGGAAATGCGCGGGTGTGCACGGGGGTGTATGTAGGGGCAGGGGAGATGCCGAGGGGCTTCACAAGACTGTTGGCAGTGCAGCAGATATATACAGGGAAGTAGGTGAGGTAGGTGTAGGCTGAGGTCACAATGCGCAGTTTCTGAGGTAAAATCTCTGCTACACGGCAGGTGCACGTTACGACACGCTGCGACTGTTCACGAAAAGCACTCGACGTTTTTTTACAAGAGGCGCCGTCAATAAAAATAGAAATGAGGCTGGGGGGAGAGGATCCGGCGGTGAGCACGCTGGATGGCAGAGAGCAAAAACAACAAGAGTAAAAAATCAAAGTAATGTTAGAACGGATAAATGCTTCAGGGGCGAACAGGTGTGGGACAGGATGCAGTTTGCTGTGTAATCTGTTTGGCCTCCAAAATGGCTCTATATGGCTCCCCTGTGGTCCCCCCCAGCGCAACAGATGCCCGCTAGCTGCCGGCGCCCTGCGACGTCGCGGTTTGTTGTGATTCCGCATACCCAAAAGGGGTGTGGCAGATGTGACAGATGAGGCTGGGAACTGCTACTCAACAAGGCGTTTCAGGGAAATAGGAAACAGTGAAAGTTCCTGTATACTGTCTGTTGTTTTTCAAGAGAATCATTTCTACTCTGCGAAAAACGTGTTTTCATGCCGATTCTTATTACACGCACTACATCCTAACAGGGCATGTGTGGGCTACCTACATTGCCTAAAACTGCAGATCTGGCCAGACATTGGGCAACGTTGGACAGCCAAAAACAAGGTTCCGGAGCCCGGGGATTCCGTGCTTAGCCAGATTGGTTGCCCTGGTGGAGATACCCATCCTTAAACCGGTCTGAATCGCTGGTCTAACCGTCCCGGTCACATGTTCCAGCCATCTTCATTAGGGAGCGCATCCTGCGCACCCCTGCATCTGCAGCAACTCGGCTTGATCCCGACCTGATCCTATGTTGCTGGCAGGAAATATACATATAGAAGATCAGGGCAGCAACCAACAAGACTGTTTAAAGTACTTTCCAGAAAAGCTCTGATGCTCGCCGGCTCAGACGATTCCTGGTGCTGCTTGTCGCGGGGTCTCATATGCAGCCTCGAAACACTGGCCCCACTGGCTAAGAGAGGCCTGTGGGGCAAGCCGTCTGCAAACCAAACGGGACTAATGGCTTCAGGCGATGCCCAGAAGTGGACGGGTGGGAGAAGGGCTTGTAGAAGTCCATTTCTTACTGCTGGAGAGCTGCAAAACGTTGCCTATGACCAGGTTCCACTGTTTGATGTCTCTATGTCTCACGCAAACCTACTCATGCACAGCCTCTGCACGAACACTATCAGGGGCTTTGCACTGACATCTTGCAACGTCCAGCTGGCGGAGCAGCGCCAAGCACTATGAGCCCCAAGTGGATCTTCCTCCCGATCTCGACTAATTAGCTCACAACATTTAAGGTCACAGGATGGGCGCAATTCCTCCTTGTTGTTATGCAAAAATTGTTCTACACAGCAGGTGGAACCTTATCGGAGTTCTTCTGCGCCTGGGTTACATAACCACTACAATTTTCTTCCCAGCCGCAGTCTGCCAGCGTTTCCTGTGAGCATTTCCTGGCCGTGCACTCCCAAACACCCCCATAACATGCAGTGCTATTTCTTGGAAGGCTAGCGGAACGTCAGTTGGAGCCCGTTCACGCCATCAAAAATATACTGAATACAATCGAGTAATAAACGCCCCTGTTGTGCCGCTCATTATTGTATTGTTTTGTTGTCGATTGTATTAAATGCGGATGTACCTTCTGAGGCGTTGTAAGACAGCTCTGCACTCACTTGTGATGTACCCCTGAGGCATGACTGTTTCTGGATGGTCTCAGCTGGAGTAAGGCTGTAAACAGAACAGTGGATAGGAGAATCAACACGACAGAAACGGGATATTATGAGACAATATAGAACATTGGTTTCGAGAGCGTTGTATCTAATACTTTGGATATCTATATCGGCTGCCAGCAGTCTCGAGCTTGTTGACCGAAGGCTTACCTGGGATCCCATAGTAAACTAGCAGAGTGGGAGGAGAAGCTGGAGTAACATCAACAGCTCGAAATTGAACTTTGCAGTTGATGGAGCACTCGTGACTAAAAGGTTCAGGTCAGCAACTCTCCAAGTCGTCTCAAAATTCTCAGATCAGTGAATCCTGACGTTCTTGTTGTCACTTGTCCAACAGCTGCTACTCCGCCATGGTGCGGCAGACGGCAGCGAGACTGATACTGGCGCTCCAACCCTTCAGATCACTAAAGACAATTGAAGATCTTCAAATTATAAAAGACAATTGAAGAATCTTGCAATCATTGAAAAGAAGAATATTCTGAAGACACTCTACAACACCCACTGCAAGCATGGTTATTCAACCTTCTGCACTGATTAACTCCGCCTGGCAAAGCCAGGGCACTGCCCCAGACATATTCCAAGCGCTTCACTTCCAACTTAGGACCCACTAATTGCTACAACAGGACCAACTGAGCTGTTGCAATAAGACTATCAGTCCTCAGGTTACAATCAACGGGACGAATAATCAACTTTGATCTTGCAGAATTTTTCTATTACTTCGTTTGATTCCTCCTACTAGCAGCGCATGGAATATCTGAGCACGGCCAGTTGCCCCGAGGGAGTGCAGCCCCTAAGGCTCCCAACTGGTCCCAATTGTCCCAATAGTCCCAGCTGGTGCAGCCGGAGGAAGCCACCATTTGAAAGTGCAGTTTGCAACCTCCAACCCAGAAACCAACTCTAAACAATGGCGACTAAAACTGAGGCCCATTTGACTGACAAAGAGCTGTGTAAGTAGAATTTAGAGGGCATTGCGGGACTGTCGTCTTTGTGCGACTGCTCGCTGCTACCAAGTCATTGACTGCTTTCGAACAAGGAAGTCACTTTAACGCTCTCAAGCAATTCATTGCGACAGCTGTTTGCGACATTACGAGTCAGCTGTGACTTTACAACTTGTTTAATGCACTGCTTGTGAGTCTCCAACTTGCAACTCTGTGGTCTACAGCTTTTGCAAATGCTTGCAACTAGTTGCTAAGTTGTAACTCACAAGTTGTAACAAGTTTCAACTCAATAGACACTCTGTTACGACTTGCAACTCGTTGCATTGGAGTTGCAACGTTCAACATAGACAGTCACACAGTCATCTCATTGATTCTTCTAACACAGTCGACTTGAACAAGTCTGCAGCCACCCAGGACTTCCGTGTCAAGCCACACATCCGTTACAACACGGTTGGCGGTGTCAACGGTCCTCTGGTCATTCTCGAAAAGGTCAAGTTCCCCAAGTTTAAGGAAATCGTCAACCTTACTCTTCCAGATGGCTCCACCAGAGCCGGTGAGGTCCTTGAAGTCCGTGGCGACAAGGCCATTGTCCAGGTTTTCGAGGGAACTTCTGGTATCGATGTCAAGAAGACCAGAGTTGAGTTCACCGGTGAGAACCTCAAGATTGCCGTCTCCGAGGATGTTCTTGGTAGAGTCTTTGATGGTTCCGGTAGACCCACCGACGGCGGTCCAAAGGTTTTGGCTGAGGACTACCTGGATATCAACGGTTCGCCAATCAACCCATACTCTCGTATTTACCCCGAGGAAATGATTTCCACCGGTATCTCTACCATTGATACCATGAATTCCATTGCCCGTGGTCAGAAGATTCCCATTTTCTCGGCCTCCGGTCTTCCACATAACGAGATTGCTGCCCAGATTTGTCGTCAGGCTGCTCTCGTCAGACCCACCAAGGACGTTCACGATGGTCATGAGGAGAATTTCTCGGTCGTTTTCGCAGCCATGGGTGTCAACTTGGAGACTGCTAGATTCTTCAAGCAGGATTTCGAGGAGAATGGTTCTCTGGAGCGTGTCTCGCTTTTCCTCAACCTGGCCAACGATCCAACCATTGAGCGTATCATTACCCCTCGTCTGGCTCTTACCACTGCCGAGTATCTTGCTTACCAGACTGAGCGTCACGTTCTGACCATTCTTACTGATATGTCTTCGTACGCTGATGCCTTGCGTGAGGTTTCTGCTGCCCGTGAGGAGGTCCCCGGTAGAAGAGGTTACCCAGGTTACATGTACACCGATTTGTCTACCATTTATGAGCGTGCAGGTCGTGTTGAGGGCCGTAACGGTTCCATCACCCAGATTCCAATTCTCACCATGCCCAACGATGATATCACCCATCCTATTCCGGATTTGACTGGATATATTACTGAGGGCCAGATTTCCATCGACAGACAACTGCACAACAAGGGTATCTACCCACCAATCAACGTTCTCCCATCCCTGTCTCGTCTGATGAAGGCCGCTATCGGTGAGGGTATGACCAGGAAGGATCACGGTGATGTTTCCAACCAGCTCTATGCCAAGTATGCCATCGGTAGAGATGCTGCTGCCATGAAGGCTGTGGTCGGTGAGGATGCCCTGTCCACTGAAGACAAGCTTTCTCTTGAGTTTTTGGAGAAGTTCGAAAAGACCTTTGTCTCCCAGGGTGCTTACGAGGATCGTACCATCTTTGAGTCTCTTGACCAGGCATGGTCGCTCTTGCGTATCTACCCCAAAGAGATGCTCAACAGAATCTCTCCAAAGATTCTCGCCGAGTTCTATGATAGAAAGCCAGCTACTAAGGGTACCAAGGACACTTCTACTGACGCTCCACTCATTGACGCCTAAGTGGCCAACCGCATTGTGCCCCCTGGTAATTACATAGAAACATAATAAACTGGTGTATAATACAGCCTAGCTAAATGTGTTGCCACTTTTGTGTCAATAAATATAAACTCCATACTTGTTGGCCGCGTAAAGTCGTCGCTCGTTGGCCGCTATACTGGTGATCTCAGTATCGAACCCAGTCAGAGTCACAGCTTTCTGAGAAGTGTACGTAAGAAGCCTGGGAAACTCTCCAGTTGTAGCTAGTACCGATGATGATCTCAAGTGTAGTGCGTTGGAGCCGGTACCAAATGTCTTTATAGGGGCCGAAGCGTTTCTGATATCCCAGATGTCCACTGAGGATTCTCCAGCAGATGCAAAGGTATTGTCTGAAGTTGCACACACAGAGTGCACTGCACTTTTAGATGGCGATACAACCTCGTTCTTTGGGGATCTGAGATCCCAGTATTGCCATCCACCGTCGGTTCCAAGGATCACAGCACGGCCCTCTGTTTCGTAATCCAAGGGGCTCCCCGGCATATCAGTATTGAACACACCTGGGACAACACAGACAGAATTGGCAGAACCGTTCGTCTTATGTCTTCTAACGACCTTTGCTGTTCCTGTCTCAAATAACAACGCCTCGGCTCCCGAAGTGCCGACAATATTCCGTCCTCGACCCAGCATTGCAACGTCAGAAAATGGTTTGCTTCCAGCAAGAGTCTGGATGCACTGACCGTCATCCAAGTCCCAGAGACAAATGCGTAGATCTCCTGAGGAAAGAAGGATCTTGTGAGAAGGAAAGAATTGAACTGTATCTGTTGCAATATAATGACCTGGCAGGGTCCTGACCTCCCTTTCAAGGAGTTTGTCAAATACCTTGATTCCACCATCAGCAAAACCAATTGCAACTAGACTCTCAATTGCGTCAATAGCAGTGGCATTGGAGATATCTCTTGTAAATGCCGGAAACAACAGTGTATCATCTCCATACGTGAGTTCGTGACCTTTGACGGCTACACCGGGGTGTTCCGGCTGAAAGACAACTTTACCGGCATTTTGAAAGACTTCAATCGACACAGTTTCAGATCCAAAATTCAGCCAGAAAGATCCATTAGAGAGCTGGCCGTTCTCAACTTCCGAAATCACTTCTAGAGTGCTTGATTGTGCAGCGATCTGATTCATCTTTAACGGTGTCGTCCCAAGAAGCAGAATAGAAGCCGAATAGCTATCGCAATAAAAAGGTAAGAAGCTATTTACAAAAACTCCGTGACCCTTAGCAGTCGGCAATTGTTGTCTTGAGAGTTGCGTTGCAAGGGCAAATTGGGGCAGTGACCCACTTCTAAGTTGACTCGTTCCGAAACTTGCTTCATGTGAACTGGACTAGCAGTGAGATGAAGGAAACTTTTTCACATTTCTTGATCGTTTTATTCAGGATCTCCTGTTTGCTCTACGCTAATTCATAGTTGACGTCAGCTTCTCAGCCGATCTGCTGCTCCGCCTCATGTAGGACTAACAGAAGCCAAGTTTAGTGCCAATATCGTTCTGCTTGGCTTGAATACAAGTCACGGAGATTGACACTAAATGCTGGAAAACAAATTAATCGATAGTTAGGTATACTCTTGTGCAACGGAATGAGGTGGCTATGTAGTCAGTAACGCGATGAAGCTAAGGTAGATCTTTAGATAAAGTTGCTACAAGGACAAGACATGGATAAACATTTTACCGAAATAACGTCTTCGATCCTTTATCATTTGCTTATCCGAGAAGAGATAGCCAACTAGTTGCGCCGGGGGCTGGCTAGCTGGCTAGCTCTTCATGCCGCTGGGATTACTGTCGCGGGCTCCGTGACCTCACTCGTGGGCGTTGAGCCTGCTGTGCCATTATGCAGTTACGTTTTGCCGCGGAATTGGTTCTTGCACTAGAATTTCCTCATTTGTGCTATCACTGCGATAAACGAATTCCGCCGGTGAGGAGCTACGGGAAGATCGTTACTGTTCCCAGAGGTAAAGAAGCGTTGCAGTGTCTTGCTCTTGGGCAAGCAAACAATACGGTTCTGTTCAGCGTCGTGATTTGAAATGCTGCCTCCGCAGATATATCGGCATCTCCATTCTGCAGCTATGCAGGCTGCGTAGTTCAGTGTAGATAAGCGCCTAAATGGCCGATATGGATCACAGAGTGCAAGTGAGATAGTCTGATATCACTGAAAACCAGCAGTAAAATGGAAGCTTATGCCGATCCTGCTTTCCTGCTGACCCCTTTGCACTTTCCTGCTCTTATCAGTTCAGCTGGCTAGCGTTCTCAGCTCCGTCTCGGAAAGTACTAGTATCTAGAAACGGGTATATTTCAGAATTGAAATAATATGAGATAGCACATGCGGCAAGTCGCTGCCATTTACTGCCATTACCTGCCAGGGCCATACTGCATAGCTCCTGCGATGCCCATACGTGGTCAATCTGCTATTATAAGAAGGCGGTAACCCCGCGTTATGCTCAAATCAATTCTCACACTATGAAGCTATCTGATATCCTCAAGAAGGCTGAGGTTCCTCATAAAGGTGAATATGAATTCACATGGCTCGTTAACCATGACGTTGCACCAATGCCCGCAAGTCGTCGTACGCTTGGTTTCTGGGGTTATCAAGGACTCTGGGCAGTTCCAAACATTTCAGTAGGAACATTTTCGGCAGGTGCTTCCCTGCTTGCTCTTGGTCTAAATGTCAAGTGGTCGATTGGTGCGCTCACGGTCGGCAATTTCATCTTGGCTCTCTACAACATTCTCAACTCTGAGCCTGGAATGAAATACCATATTGGTTACTCTGTCTGTATGCGTATGGTGTTTGGTATTTACGGCTCTACGATAGGAATTCTCCTCAGAATGTTGGTCTCGTTAGTCAATTACGGCTCTTTTACCTGGCTCGGAGGACTAGGATTTGTATGCATGTTCTCAGCTTGGTCCCCAGATTACTTGAACTGGCAAAAAGAGTTCGTTCCGGGTGTACTCATGCGCGACTTCCTCGGATTTTTCGTCTTTTGGTTGTGCCAAATTCCATTCAATCTCATTAAACCTGAGAGGTTGACGTTCATGATCAACTTCACCTGTTTCATCGCTCTCATCGCCATGTTTGCCGTCTTTGGTCAGACGCTTAGAGCAAACGGCGGCCCAGGCGCTATTTTCAACGAGCCACAGACATTGTCAGGGTCTAAATTGGGTTGGCAATTTGTGAACGCTGCATCTATTTGGTATGGTTCGCTGTCTGCTGATACCGTCAACGTCTCGGATTATACTCGTTTCTCAAAGCCAAGTCGACTCTGGACTTACCTTGGCATTCTTTGTGGTGTCGTGCTCTCAGGTGAGCTGGTTCCGATCATGGGCCTTGTCACTGCTTCCGCTTCTAACGATCTATATGGCGAACCATACTGGTTGCCAACACAAGTCTGTCTACAATGGCTTCAAGACTCTTATACCCCTGGAGTTCGTTGCGGAGTGTGGTTTTGTGGATTTGCCTTTGCTTCGACTCAGATGTCTCAGAATGTTGCATACTCCGGTATTTGTTTCGGTATGGATTTCTCTGCTTTGTTTGCCAAATATGTTGATATCAAACGTGGTGCCATTATCTGCGCGTTCCTTTCTTGGGTTGTGCTTCCATGGGAATTCTATACTTCATCGTCCGCATTTCTGGATACTCTCTCAACATTTGGTGTTATTCTGACTCCTCTGGTCTCGCTGATGGTTGCCGACTTTCTGATTGTTAGAAGAAGCATCCTCCACCTTGAAGACCTCTTTTCGGGAAGCAGTAACGCGAGATATTATTTCAACTACGGCCTCAATTGGAGAGGAATATTCTGTTGGTGCGCAGCAATGGCACCTGGTATTCCCGGGCTTATAGACTCCATCACCCCCAGGGGAATTCCAGAAGGTCTGCGTAACTATTTCTATGGCAACATGTTCTTTGCCATGTTTTATCCAATGTCTCTCTACGTCATCCTTTGCAAAATTTTCCCACCGAAGGGTCTTTATGAGGGCGATGACGAAGACGTATTCAATGCATTCACTGTTGATGAATGCAGGAAGTTACACATGGCACCAAAGGGAGAAGGCATTGCCGGACAAGTCCTTGAGGAGATTGCCGGTTCTAGTGACACTGAAAAGGAAAAGGAGCTTGAAAAGGTATAATATTGATGGCTCATTCCTGTATGTACTGTTTAAGTTGAATGGAATTTTTTTGGTTGAATGCAAAGCGCTTGGTTGATCATGGAGTTGGCTAGGAAACGGAGTCGGCTAGTCATTAGGGTATCATCACTCGAGGTACATACTTGAGATACGAAGGGGTAGTGCAAATACTGCATCCTCGATAGCTTGGCTGACAAGCGGCGTTTGAAGTCTCCGGCCGGAAATGCAAATGCATTACTGCGCCATCACATTGTCAGTAAGTGAGCACTGTCTAGTGCATGAAAGTGCCGGCTCGGTCCACGAATTCCAACGCAGAGCTCAAGACCATCCGTGCTCCGGAGAAACTCCATAAGGCACTGCCTCAGCACTTCTACGAAATATCAGCATCTAATAATAGCCGTTCCTCCTTTTCTAGTGCCCACATTTCTATTTGTCGCAGCATCCAGCTAGGCATGACGCTCGCCGATGGTAGAATAATCACTATCTTTCGTTCCTTGTCTTGGATGGCTTGTAGTGACGGTGGTCTGTCATCAGATAGCAAAGTCGCGGCGTCCTTTTCGTCTATGGCCTCAATGTCGAGCATTTCCAGGTACACTTCAGTCATGTAATGGGCCTTTGCAGAAAAGCTCCGATACTCGGCCACAACCGATGCATAACTCCAGTGCTGGAGGCGGCGCAGTACGCAAGTGAACGTGCATGACGAATCTAATACCAGAATTGGATGGTTCCGCTCATCAAGCACATGTGAGAATGCATCTTGGAGTAGATCGCGACCCATAACCATCCAGTCGGCAGATTTGCGCCAAGAGCGCTTCCCGAGGTGAGTCAAAGTAACGCCACTGTCGCTTGCAAAGTGGCGAACCGGCTTCGGAGGCTTATCAGGGTTTAGCGAGATGATTGACTTGAGCGACAGCGCCGCGAGAAACTGGTGGTTCGCGGTCTCTATCGATGAGCATCGGTACAGGCCCTCCTCGATACAGCCGAAACCCTCCGGTGCAGTGAGCATTTTTTGCAGTTACCGCTTCAAGGCTCGTACCTTGGTCAATAAATGCACAAGTCTGCTAGTAATTTTTTTTGCGGCCAGCAGCACAAAGTCTAAACCACAGCGCAATCCAATAAGGTTCGTTAAAGTTCAGGGCCACTCAATCGAGCCATTAAACCTTTCTGAAACGGAGCAAACAATAGTTTTTCTATGAAACAGACTTTTCTCTCTGGTATAAAATGAGCCTCAAAGTCACGGTCTGGTGGTTATCTCAATTCAATTCCAGCTACAAAAAAAGATGGTTTTGCCTAGACAGTTTTTGACTCTGACTGCGATTCTGGGGTGCGGCGTGCAGGCTGCTTCCCCAGTGCTGGTAGCCAGGACTCTGAGAAACGCAGAGGGAAGGGATGTGAAGGTCCAGGAGTTTACTCTTGGTGCTGATCTTGCCCAGTTTAATGCTCTGGTTACTGTCACCACTCAGCTTGTGTATGAGGCCACTGTGCCGGCCCCTGAACCAACCACTCAGACAACCACCGTCGTCTACACACAAGACAATGGTGTCGCTGAGACTCACACCTACACCAATACTCACACTGACACTGAGGGCCATAACAATGAGCAGACCCAGACTCACGAAGAGCACACTGAGACCCATACCCAGAACAATGAGCAGACCCAGACTGAGAAATCCCGTGTACAGACTACCTTTGCGACCACTGTGATCTACACCCAGGACAATGGTGTCGCCCAGACTCACACCTACACCAATACTAATTGGGTTGATGCCCCTGCCCCTACTCCTGCTGAGAACACTGCTACCATTCACCTGTCTGCCACCAACTCTGCCGTCGTCTCCACCTCGCAGGCGGTCGCTGAGACCAGTGCTACCAAGACTGAGTCGGCTAAGACTTCTTCCGAGTCTAAGAGCTCTGAGTCCAAGGGTTCTGAGACCTCTGATTCCAAGGGTAAGACTACCGAGGCTACTGCCACTGGTACCCGCGGCACTGCTACCTCTGCTGCCAGTTCCTCGGCAGCTACTTCACAGACTGAGACAAAGGCGTCGCAGAACAATGCCAGCTCCACAGGCAGCAAGTTGACCAGCTTGTTTGCACTTTTCTTCCCATTTGTCTTGGGTATGATCTTTGGCGCCTAAACAGGGCCCTTTACTCTGGATATTCTACTATTGATATCTCATATATGTAGCTAACAAAAACAATAGAAGGTCTAGCCTTTCTTTCCGAGAGCAAATGCTGACCATATTCTGCGACTCCAGTTGCCTGCCCCTTTCTGTACTCTACAGACGCTAGCACTGAGGTTTGTGGAGTGCGACATATACTTATCTGTCATTAGGTGAAACTCTGCCGCCTCCAAGGTTCCGGATCGGTGAGAACCTGGAGAGCCCGCATTCACTACCGTGGTTTCCATGTTTTTGATCACGAGCGGGATCCCACCGTTGGGTTTCTCAATCGCAGAATACAGAGTACAGTTCTCTGATGCTTGGGCAAAGTCTTGCGGTCCTGGATGTGAATGTTCAACAACTTGCTCTGCAAAGACGGGCGAAAAGTACTCTTCTACTTTTGGATGATTATAAACTTGAGAAGCTACTGAATCGTAGTGGTAGCCAGTTGTATCCACCATACGGTCTTGCTCATATGCGCCATTTTGTATCAACTGAGTGTCGCCAAAGTAAGGCACATGCTGATGAACGTAGACGCCTTCTCCATAGTCACTGTCATGGGAAAAGACTGATCTTCCGACCAGCAAAATAGCCAAAACCAACAGAGGGAACCTGTTGGACATTGGGGCACAGAGAATAAACGTGGTCAATAGGTCTGAAGATGGCAGTACAGCTTGAGCTCGATTTACCGGTCGGTCTGACTCATGATGTCGTAGAAACGTAGTATACTCGCAGAGTAAGATAACAATCATGTTTCCTAAGCACCTGGCTAGAGTTCGTCGATCATTGAACTCCATTAGATGAAGGAGGCAGATTCCCAGCATAAGTTCAAGCAGTTTATTCATAATTGAGACGTTGTTTAATGGAAGCGGTGTAATTATGTGGGCGTTTTACCTGGAGATCACCGTTGGAAAACTCATGTGACCAAGGTACCAGAGCTTCTTGGACTTGCCAAAAAGAGTAATAAATAGACCAATCCAGCATTCGCCAATGCCCAACATACGCGAAAAACAAGAGAAAAAACGCCGAGAGTACAAGAAGAAATACTAGATGAAAACATGAATTACTATAAGAGCAAAATTTACAAATGTCAATCGAGGAAAGGTTCGAAAGCACAAAACATTTAGCACCAGAAGTAGTACGTTCTGACCAAAAAGTTCTTGGCCTTAATTTCAGCCCTTTCAGCTTCAATCTCTTGCCTGAGCTCGTCCATGTTCATTTCACGCATACCAACAATGAGGTCCATGTCTTTAGCACGCATAAACGGAGTGCGGTAGTAGATCTTGTAGGGAATGTAGAAGCCAATAATAACTGGAGCTGCAAGGTAAAGCTGAAAGAATGTCTTTGCATTTGGTCGATTGGGGGTAAAGGATCCATCGTCGTTCATGGAAGGAAGTGGCCAGACGGCAACCCAAAACTGAAAAACGAGCACAAGAATATTAAGGACGAAGCCAAACCACGAACCAACGGTGCCACCAATAGCCTTAAAGGCAAGAGAATCCAGCGGAATGTTCTGTACCTTCATAGCACGTCTAAATCTGATATGGCAGAGACAGATAGAACCCCAAGTGAAGATAGAGGACAGGCCGGAAAGAGCCATGAGCCAATCGAAAACGTTGTTAGCAGCATTCTGATTAGCAGCAACGAAACAAAGAAGTCCAAAAGTAAGAGTACAGCCGACAGCAACCAACGGTCTACCAGCATTATCAATGTAACCCAAAATAGCGGGAGCCTGGCCCTGGGCAGCAAGAGCTGCCACGGTACGAGAGCAGCCGAAAACAGACGAGTTGCCAACAGAGAGAACGGAGATAAGCACGACAACGTTCATGATGGAGGGAAGCACCCTAATCTTGGCAGCTTCAATAGCCAAAACGAATGGAGAAGCGGCAGTATTGGTTCCGGTTGCATTTTGAAGTTCGGGGTTGTTCCAAGGCACAAGCATACCAACCAAAGTCAGGGCAACAAGGTAAAACAGAGTGATTCTCCAGAATACCTGCTTAGCAGCACGAGGAAGAGTCTTTCTTGGGTTGTCGGTCTCAGCAGCAGCCAGACCTACAAGCTCAGTACCAGCGAAAGAGAAGGCAGCAGTGACAAAACACGAAACAACACCCTTGAAGCCATGTGCAAAAGCACCTGGCGAGTGGTAGTATCGGCCACCCAAGTAGACGTGCGTGGGGCCACCACCACAAACAAGAACAATTGCCAAGATGATGAATCCAACGACGGCAATAACCTTGATGAGCGAGAAAACAAACTCGGCCTCACCGTAACCACGAACACCAAAAATATTGATAACAAGAATGAGCACATAAAACATAACAACCCAGGCATCAGCATTGGTGTTGGCAGCCTTACTGGAGTCCTTCCAGAAACTGATAGTCTTGGCAGCGGCGACCAACTCTAGAGGAAGCACAACGAGCCATTGAAGGGCGTAGTTCCAGCCCATAGCGAAACCCCATGCGGGGTCCAAGAAACGAGTAGAGTAAGTAGCAAAAGCACCAGAAATGGGGAAACGAACACCAAGTTCACCGAGGGCCTGGACAGTGGAGAAAATCATGCAGCCGATGAGGAAGTAGCCGATGATGAGACCACCTGGACCGGCACCCTGCAACGCAGCACCGGAACCAATGAAGAGACCAGTACCAATGGCACCACCAATGGCAATCATTTGCAAATGACGGGACTGGAGGTCTCTGTTCAGTGGGGCATTAGCCGTAGCCAGGGCGGCAATCTCAACTCTGGAGAGACCTGCTCTCTCGAGCTCGGACATGTCTCTTCTCTTGAAGGAATGCTTGAAGCCGGCCCAGCCCTTGAGCTTGGGCTCGTCAAAGCCAAAGCCAGCATGCTTCTCCTCGTAGGCAACAGCCTCTGGGGATCTATAAGTTCCAATCTTTTCACCGTCTTCCATAGTGATTAAGGGTTAGTGAGATTGGTGAATGAAGAGAGTCAGACACACTGGGCGGCGCTTGAGGGTTTTATATAGCGGGCCCTGTGAATCGTGTCCAGAAATGTTTGCCGATAAGGCCCCTTCTGGCGCTTCGATGCATCTTGGCCATGGCCATTTGCTTTTGGCTATCTGGTCACCCACTATCGAGCTGTGCATTTTTTGGGCCAAGTCAGGCGAGTTCAAGGGCGGGGACTTCAAGGCGGCTGAAGCTTCCTTCGGAGAACCTTTTTACGGGGTTGGCTGGTGACGTTCCGTCAGACGCTGAGTGTCCGCGAGAGGCACCAATCGATTTTGCAAAAGACGTGAAAAGTTTAGTCGATTTATGAGTGTAAACTTGGGGTACGCCGGTTCACACGGGATGGCTGGCCTGACCGTAATGATCTTTGTGTCTGCAGATTTTTTTGCCTGCCCCAGCGCGTGCCTCGCGGGGTCTGTTTTGGCACACTGTTTAGTGGCTCATCCAACGCAATAGCCGCACCCCGCAGCAAGCGCGTCTTACAACAAGAGCCAGGAACTAGAGCCGGGACCTGAATAGCCGCGCAGACTGCCGGCAACGACACCGATGAGCTGGCGGATCAGATGTCTGCTCGCGATGTGTTCGCTACGAGACTGCTACTTTGCGCTCTGGCGGTCCGCTCTGGCGGTCCCCTCTGACGCTGTCAGGCGCAAGTCCCGCCCCGCTGGGTTGCTATGAAGTATAATGCGCCTGTCGACGAGTCACTAGTCACGCAGACAGCCGGGCAGAGAAACGATCCTATTGGGACCTTTTGGGAGATTCAATCCCTTAGGGCCTGCAGCTGGACCATCTCTGCGACGCGGCTGTGCGTATAATTTGATGATGGGCCTGCGGGCCTGCTGTTAGAGGAAACACGCCTTTGTCTGTTGGGTACGCCAGCAGAGCTTATTCCACCGCACAGCCACGCATAATCACCTACAAAGGGCTGCTCCCTGGCCGCATTATCGGTATGCCGGCGGGAGGCGGCGTTGCTGGAACGCAGCAACGTCGTGCCGCGCTGTCTCTGCGAAACATGGTCAATGAGCCTAGGGGAATGTTAAAACATTACCTAGTGCCAAAGTACCGCGGAAGAGGGGCCCACGCCCCACGAGACCGAGAACCAACCGAGTCCCTTGTAGACTGCCCCCCGGATCCTAGCACTAGTTCCTTCCGTATTTGTCTGGTACTCTGGTGCCGTGCCTTGGCTGCACTGGGCACCCAGCATAAAACGTTTGATTTTGCTGGTCATTTGCCCCGGATATCGACACTCGGCGGACTTGGCGCGCGACTCGGCAGGGGAGAGCTTTTGCGGGGTGGTTGCCCTCGTTATCGTTTCGCATGATGGTTTAGTATCGGTTCGCTAGTGACCCGTCTCTCTTCCGCTGCCCTTTCCCTCTGTGGCATCTCTCCTGTTTTCCTCACTGCGTTATCTATTTCTCCTTCTGGTCGACTCCCAGCAGCGCGGTTTTTTCTTTTCCCTTGTTTCACGTCGCGATTTATGCACAGCCGTACTTGGCACTGTGCAAAATCTGTCAGAAGCTTGGCAGAGCCAAGGAGCCTTAGCGCTCGGTGAATCGTTAGCTCAATAACTGACAAGTCGGTTGGCGGGGCGTTGAGATCTCGCTCATGCATATTTAAGGACCCTGTGGCACCTGGCCGTCATCCAACGGTCTCTGTAGGGCGAATGAGCAACTTTCCCAGTGTTTTGCTAATCGTAGCGCTCCCAAGCGCCCTTCGCCGTGTGCGCTGTTATCAGTGCCTCCAGGACTCACTTTCCAGATTGGTTCTTGTTGCTGCCCCTGAGGGGAACTCAAGATAGCGCAAGCAATGATATGGCTGCCACCAACAAGCAATTATTTGACAAAAATCAATGTGTAAAAATCAATGTCGACGCGCCCGCGAAACTGCTCGCTGCGTAGTTGTTTGTGACTCTTTTTTCATGCTGCTGCGTTTTTTGTGGCCCTCTAATGCCCTCATCAGCGTTGGGATGTCGTGTGAGTACTTGCATTAGTTGTTATCTGAGACAGGTGGTGAAGCGTCCAGAACGCCCAACATGCGCACGTTACGCAGTTCGCGGAATACCCACTTATGGACACCCTCCTACGGACAACAGCTGACGAACCTAGCGACCTGTCACTTGAAAGTGCCTGAGCAACCACGGGTTTCACAAATGACTCTGCTTCCCACAGACCACGTTCCCTACCCGCCTGGTTTGCCGGCACTGTTGCCTTCTTGGGGCACTTGTCTCGCCTAGTGTCAACCACCGTGGTCCGACAGGCGCTTCAAGGACATCTCGTGGCCAGCGGACTCGCCGTATACTGCCTCATGGGTTCCTGTACCTGCTAGTTACACGTCCCACCACACAGTGACATCCCTCATCGTGGCCGTACTTTGCCCACTTAGGAAGGCGTGAGGGATGCCTAAACGGGAAGTACGATCCATCAGACCTAAAGGCGGGAAACTAGCGAAGTATATAATCGCAAGCGTAAGTCTGCCGTGAAACTAGCCTATCGTTGAGTAAGTTTCGTCCCTGATCGACAATGAGCACGGCCGTCGCTTCCCCAATGTCTACCGCCTCCTCGGTACACCCCAGTCGTAACACCTATACCGAGAAACGGGTTTACGATCCGCATGATATGCCGGTTATTGAGCAGCATGTGACCGACCCGGCTAGGTTGGAATACTTTGCCAGAGCACAGTTTGACCCTAGCGTTCACCTTACGTTTAAGGCAGATGCACCTGTCAGGAAGATCTACACGGAAGAGCTCGGACTTGATGCTGATGAAGTCATTTCTCCCGTAGGTGCCGTTCTTCCGTTTGAGCTTTTCTCTCAGGAAGCAATTGACATTATGCGCTGGGAGGTCTCCAGACCAGAGGTGTTCACAAAGTACTCCTCAGCCTCCCTTCTCGCTAAGTGTCATCTGCGTGGCTACGCCAAGGAAACGTGCCCATTCACGTACCAAGCTTGGACACATCCAAAGACTGTTGAGGCTGTCTCCATTCGTGCTGGTATCCCTCTCGAGGTCATTTTTGACTATGAGATTGCACACCTCAATTTTGCCGTTGAGAACAAGAATCTCACGACCGATCCTACGCCAGTCGTGAACTGGCACTTTGACTCGTATCCTTTTGTCTGCGTTCTCATGTTGTCAGAGACTTCCGACATGAATGGCGGAGAGACCATATTGAGAAATGAGTTCGGTGATAATCTTACCGTTGAAGACCCTCAGCGTGGATACGCTACTGTCCTTCAGGGAAGGTACATTCAGCATCTTGCTTCAAGACCGCAGTCTGGCAAGGAACGCATGACCATGGTCACCTCTTATCGACCGAAGAGCTCCTTTGTGAAGGACGATTCTGCATTGTCGACTGTGAGAGTCGTGTCAAACCTTAGCGAACTCTATACTGACTGGGTTGAGTATCGCATGGCACGCCTTGAGCATCAAATTAATTATCTCAAGAGCTCAGTGAGAGCTGCTCGTAATGAAGGAAGGACCTTTGACCTACACGGAGTTGTGGAGCAGCTTACTGTCGCTGAGGACTATCTGAGAAACACATATGAGCAAATGTGTGATCCTGTCGCTATTTAGTATAGGGCCTTTTAGTTCGACATTGCTACTTGCCTTGTTGATAGCCATTGTTCTGATTTCACTTCCATCAGCTAGTTGCAAAGGATCGTTGCAGGCAACATTCCTTATTGTAATTCCTGCCGACTAGTTTAATTCTTGACTATCATTAACAGTGAAATAAACCAAGAACTGATTTCGTGGACTTATGCGAGCAATTTACTATACCTAAACTTAACCTTTATTCATGTGCGCAGGAGAAGAATAGGATACACAAAGAAAGATCTCGGAGTATCAGCCGGCAGTGCTATTCCTTGGAGGTAGGGAAAGGAACAGAATGAGAGAGTAGTCAAGATGTCCTCTTAGTTGAAGTCTTGCCAATACCAGTAATCTGAAGATGACTGGGATTGCTGTCACTTTTAATGAAGGAATAAATATAATAAATAGTGCCCAAATATGTTCAAACTGGCAGTAGCTAGGCCTGCTCTACCGCTGTTTCTTCTTTGTCTTCTTTGTCTTCTTCAAAATCATCATCCGATATTGAAACCCACTCAAATGATCCGCCGCCCATGTCCAAATATACCTGGGTGACAATGTAGTCAACCACAGCCTCTAGGTCAAGAGCCGGTATCTCTGCCGGCAAGTGAGGATCATCCTTGGACATGATAAGACGCTCAAATAATTCAAATGATATCTTGCCAATCTGAACCGCTTCCTCCGGTGTGGTTATCTCTATTCCTGCTGTACGAGCAAGAGTGGCAAGATTAATGGCCAGCATTGCCAAACCTGTTGCATATCTTTCAAAGTCCTTCACTGACGATGCCTGTTGAGACAAGATTGTGTAGATTGACTGTTCCGAAAAAAGATCGTACGGTTCTCCAGCTGAACGCTTGCGCACGCGTGAACGTGGATGATCGTTGTGAGGCGGAATGAGCTCGTAAGGAAGTTCAGTGCCGCGATAGTACGAGATAAGGCCCACAAACATTGACAGCCGTTCTATGGCAGCGTTGATCGACTGAGGAGTGTAGTGCGGCAGGATTGTGAAATCAGGCAGCACAGCAAAGCCGATTGTCACATCGTATCTGTGCGCAAAGAGAGTGGTGACGTCCGTGCCTTGATGCAAATCCTTATGACCGTTCTGTTCATCGGCCACAGACGCAACAGCCGCACCAGAGGGAGAAGGCTTCGCCATGGACTTGCCCGAATCAGCCGACTTGATGGGACGCTCTCCTTTCCGGCGTCTCTTTCTGATGTTAAATAACAGAGCGGCCTCTTTGCATAAATTAGTTGATAAATCAATCAGATTCGTGTCCACAGACTTGCAGAGCAGTCGCTTGTCTACAATAGCATCTGTTAGTCTCTGCTTTCTGTGGTTTGTTGCCACCTGCAGCTCTTTGGTTCTGTCACTGATGACCTTCTTCTTTGCGGCGTTCTCGGCCCTGAGCTTTGCGTTTTCCAGCTTTTGTTTCTCTATCGCGTCCTTCACAACTGCGGTATTACTGCAGATCGCCTTTTCCTGGCGCTCAAGCAGCTGCTTTGTTGTCAAGCCGCTAATAAGACTAAACACAGCATCGTTAGTGTCTGGCGACAGCTGTTTGGTTAATTCCGACACCTCATTAGCTATTTTGATGTAGTTTAGACGTTCTTTAAGGGTGAGTACAGATGCGCAGTCTCCACAGTAAAACTTCTTTGCGAAGGATGCCCGTTCACCGCATATGGAGCACACCATAGGCGGTTTGTAATGTGGTGATGTCTGTGGAGATAACTGGGACTTGATGGATCTGATGTGCACTGTCTGCGATAGGCAATTTCTGGGAGACTCTGACTAGTTGTGATGGGATAGAACTGGGAGCAAAGGTTGGGAAGGGTTAGCGCATTCTTGTTAGGTATGAAGGTTAGAGGTAGGTTGCAAGTAGTTGGTGGGTTTGGGGTTTGCATGGGCCGGGCAACCACTATGCAAAATGACCCTAATATTGATTCTACTCCAGGTTTGTGGGTTTGCACGTCTGTGGGTCTCTGGGTCTGTGGGTTTGTGGGATCACAGGATTGCGGCTTCGTAGGCACGGAGGGACGCGGGCTCACAGGTCACTTACAGCTAATGAGACGTTGGATTGCAAGATCTTTATCCAAAGTCTATCCTCTATTGAAATTCTAAATAAATAAAGCCCTGCCGGCAGCGCTACATAATTATACATTCGACTGTGCCTTCCACATGCTGACGCTTCAAAATCTGACGCAAAAGGTCCTCAAACACAGCCGACACGTTGGTGTCGCTCTTGGCTGACGTTTCGTAGAAGGGAGCCCCCCACTGGCGCGCTAGCTCCTGGCCCTCAGAGGGCTTCACTTGACGTCTCGCCAGATCGCTCTTGTTGCCCACCAGCACCACCGGAATATGCTCCACCCCCCACATGTTCAGCAACTTTTGTCGAGCAATGGGTAGCAGATCAAACGAGTTTCTGTCGGTGATGGAATAAACGAGAAGAACACCTTGAACGGCGTTCAATGCCTTTTTGTCAAATAGTTCAAACTTGTCGTGACCTGCCAGGTCCACAATATCGGCAATGTACCTGACTCCCTCAACTTCTGTCTCGTGGATAAATCGGTTCTCTCGTGTGGGGTAGTAGCTCTCAACAAAAAGCTTGTCGGTGTATTGAACGCAGAGAGACGACTTGCCTACGGCGGGCGCGCCGACGAGGGTTATTCTCCGGGTCAGCTGTTTTGCTTGCTTGGTAGGCGGCATGTCCAGTGCTTCAGGGACGGTGCTGCCGCTGGCCTACTTATATAGTTTATGTTTGCCGGACCGGGCATCATTGCATCAGCTGGTATGGTGGAAACGTGCCCTGTGCTAGACGCTGCTTTGGGGCATTTTTTCGGCAGTGATTATTTAGGTTTGCGCTTCGGCTAGTGTGAGGTCTTTTCAGTCACGAGGATGATTGCAATTGCTCTCCTTAGCGGCTGTTTTGCGCCGCTGTCTTGATAGTTTCTGCTCTGTAATTGTCCGCTCGCGGGTGTCCACAGGTGGTCGCGGCAGGTCACTGGCGGCTACAGGGTATCTACAAAGTGTCACAGGGTTCAGATGCATAGACTCGCAGGTGGGGTCTTTCCGATACAGCTGCTCACAGAGCATTTTGCCATTGGCAGTAGAAAACACTCCGTTCCATCTTAACAACCGTCAAGATTTTCATAATATGCGCCGCTCGTGCTTTGCCGAACAGGACGCCCTAGCGCTTGCCGCAAGGCTGGACGTCGTCATTCATTTAGTGGGGCAGGAACTTAACAATTTAGGAACTGGTGGCACAGCGGCGCCTCCAAGCGAAAGCGGCCGGCCTTCTCCATGATAGCAAGCGCCGGAATATGAATGTCGCGTGTCGCCAAACAGTGTTATCTCTGTGTTACTGTTCTTGTGCGCCCGCCGAACTTTGTAATGCTGATCTCCTGTTCACCGGCGAAGCCGGCGGCTGTCCGGCATGCCATGGCCATGGGCTGAGGACCCTAATATCTGGTTGTGCATGTTGACGAAATGAATAATCATGAACCAGTGCACAGCCGTGCCAAGATCCTCGAGAACAAAGAGCCAAACTAACCGTAAAGCTGGAGATGCGGTGCAAAGTCAGGAAGAAGCTTTCTTAAGACTTCTAAGCCAGTATCATTGACCACCAAAACTTGCCAAATCCTTATTTTGGGACGTTTCAAAATGCTGTTCAACAATTGTTCCAGATCCTGGTTACTTCGGACGCTTCGTGCTGCACCCCGGACGAAACTTCGCTCTGGGGATCTGCCAGGGCGACATTAATCATTTATCCCGTTTCTCGAAAAGTCTAGGCCCGTATGTTGGCCGTAATCGATATCGGGTATTCGGCATGGCACAGGGGCCACATTCCAGTTGTGTCTCGGACGGCCGGCAATTCTCCGAAACTTATTCAAGAATCAGAGTTGGGGTGAATTGACAGCTGTTGAGCGCCGTTGTTGAGCCGCAGAGCACAACAAAAATCACTCAGGACAAGAACGGGCCAGCGACGGCAAGAGCGCTATACTGCAAGAACATCTCTGTTCTGCGTCGGTCTTTGCGATTGCTGTTTCCTAGATTTGACTCTTCCATTTGGTCCGCATGCCGAACTGCATCTCTTTTTGAAAAGTCCGTTTCTCCGGACAGCACGACAAGTCGTCCCGGTTGCATATTTTCGGTCCTATAAATATTCCGACTCAAGCCATTTTTGTCGCCTGACGTTGCTACACATACCAATGACCGTTTCCAACCTTCTCAGATCACGAATCAAACTCCAGAGCCTTCTCTCCAAGGTCCGAACTGCCGAGGAACTCGTTCCTCACTTCAAGGATGACATGTATATTGGATGGTCGGGATTTACTGGCGTAGGCGGCCCCAAGGTCGTTCCCTGGGCACTGGCTGACCATGTCGAGAACAATAAACTCCAGGGTCAGCTTGGCTTCAACCTGTTTGTTGGCGCTTCTTCTGACGTTCACATTGAGTCCCGCTGGGCAGACCTAAATATGCTCAGACGCCGCTCTCCGCATCAGGTTGGCAAGTCAATTGCCAAGTCCATCAACGAGGGTCGCACGCTGTTTTTTGACAAGCACTTGTCAATGTTCCCCCAGGATTTGACGTACGGTTACTACACCCTCAAGCGCGATAGACCGGGTCTCGATGTCGCTATCATTGAGGCCACTGCCATTGCCGAGGACGGTGGCATTGTTCTGGGCCCTTCCGTGGGTGCAACTCCAGAGCTCTGCGAGATGGCTGACAACGTCATTATCGAGCTCAACACTTCTCTGCCGTCTTTCGAGGGCTTGCATGATATCACCTACCCTGATTATCCTCCTCACAGAAAGCCCTTCATGATCTCCAAGGTTGACGATCGTATTGGCTCAACCACCCTCAAGATTGATCCAGCAAAGATCCTCGGTATTGTCGAGTCTGATGTCGCCGACACTGTCCCCGCCAACACTCCATCTGACGCAATGTCTCGCCAGATTGCTGATCATTTGGTGGACTTCCTTAAGCACGAGGTCTCTGTTGGCCGTATCCCCGACAACCTTCATCCACTGCAGTCGGGTATTGGTAACGTTGCCAATGCTATTGTCGAGGGACTCGCCAACGGTGGTTTCAAGGACCTGACCGTCTGGACTGAGGTTCTTCAGGACTCCTTCCTGGACTTTTTCGAGTCTGGCCAGCTGCTGCATGCCACCTCCACTTCCATCCGTCTCACGCCAGAGGGATTCAAGAGATTCTTTGACAACTGGGACGACTTCTCTACCAAGCTGACTTTGCGTCCTCAGTTGGTTTCCAACCATCCAGAGCTGATTCGTCGTCTCGGTGTCATCGCCATGAACACTCCAGTTGAGGTTGACATCTACGGCCACGCCAACTCCACCTGTGTTTCTGGTTCCCGCATGCTCAACGGTCTTGGTGGTTCTGCCGACTTTTTGCGTAACGCCAAGCTCTCTGTCATGCACACTCCATCCTCTAGACCCACCAAGACTGATCCTCATGGACTCTCTTGTATCGTTCCATTCGCTTCTCACGTTGACCAGACCGAGCATGATCTTGACATTATTGTCACCGAGCAGGGTCTTGCGGATCTTCGTGGTCTGGCTCCAAGAGAACGCTCTCGTGTTATTGTTGACAAGTGTGCTCACCCAGCATACAAGGACATTCTGACCGAGTACCTTGATCGTGCTGAGTTTTATTGTGAGAAGAAGAAGTCTCTTCACGAGCCCCACATTCTCAGAGACGCTTTCCGCCTTCACACCAACCTTGAAGACAAGGGTACCATGCGCATTGACAAGTGGTAAAGTGGATTTTTTGCATAAGCGCTAGCCTGGCGCGTTATTTTAAGGGAACTTTGTAAATCAGACATAATGGCTAAAATAGATTTGTCATCGCCTTCACTGTAAATTGTCTCATAATTCATGCTTCTACATATTTAGTTATTCTTCATCATTGTCACATCGGCCACTCCTCACTCCTGTACTGTCTATCTGATTAACGTCAGATTATACTGTACTGCCAAGCTGCTCTGCATAACAAACAAAGCAACACAAGAACCTGGAGGGCTTTCATGGCAATCTCTCTCTACCCACATACTCCTGATAGTTAGCATACACTCTCTCGAGGCCAAACGGAAGCGACCAGCCAAGAGACCTACAAACACGCTGCAAAGCCTCCTCGTTGAGGCGATCCATCTCTTTGCCAGCGGTATGGTAATCGGATTCGGTAAGGATGCGGTCCTGAGGAACGGCCTGCACCAATCTCTGGGCCTTATCGTCGGTGGGGATATTGACCAGCGACGAAAAAGAGACATAGACACGGGTCGTTGTCAAAGCAAACCACTCGTCGAGAAACCCTGGGGAGCCAGAGTAGGAGTGGAGGCAGATGGCCGGTGGCAACTTCTCGTCCAGTGACTTGATGGTGTTGAGCACCAGACCATGGCACTGGACGCCGTGAACCGAAATGGGTCTCTCCATCTCAGCCGCCACCTCGACCTGGGCACGAAACACTGCCACTTGGTGCTGAGGCGACACGCGGTATGGAGACAACCCCGTCTTTTCAATATTTTTGACACGGAACGACTTGTCCAATCCTACTTCACCGACAATAGCGCGTGGATAGCGTTCCAAGTAGCCTCGCAGCTTTGCAATGTAGTCAGCCAGTGGCACTGGCTCTGGCAAGGCGTCGATAAACTCTGGGCTCGGAGCCGGCTTGAGAACCGTGCGGTAGTGTTCGTGCTTGTTTGGCGCACCATTCGACAGCAAGTGAGTATACCAAGGGTGGAAGCCGAACGCCGGGATGATACGCTCGTCGGCGGCCCACTCGGCAACAATCTCGATGTCAGCAAGGTTTGTGGACATTGCCGTCAGCGTGGAGGTTCTCATCTGGCCCAGGTCATCCTTAGCCTCCGGATGATCTGTCGGATGGCAATGGGCATCGCATAGCATCTCCGGGCGTCTCTTGTCTGAGGAGGAGTCGGTTTTGGGAAGGTCGTTGCTGCGGGCGGTCGGTCAAATGTGACAAGAAGCTCGCAAGTCGAAAGCGTCTTGCAAGTATCTATTCAGGTGGAGTCCAGATCTGCTTGTGCAACAGCCTAAACGGTCCGACCGCGACGATCTGGAAACTGATGTTCAAACGGGAAGGGCTCCGTCGTCAAAGGGCACAAAAGTGGTCGCCGCAAAAGAACCAAGCAAAAGCAGCAGAAGTGCGGAATATTTTAACTTTGTTTGACAAGGCCGACAAAAATGAGAGTCTTTTTTAATAGCCAGCGGTCCGCTATTTGACAAAATAACCAATTTCCAGCTATCTTGTGCAAAATCAAAAAAATACCCCGAGAGCCCGGTATATGTCAATTCGCCTGAACGGTCGGCCGTCGGCCAGGGGATATAACAGTTTTATAAAAAAGCACAGGTCCCGTGATTGTCCTTTGCTGACAGGAACAAAATGATAACCGCAGCTTTCCTGGGGGTGCAGGTGCTTTCGAGGAAAGCTTGCTTTGCCTGCACGGGTGTACCTGTGCCGGAAAAAACAATTGCAAAAAAAAAAACTATAGGACCACCCTTAAATGAGTTTTTGTGTCTGCTGGTGGGGGGTCGGAGGTGGTCTAGGAAACTGCTTGGCGCGCTACAGCGTATCTCCAACTCGTTTGCAACGTCCTCAGTACCAGAAACGCAAACGCTGGTTGTGCTAGGGTTAACGGCAATTCCGTACGCTCTCTGTGCTTTGCCGGCATCCTCAGGCGGACATGGGCACCTCATGCCGCCGAACAGCTAGGATGCCATCCCTGTCCCGTGGATGAACTCCTAGAAAGCGCTCGGATACTGCCCGACAGAAGTGTGCAGAACGTGGGCTGACTCAGTGCTGCGGTAAACACGAGATTGCGCATCTCATTGGGCCAACGCGGCAGTGGGCTGTTCGAAACGTCTCGTCGTGAGCTCTAGATTTGCTGCCGCAAGGATCCCCATGTGGCAGCCTTCCAGAATGTCAACATGTCTCACTTCAATTCCCCGAACCGTCAAGCTTTTCAAAACTGCGGGGCTGCAGCTGTCTCAGCTGTCGAAAAACACATTGCTGTGCCGTACATTGATTCTCCGACGATTGCTCGCTGATAGACGTTCTAGCCACTACTCCCTATGCTGGCATCAGTGTGGCTACGCGAGCTTGCAGCTTTACTCGCTCGCCGTCTCAATTGGGCATTTGTAAGCAGCAGGGTCTCCACTCAGTGCGCAGGCCACAGTGCAAGAGTGTTCATAGTGGCGTTCCGGCCCCGCATCGCTGGAAACCAGAAAAAAGACTCCGCTCTCGACCGCCTTGCTGGCTGCTGACACTCCAAGCTCCGCCCCCATGCTAGCCAAAAGTACCCCAGATTCTGCAGGCACCGGCCAGCACCTCTCGGCGGCTAAACTAATCGAAATCTATTAATTTACAGCTGTGATTGGAGGAGCTTGTGCTCGACTAGATACAAAATATTTCCCCTCCCCGCTGCTGTGTTTTGCTAAGCACGCGCTCAGCGCTTTACATGATAACCTCGTTCTTGACGTCGCTCTTAATGTCCTTGTGGGGGAGGACAACAGTGTTTTTGACGTAAACCTCGTCAGAGACAGACACGTGAGACGCAAGAATAGACACAATCGGTACCTTAACTCCATCCTTCAGGATGGAAGACTTGTGCTCCTTGGGGTTCACAGCAGTGCCCTCAATACGGGCCCACGATCCAACCTTGCAGCCGGTAGCCACAATAGAGTGCAATACAGCAGCGTCGTGACGGATCTCAACATTGTCCAAAACAATAGAGTCCTTGACACGAGCACCTGGACCAATCTTGACGTTGGCACCGATTGACACATTAGGACCAAGCTTGGCACTGGGGTCAACCTTGGCACTGGGGTCGATAAAGACTGGTGGAACAATGCTGGCCGATGCTGGAGCAAGGCCACTGGCATTGCTGTCAGTCTGGAAGAGCTGCTGCAAGTACAGGGCGTTGGCTGGAACCGCAGACGAGGCCTCCTTGATTTGGCGCCAAAAGTCTCTGGTTTCGTACACAAAAAAGCCGGGAGTCTCGACGAGTCTGACCAAAAGATCCTGCTCAAGACGCAGGTGATCGTCGTCATTGTCCTCTGGGTAAGCGTCCGAGGAAACGGCCTCCTCGCGCTCCTTCTTGGCGGCACCCAGAACATCGAAGATGGTCTTGTCAAAGAGGTAGACACCGGCGTTAACGAGATTCGAAATGTGGGTTTCCGGCTTCTCGACGTAGTGAATTACCTTCTGGTCAGCACCAGCAACAATGGCACCGTAGTTGAGTGCCTCAGAGGGCTCAACACGAGTTCCCATAATCACAGCATTGGCCTTCTTCTCGTCAAAGAACTTTGAGATTTCAGGCAAGGGGAAGGACGAGCAAACGTCGGCATGAATGACAAAGAACTTGGAAGGATTGCCCTTGCAAATAACGTCTCTGAAATGGTACAAGCCACCGGCAGTGCCCATGGCCTTGTACTCTCTCAAGTACCTGATGGAAAGGTGAGGGTACTTTCTAGAATTTTCGCTAATAAACTGAGTAAAGACGTAGTCGTCGTGGAAACCAATCAGAATAATCTCCTTGAGAGTAGGAAGGTTGGCGAGGGCGTCGACCGAGTGCGACAGAATGGGCTTTCCGCCAACGGGAAACAGCACCTTTGGAATGTCCATCGAGAGAGGTCTGAAGCGAGTACCTCTGGTACCGCCTCCAACGAGAATCACAGCTTTAGTTACCATTGTGTTGTAATGTGTTGTAGAAGGAAGAGATGAGGAAGTCCACGTGGTGTAATATTTCACTGTTCGCGAGTTGGGCGTCGAGTTTTTGCGGGCGGGTTGGAATACTTGTTGGAACGTCGGTTTCGCGGGCTTTTTCTACGGTTTTTATGGACATTATTGGGAGTAGTTGGCTCTGTTTGCAAGTGCCTCAGCTGGGAGTATAACAAGTTCAAAGTCCCTATTTTGCTCCTCTCCAGCTCCTCGCTAGCTCCTGTCTAGCCTTGCTAGACCTTTGCCATTCTCGGAACAGTTAGTGACGCCAGGGATGAGTTGAGAGACATTTTCCGTCTTGGGGTTATGAGAGGGAAACGTGCGCGTACAGTTCATTTCTATTATTTATTTTGTTTATTTTATATCAATTTAGTCTCAAGTTCAGTTTGTAATTCGTAGTTCTAGTTCGAGGTCAGTATAGCCACATGACAGCTCCAATTGACTTTACTTAAGTGATTCTCCAGGTGCAGTTGACACATTTCAATCGGCGCGGAAGTTTACAGAGTACATAATTGCTTCTGGATTCG
This sequence comes from Deakozyma indianensis, assembly GCA_003706415.3. Lineage (NCBI taxonomy): Eukaryota > Fungi > Ascomycota > Dipodascomycetes > Dipodascales > Trichomonascaceae > Deakozyma > Deakozyma indianensis. The sequence goes on from PPLG03000003.1 coordinate 645,165, forward strand.
ATTTAGATCATCTTGTACATATTTATAAGGTGCCTATCATCTCTGTTACTCTCCTTGGACATGTGTCCTGGGCTAATCGATGGACGCGCACCCACGACTTCAAAGTAATAAGACATTATTCGTTATTTAACTTAGAATACAGATTACGTACACAGCAAACTGTGACCCCTCAGACTTCTAGGCAGATACTATGTACTTTCAATAGTCTCGTAGGCTTCCAATGCTAATATGCAAAGCTGGCACAGAGGCCAAAATTCTAGATTACGCTCTCACGTTTGTTTGTAAAGATCTTATGCTCTCTCCTTCCCTTGAGCATCAAAATCCATAATTCGCCCACCGTTCCTCTTAATCTCGTCACCCGAGCCTTTGACTACTGTGTTGGTTACTGTGGGCAGCTTGTCCAGTTTCTGGCCCTTGACCACCTGCTCAATCTCCTCTTTGTCCAGGGTTTCATACTCCAGCAAGCCTTGCGCTAGTCTCGATAGTTCGAGGGACTTTTCTTGAAGCATCTTGCGCGTTCGGCCCTCAGAGTTGAGAAGCAAAGCCCGGATCTCCTGCTCAGCAAGATGTTTTGTGGAGGCCGACCACTCCGACCAGTTCTCTGCAAGGTCGACAGGACCAATGGCATCAGACATACCAAATGAGGTCACCATGGCTCGTGCTACCTGGGTTGCATTCTTGAGGTCAGAAGAGCAACCACTGGTTACATTATCAGGGCCATTGATCATCTCCTCGGCAATCTTACCACCCATGCAGACGTCGAGTCTTGCAAGAAGCTCAGACTTGGACTGATCGTACTTGTCCAGCTCAGGAAGCTGGAAGGTAACACCAAGCGCGGATCCTCTAGGAAGGATGGTAGCCTTATAGAGAGAAGTTGCGCTGGGGGTGTAAAGAGCCATGATAGCATGACCAGCCTCGTGGAAAGCAGTATTTCTTCTCGATTCCTCGGTCAAAACCATGGTCTTGCGAGCAGCACCCATGAGAATCTTGTCCTTGGCCCACTCAAAGTGGCCCATGTTGACGGAAACTGCCTTTTGCTGGGAAGCAAAAATGGCAGCCTGGTTGACCAAATTCATGATATCGGCACCAGAAAAGCCAGAAGTGCCTCTCGCCAGCGTCGACACATCAACATCCGTGGAAGCTTCAATCTTCTTCATGTGGTGCTTGAGAATAGCGATACGTCCCCTCACATCTGGCAGCTCAACATGCACAATCTTGTCGAATCTACCGGGTCTAGTCAGGGCCTTGTCAAGCATTTCAGGATAGTTGGTCGCAGCAATGAAAATGACGCCGGTGGACTGCGAGAAACCGTCCAGATCCACAAGCAGCTGATTAAGGGTCTGTTTGGAGTAGGCGTGGTCTTTTGGATTACGCTTCGATCCAATAGCATCCAACTCATCAATAAACACAATAGCTGGAGCTCTGGCACGAGCGGCCGCAAACAGCTCTCTGACACGCTTAGCACCTACACCGACGTACAGCTCGTCAAACTCAGAACCACTCATAAAGAAGAAAGGCACACCAGCCTCGCCGGCTACAGCACGAGCAAGAAGAGTCTTACCAGTACCTGGAGGGCCGGTAAGGAGAACACCCTTAGGCAACTTTCCTCCCAAACCAGTAAACTTTGAAGGGTCCTTGAGGAAATCAACAATTTCCTCCAGTTCCGATCTGGCCTCGTCAACACCGTGAACATCTGAAAACTTGACATTTGACGTCTGGCCATTAGCACCGTCCATCTTGCTAGAACCAAGATCGCCGGAGGAGCCCTTGAGAAGGTTGGTAGACTCGGTGAAGAAGGTGAAGCCAACGATAATGCCCCAGGCGGCCAGTCCCATTGGAACAAACCATCTGACCCACTTGAAAAAGTTGGACATTACAGTTTCCGTCACCAAGACATGGATAGGATCGCCACGGCTGCCACGACCCAAAATGTCGTTGTTATCCTTGACAAACGGGTTACGGGCGGCAGCGGCAGCTGCGGCAGATACGCTGGCAGCGTTCCCACCCGCCGCCTGGGCCTGTTTTGCGGCATCCAGAGCGGCCTGCTCGGCAAAGCTCTTCTCCAGAACCTCTGCAGACTCGACATGGCCAATCGTCTTGAGGGCAGCGACATAGAGAGCCTCGCATTCGTGACTTCTAGCGACACCCGGCATTTCAAATCGCGAAACAACGAGCTGCGGGTAGTTGGCTTCCAGGAGAGCCTTATAAAAGTCGGCCTGGAGGTGAGGGTTTGTGATGGCTCTGTTGGCGGCTTGTTCCTTGACAGCCAACAGCTCTGGCGAGGCAGAGGCCGCTGATGCGGTGAAGCGAGTGAGCGGTAGCCAGTGGGCCGAGCGGCGCTGCGGCAGTCTCAGCAGCGCCGGCGGCGTTGAACGCAGCAGCATCAGCGGAGCGTGCGGTGCCCGCCGTGCCATCTGTGCTCTTGCAATAAACATGTGGCAAAAGACTGTGTGAGATTCGCCTTTTGGTTGACAAACGATAGTTTTACGGACAGCAGTTGTCTAGTGGTGGGTGACACAATTTATGCGTAGATATATTCGAGGTCCAGAAGAATCGATGATGTGATTTTGGGGCCTACTTAACGGTGGCGTTTACAACTAGGAATTAAAGGAAATTAGATACTGTCAAAAATGCGCTTCAAAAAAGATTGTCAATTTGGGTATTCCCGCTGTCTTATATAGTCTGTGCCTGCGCCTTCCATGACCGTCCACCAGTCGTCACGAGACCTGGGTGAAAAATCCGCCAGAATGTCCCCCGAGTATGAAACCAAAGAAACTATAAAGTGCCTTGCATAGGCAAGCTTAGCTGGCGATTAATCGGATGTTTTATCTACTTCTACTCCTAGATACACTGGGCTACTAAAACTGCCCGGAGGCGCGCCCAGCATATTCTCCATTAAAGAGAACGTCAACCGGTCCTTTTGCAAAACGCAAAATTACCTGTCAATTATTCTCCCTGGAGATGGCAGTTGGCACGACGAAAACGAGTGGGCGTTGTTTTTATGCCTGGGTCTCCCACTGAGCCATTAACTTTCCGCTCACCCGGCACCCTCTGCTGGACACCCAGCATCGGTCAACCTCCCACGCCCAGTGTTGGACACCCAGCAGCGGACAGTCTCTCACCACAAGCTCCCAATGCCCCAGATTCTGGCACCAAATCAACCAATCTGAGAGCTGCCATTGGTTATTCCCCTGTACCCAATTCTCCACACCAAAAACTCATCTCCTAGCTTCTTACCACAACACCACAAAAAATGTTTAGACTGGCAAGAACTTCTCCAATCAGAGGAAATGCTTTCGCGGCTCTCCAGCCAACCAGTCGACTGGCCCCAACCCTGGCTGTCTCCGCCATGAGAACAATGACCAGAGGCATCACCACCCAGAAGACAACTCCACAGGAAGCCGAAGCCATTCTCGTAGAGCAGAGAAAGAGACGTGCCAGATCCCCTCAACTCGAGATCTACCAGCCCCAGCTCACCTGGATACTGTCCGGTTTCCATAGACTCACCGGTGTCGCATTGGGCTTTTCACTCTACGGATTCCTCTACGGATACCTCATTGGCCTGCCCTTTGACTCTGCCACCTTGGCCGCCTCATTCGGTGCGCTTCCTCTCGTCGCCAAGCTGGGCATCAAGTTTTTGGCCGCTCTTCCCTTCACTTTCCACTCCTTCAACGGTGTCAGACATCTTCTCTGGGACACCACCAAGGAGCTCACCATCAAGGGCGTCTACAGAACTGGCTACGCTGTGCTTGGCCTGACTGCCATCTCCAGTTTGCTGCTTGCTGTCATTTAGTTGCATATAGGTAATATTATTCATCAGGTAAGGATTATACTCGGTTCTAGTCTTTGTAAACGCGTTCTACTCCTTCTTTACTCTTCCTCTTTTGGGCTTGGGCTTCGTCTCTGGTTCTTCTGCGTCTTCGTCGGGCTTCTCTGCCGGCTCGTCTTCCTCGTCCTTCACTTCTTTGGCTCCACCGCCGTTGGCAGCTGCCTTCCGCTTAAAGCCTAGCGTCCTCTGTCCCTTCGGTAGAGGCTTGGCCTTTTTCTTTTCAAACTTTTCTAGCTGCTCATTCCTGCGAGGCGCACCTTTATCGCTTAGTTCCTTAGCCTTGGCAAGAAACTCCGCATCGTCCTTGTCCTTTCCAATCAACCACTCAAGCAACTTGACTTCTTTCGCATGCACAGCCAAGTCTCCCTCAGCGTGCGGCGTCTCTAGCACCATTGGAAGTCCTTCAATCTCCTTCTTGTTCACGAGCAGTCTGAAGGCCTCCAGACCCAGGAATCCCTCGCCAATGTTCTCGTGCAAATCTTTGTTGGCACCGAGCGGAGCCTTTGAGTCGTTCAGATGGATTCCAGCAAGATACTTGTAACCAATAATCCGGTCAAAATCATTCCAAAACTTTTCAAACGTCTCCGGCGTCGAAATATCGTAGCCAGCAGCATACGTATGACAAGTATCAATACACACGCCAACTCTCTCCTTGTTCTCGACAAGCTTGATAATGTCACGCAACTCTTCCAACGTCGATCCAATAATATTGCCATGGCCAGCCATATTCTCCAGCACAACTTTCACAAACTTTGTCTCCTTGTGTGCGCTGTTGATATTCTCTGCAATGTAACCAATCGACTCGTGCTTTTCAACCTGTCCTAGGGTTGAACCTGGATGAAAGTTGTACCTGCCAATTCCTAGCTGCTCGCATCGTTTAAGATCATCTAGAAACGCATCGTATGATTGTACTCGCTTCGCTGGATCGGGGTTGCCCAAGTTGATTAGATACGAGGCGTGAGGGAGGATATTGACCAGACTGTCGTATTTCAGCTCAGTACACAAATCATGAAACTCATTAATCACCTCTTCTTCGTATGGTTTCGACGCCCAGCGCTTTTGATTCTTCAGAAACAGAGCAAACGAGTTGCATCCCGAGTCGCTGGCATTGGAAACAGCAATTGGCACGCCGCCAGAAGCCGAAACGTGTGCACCAAGTAAATACTTGATGTTTTTTGTTCTCTCAAAAATCACGCCTGCTGTTTTTTTAGATTTCGACATGTTTTCACTCGGATTGTCAGAAAGTGTCTCTTCGTCGCGAGCCCCCGACGATTTACGTCTGCGGCGCAGCGCGCCACAGTCATATAGATCAGCCTGTCATTGTCGGAGTCTTGACCGGCTTTTTGCTTTTCTGAACGCCTCCTTTGGCCTGTTCCTTCTTCTTGAGCCTGACCATCTTCACAGCCGCCTTGCGCAGCCCAGAGTCCTTGAGCCACGCCAGTTCAGTGACATGCACGTTTTCGAGTTTTGACAGGAGAGCGGACGTAATCTCTGATTCTTTGGCAGCAACGGCAAAAGTGTCTTCTCCAATTGCATCAGTCAGATCCTTTGATGCTCCCTCTGGCAAAGCAACAAGCTTACACTTCGACGTTGAACTCAGCACTGGGAAGTGCGAGGTCAATATTGATGGCATATCATGTCTCGCAACAAATACTGCTTGGACTTTGGACTCAGATTCGGGATCAATTAAAAGATTTTGAGCTCGTTCTTCCAAGGTTTCCATGACATTATTAAATCCAATTGAAACGTAGTTCAGAATCTCCGGTTTTGGTGGAGCAGGTGGTTTTGAGCCTTTTCTTGACCACTCCAAATACGATCTAGCTGGCTGCAATAGACTCAGCAAAATCTCTGTAATCTCCTTGTCATTCTCAATCAGTGGCCACGACAAATCCTTATACGGGTTCTCCAACACAGTCTTTGTGTTTTTGCTCATTGAATGTTTTGTTAAGAGTGAAGCCGTTTAACTATGTCAAAAACCGCCAAAAATGGAAAGTACAGAAGAGCACTTACTAAAAATGTATAAATATATAGAAATTAGTGAGAAATATCATATCCAGACTATTTCGGGTTCAACGAAGCAATCTGTCTTTTGTAGCCATCAATCGCCTCGTACTGTTCGCGCACCTTGACTTGGAATCCATCATAGTCTCGCTTCCTAGCGTCTCTTTCCTTCTTCCATTTGGCTTCCATAGCATCGTATCTCTGCTCCCACAGCGTGTTTGTGGCATTGTCAGAGCCTTTGCCTGCGGATTCCAGTTCAGCAAGTCTGGCCTCAAGCTGCTTGATCTGCTCTGGATACACCTTGAGTCCACGAATTCCATCAATGATGAGACCTTCGAAGCGTTCATAACGACCGCTGCCTTTCTGTGAAGACACTTCGGCAACTTTAGCCTTCATAAACTTTCTCTGTTCGTCTGGAAGGAGAGTTTCAAGTTCTCTCATGTAGGTGCGTAGCAGAGACAGCGAATCTTGCTTGGCGTAGTCCAGCTTTTTGCCCAGAGTTTTAAGGTCTTGAGTCAGCGCCTCATTAATTCTCGACTTATCTTCAACATCCTTTTGCAGATGAATGAGCTTCTGGGCAAACTCCCGTTGTAGGTTTGACGCTACCGAATTGCCCACAGACTGCTCACTTGCCCCACTACCAGAACGCTTATGACCAAGCTCGAATCCACGTAAAGCGCCACCTGCCTTTTCACTCTGAAGCTTCTGAAGGTCAGCTGAATAGCGATCCCGCGCTGCAACAGCTTCTCGAAGTTCCGCGCTAACTGCTTCAATCTGAGCTCTGGTAGCCTCAAGGCGCTCTACAGCTCCTCTGCCCTTGGTATTGGCCACATTGAGTTGCTGCTCCAGAGCAGATTTCTCACTGGCCAACTTTGCATTGGACTCTTGGGCACTCGCCAACTGTCCAGAAACAAGCTTCAAGCTATTCTCCATAGCAGCCTTATCTGTCTCTGACAAGTCTGCACGATTACTGGTTGCGCTCACTTGACCTCTCAACTGATCCAGTTGAGTTTCGTATGATTGCACACGATCTTTATGCAGTTTTCCAGTAGCTTCCAGCTTATCGAGGGACGTCCGCAATTCAGCTTCTTGCTTCGTGAGTGCTGTGACGCGAGCACGATGGAAGTTATCAGATTTCTCGAGGGTTTCAACACGCAGCCTTAAGCTCTCAACAATTCTCTCTTTTTGTACCAGGTTATTGTTGAGGTCATTCTCTTTCTTGCCCATACCCAAGAGCTTTCTCTCATAATCCAGCTTCTCTTCCTCATGAACAGTAGCAGCCTTGCGAAGATTATCCCGCTCTTTTGTGAGAGTCTCGAACTCATCCTCCATCTGGCGAAGGTTCTTGCGCGTCTTGGCAAGCTCTTCCTGGAGGTCAGAGACTTTCTCAGTGTTTCGAGCATGGTTTTTCTCGTTCGTGCCTGCCCTATGTTCGACATCATCCAGCTGCCTCTCCTTCTCTCTCAAGCGACGCTCCAATTGATCACGATTATCTTTGACAGCCTGAAGCTCAAGCTCAATACCGGCCAGCTTTTCCTTGATACTAGCCTTGTCCCGGACGTCATCCTGGAGATCCTTGTTTGTAGTCGCAAGATGCAGGACGTTATCCGCAAGGGTATGGACTGTACTGCCTGGGAATGCAATACGGGAAACTTCCAAAATGTGGGAGATGAGTGAGTTTGACTCGTTAAGCTCAGTCTGTGCATCCTCCAGCTCTCTAGATTTACGGTCGTACTCCAATGATAAGCCATCCAACTGCGATCTAGTGAATGCTAGTTCTTCCGACTGCCTGGCAAAATTATCACTAATTTGCTCTGACTTGCTGACTCCTGCACTAATCTCACGGACGGCTTCTGTCAAGTCATTATTATCGAGTTCAAGATCTTCTTTGGCCTGTTGGGCTGCCTGAAGCATTGTCTCTAGCTCAGTATAGTCATGCACAACGTCCGAAACTGCACCTTCAATCATATCAAGATAGTCGAGGGCCAATGTCTTGACGTTATCATACTCTGAGAAACGGGTCTCAGCTCTTTGACCAAGAATCTCGAGGACTGCATTTCCCTTGTGAAAGATGGCAAACATGTCTTGACCACCAACAGCCGGCTGTTGGTGGAGAATAACGTTCTTGTTGCCATTCATTGCTTGTCGGAACTGCTCATTCTCAAGCTCCAAGGAAGAGACAAAATCACCCATGGCGCCTCGGGAGGGCGCATTTTGGCGCTCGTTCAGAATGATAATCTCTTCGCATTCTCGGATCCTATCCTGCGCTCCAGCCAGCAGATTTTCAAACTGGGATCTATCAGATTTAGCAGACTTGAGCTCTTCGGTTAGTCTCAAGTTTTCCATCTGAGCCTCTTGAAGCTGTCTATTCAGGGCCTCAGAAACATCATTATCCGCATCGCCTGCTTTCTTCTTCAGCTCACCCATAGCCTTACGAAGCTTTCTATTCTCCTCCACAAGTCTCGTCCTCTCTATTTCATTTTCCGCATTCTTCTTCACCGAGGCCGCACCACCTTCTGAGAACCTGCTCCCTAGCTGATTTTCATAGAGATGGCACTTTATCTGCAGGTCAAGAATTTGGTGCTTCAGGTCTTTAATAACATGGTCACTGCGGCGTGCACTCTCAGGCATGTCACCTTGTTCGCTGGCGATAATCTTTTCTTCGAGAGCGTCGTCATAAGTTAGCAGATCGTCGTCGTCTTCAAATCCTGCAATGGACAGTCTATTAGACTGGCTTGAGGATGTCTGGAAGATGGGCGGACTAGGGGAGAGAGGGGTCTCCAACTGACTGACGTGTAATTCAGCTTCTGGTTGAGGAGGTGGAGTAAGGGTTTCTTGTTGAACAGGAGTCCTGGGTTCTGGCTGTGTAGAGGTATGCGTCTCGGTTTCTTGCTGCGTAGGAGCTGGCGCTTGATTGACTATGCTACCATTCTGACTCGAATGACTCGCTTGGCTCGCTTGACTTGCGCGGCGTGTGTCTTTTGAAATTGAAGGCGATCTGTTGAAACTTGTTTGCCGAATAGACGCAGGTCTTTGCTTGTCGGTATTTTGCTGATCATTTGCCGCAGTCTTAGCTACCGACACTCTTCTCGGTCCCACAGGCTCGGCAAGGCGGCTCTCGTTAAACTCAAGGTCGTATTTCGAATCCAGTTCGTCCAGGATATTGTCTGTTGAAGTCTCAACATGCTCCTCGGGCTTGGGCTCATTAACGTCTGTTTGCTGGGAGAGATTGCTCTTTGCAGGAAACAGACCCCCGCCGTATGAGAATGCTCTTGAAACCCAGCTCGGTTTTTGCTCGCTAGCAGGACTGAGCAGCGACTGGGTCTGCGTATTTTCTGGGGTGGAGGGCCAGGAGCCAGGCACAGGGGCAACGTCTGTAGGAGGAGGGGCAGAGCGTCGAGACACTGTAGATGCATTTTTGGAGTGTTGCAGAGTGCCTGGATCATCACTGTCACTGCCAAACTCATCGTAGGCAAAGGTTCGCCGGCGGGGGCCCGCAGCTTTTGTGACGGGGGACCTGGGCATATGCATTGACGGCAAATTCGTTGACAGGTCGCTCGCCGAGGGCAGTTCCAGCTGGTCCAATTCTAACGAATCGCGGTCTGTAGAAACCGCTCGACTGCTGGTAAGCAGATGGCGTCTTCGACCCTTGGGGATCAGAATGGACGAATTGTCAGAGACCGCAACCTTGGCCATAATCGCCGAGTGCGACGCCTCTGACAGCTCACCAAACGACATGTCACTCATGGACGGGTTTGGAAACGCACCACTAACGGACAGGGGATACACCAGAAACGAACAGTTCCACCAGGGAGAGTGTGTTGACGTGTGGTCGGAGTTCGCCGCTGATTCGCCGACTAGTTAACAGCTGTTTTTTGTAAAGTAAATAACCCGTTGTAGGGAAATCAAGGAGAAACTTGATGGGATGTTGTGCAGAGTTCAGGCACCAGAAATTGAAGGCTTGTGGGGGAGGCGCCTTTGCTTGTTGTTGCTGGGCCGAGTTTGATGAGCTCTGCGATTTGATGAGATTGGTGCGGTTAATTGCGGTGTCGTTGGCACTGAGAAATTAATTATAAAACACCTTGATTTGCTGAGTACTTGGGTTTTCCTCTTTACACTCTATAGTTATTCGGTTCCTGTATAGGCAAGCGCCAAACACTCCCACCGCATTTGGCATTGATTCGAGTGTCGAGGTCGGAGAGTGTTGAGGAGTGACAGGAGTATTGTTGTTAAAGTAGATAGCATTTGCAAGTGTTTATAAAGGCGTGTATAAGAGTGTACAAGTGTGTATTAGTGTTGAAAAGTGTTTGGTGTAGTTATTCCTCAAGTACCGCAGTGGAGGTGTATGATCTGACAATGGAGTCAAGGCACGACTCTGACGACTCGCTAGATGATAATTTCACTCCGCCAGTTCTGTCTCAATTCGGCAATGAGCTCTTGGCAGAAGGCAATATCGCTCTCATGAGACAGAAGTCTCGGCACTCTGTGCTCAAACAGGCAGATATTGACGATAAGGAAAATACACCTTCGGCCGCTGATTGCAGTCTGAACTCGGTATCCAAGTCTACAGGAACGGATTCGGTTCCCAGAGTTCGCAGATTCGCCAAGCTAGGTCCTCCTAAGCGCGTGTCCATTCATGATCCGAAGCAAGAAGAGACAAAGAATGATAATAGACGTGGTTCCAGCGGATCCTCATCCTCGCTGGCCGAGAGCAGGTCCCCGTTGACACCCAAAACACCTCAGGTCGTTGATGAAGCTGGAAAGGTTTCGCAAAGTCTGCCCGGCAGTATGTCAAACTTGGCGCTTCATAGAGCTTCCAGCGGCCTCGCAAGAACTCCACATCAAGCGCCATCTCTAGTTACAGGGTCAACCAGGAGGGGTCATGATACGATCGAAATCAAGGGCCAGCATTATGAGATCAAAGAAGAGATTGGCAAGGGCGGTTCCTCCAAGGTATTCAAAGTCAAAAATGGTATGGGCAAGATAATGGCCATGAAGCAAGTGTCGTTTGACAATGCTGACGCTGTAATTATTGAAGGGTTCAAAGGCGAGATTAATCTTTTGCACAGGTTAAGACGAGAGAGAAGAGTCGTACGGCTCTTTAATTTCGAACTAGAAGATGATCAAGTTTACCTGGTGATGGAGTGTGGAGAGGTCGACTTGGCACATGTACTAGCGGCCAGGATGACACAGCCTCTGGATATTTCGTTTGTTCAATACTACTCGTCCGAGATTCTAAAGTGCGTCTTGGCGGTCCACAGTCATGGAATTGTACATTCAGATTTGAAACCTGCCAATTTTCTGCTGGTTAAAGGGATGCTCAAAATCATTGACTTTGGTATTGCTAATGTGGTTCCTGATAATACAGTAAACGTACACAGAGAAATCCAGATAGGCACGCCAAACTACATGGCCCCTGAAACTCTGCAAGAGGCCACCAATTCCACTGGTTCAAAGGTGTTCAAACTCGGCAAACCGTCAGATGTGTGGTCGTGTGGATGCATAATATACCAAATGCTGTATGGCAAGGCACCGTACGCATCTTTTGGAAATCAGCAACAAAAGATGAGGGCGATTTTGGACCCGCTGGTAAGGGTGAGTTACCCCGAACGTGGTCTCGGAGACGTTGCTGTACCAGCAGTGGCAATCGAAATGGTCAAAGAGTGTTTGATCCGGGATACAGAGAAGCGGTTTACCGTGGAGGGTGCCTTGACTTGTTCATTTCTTCGACCGGCTGCAGTCAGCCGCCCATTCATAAGGGTCTTGCTGGAGAAGGCCATTGCATACGGGGTCCGCAACGGATACAAAGCAGAGGAGCTTGATCACCTAACAAACGATGCATGGAATAGAGTCATGAGAGAGAATAGTTACTGACGAGATTGTGCGCAATATTTATTATGTTTTCTTAGTCGTCCCAGGCATCTATTGGATTAGCAATATACTGCTCGTATGCCTTGAGGTTAAATAAGGTGAGCTCAGTCTCATTCATGATGCCACACTCGTGGAGAGTCTTTGAATGGTCGCTGAGAACCCATTCCGGATGATCCAGGTTGATGACGAGATTCGTAGTCTTGGAGCCGTGGGCGTTGGTGTAAATCTTTAGAGCATCATATTCAATTGCCCTGTACGGTCTAAAGGCACCTTGAGTGGCAATCACCTGCTTCATTTGAGTTATCAGATCTCCTACAGTTGTTGATCTGAGATTAATGTCCTTGATGATGTGGTTTTTCACGGTCCTGTACTCAAAGGACTTGACCACCCTGACAGTGATGATGGCGATGGTATCAGGGCGCACGGAAGATGCCAGCGGTTCTGAGTCCATTCTTTGTTTGCAATACTGGATTGGCTGACGGAGGGGCAGTGTCCCATAAATTTCTCGTTTTCAGGCTCTTAGAAAAGGGACCCATCGGGTGAGCATCGGGAATGCAGGTGCCGGGGCCTGTGAAGTGAGCTGGGACGCTTTCGAGGAGTCATTGTCAAACGCCTCCTTTTTGTCTACTTCTCAACATGTCAGATGCTCTCTCGCAATGATGATTTCGGCAACTCCAGCCTCGTTTGCAGTACGACACCAAGTCATCACTAGATTCCTCACAAGATTCCCCTTCCGGTAAGCTCGCATGAAACGCCTCCTAAAATAGGTGTGCTATACATGTTGGCGCTCACGCGCAAAGTGGACCAGCTAGGGGACATAAATCGAGTACTAGCCCGGACAGGAGTGGAGCCTCTGCCGCCTTCAAAGTGAGATTCCTGAAACACGTCACTTTGGAGTCTATTTAATTTTAGGGCATCTTTTCGACACGTACGCGCTGCTTCTCAGAAAAACAGTGCACTTCGCCATCTATTTACACTTTGCCTCAAAAGTCTCCGCCGGCAGCTAGTTACGTCCGTCCCCCAAAAGCCGGTACCCCTTAAAGTTTCCAAACCAAGTTGGGGCACAGCTGGTTGGACATATTTCAGTTAGACACATATTTTTTTTGCCCTTTGGTGCCTTCTGGTGATATCCCCTGGCATCTCATTTGGAATCTTTGACTGCCAAGAGTAACGCTGTGAAACGATCCCTCGCTAGTCATCTCTAGTCTTTGCTTGCAACATGGCAGAGCTTCCAAAATGGGTCGCGACACAGCAAAAGGCCTTCGTCAGATGGGCAAATAACCACTACGAAGAAAACGGCATCCCTCCGCTGGTCAATCTCGACACAGACTTCTGTGACGGTACAAAGTTGATTCAATTGCTGGAGATCATCGGATCAGAGTCGCTGGGAAAGTACAAGCCACACCCGAGAATGAGAATTCAAATGATGGAGAATGTCAACATTGCATTAGAATTTATCAAGCACCGAGGGATTCAATTGCACAATATCGGTGCCGAAGATATCGTCGACGGAAACCTCAAGCTGATCCTGGGTTTGCTCTGGATCCTCATTTTGAGATTCACCATTGCGAATATTAACGAAGAGGGTCTTTCGGCGAAGGAGGGTCTGCTGCTGTGGTGTCAGCGCAAGACCTCCGATTACAAGGGCGTCAATGTGAGAGACTTTTCCTCATCGTGGACCGATGGCCTGGCATTCTGTGCACTCATCGACAGACACAGACCCGATCTCATTGACTTTGAGGAACTGGACCCAAGTGACCATAAGGGTAATACTGCTCTTGCCTTCAGCATCGCCAAAACTCAGATTGGCATTCCACAACTGCTCGATGCCGAGGATGTGGTGGACGTTGCCAAACCCGACGAGCGTGCGCTCATGACATACATTGCATACTACTTCCATGCATTCTCTGCCTTGGACAAGATTGAGACGGCCGGAAGGAGACTGGAGAAGTTTGCAGAAGTTACTGGATCTGCTCTGACCATGGAGAATGCTTATGAGACCAGAATGAAGAAACTACTTGACAGCATGCAAAAACAGCGGACGAAGTGGAAGGAAACTACCTTTCAATCCGATTATAAGCTTGCAAAATCAATCGCCAAAGAGTTTAATGCTTTCAAAACAAGCACCAAACGTGAATGGGTGATGGAAAAGAGTGAACTGGCTTCACTTTTAAGTAACATTCGTACAAAGCTGGCTACGTACGGTCTGAAACTTTTTACTCCTTCTCCAGAACTGAGTCTGCACACCCTTGATGTTCGATGGGCAGAGCTATTGACTGCGGAAGGCGAGTTTTCAAAGAAAACAAACAACAGTATTCGTGATATCAAGGAGCAACTACGAAAATCTTTTGCCGATATTGCCAATCAGTTTGCGACTTCGCTTGGAGTTGTCTCTCTTTCAATATCCGAGCTTGATGGTGAGCTAGAAGGACAGCTGGTAAACATCACCAAGCTCTCAGAACAATTGAAACCTCTCGAGGCCATGTTGGCAATGCTAAAAGACTTTGACGCCAAGTGCATTGAGGCCAACGTCGAAGAGAATGACTATACTGTGTACACTTACGATGAGCTAGTGTATGAGCTAGGCCTTGCCAAGCAGGCAGTTATGTTAAAACTAGCATTCATTGAGAACCAAATTGTGGCCCGTTCAATGACCAATTTAACGCCGATCCAGCTCGAGGAGTTTGAGTCGGTGTTTCGACATTTCGATAAACGCCAGATGAATTCACTCAACGAACAAGAATTCGTCGGTGCTCTGGCATCTTTGGGCTTGAGTTATACAGAAGAGGAGCTGGAAAGTATATTTGATGTTACTGCCGACGGCCGAGACGCCGTTACGTTTGAGCAGTTTATAAACTTTATGGTAGGAGTTACGGAAGATCAGCAGACGGCCGAGCAGGTGCTACAATCGTTCGAGGAAGTTGCCAGCGGTAAGCCATATGTGACTGAGCTCGATTTGCAAGACTCTTTGATACCCGACCATTTGATTGAGGAGCTTGTGCGAGCCATGCCCAAACGAGGCGATGGATACGACTACCAGGCGTACCTGAGTAAGCTTGGCGGAGCGGCAGCGTGATTCAATTGCATGTATATAGTGAATTCTGAGACGTTTGTTAAAAGACGACGGAGGTCTTCCAGATTTGGCATATGCCGAGAGAAGGCCCTCCGCCAGGAACGAACTGCCCCCACCCGGCAAACTGGCGGGGGCCACGGGGCAATTTGCCCAAACAGGAAATGTGCCTATCGTGCTGCAGCTATCTTCATTAGAATGAGCAGCCATATAAATACCGACGTTATAGCCACCTCTGCCGCTGCCAAACAACTCCAATCCTCCCAAAAATGCCAGACTACAGAAAGATTATCCTCACCGAGAACGCCCCAGCCCCAATCCCTGTTCTCTCCCAGGCCCTCGTCCACAACGGCATTGTCTACTGCTCCGGCCAGGTTGCTGTAAGCCCTAAGACAGGCAAGCTCGTCGAGGGTACAATCAAGGACAGAACTAAGCAGATTATGGAAAATCTGAGTGCTGTCCTGACCGCTGCCGGTTCTTCTATCGACGACGCCATCAAGGTCAACATCTTTATCACCAACATGGAGAACTTTGCCCAGGTCAATGAGGTGTACTCCGAGTACTTTAAGAAGGGCAAGCCCATCAGAACGTGTGTAGCTGTCTACCAGCTTCCTCTTGGCACTGACGTCGAGATTGAGTGCAGTGCAGCTCTGCCTTTGTAGTCATTTAGCGACCATTCTGTAAAATTTGAACCGTTGGATATCGTTCTTGCATGACGTAACTTGTCTTTGACTCTCCTTCTGAACGCAGAGGTTGGATCCTGGGATGTGTTCTGGGATGTGTTGCATAGCGGTATGGAGTTTCGGTTGTATCTCAATTCACTCAATTCATCCAATTCAGTCAATTCGTCGTCAGTATTATCAGAAAAGCGTGAAATTATAGTTCTGAATCAGTAGAAACGTCTTTTCCACGCTCGTCTCTCAGAAATCTGTCATCTGAGGTTTATGCACAGAGGATCCTGGACGTTAAGGTACGAGTTAACTAGTTGGGAAAGGCAAGGCATGTGAGAAACAAATGAGAAACATGTCGGTAACTATTAGATAAGCACTCGTTGAGACTCCTCTGCTCAATTCTTTCCTCAGGTGTCGCTTCTCAGGTACATATATGTACTCGGGATACGAAATAGGCTTCGCGAAACTAGCCCCTATCTCCGAAACATAGATAACGGGAAAGTGGAATCGCCGTCCGCGCAAGGCTGTGGTGCATAAATTGCCTGAAACATGATGGTCTCCAACGTCTTTCCCGCTGATTCTTTCTCTTAGCGACTAGTCTCCCCGCTTTTCATCCTAGTTACACTCAAATAGGAAGTCTGTCATCATCATGTGCACCCCAGAGCAATGTCTCGGCGGAAAGTATATAAATACCAGCGGTTCCTGCGGTTCCTGCGCTTAGCTATTTCATAACAATGCCAGAATTCAGAAAGATCATCCTCAGCCAAGACTCCCCTGCCCCCGCTCCCATCTTTTCCCAGGGAATTGCTCACAACGGTGTTGTCTACTGCTCCGGCCAGGTGGCTCTGGATCCGAAGACCGGCAAGCTCATCGAGGGCACTGTCCAGGACAGAACCAGAAGAATCCTTGACAACTTGTCTGCCGTTTTGGCTGCTGCCGGCTCGTCCATTGACGATACCATCAAGGTCAATATCTTCATCACCGACATGAAGATCTACGACGCTGTCAACGAGGTCTACATGCAGTACTTCAAGAAGGGCAAGCCAGTTAGATCATGTGTCGTGGTCGCTGGTCTTCCCCTTAACGCTGATCTGGAGATTGAGCTCAGCGCTGCTCTGCCTCTCTAGATGTTGTATTTAACTTGAAATAAAAATATCGTGTTGTACTATTCCGCTTACCAGCCCCTCCAGGTTGTCCAGATGTCGACAACCTTGTCGCTGCCTTTTTCAACAACGTAGTACCATAGGAAGGCATTGGCAGTGATACATGAATGCTGGGGGATAATGTGCAGTCTCTGACCAAGAGGAGGGAATTTTGGAGTTTCACCCTCCATTGGACGCAGAATGCCATGTTCCTGGCTGAGCTTGCCCAGGTACCAGCCTATATATTCGGTAGGCTCAGAAACATCTCCAAAGCCTGGTCGAGGGCCAGGTTCACGAGCCATAGCAATGACACCAGCATTAACTAAAACCTCACCTGGAGGAGCATCTCCTCTACCTTCATAGCACGAGGCTACCTCAGCCAGCACTGACACGGCAACGTTCTCTCGACTAATGCACTTGGTTGCCATCTGCTGTAAATCACAGAATGGATAGTTACCGGCATGCAGCTCGAGAGCGCCGGCCAAATTCTTAACTTTGCTCTTGTCAATGACAGAAGCCGAGTGGGTCGTGGGTGTCGATCCCACAGAGATGGTAAGATCTGAATACTTGGAATCAATTGACTTCGCAATCAGAGCAGCCTCATTCGCAGCATTGATCTCTTGATACAGAAAGTCAGCAGCCTCAGTATCACAGCACGATGCGTAAGAGTGTCCGGCGTGACAGTAAAAGCCAAACAGACTCACGTCCTTGTTAGATGCCACAGCCTTGATGAGAGACTTCAAGGCGTCTGATCCCTGAACAAGACCAGCTCTGTCAGTGCCCATGTTGACCTTGACAAAGATAGACCAAGGCTTTTGAATGTCGTGAGCCTGGTTGTATTCTGACAAGATCGCAAGCTGATCTTCATTGTCAATCATGAGTCGGAGATGCTTCACGACCTTTGACAACTCAACCAGCTCACCAATTCTCGATTTGACGACTGGCAAGCCGTACAGAGCGTCAACAACCTCACCGTTCTTGTAAAACTCGGCCATTGACCAGCCCTCTTGAAGCGTCGAAAAGACGACAGCTTTACAACGACCCCCACCGAGCTGATAACTGAGACCTTCATCACTCTTGTGGGTTTTGACATGCGCTCTGAACGACGCATTCAAGTTCTTGGCTCGGTTCAACATGGCTTCGCAATTGTCTGCGACAACGTCTCTGTTGACAATGAAGGCCGGTGTTGGGATCTCGTTAAGAGACTTTCCAATATAGGCCTTTGCCAGAGCCGCTTTGTCAGCTGACGGGTTGTAATTGATCATTGTTGCTGTTGATTTCGAGAAACGGCTGCTTTTTATATATTTATGCCCAGAGATAGTCCCCCGCCGACGGGCCTATCCCCCACCTTCTTCGCAGGGTAGGCCCCCACCGAAACCGATAAGCGGTAATAGTCAGAGATAGAGTAATTAGATACGAGGAACGCCTTGAAAAAACTATGCTAGTCACTTCTAGCTTGTCAAGATTATCTAGTCGTCATACTCGTCAGACAATTACGGACTCACAGCGTCCACCCTTGCTTACCTTGAATCTGCCCAGGCTGACAATGCTCGCTCGGGCTCGCTAAATAAAAACATCTATTCAAAGTCAACGGCAAGACACGATAAATGTCAAAAAATACATACCCGTTATTTCCTTACCTTGGCCCCAGCTTATCCAGAGCTCTGGCACCCTGCTCCTCCCACTCGGCCTTGGAAATCCACATGTGCTCCTTATCATGCATAATGTTGGCCAAGACCGCTCCGCCAAGGAACACCATGTGGCGTCTTCTTGGAGGATCCTCGATCCTGACTTTGAACTTGCTCAGTCGCTCGGGGTCGCCCTTGAGAACGTTTGTCAGCCACAGCTGCTTGAGCTCCTTTTCCAAACGTGATGGCAGGCCTGGGTACATTGACGAACCGCCAGACAGCACAATGGCTCTGTACAGGGAGGAACGCACGTCGACGTCAGCGCTCTGGATTGTGTTGAAGAGAGACTCGGCAATGCCCGGCTGCTCGCAGTCGACTTGGTGTGGCTGGAACAGACACTCTGGGGCCTGGAATCTCTCTGGACCAAGCTTGATGACACGGCCATCCGGCAGCTCGTAAGTCTCCATCAGCACGGTCGTTTCGTTTGCTAGCTTGGCATCGTAATCCAAATCGTACGATACATAGCAGAACTTTTCCTTGATTTGACGCACCGTCTCGAAGTCGGCCGTTCTGTTGAAGGCATAGCCACGGCGCAGCAGCAGACTAATGAGCTGGCGGGTGACGTCTCGACCGGCAACGTTCAGTCTCGACGTCAGATGGTTCAGTACCACCGACTCGTACACTGGAACGATATGCGTCACACCGTCTCCCGAGTCGACCACAACTCCGGAAGACAGACCCTGGGCGTAGAGGGCAAGAACGGCCTGGATGGCCACATAAACACCGCCGAAATCGTATTTTTCAAACATAGTATCAACCATCTTGACACGGTTGGCAATTGGGTTCAACGGAGGTTCCGTCAGCAAGATCTTTTTGCCTCTCGTGTCTAGATTCATCTTGTCATAGAAGGAGTAGTCCCAAAGATGTCCCATGTCCTCCCAATTGCGAATGATTCCATTTTCCATGGGATACGAAACCTGAAGTTCCGACCGCACGGCCGACGCTTCGTCACCGCACATTATATCCTTAATCTCGAGGCTGCCTGTGCGCTCTTCGGCACGCAGAATGGGCCTGCCGACGATGGACGGGAATGTGAAATCCGGGAAGTTCGTGGCGCCCCGGCCGATCTTGACGAATCCAGTTCCCTGGTCCAAAACAATTGGCTGTTCCATGCTTCTGAAACTTGTCTACAAGTTAGTAGAGAGAGTGTTGGTGGGCTTGTGGAGTCAGTGGCAGTGCGACAGGAGGGTAAGTTGGGGAAGGCCGGGTGAGAGTTTCCAGAAGGGTTTGAGGAGGCTGAAAATGAGTAAATTAGTGAGCGAGATAAGAGACATTTGTGATGTAATCATGTTACACTAGTTGTCTTTTCATGTACGGTTCTTTTTGCTCCGCAAATTGAGTATCTTCTTGTCTCGCAAATAATAAAATGAAACTCCCACATATTACTCTAAAATGACTACGGAGCATTAGAATAAACAAAGATTGAGTAACAAGAGCCTCAATTTCCAATTAAAGAGCTCGCATTTCTCAAAAAGTTACACCCAAATCCATCGTCGGGATCGGCAATGTTCTCCAGCCCTCCGTACGTCACCTGCAGCACACTACTCTGATTCGAGTACCTCTTCCATTCCGCTGCCTTCTCCTCCTTGAGAGTATTTGGGTTTCCTGTCTGAACAAACGACAAAAAGTACGAAGTCAGTATGCTCGCAATTGTGTCATTGTGCGCACGAGGGTGGTCCGCCAGGCCGCTGTACACGTAGGGAGCAGTGGCTCCGTGGATTTGCGATCCACTGTCAAAAATCATCTTGTAGACATTATGTCGGTTCTCAGTCTTGTATCTCACGGCTGAACTGGCGATATGCAATGTAGGACAGTTCACCATGACATCGCCAATCATGTCTTGGTATCGCCAGAGGGTAGCATTGTAGTCATCATACGGATACACCTGGAGCAAATCTTCAAAAAAGATTCTAGTTGCCATGGGAAATACCCGCAAGGCTTCACGTCTGATGTCTGTCTCTGATTGAATAGAGCCATTGGTAAATAGTAGACCTTCATACTTGGCATGGTCAACCAGTAGTGGAACATCCAAATATCTTCCAGTTGTCAGCTGGTTAGAAGGTAGATCGTGGATAAAAACTCGGTCAAGAACAGGACCAAAGTAAGACGTTCCAAAACCATACTGTTTTGCACCATACATTGATGCCAAGATATCATTTTCAACTGCAATCAACTCGTCTTCAGTTTTGGATCGCAGGCAAGTGAGGTTTTGACAATTGGCCGTAGAAAGTACAGCATGGTATTGTTCTCTCTGTGTGTCGGCATTAAGAAGTGGCTGGAACCACGGGTACTCGACTATAGCTCCGTGAAAGAGTGTATCCCCTAGTCCCTCGTTTCGCATCAGTTGGTATATTGCCGACGTGCCACCAGCACCTGCACCCATAATTGTTACACGTTTTGGGTCTCCACCAAAGGCTTCAATGTAGTTCTTCACCCATCTGAGAGCTTGCAGCTGATCGTGAAGGCCAGCGTTAAGATTGCCATTCTCCATTACAACGCGACCAGCCAAGTACCCGAACAATCCAAGACGGCTCTGAACTGAAACATAAATTACCTTTGACTCTGATGCCCATACAAGAGCATCCCCAGGATACATCTGGGGGAATCCAAACGAGAAGCTGCCTCCAGGGAACTGAACAATTACTGGTAGTTTCTCTTTCTTATTTCTGAACGCTCGTTTGTTTTGCTGGGGAGTGTTTCTGTGCAGCTTCACATCCCCTGGAGTGATAATATCAAGATACAAACAATCTTCAGACATTCCTGGCGTCTTGGTTTTCTTGGTAACATATGACTTGACGCTCAGCATAAAGAGCTCCACCAAGAGCTTCATAGAAGCTCGGAATCCTTCAACAGTTCTAAAGTCAAACTTGACACGGTGAAGCTCAGAGTTGATCCATGAGGGAAATCCTTGAACGCAGATGTCTCCCCATTGAGAAGCGTCCACAACTGGCGCACTGCCGTAAAAGTCAGACTCTTCGATCGCTGTAGGCCTTCGCCATCGTGCATTACCAATCGGTGGTGCCGCGTATCGAATACCTCTAAAGTGATTCAAGTTCATTTCAACTTCCTGAAGACCTGTCAAAGTCACGTAACCGAGATCAACGGTAGGAACATCCGGTAAAGAGTGTGCAGTAGAAGTCGGTGATACAGCAGCAGCCACTTTCTGGGCACTATTGACGGCCAGAGTTGTAGAAAAAATACTTGCCAGCAAGGCGATTTTCATTTCAAAGCTGTTTCCAGGTGAGTATGATCAAAGCAATTCTTCTAGTTGCGAGGTCGTCAAGTATGCGTAGTGCCAAGGGCTCGCGGCGTAAAATTTTATTATAAATACTGTATGCGCATTAGCTTAGGAAGGCTTGTCCAGCAATAACCTAGGTGTGTTCAAACTCTTCTGGTAAGGGATCCTCTGCCTTGTTGCCAACAAGACCATTAAAGGCAAGCGTGCCGTAGACCAGCGTGACAAAACCAACAAGTTGCAGAAACTTGAAAGACTCCCAGCCAAGAGCAAGAGATACCACCCAGATGCCAATTGTACGACACGTGTCGACGGTAGATCTTGAGGTAGCACTCACCTGGCCAGTGACGTTGATGCCACAGAAATTGAAGCAAGCCATGGACAGCATTATGAAGAATGACGAGATCAAAAGATTCTTCGAAGAGGTAAGCTCGGAAGTGGCATGGGCAAGATTGAAAATCTCGCCGCCAAAAATGAAGTAGACGATGGTTGAGATAGTGACAGTCGTGACAGTGCCAAAGATACCCTCCCATGCTACAAGACGAAGTGGGGGAATATAGTAGCGTTCGAGGATGAACTCTTCACTGACAAATTGACTGGCAGTGAACAGCTGCCCTGCCATAATGATGAGAATACCAGCAGTGACCTGGAATGGGGTTCTGCGCTCATCTGTGCTAGCACTGAGGGAGGCAGACAAACCGACAATGAAGACTCCGGCCACAACAGCGCCGAGTCCAAACCATTGAGACCTAGTTACCTGTCTTTTCAGGAAGAGAACCGAGAACGTACCTGTGAACAACACAACCGCGCCTCTGGTCATCTGGTAGATGGATACCGGAGTAAGAAGCAAACCGACATTCATGAGAGTAGTTCCAATGATATCGCAAAACGCTGGGCCACCGAGCAACAAAATCTGAGATCCCTTGGGGGTCGGCTTTGTGTTTGTGGCCTCTCCGGCCTCCGGGCTGAGCTGATGGTAATTGCGTCTGGACCTCCACTGGCTGAAGCGGAAGAGAAACCAGCACATGAGCTCGGCAACAAACATTTGAGCAGTCTGAAAGACCGGTTCCTCAAAGTACTTTGGGTTGTCCGTATCACATCCAGAGATGCAAATGTTATCCTGGTATTTGGTGAGCAGGGAGTTGGCACAGCCAGAGACCAGCATTCCCACGACGATTGCCGCGATGAACAACTGCATGGTGAAGGAATTGGCTTGTGTTTGGAGAGAACAATAAAAGTTTGTGCTGTTCGGTTTCTGCGTGGTGGACTGGGGCCGTTCCATGACATCCTAATTAGGCAGTTTCAGGAAGGAGAGGTACAGGGGAGCTGATGGCAGTTTGTGAGAACTCGGCAAAACATTGAAAGGACTCTTCAGGAAGTTTTGCGCTGCAGTATGCATGACTTTGTTTTAATTCTGCCGCGTTTGCGCGGTCCAACGCTCCCTTCCTTCCCCAAGGTTTAGTAGTCCTCAGACCCCCATCATACAGGCTCACTGCGCTCTATCCGACCCCCCTACGCAGAGCCGTTAAACTCCCAGCACTCCTGGGGTGAAACCAGCACGGCCACTGCTAACCATCGAACACCCAACTGGAATCTCCACTAGGTTCCCTACCAACACTACCAAAACTACTCAGCAGCACCTCAAACCCAGCTAGTAAACCCAACCAATAAACCCAGCCCATAAAACCCAGCACCACTCCCAGCACAAGCACCACCGTTGACCTGGTAGCCACCCAGTACAACCCAGTACAACGCACAGGAAACCTGGACGAAAATCACTACTCAAACCCTACACCCAGGACGACAATCAACAACCGCGCAAACCCAAAAAAAAATCCGGCATATAAAGACAGCGTGCCCAAAAAAATTCCTTCAACAGCACTCTTTGCCTAACCAGACCACTGAATGATTGTCACCCCTGGACAAGGCGGGCCGTTCTAGGCTCAGAGTGGTAGAATGAATTACACGTAATGAACTCTTTTTCGCTAACAGCATTCCGCCAAACAACACGGAAGCCGTTTGATAGTAGTGGAGTTTACATTGTCTCTAACCCTGTAGGGTCTCATTTCAGAGCATCTCACATTTTTTTGTGGCTGCTGCGCGAGCGCTTTCCCCGCTGCATTCGTATTTCCCAGATAAGCAATGCCGCCTAGGGAGATGAGACCACGTTGTGAAGCACGTTGTAGCATCTGTAGTTTTAAAAAACAAACGAAACAAAAAAAGATCATCGCCTGTAGTGAAAGTACCTGCCGTTGATTTTTCTTGGCATTGGCCGTGGCCTGAGTGCAAGATTGTGCCGAGTCTCTGGTTCGCAACGCTGCCTGCGCCGTTGGCATGGGTTACGTAGACAAACGCACATTTTTGGACTCTTGGCGCAGATAGCAGAAGCAAGGTCACAAGACAGGACAGGGAATGAAAAGAAGCGGAGTAGGGAGGTGGAGAAGTTGACGCGCGCTCGGGATTTGCGAGGCCAAGAAACTCCGCAGCCTTTGAGATTGGTGATCTCGTTCTCTCGGTTTATCGCTCGTTCTGATCTGATGCCGTCTCCTCTGTCTTGGCAAACAAGCCGTTTGACAAAATCCGCGGCGGAGTGCACACTTCTGGAAATATGTCCAATATCTTCCTGCATGAATTCAGACCGAGCCTGGCCTAGGGTCTGAATGGGCCAGGCGGTGCGCAATCACAATGAGAAACTTTAAATTCACTTTCCCTTCCACACTGCTCGCATAGTTTGATGAAGTAGCTCTGTATACCCGTTCCCTGCCTCACTCTCTGTCTCTAGTTGTTATGAACTCGCTCGGATCAGCTGAAAAGCACACAGAGGTTATCCTAACCGATGTAGCTCAGTCGGACTCCGTCGATACCAGACAGTACGCTGTCTACCGGCGACGATGGCTCGGGATTCTTGCCCTGGCTCTCATGAACATTTGCATCTCCTGGGGCTGGCTTGTCGTCTCGTCCATATCCACCGCAACCCAGTTTTATTTCAACCTGGACTCCACCAGTCCGGTCAACTGGCTCTCAACCGTCGTGCTGTTTGCCTATGCAGTCTCATCGCCGGTCGTCTGGTGGTCCTGCTCGCGGTTTAACATTCGCGTATCCATCTCCATAGCAGCAGGTTTGACTATTGTCGGATCCTGGCTGCGATACGCTGGAACGGTCAAGAATGTCTATGGCCTGGTCCTCTTCTCGCAGATCCTCATCGGTTTTGCCCAGCCCTTTGCCCTCAGTACTCCGGCATTCTACACAGACAAGTGGTTCACAGCACGAACAAGAGTCTCTGCGAATGCCATCGCGACGCTGGCCAACCCCCTGGGCGGTGCTATCGCTGGTCTTGTTGGCCCAGGCATTGTGACAGACAACTTTGGCACAAACATGACTCTTTACATGCTCATCACGGCATGTGTAGCCACGGCTGGTTCTGTGGCTTGTCTCTTTATACCCGCTAGTCCTCCACTGCCGCCATCCGCATCAGCGACTGTGCCCAAACTCAATGCCAGGCAGTCCTTTATTCACTTGTCAAAGAACGTTACCTTCATTGCCACCTTTTATATCTTTGCCGTGTCCGTCGGTATTTTCAACGCCGTCACTACCTTTGTCAACCAAATTATGGAACCCTATGGCTACTCACAGAATGACGCTGGGTACGCTGCTGCAGTTTTGATTGTCGCTGGCATTGTCATGTCTGCTGTGTTTTCACCAATTGTGGACCGTCTTCACATCTTTTTACACCTCATCTTGGTGCTGGTACCGATTCTATTCGCGTGCACTGTCGGCTTCATCTATATGTGCTCCAGCAACGTTCAACTGGCGGGACCATTTGTCACCCTGGGCATTTTCGGTTCAACCGCGTTCATCTTGCTGCCGCTCTGTCTAGAATGGGTTCAGGAACAAACAATGCCCTGCGATCCAAATGTGACATCGTCGGTGCTATGGATTGGTGGCCAAATATTTGGTGCCATTTTCATCATCGCTGGTACAGCACTGCAATACAGTCCAGACGAAGGAACCCCAAACCAGAACATGCATCGAACATTGATTCTCTTTTGCTGTTTTGAGGGATCCACTCTACTAGCACTCTACTTTATCCGCGACAAGTTCACCAACTCTCGAATTGAGATGGACAAAGTTACCGCTCCGCCAGAAACGGAAACGGGAGTGTTGGCGTAATGATTTGTTTAGTTCGTTTCATGAAGAGGATTTTCTCAAATATATTTCAATAGTGATTGCATTTTAAATAGTGGATAGATAAAGAGTCCCAAAAAGTCTAGTCCAAGTGTCTCTCTCGTGGAGTCGCTATAAATTAAAGGGTATGCGGGATGTTTAGAATCGGTGGTGCATGCTAATGTCGACCGGGGCAGAAAATGGCAGTAATGGGCCAATTCCAGTGCGAAGCGTCGGCTGCGTTTGCATGATTGGATGAACTTTTTCTTCACTGATTGGGGCAGACAGCAACAAGCGCGTAGAGGACTCCTGTCGTACACCTCTGGTCTTTTTGAGACGCTCAACCTGGTCACGGAGCTCCTTGATCTCGCGATCTTTAGCATCACGCAACGAGGTCAAAGCCTCACGGAGCGCCTCTCTCTGAGTCTCGAGCATGCGTACCTTGGATGCATTGTTGTTTGGAACTTCATCCTTTTGTGATGACTTTGCAAGAATCATCTCTTCAAGCTTCTTTTCCAGCTCGACATTACGTCTTCTCTCTGCGTCGAGCTTCTGCTGGTATTCAATCATGGTGTTGCGGCGTTTCTCTTCAGACAGACGCAGTTTTTGTCTCCAGATGGTTTCAGCTGGTGTGGCCAGAGCCTCTTCAGGTTCCTCGTCCTCTTCGCGGATTGTATCAGTCATGATGGATTCCTGCATAGGCGATACTGGGATAGTCTGTGTATGGATATCTGGGACAGTGTGGATAGCAGGCATTCTCTCCAAGTCAAGCGAAGGGGTGGAGACATTGACAAAGGATTCCTTGGGAATTGGCTCCATCGAGTGCTGTGACGAATGTGGAGACGCTGTTGTAGCTGCAGTGCGGCGAGAAATTGGCGAAAAGTTCTCTTCGGTAATGTCCTCCATGGACTCCTTTGTTGTCTCTGCCTCTTGTTCCCTGACAATATTGTACGGAACAGGTTCATGCGACGACAGGCGATTTGACGCATATAGCTCTTGCGCCAGCTGCTTTCCAGTAGTGCGTGTAGAACCATTCCTTGCCAGAGAAATGTAGGTGGCCTGCTCTGAAAACAGATTGGCTGTGGAGTATTCTAGAATTGGCTCCGAGATCTGCGGAAGCGAATTTCTGGCAGATTTGACAGAATCTCTTCGATTCCAGGGGAACCTCGACTGCCGCTTTTCACTGGGCGACGTGACAGTCGTAGGAGGGCCCGTGGGAGTCTTTGGAACATTGGAAAGTCTATCTTGACCAGGCGCACTGTAAACATGAATAGTCTGAATGCCACTGGCTCTCTGCTGCGCAGCCAGAGGACGGCGCTGAATGTCTTTGAGCTGATACGACATGCGTCGTTGCGGCCTTCCAGTTGTAGGTTGGTCTGTCTGCGGACTGTGAACATCAGCGGCAGAGGCCAACGAGCCAATAGAGTGCTCTGAAGCAAAGCTCTTGACGTGTTTACGAATGTCCTGGAGAGAGCCATGAAAGTAGGACGCAGAGTCGTCAAAGCCGAGCCCATTCTTTTCAAAGGAAAGATCTACTTCTGGGGTCGACGGCAACTGGTTTGTGGAACCCTTGGCCGATGCCTTTGCATACTCGTCCGAGAAGGAGCGTCCGTTGGCAGTGGTGACGGGAACGACCGAGCCACGGCCGTGTGTCGAGTTGCCGGAGGTGGAAGCCTCGTCATAGTCGGGCGAGCTGGAGCGAGAGGAAGGGTGAGGGGGTTTCTTGGGGCCGCCAGACGAGTTTCGACTGCTGGAGCGGCTCTTGTACTGACCGAATTGACCAAAGTTGTGGTCCAGAGTCGTGTCGGTGGAAGCGCTGAGCAGCGTCGGCGCCGAGATGTGCAAAGTTGCCGTCTTTGACATGCGCCTAGAGTTGCGGTTCGACGTTGTGGAGGCGATGGCAAGCGAGGCGGGTCAAGTGTTGTGGAGACGTTTTTCAAAAGAGTTTTCTAAGAGACTTCAAGTGTTGGTGAGCTGTTGCTATCAGCTCTTGGCGTTCTGGGGTGCAGCGTTGTTAATGCAGGAAGAGAAGACTGGTCGTTGGAACTGGTTTCTCAAAACAATCTTCGAGGTTATTGAGTAAAGGCTGTTTAAAGGTGAGAAAGAATAAGGTTCGCCAGTTGTAACTTCGCCCTCGGACGGAAAGGCACGAGCGGACGTATAGGGACCAAGACGTTGAAGCGCGTCGTGGACGTTGAGCGTTGAGCGATGACGCGTCTGCAGGCCGATGATTAGGTATTGCGGGATGAGCAAACACAAACCGGAGCAGAAAACAATGTCAGGAAAGAAGACACGAAATTCACAAAGAAGGGCGCAACGAGCAAGTAAGAAAGGCAGAGACAGAAATGCGGCAGGCTCCACTTGATTCAGGGGGTCCGCGGAGAGGGCGCCGGGGCAGCTTTTTGGAGGCTTTTAGGGGTCCTTTTTAGGGTGAGTGGTGTGGAGACGGATTGGGAAGAGATGATAAACAAGACGCTTCAGGATGGGAGCGCTGAGCGTTGGCCAAGGACAGATGGGCGCTGGGCAATTTTGGCACGAGAGGCAGGAAGAGGAAGAGAGGAGGCAGGAATGATGCTTCAAAGCTTCAAGATACTTCAAAGCTGTTTGCTGGCGCAGTTGACTTGAGGCTAAAACCTGAAACTTTGAGCGCTGCTGTGCAACGTGCAGGGCAGCTGCTGGCCAAGTGCAGGCAGGTGGACCCAGGTGGAGCCCAGGTGGAGCCAAGGTGCCAGGCTTGGTGCGAGAGTAACACCAAAATGGAGGCAGAAGGGCTACAGTAGACGTGCTAGTGTGACTTTGTGTGGATTCCATAGTGGAGCTCTTGTATTATTGCCGGCGCCGTCACGCACCGACGACACGGGACGAGCGCATTTGGCTGGCGTTTCCTGGCGTTTCCTGGCGTTTCATGCTGCTTCTTCAATAATCGCCAATACTAGCTGGCTAAGAGATCCCGCAAGGCGCCATGGGTCTTGGTCCTGGTCCCGGCGATGACAGGGCCATGTTCCCTGCCATGTGCAGCTGTTAGGGGCCGTAAATCGGCAGTGCTATTGATGATCCTGGACGGAGACTATTCAGTCCTCGATCAATAGAAGTGTCTTTCCCTATCTCTCCGTCTTTTTGTCCTGCGTTCCTGCTTCCCACGGTCGCCACTAGGCATGCCGTTCCTGTTTCATGATTGAGCCGCCTCCACAAGAATCAGGAACACAGGTACAAGGAAGACGGGTTTGTACATAGAGTGACAAGAGCATTTCAGGAGCTTCTAACAGTGCGCTTTTCTAACGAGCCGTCCAGCTCCTCAGAATCTGTGAAAACCAGCTCCTCAGACTGACTCTGCGACTATCTACACGCCGCAACACGCTCCAGGCACGCGGCGATCAGACGTTCCACGGAGGTGGTAACGGCGTTTCATTTGACATACAGCGGGACTAATCTAGTAATTTCCAACTATCTCGATTGGCCGTTTCTCCGCTAGCATGGCCATCTACTTCTACCTCGTTTTGCCCGGTTCTATACAGCTCTATCCTGGTCCTTGGCATCCTTCCCTGCCCCACGTGAGTACCAACGCGCCGGCGTTGCGAGCTGCTGGATTCAGCTCTCCGCCTTTCTTGAGGGCGAAGCGACCTGGGAGCAGTCGCGGGGGGTTAAATTGGCTGATACACGTGCTAGACTTGCCAAATGAAGCAGCTGCAGAGCCGCTCGGCTATGGTGTGAGCGCTGACTCAGACCAGGCCCAGAGATCACGCAGATTTCCAACGGTGATGTCACGGCGAGCTCATGTGTCCTAAATCCGGGCCCTTGGCCGATGGTACCTTGTCCGATTGTCATGCTGACTGATGTCCGGCGTTAAGTAAGCGGGAAAGCCGCAAAGAAGCAGGGGGATAAAACCACAGCGAATCTTCGCAAAGCTCCTGCTGTTATTCTGTCGTCCTTTCGTTTATTATCCTGTTCTTCCACCTCTGCTCCTCCGGCTCCAGGAAGCTCGGCACCAAAAGTGCCGTCGGAAATACATTGGAGACTACGAGGCAACCAAGAAAAGCCCGTCCAAGCAAACTGTGACTGCTGTACCCTCCAATTGCATTAGCTTTTGTGCTGCAACTCTGCACCCGCCGTCCTACCACCCACTCTCCCATCCCCCTCTATTTTGCACTGTTAAACCTAGCCGTTTGGCGCTGATTTTTTTTTCTGCGCCGTATTCTTGTCGGCCGTTGTTATCCGTCCTTGCCGTGCACCACTGGTACTCTTTGGCGTCTGTTTCCCCACTGGGATAAAGGACCTAAAGCCTCGTGGGGCTCTGCCAGCTAATTCTCTCTTCTCCCCCTTTCATGTCACTGGAATCCCACTGAAGCTTGTTTGTTTCTCTTCCCTTGACCTCACACACTCTGCTGCTCCATTGCACTGTACTCTGAACATTGCCGAAACTCGCACAACAAAGGCAGGAACCCTAAAGAACACAAGGAACCTGAGGCACCAGGAACCCTAAAGAATCCCTCGGCCACAACAGCTGTAATTTCTCGTACCATGTCGGAAGCCGAAAACGTCCGACAGCTCGCTGAGAGACTCCAAAAGACGACTCTTCCAGGCGACACGACGGCTCGCAGCTTCCTGGAAACAAGAAGCGGAGGCGACACCCCCGACACTGGCAGTGCTGCTGGCACCCCGAACTTGTCGTCTCCGGAGTCTTCGCGTGTTAGCGCGGCAATTCTCAGGAAGGTCAGTTCCCACAACTCCGAGTCTGACGATAGTTCTAACGACCAGCGTATGCCCCGTGGAGTTGCCAGATTCGACCTTGGCGCTGTGCCCTCGGGCGAGTCGGCTTTAACAACCGCTAACGACGACAGTTCGTCTCACGAGGCGTCTCCTTCAACGTCCAATTCGCACACGAGTACCTTCCCGGTCCCGAACCAGCCAAATAAGTATTCGCGTGCCAACAGAGCTCCGCAAAACAAGGCGGAGATTGCGCCACGCTTTGTGTTTGATCCTGAAAAGATCAGATCACAATCGCCATCTCGCAAGTCTCGCCACAGCCACAACCACAGAGAGCATTCTGCAGAACACCATAGCGATGAGGAACGCCACAAACACAGATCCATCTTTTCAAAGCTACGACACTCGTCGCGGTCTCCGTCGTCTACAAATCTTGCATCAACTCACAGCCATGGCCATGCCGAAGGCTCCTCCGATGATGCCGTCTCAATGCACTCCCATCCGTCAATGCTGGAGCTGAAGCGCTTTTTCAAGCCAAAGAGAACGACAAGAAACTCGGCTCTTTCTTCTGCTGCGGGCCACTCCTGGGGTGGAGGTACACCTGACAAGGGCTCTGCTAGCTCGTCTCGTCCAAATTCTCGTCCTGGCTCTCGCCCAGGTTCTCATCCTGGATCTCGCTCGGGCTCTCCAGCCCCATCTGCAAAGATGCCCTTTGACGAGTACAATGCAAAGAAACACGGAAAGTTTGGCCGTGTGTTGGGTTCAGGTGCGGGCGGTTCAGTTCGTATCATGAAACGTGGTTCAGATGGCAGTACGTATGCCGTCAAGGAATTCCGTCCACGCCACGCCAATGAGAGTGAACGAGAGTACGCAAAGAAGGTCACTGCTGAGTTCTGCATTGGATCTACTCTTCACCATCAGAATGTCATTGAAACTATGGATATCATAAAGGAAGGTCCTCATTTTTACGAAGTTATGGAGTATGCGCCATATGACTTTTTTGCGATTGTAATGTCTGGCAAAATGTCAAAGCCAGAAATTGCCTGCTGTTTCAAGCAACTTCTCAGTGGTGTTTCGTACCTTCACTCCCTGGGTCTGGCTCATCGTGATCTCAAGCTCGACAACTGTGTCATGACTGAGGGTGGTATTCTCAAGCTCATCGACTTTGGTTCTGCCGTGGTTTTCCGTTATCCCTTCGAGTCGGATGTTGTAACAGCACACGGCGTTGTTGGTTCTGATCCTTACCTGGCACCTGAAGTGTTTTCCAAGAGCAATTATGACCCTCAACGTGTCGATATCTGGTCCCTCGCCATTATGTTTTGCTGCATTTCGCTGCGACGATTTCCCTGGAAGGTGCCAAAGACTTCTGACAACTCGTTTAGAATGTTTTCTGAGCCAGATAACAGAAAGGCTGTTGAAGAGGGTAAGGATTCCTCTCTGCGTGGTCCTTGGAGGCTCATGCGACTCCTACCAAGTGAGTCTCGTCAAATTATCTTTGAAATGCTTTCGATTGATGTTGCTAAGCGCGCTACCTTTGATACTGTCTGGCAAAACAAGTGGATCCAGTCCATTGAAATGTGCGAAATTGACAGCGAAGGCAAGCTTCATCCGGCAGAGAACCACGAGCATACGTTTGTCGAGAGTGAGCTCATTGTGGATGATCCAGACGACCCCAACTCAAAATCCTAAGAGCATGCCCGTGCAAATGTTATTGCATGATGGCTTGTATATAATTTCCTTGAAGTCGCAACATAATATCGCTATACAAAAATTGCTTTGCTTTATATAAATAGATTTCTAAGTGTATCATCATTTACGCCATATGGTCAAACAGCATGGACACAGACTCACCATTGTGGATTCTTCTGATTGCCTCGCCAAAGATGCGACTCACGTCGAGAACCTTGAGCTTGTCTTCACCAAGCTCCCTCAAGTGCTTCTCTTGAGGAGTGGAGTTGGTGGTGACTAGTTGATCCACAGCAGACATTTTCAATCTGGTGACAGCATCTCCAGACAGAACAGCGTGAGTGATGACAGCATAGACCTTGACGGCGCCCTTGTCTTTGAGGAGTTTGGCAGCCCTTGTGATTGTGTTACCGGTGTCAACCAGATCATCCACGAGAACAGCGACTCTATCCCGAACGTCACCTACAAGCATGGTAGTAGCAGCATAGCCAGAGCCCGACTTGAGTGGGCGTTTGGCGGTACCACGCACTGAGCCACGCTCCTTGTGGATGAGCGCAAACGGCATGCCCAGGGCATCTGCGATGGCTGTAGCTCTCTTAGCACCACCGGCGTCTGGAGAGACGAGAACAGCATTCTGGAAATCTGGAATTCCATGAGTGATGTAATGCTGCAACAGCGGCTTGCCATAAAGATTATCGACTGGAATGTCAAAGTAACCTTGAAACTGAGGATCGTGGAGATCCATTGTGATAATGTGATCTGCACCAGCACAAGTGAGCAGCGAAGCAATCAGGTTGCCCGACTGAGCAACCCACTCCTTGTAGCCGGTATTCGTCTCCTTCACCTCCGGATTCGGCGCCCAGTCAAAGCGCTTGTTCACAGACGCCAGCAAGGAAGGCGTAGAGGGCTGACTAGCAAGCTGGTGGCTGCTCCTGGCTCTAGGAGTTCCAGGAACCGAATCGAAGGAGAACATTTGGCCGGTACCGGCTGGTCTTCCCGTCAAGGGCGCACCAGACTTTGTGTAAGGCAAATCTGGCTGTCTGGAATAAGGAAACAGCGGCATAACGGCGGTAACCTTGGCAGCGGAAGCCGTTTTACAGGCGGAAATCATGATAAGAAGTTCAACAAAGTTGTCATTCACATCGCCACATCCCGACTGGATAATGTAAACGTCCTTTTCTCTGACCGAATGCTTAATTTTGACCGAGGTTTCGCCATTGGAGAACTTTTGCAGCTCCGCTTCGCCTTGGTCAATGCAGAGATTGCGGCAGATGGTTGAGACCAGGTTTGGGTGGGACGAGCCTCCCAGAATCACCAGATTTTTCATAGTTTCGCTCGTCGTGATTGTGTCTGTCTAAGGTGCTGCAAGGAATTTTTCGACTTTTTCCCCCCACAAATGGAAGCCGAAGGTGTCTAGTGCTAGTGTTGGAAGTTGGAAAGTTGGAAGTGGCAGTGACAGCGAGGAGGGAAAGTGAAAAGACAGAGATAAATACGGTATTTAGTTTATGCAAATGAATTGATGCGAATAAGTAATTTTGATTGTTGAAGAACCTGGAGCGTTGGTTGTGGGTTGCTGGTTCTCGGGAGCCGAGTGCTATCACCGCACTGAACGTGATTGGAGGTTACATGCTGAACCCATTCTTGTACATGTAGGCACCAATTAGGACAAGCGTAAGCACTGCATACTCAATCTCCAGCTCGACAAACAGCCACACACAGATTGTTCCTAGCGGAGGAGCCTTCTTCATGACGGCGTAGTAGCCCAGCTCGTTCGACGTATACACCAGGTATCCGCCAATGAATATCGCCAGGGGTAGCAGCAGAAACTGAATACGCGCCCTGTACGGATGAACATAGATATGCAGAACTGACAATGTTACCAGCGCCTTTAACGATCCAGTGACAAGCTCATGGAGCTCAATGACCGAGCCGTACTGCTGTTTAACAAGAATAAACAGCACAACGTAGACAGACGTCAGGGGGATGATCCACATTGACATGTCGAGGGCTGTGAACATGATTCTGGCAAAATCATCAATCTCTTCTTCTTCCTGTGGCTCGTCGTTCGCAATCCTTTGCGGTTTGTCATTGACAATCTTTTGGATATTTGGCATGTGCTTTCGAAGCTCTGCCTCCGACAGGGGTTTACGGTCTTTCCCCTTTCTCTGGCGCAGCTCGTCCATGAGCGATCCAGCTGGTGGATCATCGAGCTCTGTGATTTTGACCATCTCTAGTTATCAAACGTGTCGACTGAGCTTCTATTCTTGGTGCTCCTGACTCCCAAGATTTAGTGTCCTCTGAATAATGCCCACTGAAGTCCCAGTAGGTGTTAGAGCGAAAGAAGACTCACTGGCCGTGAGTTGTCCGAAGTCTACTAGCCAAACTCCCAAGTTGCAGTTGACCAGTTGCAAGTTAACTAGTCCCAAGTCCCAAGTCCCAAGTCCAGGTCAGTCAACTCGTCTCTCTCAACTAGTTGACTCCAAATGAACAGGATAGTCCCAAAGATATGACCGAACGCCCCAGGTACTCCACACTCCACATTCAACTCACTACAATCTAATACATGTCTCATTATATAAATACTAGCTCAATTCTTTGAGTTGCTTGAGTTTTTGGCAAACTCCGAGTATACTGGTGGTGGAACGTCCGCCTGCGACGATGAACCAGCCGAGTTGGTCGCTCCGTACGTGGGCTGCGCAGTTGCAACCGGCTGGCGCTGCTCACGGTGCTCAGACGACGGCACTCGCACGTAGACAGTGCTGTGGTGGTGGCAGTGCTGGGACTCAACGTCGTACTCATGGTCGGGAGGATACTTGGCAATAACGTACCACGAGTGAATAAGCCCCGGGATGTAGCCCAGGATGCAGAGGGCAATGTTAATAAAGGCATCAGCTGAGCAGCAGCCTCTGCGGATCCAGACAGGCAGCGGAGGCAAGAAGATGGCAATGATGACGAGCAGAAAGTCGGCGCAACTGCCACCGCAGCAGCACGAGTTGCACATGTTGTTCTAGTGTAGGTTTTGAAGTTGTAAAGAAGCTGTTGTGCGATAAGGGCGCAACTTGGTCCCTTTATATACGGCGCTTGCCGCGATAGGCCCAGCGCCACTGGGACTCCCCAAAAAAAATTGTGACCATGTGGGCTCGCAGAGGCGGATAGATATCAGAGTACGGCTGTGCAGGTAGTAGAGAGCGAAGGAAAGGCAGAAGGGTTGAGAATTTGAGATGGTGGTGAGACTAAAAGTAGTGGACACTCTAACGTCTTTTAGCGCTGTTGTTTTGGTTTTGCTCTCTTTGCCTTGCCGCACGCAGCGGCTTGCTGAGTGTGTCCTGTATGTAAAACGCCTACAATGACACAGACATTACTCACTCATGTCGACGTCTGGCTCGCTAGACGTAAACGCTGGCCAGAGGGCTGCGTTTCCAGGGTTGGAGCATTTAGATGACATTCACGTCTCTGGTGAGCCCCAGGACGTCTACGAGTACTTGTCTCTAGTTAGAAACGAGGCCAACAGTTTGCCTACAGTGATAAGCTCTGGCTCGGTAAAATCCGAAGCGAGGGTTGAACAAAACGCAGTGGACAGTGAAGACAGTCCGGTTGTTATCGATGAAGAGTGGTATGTGGGGTTCACTTCCCAGTTCCTAAATGCAAGGCAAACTTATTCTAATCTGGAATCGACTGAAGTGGTTTGGAGTCTGGATCAAATTGATGCGGAGGACGATGACGAGTTTGAAGGCACAGAGGATTGTGAAGAGGAGTATGTAGAGGATTACACGGAAGCACAGGATGCTCCTGATCCCGAATTGGTATTGGAAGAGGTAGTTGAGACTGCTGCCCTCGACGGCGTCACTCCAGTGCAGCTCTTTAAACTGTCGAAACGAGACATGAGGAAATACTTTATCGACCATCTTCCAACGAACAATTTCGTCTCTGAACTCACTCTCGCACAGACTCTGCGTCTTATCTATCATTTCACGAAATGGATATCTGCGAGAGCAGATGAATGGCTGTATCCTTGGATATTCCAGCTGCTGTCTCGTCTGCCGGCAGTACTCTCTGGTGGCGAGGTTTCTATCGTTCGAGAACTTGCCAAGAAGTGCAGTCGCTTATATAGTCGGTGTCAAACAGTCTCTGCCAAAAACACAATGAGAATGGTGCTGGCAATTGCTTCGCAGCATTTTGGACAGAGCGATTTGGCAAGTGTCCGGGCAGAAAAGCGCCCGCTTCTCCCTTACTGAACTATTTCTATTTATTTATTAATCGCTGCTCTAGCGATGCTAATTGTACACTTGTAATAAATAATGCTACTTTTCTCCATCCTTCTTGCGATCAATCTGCTTCCTAATGTTACGGAGAGTAATTTTCGAAACATTTCCATAGTCAACAGGGCCCTGCTCAACCTTGGCTTTCTTGCGTTCTTGTTCTAGTGCAGCAGGATCCTCGATTGCCGTTCTCATACGTTTTATATTCTCAGCAATGTCGGCGGTTGTGAGATTAGAAGTAGCCTGGCGGGATTCTGCCAGCGTTTTTTGTTCTTTCCATTTAGGATCAAGCAGCATGATTCGCACATGCTCATTGTATTGAGACTCTGGAATCATTTCACCGGTGAATTCGGACTTTACCATTGGCTCAGCAGTCTTCTTTCCACGTCGATATCCAGCTTCTCGAATCTTGACGCCAGGACGCGCAGCTCTTCTAGGTTCTGGAGATTCTCTGACAGTTTCTGGTTCCACTACTGGCACTGCGTCTGTGCCCACCTCTGACATCGTTTCTGGTACCGATTCATGCTCTTCTTTGTCGGCGGACCTTAATTCCACAGGCTCAGCATCATCAAAGTCTGGAGGAGCCTCTTCAATAAACAATGCACCCTTTCTTTTTCCTTCTAGCGTTG
The DNA here is from genome assembly GCA_003706415.3 of Deakozyma indianensis. NCBI lineage: Eukaryota > Fungi > Ascomycota > Dipodascomycetes > Dipodascales > Trichomonascaceae > Deakozyma > Deakozyma indianensis. The sequence continues at coordinate 682,114 of PPLG03000003.1, forward strand.
CAAACTGCAGCTGTGCCTTTGACAGTGGAGCTGGCAGTGTAGAAGCAAGATCTGCAGGAGTAAAGAGAATCGTCTCGCAAAGCTCAAAGTCGTCCCAGTCAACTTCCAGGAAAGCCCTTCTAGCCACCTCCTCTTTTTCTCGTTCCTTTTCTTCCTGTTCTTGTTTCTCTGCGTTGTACTCCGCCCTCAGCTTGGCGTCCGCCAAAACAGCATACATGTCATCTACTCCCCGGGTAATCATCTCCTTCAGCGAATCTGGGGGATCAAGAACCAGTCTGTACTGCTCCACCAGACTCGAAAAGACGACGTTATAAGAATGCGACGGGTTCAAAAACGCAAACTGGGGATTCTTTCCTTCCTGCTGTTTGACAGAATGCACAAACGAGTCACCGTTGGCGGCGGCATACAGAGCTGTTTTCTTTATCACATCAAGATCCAGCGACGATATCGCCGGCGGGCTTTCAAACACCAGTTCGTGAGGAACCTGTAAGTCATCTTTAGAGGCCTCGGAGATCTCAGAATTGCTCTGAACCCTGTTTCCAGCTTCCAGTTCGCTAACCAACCACTGGTAAAAGCTGTGGTATGGGTCGTGGGCGCTCAGAAACGAAAACTTGGGGTTTCCGCCTTCAGATTGAAGAATTCTAACCTCGAACGCCCTGCCGTTTCGCGAGACATAGTCCGCAGTCTTCTCTACCGCTGTGCGAACGTCTGCTGGGGGGATAATGACGCCTGACGGTGCATTTTTCAGGTCCACAGACATGGAGAGCAAACACTGCGTTAGCGACCAGAGTCTTTTTGCGTCGTTTCCTTGAACTGGGCAAGGCTTACTTTGTTACAGATGGCAAAGAGATAGAGTATCGAAATGTGTTGATATTTTTTAATCTAAAAGTCACGTGATAACGGAGATGGAATCGGAAGGAAAGATGGAAGAGAATGTGGCAGGTAGGAAGACTAGTTACTACTGACGTTATCTGTTTCAAGCAATTACATCGCTTCTAAATCATCTCATGTACTTTCCTGCAGCTTCTACCAGAACACATATCTCCTGCTGTCTGCAACGGCTATTTACTATGTCTACGAATGCCATCGGAAGGCAGCACAGCCGTCTATCCCAGGCACATCTCAACAGGAGGGGTCAGACGTAATTCAGACGACCTTGTTGGTTGGAGATAGACAAACCTCTTTATTAGAAAGTCCATTGTCTATAGTTGTCAGTTATTCCGCTAGTATTGTGTTAACCCCGAAACCCAGAATGAGAGTTGCTGTTTCGACGATTGATGACGGAGCCATTAACGTCCTCTCGACTGGTGAAGGAAAGGAGCCGTGGAAATGTAAAGTACAAAAGTTTGGAGAGCTGGGGCGTCAGGCGTACGTCCAGAAACTTATCGTTGCAGAGCTGCCCAATGCAAAGTACATTTGCACTGCCCGAAAGGGAGGCTTTGTGGAGTTGTATGATGCAACGACATTTGAAAAGTTAAAGGAGTGGAGAAACGGTGCGAGGAAGGACGATGATCCCTTTGTCGGACTTGACTTTGCTGCAGGTTGGCTCACCTCCTGCTCGTCGATGGGCAAAGTCATCATTCATGACCTATCGCCTGAAGAGACCGCGTCAGAGAACAGCGGACTGGAAACCGCTGTAGACAGAAAGTACCTCATGACTTATATAGACGACCATGGGCATCTCTCTGCCTTTCGGATGCACCCTCGTCAACTTGGTATTGCGGCATATGGAGGTAAGGACCGAGACTTGGAGCTGATCCAGTTATTCCCGAGATATTTCCAGGAAGGCACAGAGTTTCTTTCCCCCTTGGACTCAGAAGAACCTCAAGATCAGCCTGAACACACTACAAGACTGCTGCCAGAGGTGTGGAGACAGATTACCTCCCTGACATCATTTGATGTGATGGAGGAGGCAGGAATGGGCAGCGTTGAGCGCCCGCATTTCATGAGCAGAAGCATTATGACTTCTCGCCAAACAAACAAACTTAAAATCTGGAAGGCGCGCAACATTGACACTGAACTCATCTCCGGCACTGTCCAACCTGTTTGGATATCTGACATTCAGTTCTACGACATTCACCGACCAGTGTCTGAGGGTTGGAGAATAGCAGTGTCTACCCGCTTTGGAGAAGTAAAACTATACGAGGCTAAACAGAGGGGCCGACGTCGCCCAAACTGCACTGCACGAATCACCGAGCATCCTCTGTTGAATATCAGGCTTCACGATCACAAACTGATATGGAGCGATGCTTTCCGATCGGTTGGAGTACTGTATGATGTGATGCATAATCGCGTACGTTCAAAGCATCGCTTCACTGGTGCATCGCGAGGAATGATGCATATCGACCTCAGCGCCAACGGAAAGATTCTGGTTGGCGGAGGTATGGACAAGAGTGTCAAGATCTATGACTTTGAGAAAGGCGTCGAGCTTGGCTCCACTTATACAGGAGCATATACTTCAGCTGTGTGTATCATTGATGGAGAAGACGGCGTCCGGCGAGCGGCTGATGTGGAGGTCGAGGAAGAAGACAGCCACGGAGGCAAGAGAAGACGACTAGACAGAGAGGAGCCTGAGACACATTGTTGACACTTATTTATTGTATTTATTGTATTTATTGAGAGCTATTTTATCTCTGTCAGTACTGACTAGACTGGTGACTAGAGACAGCTACTATGGCTAGCCATGGTATGGGAGGTGCAAATGACGAAGTAGAGAATAGAGAACGTCTGCGTTATAGGAGCATTAGAGCAGTGATTGTTTATGAGATTATTCGTTATTGTTCAATTAGATATGTACGGTAAGACTATGGACTGGCTAGAGGTTAGACTGTTGACCGTATACGCCAGTGACTTGAGCTCTCAGTGACTAGGAGTCTCAGTGACTTAGACTAGGCTGAGTCCTGGCAGCGCCTAGTGGGAACAGTGACCAGAGGACTACTGCCTGGAATCCTGGACGAGAGTCAAAGCATACGAGGATCAATTAAACAACGGAACAAAGAGAATCAAAAGATGAAAAAGAACAAAGGACAAGTAAATCATTCACACAGTGTCTTTTAATTTATTTAATTTCTTGCTGTGCCTCTGCTTGGTCTCTTCTCTCCCTTTCCCCCACACGTACATGCACACCACACACAGTCACAACTAGGGCTTGTCAGGACCCAACGCGCACTCAGCATATCACCGGCGACAGCTCCACAACTCCACTGCATATACAACTGATAATGTCTAACGAAGTTGCTCTTTCGTACGCTTCGCTGATTCTGGCTGACGCCGAGGTTGCTGTCACCTCTGACAAGCTCCTGACTCTCGTCAAGGCCGCTGGCCTCGAGTCCATCGAGCCCATCTGGGCCAACATCTTTGCCAAGGCTCTTGAGGGCAAGGACCTCAACGACCTGCTGAGCAACTTCTCTGTTGGTGCTGCTCCAGCTGCTGCCGCCTCTGCCGGTGCCGCTGCTGGTGGCGAGTCTGCTGCCGCCGCCGTTGAGGAGGAGGAAGAGAAGGTCGAGGAAGAGTCTGACGACGACATGGGAATTGGTTTGTTTGACTAAGCAAACTCATGGTTATTTTGATAAGACAAAAATCATGGCAATCGACGTGCCGCGAAAAATGTGTTTGAATCCGTTGGACTGCAACGCGTTCATCCGCCTGACGACCTCCTTAATTTATGTATGATGAATACACAGTGTTTGTACTATAGTAGGATCCTGATCCTGTGTTCTTCAGTAGTGGTTAGTATGCTTTCAATTGAGCTTTGGATCAATTGTCGTCAATTGTAGGTCCGTGTTGAGTACTCACTCGACCTTCCTATTTGGGTATGTGTTTTAGTACTACGAGGTTTTACTAGACTTCTCGTGACCCATTCGGGGCTCCCTAGAATACAAGATGTCTGTTGACTGCTTGGTCAGAAATTCCTGGTCGGACGTTCCTGGTCGGACGTTCCTGGTCGTGGGTCTAGTCGTGGCTTCCTTGCAGGGCCTCAGCCTAAGTCTTCCTAGGTTCCAAGTATCCCCTTAGATTCCGCTACCAATCCTGTCATTCCTTGTTCATAGTTTCATAGTCTCTTCATTCACTTCCCCTTCTCTAGCTTCTAGTATCTGGTATTACCACAATTGCATTATATTCTTTACATGTGAGAGTGCTGTCCAACGACATCGGCTAACCGCCGACTGCACAGCACAAAATAAATAGCAAACTAACAAAGTGGTTCTCGGCCGCACTCCAGTGCTTCAATAAAGGCGTCCTGTGTGGTCGTGTCCTGACAGCGCTGCCACATCTCCGACCAGCTCGCAGCCGGCGCGGTCATCATTTCTAGTGGCCACTGGGCAAGAGGCGACCAAAACTCATCCAGCTCGCCAGCAATCTTGGCAACTTCAAGGCGCATGCGCTCCCCGATCCAAAAGTAATCGCGACAAATGCTCACTGCCGCGAGGTAGTACATGACAATGACCTTGGCAAACTGGTGCCCAGACTTGAGCACCATGAGAAAATCTTCGTTAACACCCATCATCCATTGTACAATATTGGTGCAGGATTCTCTGAGAACGGCTCGGCGTACACAAAAGTCCATTGTGGTGAGCGATTTGTGGCAGGGCCAGTATACAGGGTCTTCTTCGTAGTTTGGCATTTGCACTGCAGCCGCGAAAGCTTCTGCCGGATCGGTACCACCTGATTCTGCACCCTCAGGGCTGACAGAAGTTGAGTGGAGAGCAAGAGACGGAGCGACGGGTGAATGCGAAGCGCTGACAGGCGAAACGGGGTAGCCATAGTGGTTACTTTGGAGGTTTCTCTCCATAAATATACAGGCAATGCGAATCAGTTTTTGGAAAACGTTCCCGTTGGGGGTTTCCAGTGTTTGAGTGTCAACGTAGATATAGGCCGACATGATCATGGGACTTAACTGGCCCCCGATAATGTCAGCTCTATACTTGAGAAGCACATGGACGGGCGCAACCATGAAATCCAGGACGTCTGGGCCCATGCCGTCGGAAATCAAAGGGATACACTCTGGAAGCGCACTGCTCAATAGTAACATGAGGCAGGACGTTATAAACAGCGCTTCTCCGTGCAAGCGCCCGTCTGGCTGGTTGTTGCTCTGGCGGCCAATCTCTTCCCAGGTGATTAGAGACTGGCGAAAGTGGTGGATTGCAGTTTTCCTCATTTGCTCGCTGCGGTCACCGGAGATTGTCGAGATATGGAGCAGTGACAGGGAGAGTAATGCATGCATGGTCGCTTTATGCGAGAAACACAACTGCGGGACATATTCTTTCCAGAGACTAACGTCCGCGGGGTTGGTCATTAGCATAAACTCCTCGCAGTGCGCAACGTGGTGTTGCACTAGTTGCAAAACCATCGTCGGGTTTGAGTCTGAGGGGAACATGTCAGAGGGCAGCAGGATCGGCATGTTGGACGACATACTGTCCATGAGAGAAAAGTAGCGGGAAACTCTGGTTGCCAGATCCTCAACTCCCTTTGAAAAGTAGTTCAGCTGTTCGACCATGACTCTTGACGCCTTTCGTTCGATCATGCCCGGATTCAAGGGTCTAATGAAGGCCCCCTCGATATCTGCGATTTCGTACTCACCGCGTTCCTGCTTGGAAAGGATGTCGTTCCAGACCGCGCAAAACTTTGCAATTTCCTGCGGATCTGCCAGGTTCATGCTGCCCGTCTGGGGAGCGGTTTGTGTAAAGAAGCCATTGATGAGCGACAGAGCACCGCCACTAGCAGACGAGCCAAGGGATCCGACAGAGTCGACGATGGAGCCCGATCTGCTGCTGGTTTCGCTGGACTTGCTCGTTTCGAGCCAGGCGTACGAGACGCCTGGATCCTTCATGAGATATCGGGGCATCGGCTCCGGGGGCATGGCGAGGGTGTCTACCGAATCCATTAGATGCGGAAGTGCAGACTCAATGATGGGGGCCAGGGACGTGCTCTGCACGGTAGGGGCCGGATCACCGCGAGCTGGAGGCGGGGGTTTGTACTCGCACGGAGTCTTTCGCTTGAGACAGTTGTAACAGGCAGGCTTTTCTTCACCGCATTTGACACGGAGTCGTTTGCAGTTGGCACAGCCAGCCCGCGATTTGGAGTGCTTTCGGCGCATGCGCGTGCGACGACTAGAGGAGTCTGGCGGTCGAGTCGGCGACGGCGGCGACTCCTCCTTGGGCTCCTCCACCTTGGGCTCCTCCTTTGGATCCTTGGGATCCTCGCCGGCACTCATTGTTCGTTAGAAGGACAGTCCGGCGTTGACAGAGTTAGCTGCGGTTTTTGGTGGGGTCAGCTGGGTAGGTTTTGTTGAAAGTGGAAGGTTGTTTGATGGATCTCTTCCGTTTCGTTTGGCGTGGGTCAAGCGGACAGGTGGCGCCTGAAAGGTCTAGAGGAGGATACGAAGGGGAGGATGGCAAGAAATAATGTACGGCAGCGACTAGAGGTGAAGAGCTCTGAATAGGAGGGTACAAGAGACTCAGCTGGCAGTCATATGAAGCGGCTAAAACAAGACGTCTAGTGGGCCTAGACAGGGGCGTTGGTGGGTTGCAGGGGCATGAGACATCCGGGGCGTCGTTGCCTGGCCATGCATATCAAGGCTAAGCCCTTGGAGCAGGCTGCATGTTGGAGACGATTTTGAGGGGGTTCAGGCGGGTACCGTTTGTCGGCGCTAAGCACAAACCTGGTCGGATAAAGGTTCTGCGCGGCGGCCATGAGGCTGCAATGAAAATACCAGGCGACAGGCGGCCAATGGGCCCTTGTGTTGATGGGTGCTTCAGGAGGCTGCTATTCATACATGTGGAACACGACCTCTTTGGGACAGACATGTCCCCTCACCATTCCGATGCGATGCACAATCCATGTCACGGGGGCCGGTCTTACGCGATGTCGTTAGCTATTGATTTGCCCTGCCTTAGTTACTACATCAGTGGGTGGGATTTACAGTAGTTACAGTAATTGCACTAGTACATAGCCATTAGTCACCGTTCGCAAAGCCATCAAACGCCCTGTGATCCGAATAGATACAACCAAAAAAAAACTGACAGGGATCGGATATGAAAGAGTTATCTGATCGCTAAACGGTCAGAATTAAAGTTTGATCGAGCTCACAATAAGCTCCTTTTGCAATGCTGCCAAGCCCGTTGTTCAGGACTTGTCTCGTGTCATCCATAATTCTCAAGATGACACTCCGCCTGCGAATCCAGGGCGCTGCTGCCTTCCACTGACACTAGTCGCAGTATCTCCTTTTTAAGATGCAACTCTTTGATAGCAGATGTCTGGACAAGTGGCGCGCTGCTTGGAAGATCGTCAGTAGATCGTTATATACGCCCTCTCCTTAGCGTTCACAGCATATAGTGATTCGAAAAGGTGTTAAAGGAGAATGAGCAGAGATGCTAATTATCAGATAGTCAAGCAGTCACTGAAATGTAGTCATGTCCCGGCCCGTCCGACCTGCCACGCTCCTTGGAGCTGAGTGTTACGTCAACGCCATGCAAATGTTGGCAACAACAATGCCCGCTGCCATGAATAGAACCAAGACATATGTGGCAGGCAGGTTGCCCACGTCTGACACTTGCTTTCGAATGTCGCTGGCCTCTCTCTCGTAGTTTAGAAATCCCACAATTACCGAACCCACCGCCAGTAGCGCAAAAAACACTCCCAGAATGTAAGACATGGCAGCGTACTTGCCTTCGTTGCGTCCTAAGTCTTGGAGACGAATGTCAAACAGGCAAAAGGCTGCCAGTGCCGCCAGCGTGACACTCATGCGGATCAGAGTCAGCCAGTTCTTCTCAGCCATGCCTAGGTCTCTGGCTTCTGATGTGTTGTTTTCATAGACTACTGTATGTGAGTAAAAGACGTTTCCAGAGGATCCTATAAGAGCTGATTCTTCGATGATGTCAGTGATTTCATCGCCATTATCATCGATCCTTTCAATAATCTCAGTCTCAATGATTTCTCTGACTGCTTGGCCGTCTTCATCTATCCCATCAATAATCTCAGTCTCAATGATTTCGACAAACTTTGGAGACCCATCTGGAGTGCTCGAGTTACTCGTGCGAGCTTCCTGTGCTCTGCTGCTCCCGACAGCATCGTAGCTGACCGTGCTTGAAGTCAACAACGGTCTGTCCATGGTTGCACAGCACGTTGCACGAAAGACAGAGAAACGCTTTTAAGCGTCAGTCCGTTGCTAATGGCGCCATTCAGGGCGCTGCTTTGTCCCAAAGCAGTCAAAAGCGACGAGGAGCAGAGATGCGGTCGATATTGAGGAAAAAGTGACGGGTCCATTTTTAAAATCTGCAAGCAAAACCTGCTGAATTGAGGTAGGGGTCATAAAAGACTAGTTCTGCGGTTTTTCTTGGACTCAATGGCGGGCGCTACCACGTAAATCGCCCACACCAGAACATGCAATACCGTACAGGACTTTGAGTTTGCAGAATTCTCAATATTGACAATATTTTTGTCTCCAGCGGATGCTAGGAGCTCCGCCAAAGTTAGTTTGCCAAATTGTTTTGGCAACAGATCTTTGACATGCCCTGAGATAGGCTTGCATCAGGATGCAGATGCAGTCATCAGGGGTCCCTGCAGCAGGCGTATTTCGGGAGCTGGCCGAATCTGAAGATTTGTGGCCATGCCAATGCATTAAATAGAGAGGTGTTCTTGGCAGGTCTTGGACGTGCAGCGGCCCCCTGGGTGGATTTGCCTTTGCCAGCGCACTTTGAGGGCACAGACGGCTGACATTCCTTGGCAAACTTGGCGACCCCACTGGGTTCCAGGACATGGAGACATTTCAACGGCGACTGTTGGTTTGTAGTGTAGTGCAACTAGACATTTCAACGGGGACTGTTGGTTTGTAGTATAGTGCAACTCAAACGTTTGCAGTTTCAAGATTCCGTTTGAGAATGAACCTCAAAATCTCGTAGAAGTGTCGGCATGCAGTTTGACAGCCGCCTTGCTCAAGATTGCTTGTTGGCGAGCACAGAACGACACTCAGGCCAGGCAAATCATGATACGCCGAGCACAGCCACGGAAACCAGTAACAGGCACGGCATGAGGATTTACGTTCTTACTTGGATTTGTGCTGGAACCCGTTGCTACCCGGCCAATAGCGAATGAACCACCGGAGGAGGGTCAAGAGCAGTCATGTGCATTGGAAACCACTTGGTTGCGCCTGGCTTGTTCAGGGAATTCCTTAAAACAGGCAATTCTCCAGAGCTGGCGCCAATTCAACTCATCAGTAGAGTTCTTGGATCCGAGAGGCCCCCCTCAGATCTCAAGATTGAGACCTGTAAAAGGTACTGATATCAAATGTCAACATGTTTTGTCATCATCTCAAGTTTATTATTGTATATCGTTTACATTCAGCATCGTTCATACAACTCTTTACCCGCTTTTCTTCTCCTTCTCATGCAGTGTCATCGGTGCGTCATCACATTGGCCCACCACGACAGTAACTAGAGATTAGGCTTGAAGGGCTCCGCCACAACGAGATTCTGCGATATTTAAGGTTTATATAAAAAAACGCTACGTATTGAAACATTCTTTACACTAGAAATCTGCTAAACCGCTTTCCTACCTCTTCTCTTCCCCCTTTAAGGCGCACGTGGGAGAGACACAACTCCATCTTGGCAAATCCATCACCTCCTAGCAAAAAGTGCCAAAGTTTCTCGGCAGAGCGGCAGTCAAGTATTTATATACTGGAGGAGTCTCTGTTCCATTTCTCTCTGTCCGCAAATGCCGCCCAACTATACAACCATCGGGATCGTCACTGCGGCAACGGGCAATGTCCTCATCTCCATAGCCCTTAATGTCCAGCGTTATGCGCATTTGCGTTTGGCCGCTCTCTATCAGACTCGGTCGCATCTCTCATCGCCACTGTGGTGGCTGGGGATTCTTCTCATGACGATTGGCGAACTGGGCAACTTTGTTGCTTATGGGTTGGCTCCGGCATCGCTGGTTTCTCCCCTGGGTGTGTTTGCGCTGGTTTCTAATTGCATCATCGCTCCGCTTTGGTTTGCAGAGCCGATATCTCGTTACAACATCTTTGGTGTTGGTCTCTGCGTTTGTGGCATTCTCAGCATCATTCTGAGTCCCGAGGGGGAACATTCTCGTCCACCGCTGAGCAGCGACGAGATCATTTCGCTATGCACAAAGATGAGTGTACAGATATACTTGGTTGTTACTTGTGCACTTCTCGTGCTGCTTGTCGGGTTCTTTTACTGGTCAGATAGCACCAAGAAGGCCGAGGCCGTGGCTACAGGTCTACGGCCGCAGGTATCGCATTCAGATAGATTGCCAGTAAAGTATGCTCAGGCATCTGTTTCACCAACGCTCGTCACTACCCTTCTCACAGTGGCCATCTTTGGTGCCTACACTGCACTTTCGACAAAGTGTCTGAGTGGTTTACTGGAGGCTGGAATCCCCTCCGCTGCCAAGAACTACATTACATATGTGCTTGCACTAATCATCGTTGTAACAGCAGTCTGCCAGGTCCACTTTCTGAACCAGGCTCTCAGAGTCTTTTCGAGTACGGTGGTTGTGCCTGTGCATTTTGTGTTTTTTACCGTCTCTGTAATTGTTGCTTCTGCAATTGCATTTGACGACTTTGCCAATCGCAGTGCAAAGAATCTTATTGCATTTCTCGCGGGCTGTGCCTTGACATTTGTTGGCGTCTGGTTTATAGCGTCCAATGCGAACGTCCAACCCCAACGCCCCCAGCTGCGTACCCAGCACTCGAGACGTCTTTCTGCAAAGATCAGCAGAAGTACCCTCAACGGCGTTGCAGGGCCAGAAACTGGAAGAGAGGACGCTCCCCTTCTAACTGTCGTTGACGATGAGGATCAGTACCTTCTTCCTGAGCAAGGGACCAAGCGAAAAAAGAGAACATCTTCGTGGATCTCGCAGAGATCAATCAGCGAGGATTCGGACGAAGATGCCCCAAGTCTCTCGCTCTCTGCTACTGGATATCTGATTGGCAAGCTGCGCCGACAAGTCTCGCGACCGCCGTCCATTAGCGACGAGGAGGTGTAAAGACAATTTATTCAACAAAGATCATTATTTATTTATATGGATTCAAATGCAACTGGAGATTAGAATCAAAACACAAGTAATATGCAGCAAACAAAGCAATGCTTTAGTCCATCTTGACAAGGAGCTTCATCTTGGAATGGACTCGTCTCCACTCGACATACTCTTCTCTGACAAACGACGTCTTTTCGCACGCTGTATCCTTAATATGAAACCATCTGGCGGGATACAAGTCTAGCAACAAGTCGACAATGCCCAAATCACGCAGGATGCAAACGGCAACAAACCAGCCAGTGCCAATGACAAGGCCCATAGCACAGCCGGCGGCCACCTGGAGCGGAGTATGATAGAATAAATAGGCTCTGGAGTATGCCACGACCGATGCCATTATGATGAGTCCTACCGAACGGAGGACCGTTTTTCGCCGAGTGTAGTGGACGCGAAACACCATCCACAGGACCAGGTAAGTAGAGTAGAAAAACACAAATTGAGCATGCGCCGACGGCATTCCGTAACCTGGACCGTACCTCGGTCGGTCTTCCTTAATCTGGTTCTTGACATAGTGGTTCACGAGCTCGCAGCCGACCTGACCGCCAAACATGAGCAAAGTCTCGGCTTCACGGCGCGAAATAGCAACTGTCGCATAAATGATGAGCAAAACCAGCGGAGTTAGAGAGATCCAGGCCATTACAATAGAGAGCCAGTCGTCTGGATTATAAAAGACGGTGGTTTCTTCAATGAAGACGACGCCTGGGACCGGCGGAGGACTCAACATTGTTTTTTTTCTCCAAAGTGTGGACACTTGTTGACAAAAAAATGACTGGTCAACTGCGGTGAAATTTGTATTGTTTCCAATAGTCTGGCGTTGTGTTTTGCGCTTTCGTGGACGTGAAATTTGACATCGAAGGGCTCTCATGCAGGAACGCAGATGCGGAAAGTCGAGGCTGGTCATCGCGCTAAAAAAAAAACTCCGACCTTGCCGGTAACAAAGTACGCGCAGAAATACAGTCAACTACCCTCTATACTCTCTATTTTTATAGCAATACATTTGTACCTGCTTCGTTGTGCTGGGTGTACCTGGGCGCCGTACACTGTAAGGGAGAACGGAGCCGTTCGTTGGCCGGTGGATCCGTAACTACAAAACCTCAATGATTTCGTTATCCTCATCGTCAATCTCTTCAATCTTTTGAGTTGTCTCGTTCTCGGGGTCCTCGTCTCGCATGAGCACCTGCACGAGACGGTCACACAGGTCGCAGACCGTCTCGTCCTGGGACGCCTTGTGCAGTTCTCTAATGATGGAGTAGACACGTTTTTCGCGCATAAGCTTTCTCGCTGCAAGCGTAGCTCCGAGCATCAGAAAGCACTCCACGTATGTAGCCAAAATAACAGGATCTTCTTCTCTCTTCTTGTTGGCCTCCAGCAGCTGCAGCTCCTCCGGCAGCTCAAAGACCTCCTCGGGATCAATCTCCTCAGGTCCAGCAAGCGGTAGCAGCATGTACGGCAGGAGGTTGATGGCTGGGTCGGTCAAGAACCGCTCGTGAACCGAGGTGTCAAACAGACAGTTCTTTATAGTCGATGCAACGCCGAGTCTGCGAATGTGAGACTCGCCTTCAGAAAACACGAGAATCTTTGTTAGCGGAATGACGCCGTCGTATTTCTGTTCTGTAATAAAGTAGTTTCTTCCCTCCTTGAAGCGCGACAGGTCTGAAAAGAAAAATGCGAGATAGTCGTAGTTGGCGTACGGATTGAGCTTCTTGCCAGAGCCCTTGACAAAGCAATCCATCAGGGCGTCCATGATGAGGCGCTTCTGAGGATCGTCTTCAATCTTGAGATCCAACAGCTTTGTAATACCGTCGTTCTTTGCCAGGTTCGCCAGCAGCATGCAAAACAGATCCGCGTTGATTTGGCGCGGATGGACTGCACTGGCGGCTGTGAACTTGACAAACTCCTCGTTCTCAGCCATGTAGTCGAGAATCATCTTGTCATCACTCAGATTGATGAGGATCGTGAGGGCGCTCTTGACAGCGGCGATGCCGCTGTTTTCTTTAAGAATAACATAAAGATCTCTAATCGGTCTGTAGTCATCAACCTTGAAAGCATGCGCATGTCCCTGGGCGTAGCCGACGAGCGAATCTAGTGCAACTTGCTTGACTTGTGCGTGTTCATGATGCAGAAAGCCTACTAGCTCAACTAACTGAGATGACATTGTGGCAAAGGAACTTTCTTGATAATCAACTTTTTTTGGAGACAAACTAGGAAATTTTATTTCACGTGAATTACGTTGGAAATCATTGGTTTTGTTATTTGACTTTTCCGGCTCAAAAAGGTTTCACGTGACGTTCGCCCTCTGAGTACACGCTTCAACACTGTTTTGCTCGACGTTACTGAGTTGTATGGTGGTTTTTCGTCACAAGGTGGACTCGGAGAAGCTGGAGGACCTCAAGGCAGAGGGCCACTGGAACGAGGTGCTCGAAATGTCTGCGAAAATGCGCAAGGGCAGCGACGAAGATCGTTTTTCAGGCGTACTGGCCCATGTGGAAGCGCAGCTGGCGCACTACAAAGTAGAGCCTGTCAAGGGTTCCGCTGCCAAAGCCCAGCTGCAAGCCCTCCACCAGGAATTGGGAGTTATTCCCGCCTCCAGCGCTAGTGGGGAGTTCTGGCTGTGTGTGGCCCACATTGCTCTGCTTCAGGGGAGGCCAGCCGAGGCGCTTCAAAATTGCCAAAAGGCGGAGTTTCAGATCTCGTCAAAGCTGGGTCCAGCACTACGCTTCAAAAAACTAGCCTTGATGGGAGCTGCCTACGAACACACAGACGACATCCAGACGGCAATGGCTGTGTATAGTAAAACAAACGGTTACAACCAAGAAAACAGCCGTCGCACATCTGAAGAATCGCGCTGGTCAAACATTATCAGCTCGCGACTCATGAACTTGACGCTGGAGACAAACCCTTCAATCGACAATCTGATCAAGTTCCATGGTGTTCTCAATTCTGACTCGGGCGTTGACTCGCTGCTGGCCTACTTCTTGAGAGCTGCTCCGGTCGCTATTGAGAATCCAAACAACCCAGATCTTTACGCCGAGGCCATTCGCGTCAGCAAGTTAATTGACGACAGGCTCGTCCTGTGTCGTGGGGACCACCAGATTGTCGAACAGTACTGTGAGTCTTTGGTAGCGCTGCAGGTGACCAGACACAATCTTTACTACGACTCCATTCCCTGGGGATCAAAGGGGTTCTTGAGGAGTGATCAGACTGCGGTTGCGGCGGCAGTTGCAAAAAAGAGCAGCAAAAAGGCAAACAGACGGAGCAAGCTCACCAATGGCCACGATTTGCAGGAAAAGCCTCTTGTCCAAGAAAACTCTACGGAAAGAGAACAGCATCGCGTCCTGCTGGAGCTGACGCTGACTCTAAGGAAAGCGGCCACTGTTACATTCCACTCATGCACCATTTTGAGACTGCTGGTCAAAGTGTCCATGTTGAAAAAGTACTGCAAGGTCGAGACGCTGTCCTCGTTCAAGACGTATCTGGAACTGCAAAGGAAAGCCAGACAGCGCAAGATTGACGGAGTCGTGGTGGCAGATAAGGTAGGCGAGGACGGTGGTGACAATGTTGAGAATATGATTTCTGCATTCTACGATATCGTTAGCTACCTGGCAAGGCTTCCTGTCAACTCACTTGAGAAAAAGTCCAAGGGCCAGAATTTGATTCAGGAGTACACTGAACTGCTGCTTGAATGGACAGCTGGCGGACCTCAGCACCCCCTGGTGAACCATGTGGCGGCTGTAGGATTCACATCAGTGGGCAATTCGGTGGCGACTGCCAAAGAACGTAATCACTGGCATAAGCTTGCTCTTGAACACTGGGACCTTCTGTTGCAGCAGTCTGCGTCACCCGGCATTAAGCTTGGTCCAGATGTGTACACTGCCTACGCCGTCCTACTGGCTGAAAACAATAATGTGACCAAGGCACTTGATGTGGCCCGTACAGGTGTCAGCCTTTACGAAGACTCTCTCCCACTGGCGCACATTTTGGCCCTGATCATGACGAACCAGCAGTATTACGAAAAGGCTATCGAACATATTCGTTTAGTATTTGCTCGATATTTGGAAAAGGATCACCAGGAGCACACCCTGGCGACCAAGTATCAGTTGCTGCAATTGAAAATGACAGAGATTGACTGCAGAGAAGAACATTATGGTTCAGAAGACGCCATTGACAATGGCGTGGCAGTCATTCAAGTGTTGCATGAGTTTTTTGATACTAATGTATGGGAAGATTCTGTTCAACAGTACAAGGCAAAAGTCAACACTGAAGTGTGGGCGTGGATATCAGGGCTCTATAGGCGAGCTGGAGAGCTTGAAGAAGCCGAGAAGGCCCTCAGAGAGGTGTCTGCCAATGGAATGAATGCCGAGGTTCACGTTGCGCGCGGCTCGAACCTACGCGAGACAGATCCAAAGGCTGCGCTGGGTGAGTTTGATGCGGCTCTGGAGGAAGATGATATCAATGCTGGCGCGATCCTTAACTTTGCTGGGTTGGTTCTCAACAACAAGGATCGCACAGGCAGGGTGTTTGAGAGGGTGCAGGACTACCATGCAGCGTTTGCAAAGGCCCGGATGCTGCTGGAGATGCTGGTCGAGCGCAAGGGATCCATCGCGCAGGCGTGGGGAGCTCTGGCAGTAGTGTACAAGGAGCTTGAAGACGAGGAGAAGGAAGAAGAGGCTTTGTGGAAGTACGTTGAGATGGACGGAGCGAGCGCAGTGCGTCCGTATAGTGTTGTGAATGCTGTATTCTAGGAATAATTCAGATTAGTGCCACAAAATATTAATATATGAATCTACACCGGTACATTTGATATGCATTTTTACAGAATCAGGCTCCGACAAAGCCATAAAACAAGGTCCACGTCAGGACAAAGCCCGGCAGGCCAGTAAAGACCTCGCTGACAAAGAGGTCGAGGTTAGGGGAGAGAAAGAACTTTTGCGGGCGGGCCTGAGAGACAAATAAATAGAGCAAGGTAGAGACAAGAAAAGTCAGTATAAAGTAGAAGGCAAACCCGTAGAGTGACTGCAGACGCAGGACGCCAGCCCCGGCACCAATGACCAGCGACGTCACGTTTCGGACATGTGACACGGAGCTCTTGTTGCGCGCAACATTCTCCTGAAAGATTGGTTGGATGGCTTCTTTCAGCTCCTCATTTTTCATTGCGATGGATGAAGCGTTGAACTGTTGTGGAGTGCACTATTGGTTTTTGGGTAGTGGGCGGATTAGTAGCTGGGTACAAAGTCAGGCAGAGTGATGAGTTTGTAGTTTACAAAGAAATGTGCGGTTTGAGATATTCAGAGATTGAACAGCAAAGTGGTTGATCTATGTATTAAAGAACTTCTTGAAGAAAAGTCTTGAATACTTTGCTCTTTGTGAATTCTTGACCGTTACTGGTCTTCATGGCCATGATGATTCAACTAGAACTGGAAGTCAGAAACTAGACTTGGGATTTACTTGGCTAAGGAGATTGCTGAGTACGCCAGTAAGGACAGAACTTGAAATAAAGAAATAGTAATAAAAAAGAAACGAATGAAAAGAAAGGTTCACTTCATGTCCGATCCCCTCAATTCACCTAACTCGCCTCCAAACTCGATTCTCTTAATTCGATCTCCGCACGTGACTGATAACAAAAAAAATTGTGGAATTTTCCAAAATTGTCAAAAACGTCCATCTCAAAACCAAGGCAATTACGACCTGTCAGACAGAACCCTGTGGACATGACAAAAGTGAGTAAAAACTTTAAACTAATGTCCCTCACAACTCAACTAACCCAGATGACTGAAGTGCGCTTTGGTTACTCCACCAGCAAACAGCTGACAAGCAGATTCATCCCCATAAACAGCGATTCAGATGCATATGTCGACGACGTTGCTCTGGCGGTGTTCCAGGGACCCAATTCTCGGCAGATTCTTGCTGCAAACCATTTGCTTGCTCTTGAGATTGTCTCTCGATGGATCCACAGCCCAGAAAGGTTCGGCAGGACGCTGACTTTGCATGCTATGGCACGGGTATTGACCGTAGAGCCGTCGGTGACGCCTCTGGTTGTGCATTTTTTGCAAAACAACCAACTATTTGATGTCTCGAGAGAGACCCTCGTTGCTATTTATCGATTACTATACCAGGACGCCGAGTCGTTTTCTCGGTTCTTTAGCAGTTCGCAGCTGGTTGACCTCCTGGCTGCTAGATCTGCCGATCCAAGCGACAGAATCATCGCTCTGCGTGCGCTGTCGATTCTCGAAAAGCTGCCTCTTGATCCGGAGCTGTTTGGCCGTTATGGACTTCCGTACTTCCCCGAGCAGTGCGTAGCGTTCTACGAGAACCAGGAGGTAGATTTCTGCCAGTTTGCATTATACGAAGCGCTCGACATTGAAAAGTCAGTTTCATTCAAAAAGATCACAGAGACTGAGCCATTTCACTTCACATTGTCTCCGCTGCTTGCTAATGTCGGAGGTGTGCTCGTTCCGTCGTTGAGGACAGCTGACGCTGTGTCCCAGACAACATCTTCTCCTGTGTCGACACAAACTTGGGACCGTAATTTATTTGCATTCGGCACTGCATTGAGTAAATGCAAGCCTATTCTTGTCACCGGAGTCCCAGGCTCCGGCAAGACATTCTTAATCGACCAGGTCGCCAAGCAGTTGGGATGCTACAACGACATGGTCCGTATTCACCTGGGTGATCAAACAGACACAAAAATGTTGGTGGGCTCATATTCGACTGGCTCTGAGCCCGGATCGTTTGAGTGGCGTAGAGGTGTCTTGTCAGTAGCCGTGGCAGAAGGGCGATGGGTCTTGATCGAAGACATTGATAAGGCTCCAACAGATATTCTTTCAGTTATCTTGCCTCTCCTTGAAAAGTCTACTCTAGAGATTACTGGACGTGGCGAAACCATTAAAGCTAAGCCAGGGTTCCAAGTCATTGCCACTGTTACAAGGTTTGACGAGAACTCCATGCCCGATATTATTGGTAGACGTCTATGGAGCGAAGTAGACTTTCTCGAATACTCAAACGAAGAGTTGGCTGTTCTTTTGAGTGCAACATACCCTAATATTCAGAGACTCGCTCCTCAGTTCATTGATACTTATGTTGCTGCTCGAGCCGCCCGTGATAGCGCCCCTAATCTGGCCATCAGAAGGAGTTTGGCTCGTCCTGTATCAAACAGAGATCTAATGAAATGGGCGAAAAGAGTCAGCACTATGCTCAGGATGCGTGGCATTACAGACTCGTCCACTAGTCTGCCCAGTGAAACTTATGATGAAATCTACGCAGAGGCTGTTGATTGTTTTGCCTGCCATATTGCTGATAGGGTAACATATGAATATGTTGCGCATTTGGTTGGTGCTCAACTCAACATTTCTACTGGAAGGGTCGACCAGTATCTGGCCAATTATGTGCCTAAACTCTCGTTAGCAGATGATACTCTTACCATCGGCAGAGTTCAGCTGCAAAGATTCATGAGGGCCAAGATTTCCAAGTCCTTTGCTCTAACTAATCACGCCCTTAGACTTATAGAACGCATTGGCATGGGCGTGCTAATGAATGAGCCAACCCTGTTGGTCGGCGAGACTGGTACGGGTAAGACCACCGTTGTACAATACCTTGCATCTCTGCTTGGAAAGAAACTCATTGTAATTAATCTTTCTCAGCAGACGGAATCTGGTGATCTATTGGGTGGATTTAAGCCCGTTGATGCTCGCTCCTTGGCTCTCCCACTACAAGAGAAGTTTTTTGAACTTTTCTCTTTGACATTTTCAGAAAAGAAGAACGCTGAGTTTTCTGCAATTCTAGTAAAGGCTGTGACCAAATCTCAATGGTCACGAGTTGTCAACCTCTGGCAGAGAGCAATTGGTCTTGCTTTCGAGACTCTGGGCAGCAGCAGTAATCAGAAGCCTTCAAAAAGACGGCGGTTAAATGTCGAAGATTTAGTTCCGAGATGGCAAAAGTTCTCAGATGAGGTAGACGATTTCTCAGCTAACTTTAAAAAGGTTGAGAATTCTTTTGTGTTCAAATTTATTGAAGGTGCTTTGGTGAAGGCAGTCCGTAACGGTGACTGGGTATTGCTTGATGAGATGAATCTGGCTGCTGCAGATACCCTCGAAAGTATATCGGACCTTCTTTCTCCAGAACCATCAATTATTCTCTCAGAGACTGGAAATGCACAGACTATCAAGGCGCACAAAGACTTCAGAATTTTCGCCTGTATGAATCCTGCAACCGACGTTGGAAAGAAGGATCTTCCACCTGGACTTAGATCACGATTTACAGAACTCGAGGTTGCATCGCCTGATAGGGACATTCAGGACCTGCTTAAGGTCATTGACCAGTATATTCCGTCAGGATCTGGAGATAGCTGGGTTTCTAATGATGTTGCTGATCTGTATCTGCTGTTAAAGGATATGAGTGAACGCAATCTCATTGTGGATGGTGCTAATCAGCGTCCTCATTTCAGTATTCGTACTTTGTCCCGTGCATTGACTTTTGCAAAGTCGTTAGCCCCAACCTATGGTTTGCGAAGAGCTCTCTACGAAGGTTTTTGCATGTGTTTTCTGACACTGCTGGATAGTGAATCGGAAAAGTCAGTCATCGGTATCATTGAAAAGTATATCCTTGGACGTCTTGGTAATGTGAACTCTGTTTTGAAAGAGTCTCCCAATCCACCAGATGATGGTTTTGATTACGTTCGTTTTAAGCATTTGTGGGTGCGACATGGAGCTGAGAAGATTGAGGAACAGCCAAACTATATCATTACTCCTTTCATTGAAAAGAATTTGTTGAATGTGATGAGAGCAGCATCTGGAGGTAAGTTCCCTGTTTTGATTCAAGGACCGACTTCATCTGGTAAAACGTCGATTATTAACTATCTGGCAAAGATTTCCGGCCACAAGTTTATCAGAATCAATAACCACGAGCATACCGATCTTCAGGAATATCTGGGAAGCTATGTCTCTGACGACAAGGGTAAGATCAAGTTTCAAGAGGGAGTACTAGTAAAAGCCGTCCGTAATGGTTATTGGATTGTTCTTGATGAGTTGAATTTGGCTCCAACAGATGTGCTGGAGGCTCTGAATAGATTGCTTGATGACAATCGTGAACTTCTGATCCCAGATACCGAAGAGGTTGTCAAACCACATCCTGATTTTATGCTTTTTGCCACGCAGAATCCACCAGGTGTTTATGGTGGTAGAAAGGTTTTGTCTCGTGCCTTCAGAAATAGATTCCTAGAGCTTCATTTTGATGACATTCCGGAGAATGAGCTGCAGACAATTTTGCAGGATCGATGTGAGGTGGCTCCTTCTTATGCCAAGAAGATTGTTGAGGTTTATCATGAGCTTGGAATCAGAAGATCTGCTTCTCGTGTATTCGAACAAAAGAACTCATTTGCCACTCTCAGAGATCTGTTCAGATGGGCTCAGAGGGAGGCTATTGGATACGAGCAACTGGCTCTGAATGGATACCTTCTCCTTGGAGAGCGTTGTAGGCTTGCGGAAGAGCGAGCCCTAGTTAAGGAAGTGATTGAGAAAGTCATGAAGGTGAAATTGAATATCAGCGAGATTTATGGTTCGTTGGTACCGGAGGAGATAATAGCAAACAATACTTCAGTTGTGTGGACCCGTGGAATGAAACGCTTATTGGTTTTGGTTACCCAAGCGTTGAAGAATAATGAACCGGTACTTCTTATAGGTGAGACTGGTTGCGGTAAGACCACCATTTGTCAAGTATTGGCCGAGGCTGTTGACAAACACCTCTCTATTGTGAATGCCCATCAAAATACAGAAACTGGTGATTTGATTGGCGCGCAAAGGCCTGTTCGTAACAGAGCTTCTATTCAAAGTGCACTCAGAGCCAAGCTTTCAGCATTCCTGGACAATACTTCTGATGACTTGGATGATCTTCTGTCCCAGTACAAGGGAGGCGATGATGAGGTCGACCACTTGAGAAACACTTTGAATGTTCTGTTTGAGTGGAATGATGGTCCTCTTATCCAGGCGTTGAAGAAGGGTGATTTCTTTCTTCTTGATGAAATTTCTCTTGCCGATGACTCTGTTTTGGAGCGCCTCAACTCAGTATTAGAGCCAGAGCGCACTATATTGCTCGCGGAAAAGGGTACTGATGTGTCTGTCACCGCTGAACCAGGTTTCCAATTCTTTGCAACTATGAATCCTGGTGGTGACTATGGTAAAAAGGAGCTTTCCGCTGCTCTCAGAAATCGTTTCACTGAAATCTGGGTGCCGTCAATGGAGGATCTTGATGATACGACACAGATTGTGCAGAATTTATTGAATCCTGCCGTAAGGCAGTTTACAGAGGCCATTGTTAAATTTGGCTACTGGTTTAGAGACAGAGGTGCAGATACTGGTGGACTAACGAGTTTTTCTCTTAGAAATCTGTTGACTTGGATCAATTTCGTTAACGTTCTATCAGAAAAGATCCCTCCACAAAGTGCCCTTCTGCATGGTGCCGGCATGGTGTTTATTGACGCGCTGGGCACAGATTCAGAGTTCCAAAACTCCAGCCCTTCCAGAATGCAGCAGCTTCAAGAAGCTCGAATCAACTGTGTAAATAAGCTGTCAGAGTTCGTGGGTAGTGATCTGTTGCCTTACTACGTCCAGAAGGCATGTGTCGCGCTCTCTGAGACTACGCTGAGCGTTGGTGATTTCACTTTGCCAGTAGTGGACTCATCACTGGCTAAGGAGCCATTCAGCTTTCAAGCCCCTACAACGGCAATGAATGTGCTTCGTGTAGTTAGAGGTCTCCAAGCTCACCGACCGATTTTGCTCGAGGGTAGTCCAGGTGTTGGAAAAACTACTCTTGTATCAGCATTAGCCAAGTCTCTGGGTAAGCCTCTGACGAGAATCAATCTCTCAGAACAAACTGACCTTATTGACCTGTTTGGTGCTGATAGCCCAGCAGATGGCAAGGCTGCTGGTGAGTTTGTGTGGAGAGACGCTCCCTTCCTCAGAGCAATGCAACGAGGAGAATGGGTGCTGCTGGATGAGCTAAATCTTGCATCCCAATCTGTTTTGGAGGGGTTGAATGCCTGTCTTGATCACCGTGCCGAGACATACATCCCTGAACTTGACAAGTACTTCAAGTGCCATCCCGGTTTTACTGTGTTCGCGGCCCAGAATCCTCAATATCAAGGTGGAGGACGAAAAGGTTTGCCAAAGTCATTTGTTAACAGATTCAGTGTTGTTTATGTTCAGAGTCATTCGCATGAAGATCTGCAGATGATTTCACAGTACTTGCACCCAGAGGCTAGTTCGTCACTAATTGATTCCGTCCTGAGATTTATCAGTGCCCTTGAGAATGAAACAACCTCCAAGGCGTTCGCCGCTCTTGGTGGACCATTTGAATTCAACTTGAGAGATGTCATGAGATGGCTTGGGCTGGCCAGCACGTCTGAACAAGTTTTCCAGTACTTTGATCTTGTCATTGGTGGTAGATTCCGCCTCGAGAGTGATCGTGCTGCCGCTAAAGCATTGTTTCAGACATACTTTCCAGAGTATACTACTGCCAGGCCAGTGTTCTCTCTATTTTCGCCGTTTAAGTTCGAGTTCGGTCAATCTCACGTAAGTGCTTCTCCGCTAGGCAGCTCTACAGGAGTTGGTGAGCAAATATTACAATGCAATACTCGCACAATGGAGATTGCGCTTACTTGCGTTGATAATCAATGGCCGCTATTGCTTGTTGGTCCATCTGGCTCTGGTAAGACGAGTTTCTTGCGTTCGCTGGCATCGATCTACGGTAAGCAACTTCTTGAATTCCCTCTCAATGGCGAGATTGACAGCACTGATATTTTGGGTGGTTTTGATCAGGCCGATATTCAAAGGGACGTGATGGAGATTAGTGACACCTTTGAGGAAAGGCTGAGAAGCACTATTCTTGACTGCCTTTGTTCTGGAGGTGCGGATGCTGCGGCAATCGTAAAGGAGTGTGAAGCCACCCTTTGTGCATTGAAGAGTATTGAAAGTCCAGAGGATATCCTTTCTTTTGTTTCGAGTAAAATCGGTGATGATAAGGAGGTTTTGGAGAATATTGCCCGTGTGAAGAGTTTAGTGCACAGCAGCAAAGCTCGATTCAGGTGGTTTGATGGTATGCTGGTGAATGCACTGCAGAATGGACACTGGTTGGTGTTGGATAATGCTAATCTTTGTAATCCCTCTGTATTTGACCGTCTGAACTCTCTTCTCGAGCCAAATGGTAGTCTGGTCATTAACGAATGTGCGTTAGCAAATGGAGAACCTCGTGTTATTAAACCACATCCTAATTTCCGCCTCTTTCTTACTATGGATCCAAAGTATGGCGAGCTTTCTCGTGCTATGCGAAATAGATCTGTTGAGATCTTTATGGAGTCTATTAATGTTCGCGCAACTGAGCTTGATCATGCTTGCCTGCAGCCTTCCAGTGGGCCGCTGGAGTCTATCAGTGCTATCAAGTATCTGCCATTATCAGATATTCATTTGCGCAATATTCTGTTACCTGTGCAGCTTGCTGGAAATGGCGACTTGAATTCTGAACAGCTCTTGTATCCGCTGCCAAAATCATTGGTTCAACGTGGTTGCGCCTCCGTTCCTCATCTGTCTCGTTATGCGGAGTTCCTCTCACAATATCAATATCTGTTTGGTGAGAGTAAAGCTTTTGGGGAGGTAGAATTTTCGTTGAATCCTTTAGTATACCCGGTGTATGGTGTTGATGCTCAACAGATAAGCAGTGCATTGCGCGCTCTACATTCACTGTTCTCCTTTTTGGACACCCTGCCTACGCAGAAATCTATCTCTCTGAAGAAAGTTTCAGACTATTCTTATCTTGATAGATGCGATACATTCAACTCGAACCCCCTGGTTCAGCCACCAAGATTTGAGGTCCTTTCTCTGCTCAGGGAGATTGTGAAATTTTGCAGTCTCAAGCTGTCGGGCCTATGTTCATCGAGCGAGTATCGTCTTCTTAAAGAGCTCTTAGTCATTGCAGAAATGCTTTCTGCGGCTTGCCAGAGAGTTGTGGTTGATGAAAGTCTGCTAATGGAGTTCGGAAGCGTTCTAGATGATTGGAGAGAGAGAACATCAGTTGAAGAGTGGGAGATGCAAGAACTAGATCAGAGTCTTGTACATTATCGCAACGAAAGACACCTGACAACTGGATCTTCTATGCCTATCATTTGGAATTCGATGAGAAGGCCATATCCTCTGAATGAGACCCAGTGGGATTCTTATCAGAAGCTCCTCAAGATGTCGTTTGAGTTTGATAATCTGGCCGATAAAATGGGAGCCAGCTCGTTTGAGATGATTTGGTCCACCAAGATGAAGATTGTTTCAGCTCTAAGTGCTTTTAGAGATGACGGGTTTCAGTCACTTGTTGATTCTATTGAGGAAGCTCTTGAAGAGTTCTCGAAGAGTGTGCTATCTTTGAAGCGCACATCTGATCACCTCTATCGGCAAGAATTTAGAATGCTCATTGATGCGATGAAGTTCTCTGGAGGCAGTGACGTTACGGGCCGGCCTCTTCTATCTTACTTTTCGGGTGAGACCATTTACGAGATCCGTCGGAAGAAACTGCCTCGAAGTGAAAATTTGCTGATGTTGAGCGGTGGGGCGTTACATGATCAGGTAGCTGGCCGTTTCCTATCATCTTCAATTTCCTCCCTGGTGCGCTTGGATAAATCAGTGGCACGCGACTATTCTGATTCATTCAAAGAGCTGGAATTTTTGATTGAGCAGACAGCACTTAATCTGGAATTCATAAGTGTCCACAAAGGTGAGAAATTGGCTTCGCTACTTGTTGACAACATTGAAGACATTCTGCGTATTCATGTTCCATATGCCGGTGATTGCTTTTCAACTATTGAGGAGTTGGCTAAAACTACGACGCCTCTCGGTTCCGTCTGTGCGAATGAATTTTCTGAGGCTGTTCGATGCTTGCAACAGTACCGGAAAGGCTCTGCACTTAGCTTTCTTGGCCGTGCATGGATTGCTGCCTACACTGGTATACTGCGGTTGTTCTTCCCAGACAAGGTTTTTGATCCAGCTATTCGTCAGCACATTGATTATGAGATGGCTACTAGCGCACACAGCCGAAATGAAAGGGCCCTTGCTTCATGGAAGCATGTCCGTAAGGCCTTCTTTGGATACGAAAACGACGGTTTCTCTGCTAGCCTTGAGTTGGAGCAGTCTTTGCTTCCTTCGATTTCAGACCCGGCCGTTTTTAGACCCAGACTATCCCTTATTGGAGGTATGCATGCCGAGTGGAGCGAGTTTATACAGTCATTGGCTTCACTTCCAAGCAATGATCGTGCTGCAAAGCTTTATGATGCCAATGTGCTTAGACTGACTGATCGTCTATCAACTACCTATTCTCAGTACGCGGATATCGTTGACATTATGAATCTCTTCATGAATGGTATCAGAATTGGTGTTAATCTTTCCGTTGCGGATGATCTCAGGCCCTTGCAGTCTCTTGATATTTGTAACCCTAACGTTTTCACAAACCCAACGGCTCTTGAATCAGCTTTGAGTCTTTTGACTTCTAATTCACAGCTTCCTGATGCAATCATTCGCGGTCTTCTACTGGTACTGCTTCTTCTTTCCAAGCGGGGGATTGCATCGTCCGAAAGTTCTATGCCTTTACTGGCTGGAATCTTCAAGCAATTTTATCTTTCTTGGTCAAGAAAGCAGTTTTTGGATGAGCAAGCCGAAACCGAGAAAACTTCTCTTTACAAGGGCCTTCATAACGCCGAGGAATCGGAGGAAGAATTTATGGCTATGTTCCCAGATTATGAAGAAGATGATCAAGCGCTTTCTGATGCGGGCTCCAATGTGGAAGATGACTATTCGTTGCTTCTGTCCACGTATTTGGAACTGTTTGGAGACGATTCTATGACAAAGCCTTTATCTACTATTTTCGACCAAGCTCTGGATACTGTTTCCAATTTTGAAGATGATGTACTGCAATCTTCGTCTAGTTCATATGTCGCTCTTATCTCTTATCTTCAGCGTGGCCTGTCGACCCGTAAGCAACGCACAAGCACTCCAGAATCTTTCAATTTCTATCATGATTATGATCTGGCTGAGACTAGGAAAATTGTGGATTTGATTTCCAGACTACAGATTGCAGTGGGACACTTGATTGATAAGTGGCCTGAACATGCCACCTTGCAGAACATTAGTATCTCCTGTGACGAGTTGTTGCATTACCCCTCAAAGACACCCGTGGGTAGATTTTTGCAAAAGCTGGATCAAATTTTTGTGTTTTTGAATGAATGGCAAGTCTATGCCAGTAAAGATGTCAAGCTTGATGGGTATGTGAAGGAGGTCATTGAGATGATTGTCTCTTGGAGAAAATTGGAGCTCTCATGCTGGAAGTCCTTATTTGATTATGAACGACTTGAGAGCCTCAAGAGTTTAGGAAAATGGTGGTTTTATATTTATGAGGCCGTTATTGATACATGCCTTAGTAAGGAGTCTGAGCTGGATGTGGCAGATCTGGTTCATACGTTGGGTCTTTTCTTGAATCAGTCAACAGTCTGCCAGTTCCAGACTCGTATCCAGATTTTGACTGCTTTCAAGGTACATGCTTCTCTTTGGAAGTCTCTTAATCCTAAGTTTGAAGCTGCCGCTAACGCTATTGCTAATGTCATTTCATTCTATTCGCAATATTCTTCTCATATCGAGGAGAACTTGAAGGCACAAACGAAGAGGCTCTCGAAAGAGGTTGAGGAAACTATTCTTTTAGCATCTTGGAAGGATGTTAATGCCGATGCTTTGAAGGAAAGCGCCAGGAGGTCTCACCATAAGCTTTACAAGTTGGTTCGTCAGTATCGTACTTTAATCAACGGTCCTGTGGCGCAGTATCTCGATCAGCCTCTGCCTGCGCTGACTGGCGTAGCGTGGAAATCAATATCCTTCTCAAACTTACAATTTGATTACTCGACAGAGGTAGCCTGGTTAGAGTCGAATGTACCACAATGGGGCTCTAGACAACCTCGTTTGAAAAACATTTCACGCACCAATGATATGCTAGACAAAGTTATGAAGTTGGTGAAAGATGTTGAGTTCAACGATATTGGACAGACTACCGTCGATATAATAACGCGTGCGAATGAGCTGAAGAAGGAGACGCCTCGGATTCTTAATGACGAAAACAAGCCTCTGATTAATAACCTCAAGATTCAAAAGGCTACACTGATGAGTGATTCATTGAAAGAACTCAGGCATGCTGGCTTGAAGCCATCGGTGAGAGCCCAGGTTGTACAGCAGCAAGCATTGATGAACAAAATCTTAGGATCTTGTCCTTCGATAGAAGGGTATGAGGATGACAGATTCTTTCTGGCATTGTTGGAGCTTCTTCCACGGGTTAGGAATTCTGTTGCTTCTTCGCAGTCTGACGTTCCATCCTCTGATTTGCAAAGGGCTCTGGCTATGGCTGAGAACCTTCTGTCTCTTGTGTTGGATACTAAGAAGATCGCGGCTGAGTCTTCAAGGAATCTCGCGTCGATGACGAAGGCTAGAAATGTTTTGGCACAGTATGCTTCTGTTTTCCAACGTTCTGAAGGTAGACGATCAGAAGCGGCTTTGGATCTCTCTGTCGCTCATCGTCTCTGCGACTGGGTACCATCTTTGCTTACCTACTGTTCAGACTGTTGGGGTTCTGTGCAAAGTGCCACTCACTCCCAGTTGAGTGATCCATTTGTTTCACTTCAAAATAGTTTCTCCGACATTGAGCAGCTGGTGAGGGGCGCCTTGTTGCTTGCAGATGAGGGCGTTAATACAGTTGAATGGCAGGATGTCTCGCGCAAAGCTCAGGAGTGGATGTCAATGGCTATCGATAATCTCAGGACCTATGAGAACAGTCCATTTGCCTCAATATCATCTCTTTTTGTTCAATGGCTTAAAGAGTCCATTGCTTCCTATACCAATGTTTCTGTTTCTACTGGGGACAAGACTGTCGAAGATTTCAATGTGAAGCTGAGCAGTGTCAGCGATTCTATTTTAGTGGTGGCGCAAAAGCTGCGCTCCGACTCCGAAGTAGAAGTCCGTGATGACGAGCGTGACTGGCTATTTTCTCAGCTGTCACATCTTCGTGCTATGGGATCACATCTTCACCAGCGTCGTATGATGGACTCGGTATCGAATCTTATTAATGATGTTGCTGAGCTTTCTTATTTGCCTGAATCACAGGCTCTTGTTGCTGCATTTATTCCTTTCTTTGACTCCTACCTTGGATTTGTTCAAGACATTTTCAACCATCAGGCAAAGTTTTACAGCGAAAATGCTAAGAGTCTTTATCTTTTGCTGACTATCCTCTCAACTCTTGCCACAGACGGATTCTGCTCTCCTCAAGAGCCTGATGATAAGCCTAAAGATTCATCTCAGACTCAAGACGGAACTGGTCTGGGCGATGGCCAAGGAAATGAGAGTGCTAACGATATTGAAAAGGATGAAGATTTTTCAGAAGCTGCGGCCACTGATAACAAAGAGAAAGACGACAACGAGGACCCCAGAGATCCCGATGAAGAAGATAATGCTGTGGATATTGAAGGCGATATGGCTGGTGATGTCGAGGATTTGGATGAGAAATCTGATGAAGATGAAGAGGAAGATGAAGATGAAGAGGATCAGCCAGACGAAGAAGTAGGAGATGTTGATAATCTTGACCCTTCTGCCGTAGATGAGAAGATGTGGAATGATGACGAGAAAGATGACCAGAGCGCTGAAAAGCAGAATCAAGATGAGTTGCCTGGTAACGATCAATCTGATGACATTCAAGCGAATGAGGATGATCAGGAAAATGAAGATAAGGGAAAAGAGAATCCTCAAAAGGATGATGGTCCTGATGAGCTTGGGGATGAGATGGATCAAAGCGGAGATGAAGAGGATGATGAAGAAGAGGTTGGTGAACAAAAAGACGATGTACAGCATGCGGATAAAGAAGAAATGGATCCTCATGTAGATAACTCAGAAGTTCTTGATCTTCCTGAGGACATGGAGATTGATGACGACGGAGAAGATGAGGAGCGCGCTGATGATGGTGATGAAGATGACGCCGAAGAGCTAGATGGCCCAGCTGATGAGGGTGATGACGTGGAGGAAGACGTAAAGTTCGATGAAGATGATAAACGTGCTGTTGACGAGGAGCAAAATGAAGTCAATGATGACGAGTCAGCTATGGACGTTGACGACACTGAAGGTGGCTCTGACGCTGAAAATGATGAAAATGAGAGCGGTGAAGGAGAAAATGATGGAGAAGAAGGTGAGAATGACAACAAAGATGATGGAGAGATTGACCCAGAAGAGGAAGTGGATGATGACGAGCCTGCCACTAGCAAAGATAATAATGAGGCAGTAGGTGAAGATCCAGATAACAATGAAAATGGGGACAACGGTTTGTCTGGAGCAGTAGATGAAGATGTTTCAGAAGGTGCCAAAGACAATAGCGGTGCCACAGACCAAGACAAAGGAATTACTGGTGAAGGTGCCAGTGAGAGCGTTGAAGAACAAGGAGGTGGTGGTGAAGTCGCTGCCGCGGAACAGAAGAGTATGGAGAATGAAATGGAAATGGATAGTGCATCAAAAGCTGCAGGCGAGGCTCTCAAACAATTGGGAAGTGTGATGGAGGAATTTCATCGCAGGAAACAGGAGATTGAGCAGGCATCTGAAGCTATGGATGATGGTACTGACAAACCCGAAGATATGAATAATGTTGACTTTGAGCATGTTGGTGAAAACTCTACACACGATACTCAGGCTTTGGGATCTGGTACTCAGGATGAAGCTCAGAGATTGAATGAAGAGATGGCCATTGATGATGACACCCAAGAGCTAAACCACGAAGACCAGAAGGCTCATGAACAACAGGACGGCGAAGCAGAGGGTGGAGATGGTGTTGAAGATGATGCTGAAGAGGGTGACAATGCTGGTCAGGCTGGCGTTGTCGCAGAAAGAGATGCCAGAGATACTGTCCGTGCAGGCTTTGACGATCGCCATGATGACCTGGAGATTAGCGATGAAGAAATGGATGCTATTACTCATGAAATGCTGGAAGTTAGTGTCGGCAGTCCTGCAAGAAGCTATCAAGAAGCAAGAGAACTTTGGCAGAAGTATGATTCTTCGGTTCAGGATCTTTCATTGGCTTTATGCGAGCAGCTTCGTCTTATTCTTGCGCCTACACAGGCTACAAAACTGCGTGGTGACTTCAAGACAGGTAAACGATTGAACATGAAGAGAATTATCCCTTACATTGCCAGTCAGTTCAAGAAAGATAAGATCTGGATGAGACGAACCCTACCAAACAAGAGACAGTATCAAATCATGATTTCAGTGGATGATTCTAAGTCAATGTCGGAATCGGAATGCGTGGATTTGGCGTTCCAGTCAATTGCATTGGTTGCCAAGGCCGTTACACATCTTGAAGCAGGTCAATTGGCGATCACCCGCTTTGGAGAGAATGCCCATATTGTCAAATCTTTCGATAAGCCCTTCAATTTTGAATCTGGTGTTGAGGTTGCCAAGTGGTTTGGCTTTGATCAGAATCGCACAAATGTTTTACAGCTCGTATCGAACTCCCTGGATTATCTTGATAAAGCTCGTGGCATGCAACAGAACTCGTCGCTATGGCAATTGCAAATTATCATCTCCGATGGCGTCTGTGAGAATCACGAGGAACTCAGACAGCTTGTTCGCCGCGCTCAAGAACAGCGAGTGATGCTTGTATTTGTGATTGTTGATGGGCTAAAATCCGAAGGCTCCATTCTTGATATGAGCCAAGTCAGTTACAGCGCAGATGGCTCTTTGAAACTGACCAAGTACCTGGACACATTCCCTTTCAACTTTTATGTGTTGGTCAGAGATATTCACGAACTCCCCGCAACACTTTCCATGATTCTGCGACAATATTTCTCTGAGATGAAAGACGACTAACCTATTTTAAATTATTGACCATCTATATTGCATTGATTAATAAATTATTTATAAATAATTTTTACTTGCTCTCGCGAGGGCGCGCTGACAAGGGTAGAAGATTCTCATCTACCTCCATTAGTCGTTTCAAGTCTTCAGCATTACGCCAGATACGAATCACAACGCCATGAGGATCTAGAAGAGCATGGGCCCCTCGGACCTTGTCTTTCCAGATTTCCTCTCGCGTATTGACATCAATGTTCTCCGGTTCCTGATTAGAGGTCGGGTACACCATCGATGGCATTCTCGAGACAGGTCGTCTGCTTGATTCGTGAGGCGGGTGATGACTGCTTCGCGACTTATCGACGGTCGCTCGCCTTGGAGATTCGTCGTGCCCTGGATAATCAGAATAATTTGCTGTTCTCAGAGCTGAGGGCTTTCTTGGGATGGGTGGTGCATTGCCCTTTTTACTTGGGTGGACATGCTCATCACTAGCAGGATGATTTTGTATAGCGAATGTAGAGTCCTCAGGAGGCAGGGTCACATCGCGAATGTAAATCGCCAACACACGGCCTTTGTGAGCTTTAGCGACGTTCACATAGGCGTCCAAGTCATGCTCTCCCGAATCACCAATGAGAATAAACTTGCGCTCTGGAAAGTCTGTGAATAGCTTATCCAGCGTGCTCCGCTTCTTTTCCACTCCAGATTCAAAAATGCTCTGCATAAAGTTGTTGTATAGCTTTAGATGAACAGATCCGGGAGGGAATTTGTGCTCCAGAAGGAAGCTCTGAACCAAGTCATAGAGAGGCCACGGCGAATTTGACACGTAGTGGAACTTGGCACCTCGACGAGCAAGCTCCCTGTACCAGTCAGCTACACCATCAACCGCAACATCCTTAAGGTCCTTTAGGAACACATTACGAAGGGCTTTGCTTTTATTCTCAGTGACACCTGTGACTCTCACTGTATCATCAAGATCAGAGATAACACTGACTCCCTGTTCAGGAATGTAAGTGATTGGCTCAGTGAAAACGCGGTCCGGGCTCAATTCCACACTAACATGTGTAGGAATGAAGTTGACTTTGAGTCTAATGTCAAAGCGACCATTTGCGTCAGACACATGATTGAAAGTGGACCGATCCAGGTACTCGGAGCTAGAAGCGGTAATTTTTATAGGGCAATCTGGTTCAGAGCGGGCTAAAAACGGTTGAAAACGTTGTTTCCAGACTGGTTGCTCCCCTGACAGTGAACTCGTAGACGAAAACATTGAAGAGCTACTAGACGTTCGCGACAGTGAGGTTTGCCCCGATGCTGTAGAGCTTGGTCGGGGTGGTGGAGGAGGAGGGGCAGCAGAGGAATTGGAACGTGGAGGGAGGCGTGGTGGAAGCGGTGGTGGTTTATTCGAGTTGTTTTTGGCATGCACGTCTCTAGACTTTTCTAAGCCCTCACTAGCTTCATCCTCGGAGGACGACAAATCTATTAGATCCGGAATATCATCTTTCTCATCTTGAATCTTAGTACGCCCTGTTGGTGCTACAGATGCCGCAGCAGCTCCGATGCCCGCCGCTCCAGCCAACAGGGTAGAGCCAGTGGAAGCCTGGGTAGTAGCAGCGGCTACAGAAGCATTGAAAACAGGCGAGGGAATAGGGACAGCGGCCTGACCCCCAAGTACGCGCTTGAGCATTGAAACATAGATCTTCTCTCTCCGAGAAAGCTTAGGAGGATAGTAGTATACCCAGCCCCTGACAACAACCTCAAACTGCTCATTATCGAGCTGGCGAGCATAGGAAGGATATAAGGTGACATTTAAAGACTTTTGCGGAGCATCTTGGCCACCTTGGCTCGAAGAAGAAGAGCCAGTGGCACTGGTGACAAACGAAGCGACTCTACCAGCGGCAAATCTGCCGACAAGCGCTGCTTGCGAGGCCGCCTGCGAAGCCATCGGAGAGTACTCCTCGCGCTTGGAACGAATATACGTAGCTACTCTCTGGCGACGAGAACCGTCGCCAAAGGACGACCATCCGTCGGACATCTCGGCAGAAAGCGGCCGTTTGCCCTTTGCCAGCAAACAACAACCCCAGCTGCTCCGCAAAAGTGGTGCGGCCTTGGCAGAGGTGGGCGAGGCAAACACGGTGAAGATAATTGTACGTGATCAGCTGAGCAGCAGCGTCTTCAGGCACAGGGAAGGAGATGTGATACGTTTGCTTGGAATTACCGTTTTGCACCAGATGAGGGTGGCGCAGCTGTGGCGCGGAGATACTGATAGCAGCAGTGGGGGACGGAAGAGTAGAGGTGAGGAGGATAGGAGATGCGAGGAGGATTATAAAGATGGTATCTTCATTTCACGGCCATCATTTTGGTATTCGAACATTACAATGGAACTTTTTATTAATCGCCATAGAGCTGCTATATTGCCCTTGTGGTTGTGCCGTTATTCAACCACTAAATTGTCTGTGTAGTGCACTCACGAGAAAGGGAATGGGCCTCAAAGACGAGTATTTGTTAATTGCTGTTTTCACTTGATTATTTAGGTAGAATATCGCAGTCTCGTTGATGTATCGAGTTGAGTCTTTCCTCTTAGATTTGATGTTTATGCTGTAGAGTTCGTAGTAAATAGTGACTCGCTGTAGTATTCTCTGAATAACCGTCGAGATTCCAATCCTGTGCTTGTGACACTGAACATACTGTAAGTAGGCCATTGTGAATGAAGACAATCTGATAACTCGCCAACGTTGTTCTCGGTGTTGCAGGTTCATTTCGAGGCGAGTCGAGCGTGGACCAATGGTCTTGCTCGACCTTCCTGTTTCAGACAGATCAGACAGAGCGCATTGCAGTAGCGAGTAAACCAGTACCATATGATGAATATTGTTTGATGCACTGATGCTATTGATACTAGAGCTATTGAACCACAATAGACTTTTGATAGTTTTGGAGTAGGCGATCCTTGCTGAATTGGTTCAAGGTCGATACTGCACATTCAAGTTGTTGAATGTTGTAGCGTAATGTCTTTATGAGCTCAATAGTCACCGTATTCTCGCCGTCAGGATGCTCCTATTCTAATTTGATTCGCTTTTATGCTCATCAGGTGGTAGCCCTCACCGGACATTCGGGCTGCTTTCCAGCGAACAGCTTACCGAAGGGTTGAAGTTACCAAAGGTGCGCAGCAATTCTTCGCGTCCGACATGATCCTCGAGCAATATGAAAGCTTCTCTCGACCCGCCATCAAAATCAAAGCTCTTCTTTGAATCCTTCTGCGATTCTTGTTAAATGTCGAACAAGTTTCCGTATGCCCACAGCTATTGCAAAGCCCTGAATCAGGAACATGCAAGTGTGTGAAGAACAAATTGAAGCATTCACGCCGCAGAACGGCAACGTTGATAGGAAGCTATGTCATTGCTGCACGTTCTTGAAATACACCTGCCAGCCGGTATTTGGAAAGACGGCAATCTATCTCACCAGGGAAATCAAATCAAAGTACACGTTCAAACGAGCTTTAGGTCATGCCTAAAGGTCTGAAGGACAAACACTCCGATCCACCTGCTGCTTCTCACCGGGCTCTCAGAGACGAGGATGGTGCCGGTGAGAAAATGGGGATCCAAGAAAAACCGACTCATATCTGCCTGCAGAATAAGCAACTCCATGGAGCTTCCTTTAAGCTTCCTAATAAGGGAATCCGGGGCAACGCCCCCAGATGCGCCGAGAAAAAGTCAAGCATCTGCAAGCTGCACGATCACCACGTGGGTGGTGAAGATAGTGCGCATCTACGGTGAAGGCGTTTCATTTCCCATGGGGGCTACCTTATGCGCGCTCATGGGATACCCCATGCCATGCTGTTCCGCCTCAGCGACCGGATCTGTCCCAAAACAAGATTCATCAGGGGCGTGAAATAAGTGCGTGCGGGGTGGAGCTCGGCTGAGATTTGCATCGAAAGATCTGCTGACAGCAAGTGCAAGATCCGTCAAATAATCAGTCCGCCAGAGTCATGGCTTCAACACTTGGCAGCGATATTTTACAGCAGCTGCTCTCCTCGATTCCACGCTTGTGCAAGCGCTGGCATGCGCCAGATAGCGGGGTGTCATGAGCCACTGGATGCTGCTTGGCGCGAATAGATGGCACCAGAGATAACTAACAACACAGCGACAAGACAGCAGAGAGACGATCAACAAACGATTTTTGTAACATTCGACTCTCGTTGATCGGACTCTTGGAAGTTTCCTGGCGTATGTCCAG
Source organism: Deakozyma indianensis (assembly GCA_003706415.3). Lineage (NCBI taxonomy): Eukaryota > Fungi > Ascomycota > Dipodascomycetes > Dipodascales > Trichomonascaceae > Deakozyma > Deakozyma indianensis. The sequence goes on from PPLG03000003.1 coordinate 717,279, forward strand.
CTTCGAGAAGGTACTTTGCCATGTCCAACGGTTGCAGCTTAGCGTCAGATCTGTGACGTCAAGACACAGGTGCAGCCTTGTACTCGTCTTAGACTGAGACTAAAATAACTGTGGAATAAAGAGGTATAGGGCACGAAAAAGAACAGAAATACACATTTCTTTCACAGAATCGAGCCCTCGTCTAGTGTGTCCTTTGAGACCACCTTTCTGTTCAACCCCCTCCGCGACTTTACTCCTTATCTCTAGTCCAGGCCCTGTTTCGTATCTCAAAATACCACGGTCAGAGCGGATGCGCCCTAAAAAATATCAACTGTGTTACGCTTGCGGATACAGACAGAAATATATATGATCGCTCTCCCATTTTACTTTTTACTTTCTACACTCTGACGAGAAGTCGTTTTTCGACAGAAATCTGACTCGTCGCTCTGATTACGCTGCCACGCCCGTACGTCCTACCTCTGCTCCTGCGTCTCCCACACCTACTACATTCCTCCGACATCTACACAGCCCCACACCTCTGGAACTCCACCCCCTGGATTTTATATTCCAGGCACTGATCCACAAAAACGGCTGCTCAGGATATAATACTGCGCCCGTGTTGCCACGCGCTGGTCATCCTCAAATATTTCACAGGAACATCGTGGTCATTTCACTCTCCGTGATTTCTCCCTTCTTTCTTGTCCTCTGTGATTTTCCCTCCTCGCCTCTTCCACTTCCCTCCACGGCTCACTGGAAAAATTCCCAGCTGTGTTTACTCTGCTCTTGAAACGGCAAAAACACACAACGTCAGCTCCAGGCGCTCCACATCTGCCCCTGTTTTGTGTCTCCACTATTTCTGACTGGAAATTTCTCCTCCTTTCACATCTCTTTGCTCGGCGCAACAGCTTTCATGTAAATGGCCGCGGTATATCCAGCCACGTTCTCCTTTCCGCCGCCATCGGACGCTGCCGCCAGCGCTGCGGCAAACGCTGCTGCTGCTGCCAACGCTCCGCCATCATCTCCTTCGGCATCTTCATCATCTCCATCGCCAACGGCAGCCATGTTTGCATCCTGCCCAGCATCTCCCACGTCCTACACGACACGTCCGCGGCCACAGCGCGCTGCTAGTCACAATCTTTCCCCAATCGCGGCAATGCCCCTAACAGATACTCCCCTGGCGCCGCTCGTCCAGACGGTGCCGCTCGTTCCAGTCATTCCCCTGGCATCAACGATCCCCATGGCGGCCGTGGCGCCTCTAGTGCATACAGTTCCCACAGAGCAGCGCAGCCAACGACTTCCTCCGCCATCGCCAGTCCCACGCACTGTTGATCCGGCCTGGCTTACTGACGTGTCATCGCCAGAGCGTCTGCAGGGAAGTCCTTTTGACTCTGGATCTATACACCTCACTGCATCTTCATCTCCAGTACAAGTCGCCAAGAAGACCACCACCACCACCACCACCAAACACTCAGTCAAATCAATCATTAGTATCCTCGATAGCATCCAGACAGCATCTCACACAGCATCCTTTGCCGGCGACACTTTGCTGGCCTCCGCCATTCAGCTTTCCGTCCAGCGCAGGTTGCGCTCGTCGTTTCAAGAGTTTTACTCGGCCCTGGCTGAGCGATGCAGGACAGATCCAGCAAAGTTTGCACCATCTTATGGCCAGGCTGTTGCCCTGTTTTCAGAGATTGAACAGGGAAAGCAGTCTTATTCTGCCCCATTTTATGACGATATATCTCCTATGCACAGATCTCTGCTTGATTCGTTTGTCACTTTGACACTGTCAGCATCCTTCATCAACAAGATGCTGCTTTGTCTCAGTCCGCGCGAGCTCGACTCGTTTGCAAAGACCGGTGATCCAGTGGATGAGTTTTCAGCTCTAGGCCGCTCCAAAGGACTCGAAGTATTGTTTGAAATCGTTGCCAGCGGAACACTGGCATATAAGGTTGATTATTTCGGTACTGTTTGTGCCTCGGTCGTGGAGGCCGATGCCTCAGAGCTCTTCTTATCGGCTATTCTTGACAGATTTGTTGCATATGACGAGCATCCCTATGCTAAGCGACTAGAAACACTTATTCTCACATTACTACAAGACGGTCAAGTTGTGTTTGCAGGAAGTTCACTCAGCATTAGTGGCACCAACTCTAGCCAGGCGTCACCAGTTATCCCTGAGGCTCAAGTACACGGCACTAACAAACAGCCCAGCAGCAAGGGATCATTTTCATCATTCAGTTCTATACAGGAAGACGTGGACTCTCGGTTTTTTGACAAGGCCGTTGATGAAGTTTTAGACTTCATGGCATCTCTACAACTCAAAGCTTTACCTCTCCTCATCAAGAACATTTTGGAGAAGTCTCCCTCAGGCAGAGGTGCAGTTTACGTGTCCAAATATATTTTCAGACGACTGCTTCACCGCCTTATATGCCTTCCGGAAACAATTGGCATTCTCACAGATACGTACATTTCTGTACAACAACGTCAACGTATCTTTGACGTGATCTATTCCAAGATTTGTAATTTGGATGACGACCGAATCGCAAATGTTGTCAACAGCTTAATTCATCCAGATTCTTCAATGGCTAGCGATGAAGAAATTGACAGCGGCATGCCAGCTTACGTTGTTCTTTGTCCTTCGGATATTGTTACGCTTTACTCTTCGTTCTTCCCGACGAGAGTGGTTCCATCTGTATATGATAGGCGCCGTCAACAGCAAGAGTGGTCGCCGTACTCTTACTACGATGGTCAGCATGCCTCAATTGATGATGTTTCGAGTGCAAGCTCTTCTATTTTTGATGATTTTAATGACATGAAGTCTGATATGGATCCAGTGGTGGAAGACTTGAAGAAGATATTTCCATATTTGCAGTTTTCCAGGCAGTTGCAGAACCTGCCTACCCTGCGCCCAGGTAAATTACAAAAGTTCAAGCTGCCATCTATTGTTGAGGATCGATGGCAGGTGTTTTATGTTGAAAATGGCGAAGCATTCCACTTGGACAAAGAGGAAATGGTTCATGCTATTGGTCCTCTCAGCGGTGCGACGTTGGGTACGACAACTCCTCGTGATGTCTTCACGGATACCACCAGAACCCCTGCCGACTGTACTCCAGTTGCTCCCGCAAACAAACCTCTGGTCACAGCGATCAGGACAAGCGTAGGCAATATTCTAAGTGGTGATGATAACCAAATTTATCACGATTGTGATTCTATTGCGTCAGTTTTGACAATTGCTTTAGAGCATAGTGTCACGAATGAGCTTTATGTTGAAGGCGCCGAGTATTCTCATGCATTGACGTTGATGAAAAAGCTCCTTCCCCCTCAATCTTCGGCATCTTTTCAAATGGTCTCGTCCCAAGTCAATTCTCATATTATCAATACCCTAATGAAAGAGAAGGGAGAGGTTCTACAGAATCTAGAAGATCAAACTGAACTTTGGAATAGCGTCAGCACACCATACCGAACAGAGGCTGCCACGTTGATGAGGAAGAATGCAGAGAATATGAAGAATTTGCATGCGCTTAGAACAAAGGTGTGGTATGCATCAGAAGTGCGTTCTAGTCAGCTATGGCAACGTGCCCACGATGTTGCAGTTGCATTGATTATCAATCCAGGAGGCTCTCAGAACGGTAAACAGACATCACATTCTGTCAAGCAAGGATCTCAGCTCAAAAGAAATGGAAGTACATCGTCAATCAGCTCTTCGCTCAGACGTTTCCGCGAGTACAGGAGGCATTCCATAGTTGGTGCCCCTCCAGTTCCCCCTGAAGTAGGTATGTTTGCACTGAAGGAATTTTCTGGAGAAGGCAAACTGTCCGACAAGGAATGCGAGGCTACCAAGGCATGGCTGGAAGGTCAGCAGATCCAAAACTTTTGTAGCAGTGAGGAGCGCATTCATAGATTTTGCTGTGAGGTTGATGACTTGATTAAGCGTGTGATTGGTGATAATAATGCACGCCAGAGGAATTTGAGGAACAGTCTGGTGAGTGCATCTTCTCTATTCAAGCATGATCTGTGGCCGCTTCTGGTTGGTGAGGGTAATTCTGATGATCTTGCCCGTCGAAGCATCGATTCTGGTGTGCTTGATTTTTCGCAGCTTCGAAATCCTCAGTCTGCAGCTCCTTCTAACTACAAGCTTGGTCATAGCAGAAGCCAAAAGTCGTTGTCTCTTTTTGATATGTTTGGTTCTTTGGATATGAGAGCACAGCGCGAAGAAGAATCACCCACTCATAGACGCAACAAGAGCATGAACGATGGTGAAAACTACTCTCCTATGAATTCCATGGATGCCAGCAAACGGAAACAGGTTGATGATATTCTTTTTGATGTTCAAAACAGGTTGGTGAGTCTCATTTATTCTGATATTGGATCAGCATGTTGGTCAAAGGGATCCGAAACGGACGTTTGGATGAATGCTCCTATTGTGGAGTGTCTTATTGAGCGCAGTAATGAGCAGAAGAAATCAATGAAATTGGCCATCTCTCGTTTAATGCCTATAACTGTTAATGATCTGCAGGATAGAGAGCGGAAGCTGAACAAGAAGACCAGCTTGAGTCAATTGTCAATGACTGGTTCGTCCAATCCAGACCGCTCAAGTATTCAGAGCATGACCAATGCAACTCTGACAGCAGGCAACTCACAGGCTCCAGTGCCAAGTTCCCCGCAAGAGGACAGCTTTCCATTTGACAAGGCCTATGCGAAGCTGCTCACCAAATTATCTGTGACTCCTTCTCCAATGGAGAAGCTTCGAGTGCTTTATGACTTGGAGAGACTGGTCGTTTCGTCTCTGTCGGCGAGTGGTGCTAGCACATTGCCAGGTACTGGTGCCATGTACAAGACTCACAGAGTCAGATCGACCAAGGCTTCTATCAGCTCTGATATTGCCACTCCCCGCAATCTTGGTTCGAGTACAATCGGTCACCATCACGGATCCATGACTGCACTCACCTCGCTTGGTGAAACCATCGCTTCAGTGGAGGCCAAGCGGTTGTCGTCAGGCGGATTCACTGGTGGGCAATCACCATTTCTCAGCTATCACGGCACTAGTCGCATGAGTCCAAACACTGATGCCATTGCGGAGGAGCTGCAGAGGATATTCAGGACTAGTGGACTGAAGTCACACACCTTGTTCCGAGACTTGCAATTTATTGCTGCATTTGTACCTCCTGCAATGCTCGATTTGACTGACCTTGGCAAGGCATTCTGGGACGTATGCTTGGCGGCCTTGTCCTGGAAAGAAGAAGTTCTTGGCCTGATTGTAGATACAGCAGGCGAGATTTTCCAGTGCAATTCCGACAAGGTTGTTAGTGATGGTGCACTTGACCGAGAGTTTTTGCAACAGTGGAAGACTAGCGATTGTGCCTGGCTGTGGGGTACCGCAGCCAAAGAAGGTGATATGGTAGGTCAGAGAGAGCTTGGCATTATGCATTTGTCGCACCCCGACATTACACCACTGTCTCTGCTGCCGTTCACCAAGCTGACGGACGTTTTTGACGCGGCAATTCTTGAAGGCAAGAACAATGACATGGATAAATGTGATCCGATCCGCATGGCGGTGATCAAGCACTGGATGTCGTCTGCGTGCAGTTTAGGCGACAGCATTGCTGGGGAGTATTTGCAGCAGGTGAGCGGGAACGACCACCTGTTGTGATTAAAGAAATTTGATTATGAAACGGATGTATTTTATGTATTATAGTAATATTTTGGTGGGTTTTAGTCTTTTCGGTAGAGTCTATATTGGTATTGTCTTGGATCTTGCTTAATCCAGGTACCAGAATCGGATAACGTCACCCATGATCTGCTCATTTCACCTGACACGAGGGGCGCCAAGGAAATCAACGCCACACTCGAATCGGCCCCTCTGAACCTTGTTTACGACTCTCACAAACTCTAGAAAGTCATTGCCATCTTAGCCGCAAATGACAGAGTCTATTATTGATCGCATCAGAAACGCTACCGGCGCCCACAACAACGAATACTCTACTCTGGATGACCCTCCAACTGTCCGGAGCGGACTGGTCGGGTTCAAGCCGGCATTCACTTTTTTTCTCATTTTCCTGGCCCTGCTGGGTGTCTTTATCTATACTCTAGTTAAGCACGGAATCAGTGCGCCCTCTATTGTAGCATTTATATTTGTGCTCATCTCCGGTTCGGCGTTTGGCACTCAGCTCTATGAGAATTACAAGGGCAGAGTGTACTCGCGAGAGCCGCTGGAAACGGGATATCTAGAAGGCGACGATGCGTAAGGAGAATGTCTCATGCGGAGAGTTTGGGCATGCTTGAGAAATGGAAGGGGATAAAACATAAGTAAATACAGATTAAGTTAAAAATTCTACGATCTACGAAGAAGCATCCAGAGCCTGGGTGAGATCAGCAATAATATCGTCAATGTGCTCGAGGCCGACAGACAGACGAACGTAGCCAGGAGTAACACCGCTGGAAAGCTGCTCTTCCTCGCTGAGCTGAGAGTGGGTGGTGGTGGCTGGGGCGATGGCCAGAGATCTGGCATCACCAATGTTGGCGACATGGTAGAAGAGCTTGAGACTGTTGACAAACTTCTTGCCAGCCTCCTTGCCCCCAGCCAGCTCAAAGCCAACGAGACCACCAAAGCCGCCAGTGAGGACCTCCTTTGCAACTTCGAGGTTCTTGCCAGTGAGCTGAGATGGGTGGATAACCTTGACAATGTCCTTTCTAGTCTTGAGGAAGTCGACAACCTTGTTGGCGTTCTCGACATGGCGAGCGATTCTGAGTGGCAGAGTCTCGATGCCCTGGATGGTCTGGAAGGCGTTGAATGGAGACTGGTTAGAACCCAGATCTCTAGTCAAGATAGTTCTGATTCTGAGAATGTAGGCAATTGGGCCGCCAATCTCAGCAAAGACCGCGCCGTGGTAGGAGCCTTCCTTCTGGAAGAGATTTGGCTGGCGCTCGGGGTTAGCCTTCCAGTCAAACTTGCCAGAGTCAATGATAGCACCGCCGATTGTGGTACCGTGGCCACCAATGTACTTAGTGGTGGAGTAGACAACAACGGCAGCACCATGGTCCAGGGGCCTGGCAATCAATGGCGAGGCAGTGTTATCGACAATAAGAGGAACTCCCAGAGGACGGCCAACCTCGGCAATCTCCTTGATTGGAGGAATCACCAGCTTTGGATTTGGCAGAGTCTCAATGTAGTAGGCACGGGTCTTGGAGTCTGTAGCCTTTCTGAAGGCCTCTGGATCAGTTGGATCGACAAAACGAGTCTCGACGCCAAAGTCTTTCAGTGTGTTGTGGAACAGATTGTAAGTTCCGCCGTAGAGATCAGTGCCGGCAACAATGTTGTCGCCGGGCTTGGTGAGGACCTGGATGGCAAAGGCAGAGGCCGACTGGCCAGAGGAGGTGAGCAGAGCAGCCGCACCACCTTCAAGAGCAGCGAGACGCTGCTCAAGAATGTCCTGGGTGGGGTTTCCGATTCTCGTGTAGATGAAGCCTGGCTCAGACAGGGCGAACAGGTTTGCTGCATGATCAGAATCGTTGAACTGGTATGAGGTGGTCTGGAAGATGGGTGGAGCAACAGCGCCGGTGGTGGGATCGGCTCTCCAGCCGGCGTGCAGTGCGAGGGTCTCTGGGTGCAGTGATTTAACCATTTTTGCAGTGTAATTGACTGGTTTCTGGCGCGGGCAACGAGCGGACTTATATATGCGTCCTGCCCCCCCTTGCAGCCGGTTCCCCACAGACTTGTTCTTTTTTTCCGTGATGGCGTGCTCGACGCACCAAAGGGAAAAGTGCACGTGACATCGTAGCTTATTTCCACTGAAAATTCACTGCCAAGAGTACAAGTGTTTATAGCTCTCCCAATATCTCCATCTTTGGTATTAGTTAGCCCGCAGTAATCACGCACAAGCCTACAACGGGGATTGCGACATTAAACGTATAGAAGTATTTACATTTATTCAATAATAAATAAGGCTTCGCATGACTACACCGGAACTAATCCCTTGAGGACCGCCAGGTGCTCTTGCAGGTACGCCATGCGACAGTTGGCTAGTCCCTTTAGCGTCGCTTCCACGAGAGGATTGGCGTTGCAGTTGCGCAAATTCTGTGGAGCGGTCAATTCCTCAGAAAGAGACTTGTGAGCGTGAGTGGCTGTCGCCAGTTGATCAGCGTCGCGTTCAACACACGCCCTGAGATAGTTGAGTGATTCTACAAGGGTGAAGCCCATGGGACCTTCGTTGAACCTGCGGAGAAAGTGATATGCCCAGACAGCAATTACAGCATTGTAGAAGCACCAAGGTCGGTGGAAAGCTGTTTCTTTGCCGCCGTCATAGGCCGTGTTTTGCGCTAAAAACAGGTCGAGAAGATCAAGTGCGTGAGTGATGGCCTTCGTGGCAGGCTTGGAGTACGCCCAATCTCTCATCCTACTCAAAAACTTGCCGTCAACATTGTCCTGGCGTGCCACAGAAATCATGGCCACAAACTTTTGTACTGCCTGTACTTGTATGCCGAGACTCATCTGTGCAAATTCGTAGATACTCATGCACCCCAAGAAGTATGGGTGATCATATGGGATCTTTCCTGTCGAAATGAAAGCAATCTTGTATTGCCGAATCCACCCTGAATAAGCTTGCGATACCATTTTCATCAAGTGGTCTTGCTCACGACTTTCCCCGACCCCCGATACTCGCACTTGTTGATCTCGCATCTTGATGCTGTACGCAATCGACATCAGACCGTACAGTACGGTAGTCATGCTCCATGGCAATAAAGCAGATTCTGGTGGTCGCAGTTTCAAAAATAGTGATACTGTTCCGAGGAAATGCGGTGGCGGATCGGGGAACAGCTCCATTGAGGTCTTCCACGCTTTTGCCGAAGGTGCCTCCCAGACCGGTTCTGCACAGGGTAGACGGAGTTGGAGATCAGGAAGATACACTGATGGCTGCTGTTCGAAAAACAAGCAATGCTGTGTATCCATCAGAAAGGCAAAAAAAGCAATTCGCTTCTTGGACTCCTCGTGAACATACCGCATCCAGGCTCGCTCTAGCAGTGCGTCTTCATCCAATTGTGTAGCTGGCGTAATTATTCCAGAGTCGTCACGCGATTGAGTCAGGTTACTGCCCATGGTACCACCTGTCCGCAAAGATGCGGCTAGCACATTGTGGAATCTAACTGCCATGTTGTGCTGCACCCCAGTGCTGGAAAACATCTCAAACAGCTCAGCGAGAAGTAGAGTCTGGAACATCCATATAGGTGGTGATTTGATAAACTCTGGAAGCATATACACAGAAAAACGCAGTGTCTCGTGGATACTGGCGGCTAGTTCCTGCGCTTCTGGATCCTTTACCAAAACCATGCCAATAGTAATCACAGCTAGCAGCAAATGAGGCGGGCAGGTGGTAATGTTGAACGAAGGTTTATGCAGAAATGGCCACCTTGCATGGACACCCCAGTATATAGATACTGCGTGCGATACAAACGCGGGGGTCATGAATTTGATGACAAGAGGGTCGTTTGGGCGGTTGATGATGGTGATGAGTCGGTGGCAGATCTCAAACTCGAGCATGTCTCCGTTCACTGAAGGCTCTGAATTAATATCCGGAGCACTAAATAGAGGTAATTCAAAATTGTCGTAAGCAGTGGACGAAAACTCTGCCTGCATGTGAGCCCAGCTCAGTCTCTGATCATCTATAGGCACAGACATGTTTGACAGTGGCGCTCTTTCAGCCAGATTTTCATTCTGTGATATTATCCAGTCAATAAAGTCTTCATTCTGCAAATGCGAGACGTTTTGACTGCTGTTGAAGAGAATTCGACCCGGAGACTTGTCCGTGTCACGGCGCTGAAATGCTGCCGGCAACTCTGTGAATTCAAAATGCGATAGAGGAACCTCATCCCTTACAATTGCCGATGCCTGACTGTAGCTGTCAGAAATTGCCTGTTCTGCTTGAGCATGGGCTCGCGCCTCCGCCTGAGCTGCTTGCACAGCACGCACCGTTTTATCTTCAGACGTCGCGGGCAAGCTGCTAAACACCGCTTTCGACGTATTCGCGTACGGAGGAGATGTATGCTCGCTACGTTTACTTGTACCATTGACGCCGTTAACAATCGTGCTCATGCGGTACTCGTTTGCGTTAACAACCATAAACGTCTTTGCGATACGCGAACTGCTTGCTGAATCCTGACTGATATCCCTCAGTGCAAATCCCTGGTCGCGACGCATAGGAGACTCGGACTGCGCTGGAGACGGCGACAGCGATGTACTTTCCTGTTTGGACGGTGCAGGAGTGTTGTGGACAGAAACATCACTGGAAACACCGTGTGCTCTCTTTCTATGGCGAACCAACACGTCCTGTCTCGAAAGCATTTCTCCACAAATATCGCATTTCAACTTTGGTCTGCTCTGGTGCGTCAGTTCGTGTCGTCGTAGGTGCTCACCTCTTGAGAATGAGGCATCACAACCGTCCACAGGGCACACAAATCGCGGCTGGCCTGGCCGGTACGCTCTGTCTCGTTTTCTAATCTGTTTGGGCGATCCGCCGGCATCGAGATGGACCGCAACGTCGCCAGCGACTTTCCTGGCCACGGGCCCCATTTCTTTTGTGTCTGCAGCGAGTTGAACAATTTCCAGGAGATAAAGTCTGGGGTCAGTGGATAAGCTCCGACGCACAGCCGCCCAGCGGTTATGAGATGACAAATCGGGCAGGTCCGCGGGGAGTTTGCAAGAGATAGGGGAGAGAGTTTTGGGAGGTGTGTGATTTGATTAGGTTTTGTTGGAGTGTCTTTTGTTCTTTTGAAATGCAGAGCTTTCGTCCGTCTTCTTATCACAATCTGTGCTAGATAACGGTGGGATCCTGGAATGAGTAGATAAGAATGCAAATGTTGAAATCGTTATTTGTAGAGTGAGCTTCAGTAGATTACATTACTTTGTCGGTCCTGTTTTAATTTGTTTGTTAGTTGCACACCCCAGTGTGTTTGACTGTCTGGACTTGCCTGGCTCCCTCGTAAGTACGTCCAGCTTAGAGGCGGCACAGCTGCGGGCGTTGAATCTTGCGATAAGCTGAATAAGTACAGCATTCCCATCTCTTGTTCCAATTTTCTGTTGAAATACTCACGAATCAAACTCACTGCTTGATATTCTACTGCTAACATGGGCCACAGACAGGTAGTGATAGCGCCAAAGGCGCCGGTACCTCGACCTGTCTTGTCGTCTGGCATGATTCATGGTAATCTTGTCTACTGTTCTGGACAGCTACCAACAGATCCTGTGACCGGCGAGCTTCTGCCGGGATCAACTCTCGACAGGGCTCATCAGGTGCTCGCCAACTTGTCTGCAGTCCTCGTGGCTGCCGGCACTTCTCTGGACAATGTCATTAAAGTAAACATATTTCTTACAGACATGAAGAGCTATTCTGCTGTTAACGATGCCTACGCACAGTACTTTAGAAACGGAAAGCCTCTGCGCACTTGCGTTGCTGTGCACCAGCTGCCTGCAGGTGCCGACGTTGAGATGGAGTGTGTAGCAGCACTTCCACCCTGGACAAAGTTGTAGTCAAGTAGAGAGCACACTGCAGTGATTTATATCACCAATATTGCTGATCAACAGTAGGGCTTCTTAAGATTGCACTTCCAATTAACTCTTCTAACTACTTCTCAACTACTACTCCGCAGTTACGTCTGACAGTAATGGATCCAAATCAATTGGCAGACAGCCGAAACAAACAAACTAGCCTAAATAAGTATTCTGCACAATTCTACTAGGATAAACAATACAACCATAAAGGTGAAAGTGGTTCTCTATATACTTTGGTTTTGCTCTCGAATCTCTCCACTAACTCTACTCACGTGACAAAATATATTTTTTTTCAGCCGTGCGCGAAAAAGAATCTCGGCAGTGAAACTTCACACAGTACTCCAGCTGATACTTTGCTAAACCAATGACTACCTTTCAGTCTCTTGGTCTGGATCAAAGGCTCCTGCAGGCCTTCAACCAGCTTGAATACACCGAACTGACTCCCGTGCAATCAAAGGCCATTCCCATCGCCCTCCATGAAAAGAAGGACATTCTGGCAAAGGCAAGAACCGGTTCTGGCAAGACTGCTGCGTATCTGATTCCAATCATTCAGTCCATGCTCACGGACCGTGCCAACGCCACTGAGGCGCTCATCTTGGTTCCGACGCGCGAGCTCGCAGAGCAGGTCACAAAGCTCGTGGGCAGCTTGACGATTTACTGCTCAGATCTTATCCAGAGCGTAAACATTGCGAGAGACGGATCCAACGCTGTGCAGAACTCGTTGCTGGCGGAAAGGCCGTCCATCGTGGTGGCAACGCCGTCGCGTGCTGTGCACCACATTAGAGACTCGTCCTTTGACGTTTCGTCTCTCAAATACCTGGTCCTTGATGAAGTGGACTTGGTTGTGTCGTTTGGTTACGACGATGATCTGACTGCGCTCTCTGAGACTCTGCCTGTGAACCAGATGCAGACGTGGCTGATGAGTGCGACCATGTCCTCGGAAGTTGACAAGGTGAAGAGCATGTTTTGCCGTAACTTGGCCATCATCAAGCTCGAAGACGACGAAGACGTGAACGCGGAACTGTCGCAGTACTACGTCAAGTGCTCCGAGAAGGACAAGTTCCTGCTTGCATACGTCATTTTCAAGTTGAAGCTCATCAAGGGCAAGACACTCATATTTATTAATACGACCGACAGGTGCTACCAGCTCAAACTGTTTTTGGAACAGTTTGGTGTTAGCTCTTGTGTTCTCAACGGAGAGCTGCCTCTTGCATCCCGCTTGCACGTTGTTGAAGAGTTCAACAAGGGCGCTTACCAGTTGTTGCTGGCCACCGACGACACTTACTACAGAGACGAGGACAACAAGACTGACAAGCAGGACAAGGTTGACCGCAAAGCGTCTCAACAAAAGAATCAGGATAGAGAGTTTGGTGTGAGCAGAGGTATTGACTTTCATAATGTTGCCTGTGTCATGAACTTTGACTTGCCTACTTCTTCAAGGGCCTACACCCATAGAGTCGGACGTACCGCTAGAGCCGGCAAGGCTGGTATGGCTCTTTCATTTGTCGTTCCAAAGGAGAAATGGGGTAAAGACAAGGGAGCTATTCTTGTCACTGCAGAGAGAGATGAAAAGATCCTGGGAAGAATTATCAAGACCCAGGACAAGATTGGCGCTGAAGTCAAACCATACGCCTTTGATATGGCACAACTGGACCCCTTCAGATACCGTATGGAAGATGTATTTCAAGGCATTAGCAAGTTGGTTGTTCGTGAAGCCAGAGTAAAGGAGATTAGACAAGAGCTGCTGTCCTCTGACAAGCTCAAGCGTCACTTTGAGGAGAACCCCGGTGATTTGATTGCATTACGACATGATAAGGATCTCCATCCAAACAGGAAAAAGACTGAACTTTTGCATGTGCCAGACTATCTGTTGCCCAGCGGTGCCAGAGCCCAGCGGTCCATGGCCCTACCCCAGCCTACCAATGGCGGCAACCGTGTGAACAAGAACAGCAAGCACAAGAATTTCAAAAAGAGCAATCCTCTCAAAACATTCAGAAGGTAGCTGCCCTATAAGATATAATATATATATACATGAATAATTAAGCACTGGCATAGTTGAATGCCTTGTCGGCATACTGTTGCAACGCCTTCAACGGTACAACTCCTTCGATAGATTCTTCCGACAGAGCCTCTACGGTGGCTCTAGCGACCGCATCGACAGAAATGGCACCGTCTCTAACCACCAGGCCAGCCAGTGATCTGACTGTAGTGCAATCGTCGTAGCTGTTTGTCATGAATCCTGGGCGCAAAAACACCGATCTCAAAGCGTACTCGCCAGAAATCATATCTTCTGCTTCTCTTTTGGACTGGATATAACCCGGTTCAAGCACCTGCGGAGCCCAGTCTTCAGCTGAAATATATACAAAGGGTTTTCGACCGTCTGGAATGCTCTGGGCAAAGGCTCTCGCCAGAATAAACGCCGAATCTCTATTCAACTTGTTGAAAACGTCGGCATTCTGCTTACCGTTTTCCATAGGATTGCGACCTTTTAAAAACTTGGCAGCCAGCGACGGCAGTTTCCACGCTGCGTCAAACACAGAGCCGTTGACAATGGACTTGTACTCGGGATTCGAAGAAACAGTTCCAATCGAATGAACAACAGCGTCAGTGTTGGCCAGCAATTCTTCGTACGTCGAAGGCTGGAAAACATCCCCTTTCAGCCAACTGATTTGCGACAGGGCTGACAGAGGGAACCCAGGGTGCAAATGCTGGGGTCTGCCTGACCTGGAAAGTGACGTTACTTTCCAGCCAGCCTCGAGAGCCTTTATGCAAATTTGTTTGCCCAAATAGCCATTACCTCCTACCACCAGGACAGATTTCATTCTGGGTATGGTATAATGGACCAATCTGGCAAGGGTTTTTGAGGATGGCGATATCGAGATGAGTAAAGGTAGAAATTCTATATTAAATAAAGTGTGAAATGGGGTATTCAATGCGTGGTTTTTCTTGGCCAGTGAAGCTTCCGTTGGTGCTTAATTGGTTCCATGGGCCGCTAGCAGCTCAATTGGCCATCTCAATAGTTCAACTGGTTGCTCAACGGCGGAATATCTCTGAACAATCAAATGCAGTGCTCAAACAAGCTCAGTGTACAATGCCTCATCGGTCTTGACGTCGTGTATCGTTCTATGCAGGTCAAACAGCTCGCTGCTGAAATGGCAGTGGTCTCGTACAATCTCACTCGACGCATCGAACTTTTCAAAAACCAGGTAGTTGAACAAAATGCCGCGTTTGAGGCGTCTTCCTTCCTCAAGAATATGGAATCGGTAGACTCCCGGCCGCTCTACAACTACAGTGGTGACCGCTGCCTGCAGCGGCACAACCTCTTCGCGGACGGCCTTGCGGATCGTGAAGAGCGTCTCAAAGGAAACGTGCGCCTTGTCCTTCGTACCCATGTAGAAATCAAACGTGCCTATTTGGAGCGGTTCGTTTGTGCGAAAATCCAGATAAACAGAGTAAACACCTGGGGATGTGAAATACGGATACGCAACGAGATGTAACCAATGGACGTTACTGGCATAGAGCGAGCAGCCCCAGGGCGTTTCCGTCTCATTGGCAATGTATCGCCACGATCCAACGTGAGCATCCAGTGAATAGAGAGAATCCAGCTTTTGGCACTCTGATTCCGGCGAAAAGATGGACGACTTATCAAAGAAGCAGTAGTCTTTTAGCGCAGCCTGCTGCAGCAGAAAGAAGGACGTCGTCGGAAGCTTCAGAGAGAGTTGCTGAACGACCTTGGAACCGCAATTTTGTACCAAAAGATGACGGTGAAACTGCTCCACCAAGTCATTGGCGGCTCTGGAACAGCTCCGCAGACTCCGGTGGTCTCCGAGATGCGCGAGAATGGAATCCAGAATGTCAGTTGGTAACGTCAGCAGACATCTGTTTTCCATCGTGCCATGGGTTCGGTTCTAGTGAACCGTTTGGTGCTGCCTGGGACGGTTGTTGATGATTTTTCTTGAACCTGCGATATCTCAACAATTCACAAACCTGTTGGTGACAATTTAAATAACTTGCGGATGGGAATTTAAAAACTTACTAATTACTGACCTAACTGTTGTTGATTGTTGTTGTTGCTGTTGTTGTTGTTGTTGATCCTTGACTGTTGTTGTTGGCTGTGCAATGGAATACACTAACGAGCGCGGCATGGTGCGCGGCCGGTTCGAAACGAACCCGGCGCTGCTGATTGAGAAGATTGTGCGCGAGCGCATCCACGAGTCCATGTACTGGAAGGAAAAGTGTTTCGACCTGGACGCTGCGACGCTCTGTGACAGGGCCGTGGAACTGCAGTGCATTGGAGGCACGTTCGGTGCCAACTTGCAAGCGACGCCCTTCATCTGTCTGCTCCTGAAACTGATCCAGTTACAGCCCGAGCAGGAGATTTTGCTGGCGTACCTCCAACAGCGCGAGTTCAAGTACCTGACTGCGCTCGCCGCCATGTACGTTCGACTCATGTACGCTCCGGTGCAAGTATTCACGCTGCTGGAGCCCCTGCTCAACGACTACCGAAAGCTGCGGGCCCGGCAGGCTGACCGAGTGTATTTACTACATATGGACGAGTTTGTGGACTCACTGCTAATGGAGACGCGCGTTTGCGAGACGACGCTGCCACGGCTGCCAAGCCGTCTGATTCTGGAGGACAATGACGAGCTGGAGCCGCGGAAGTCACTGCTGGAAAGTGACAGCAGTGACAGCGGCAGTAACAGTGGAAGTGACAGTGACAGTGACAGCGACAGCGACTGACCTCGGTGCTAAAAGGTACTGGTCATCCGATCCGGGGCCGGAACGCATACCGAGACCTGGGCTCTTCCCGAAAAGTCTCTGTCACGCGGCCACCGCAAAGTCCGTGTGCCGTTGTGCGCGATGGCTGATAAGCTGCTCGTTGTCAATTGCACTAACTACATTTAGTAACCACCAAGAACTTTAGTGGGTCGGTGTGCCGGTAACTTTGATTACCCCTTGATGGGGAAGTTGCTGCTGGGCGGTCATGAGACTCCCAGCATTCCTAAATTGGAGGAACCGCGAATTCGCCTTGTCGACTAATTACTTTGATCTACCGATCTCCTTGAGCCCTTGACCATTTGTCACTCTCCTTGTTGTTGCTGCTTATCGCTCTGTTGCAACAAAGTGACGTAAATGCGCAAGCGTGGAGTGACACATGCACCCTATCAATTGTGGGGAGATCACCGCGCCCAAAAAGCAACTCAAAATCTGGGGTCGGGGGCATCCACTAAATAAAAGAATTCCAAG